>CM070827.1:18282986-18882986 GCA_036326025.1 Chrosomus eos
CTCACTCCACATGTTCTCACACAGTGAAAAATATATTGTGGAGGAAAGAGGACACTGACAATGCGCCAACATACAAGACTTTTGGTATGAAATAAAGTCTCATCTTTCAAATTGTTATAATTATTATGAAATTCAAACAATAATTACTGTTTTGTGGTGCTTTCATGTGTAGGCCTCAGTTCAAGCAGCACATGAACTGATAATCTCTTCTAGTTATAGCACAAATTAAACATGAATGAAAATCAGAACTGCAAAAAAAAAAAAAAAAAAAAAAATCAATACACACCATTTTTCAAGTTCAAGTCCACTGACTTTAATCTACTAACTGGTTTGGTTTGTTTGTCGGACAAAAAGCCGGGAATCTACATTATGATTGGTCAGATCGCCTGTCAATCAAATTCCGGCGAAAGGTCTCAACACTGAGCTCTTAAATTTATATTTTAAACCTTACAAAATGATTGCAATGTATAGTCAAAGTCATATGTTGTACATCTTTCAGAATCTGCAAGGTAATGCTCAAGAATGCAACTCAAAATGTTGCTATGGTTATCACTTTCTCGTGTTGCTATGGTTCCTCTGTCAATCGCAATTTCATGACTCACAGGACTAAAATTTAGCGGATTCACTCCCACATTTAAATAGCCTGGCAAGCCAGACCTACATCAAGATGTTAGGTCTGGGAACTCACAATTGGGATACCTCAATCCGAGGGGTGGGATAAACGGTTGTCTTTCAATATCCCTCGGTACGCAATAGGACAGCGCTACAACCAACCAGAGCAACGAATGGCTGTGGCTGAGTGAATCCCATGCGTTTTTCCACCAGAAGCAACAAAACAAAGCTATTATTTAGATTGTCAATAGCGCTCCCTTTAAGCCATCACTCACTTACCGCGTTCTGCACTCTCCCTAAAACTCTCGTCATAAACACTGAAGTTGTCCGCACTGCACAGTGAATCTCTCATTTAGATCGCGTCTAGTTTATGAGGGGATTTGCAAAAGGATAAAGCTTGTGCTGATTCTGAACATACATTTTAAGCGAATTCTCCACATGTTGACTCTAAAATGACTCTGATTTGCAACTGTGTTCTTGCGCTTAATTTACATGTCTGTGATTGGCTAATGGTCAACGCGTAAACAACACAAGTAGTTTCTTTTCATTTTTGAATAATATTGTGTCCTCCAGTGCCCGGACTCGAATGGACTCTGACATTCCGTATAAAGTCCAAGGGGGTAATCCATCAGCCGGAAACTGAAGCCTCCCTGGGGGCCGCCATTGTAGCAGAACTTCACCTGCTGTTAGCATTCCATTGACTCCTATTCATTTTGGCATAATTTTGACAGCGAATAACTTTACATCTGAGGCGTCCAAAGACTCCATTTGTCCGTTATTTATTTCCAAAGAAACACGACAACGTATAAAAGGCTCCATTACGTTATGGCCCCGTAGAAGCCGTTTTTGTAAAAAATAGGCTAACGATTGTGTCATAACCACGCGACTCTGTCGCACAGTAGAGAAATGACCGTATAGACAGGAGAAGCTCGCAGGCAATCGGGGGGACGTGGAGGCATAAAGTCAAGGGAGAAGCCCATAGAGAGTCATAAAGTTGATCCTTCTGCTAGCTCATGGACAGCTCCTACTCACACTCTCTGCAAGATTCGGAAGAGAATGATTCAGATTTCTCTTGGCACAGCTACTTGGTTGCTAAAGCTCAGTTTGAGCCAATTCAAAATTGGACTTGAGTCCGGACTCTGAGTTCGAGTACCTCAACTCTACCACCTAAACAATCATTCACACAAACGTTTTAAAGGGACATTACATATAGCGTATAGCGACAGCTATATTTTGTATAAAAAGTAATATTGATAGTGGTCTCACATTAAATACGATAATGTATTTTAATTATGTTACTAGTGCTTAATTTAGGTAAATTAATGTTTACCAGATAAGTCATATTTTTAAACTGTATTTGTGACATATCAGAACGACACAGGATGCAATTGCAAGTAATGCTTTATTTCTGATGAAATAGACAGGCAGATCAGACACCACAGGGGTCGAGACGGCACAGCACAGATGGAACCGTGGCGCAGGGACCCAGGTGAGCCTGGTGGTGCTGGTGCTGGTGATAACCCTCCGTGTAGGTGCTTGGTGATCCCGTGGTGAGTATCCGTGACAGCGTGTGGAAGTCCCGTGAAGATAATCCAGAAGAAACGTAACGATATACACACTCCACACCAGGAACAACAGCACGACGAACAGGTAATCCACTCAGCGACGACGACATGAAGAACAGGAATCCACTCATACACAAGGGCACGAGGAACACACCGGAGACGAACAATGATCTGACAACATGAGACACCAGTTACTGAACATATAAAGCCACATACAAAGTGAAACCAGCTGGCGCTGCTGATCAGCAGTGATCAGTGACCACGCCCACACTAAACACACACAGCATTCACGAGTTCACACTTACAAATAAGTCAGATAGAATAAATGCATATTTGGCATGCTGTCCGAGGAGAGGGCTCCGGGCTCGGTATGCGGCCCGAACCCATAGTACTCCCCCCGTTCCTGACTGTGGAAGAAAGAGCCAGGAGTGAGGAGTCGGGGTGGTGGAGGGATGCTGAAACTGTCAAGGAATGTTAGGGGAGTTGGCAGTGGATATTTATATATGCTTCCTCTCGTGCTGATAGGGTAGACATGTAATAGTTTGGTGACGAGTTGATTGGAATGATTTATTTGAACGTGCTCCTCCCGAACCTTGTTTATAAAACATCATCACAAGACGAGAGAGAGAGAGAAAGTAAATTGATCAAACGTGACAGTAACCTAGGGACGCCTTACCTGTCGATTGTAATCATCGATCAGAGAGTGATCCAGGATGTCTCTAGCAGGTACCCAACTTCTCTCCTCCAGACCGTAACCTTCCCAGTCCACCAGGTATTGAAATTCGCGTCCCCTCCTTCTCGAGTCCAGAATACGATTTACCGAATACGTTGGTTCCCCGTCTACGAGCCGCGGCGGTGGGGGAACCGGGACTGGCGGATTAATACGTGCGTAAAACACAGGTTTTATTTTGGAAACATGGAAGGCGGGATGAATTCTCCTGTACGCCGGAGGAAGTTTGAGGCGGACTGTCACCGGACTAATGATCTTGGTGACTGGGTACGGTCCCACTGCACCTCCTCGTTCCATTGGCACTCTGCGGCCAGGGTGCGGAATATTCCGACACCGAGCGGTCTCCCTGGCGAAGATCGGCGAGTAGTCTGGCCGCCTCCCTACCTGCCACAGCCCGATCGAAGACTCTCTTCATTTCCTCCGAGAGTGCCAGGAACGAGGCGCAGCATGGATCTCGGTTCTCCCACACCGCCGTTCCCCAAAGTGCAGCCTTTCCAGACAATAGTGTTAGTACGAATGCCACCTTGGATTGTTCATGGGCGAACGTCCGCAGCTGCAATGAAAAGTGCATAGAGCATCTGGTTAAAAATGCTCTGCAGTACTCGGGCTCACCTGCATACCCCTCGGGTGTGGGTAAGCGTGGCTCACGAAGAGTCAGTCCTTCTGGAGGTGTGGGTTGAACGGGCGGTGTGGGTGGCGCAGTGGGAGCTCTAAGATGTCGTAGCTGTTGGGTGAGCTTCTGATGAAATAGACAGGCAGATCAGATCAGACACCACAGTGGTTGAGACGACACAGCACAGATGGAACAGTGGCGCAGGGACCCAGGTGAGCCATTGGTGCTGGTGCTGGTGATAACCCTCCGTGTAAGTGCTTGGTGATCCTGTGGTGAGTATCCGTGACAGCGTGTGGAAGTCCCGTGAAGATAATCCAGAAGACACGTAACGATATACACACTCCACACCCGGAACAACAGCACGATGAACAGGTAATCCACTCAGCGACGACAACACGAAGAACAGGAATCCACTCATACACAAGGGCACGAGGAACAGGAACACACCGGAGACAAACAATGATCTAACAACATGAGACACCAGTTACTGAACATATAAAGCCACATACAAAGTGAAACCAGCTGGCGCTGCTGATCAGCAGTGATCAGTGACCACGCCCACACTAAACACAGACACACAGCACACAAGACGAGAGAGAGAAAGTAAATTGATCAAACGTGACAGTATTTTCATTGTTGAAGTTAAAAAGTCTGGGTGTGCGACAAGGAGAAAACGGTGATTTTGACACCTATAATGAGGTTGAAAAGTATGAAAAAATCAGAATAGAAAGGTAGTTTTTAAGGTGGTTTATTGTTAGTTTGACAAAGAAAGAGGAATGTGTCCTAAATTATATGTATTTAAAAAAAAAAAATATATATATATATATATATAGGCTAGTCGGTGAGCTGTCTGAACATCTAGTCAGCCTAAATAATCTAATTTAGCACCATGCCCACCATACATCAGACATCTTTACAAATAAATCTAACAGAAGACATTCAATATTGCATAGTGCCTCACAACACTAAACGAGCACTGCAGATTGACTTTTTCTAATTCTTTCAAATGCTTTTAATTAGCAGTTTAATCAGTCGGAATGGTCAGTCTGGCACTCGCTGTCGCCCAGTTGGCAGGGAGATTAAAGCCAGAGCTATGGTATAAAGAGAAATGTGCTCTCTCTGTCTTATTATCTGAAAACCTAAACACATTTGTCTGCTATGGAAGGCAAGTAGGTGATGAATGGTAATTATGTTTAATGGTTTAATGCCATCTGGGGTAGGATTGTCAAGAACTGCGTTGTCAACACAATATTTCTAGAGATGGAAAGGGTGGCATGCAAGTGTTGGAATTATGCAGCCCACAGAAGCCATATCCTCCAGTGCTTCAGGAGAGTGGTGACACAGGTGTGTTGTTCTCTGCTTTACAGCTGCACATTTACACTTATAGCTGACATTATTCTTGTGTGAGACATAAACAGAGGCCTGTTGTAGTCATTTAGCACAGGAGGCTAAACACATCATATTAATGTCAAACAGCCCTCAGCTAAGAGCTATTCCAGCAATTACAGGTACTAACATCTGCAATAGGTGCTGGGGTTTTCATTTTTGTTACTTAGTTATTTGCATTTGTTAAACTTACTACTTGCATGTACCTATGTCTGTGTGTCTACTACTTAAAGGTGGGGTATGTGATTTTCTTTTTTGACCATTTTTTCAAAATCACTTGAAATCCTATTCCTAACCACTTACAGCCACTGAGTTAGAAGCACTGAAATGAAATTTAAAAATTTTAATCATCTGTGGAACTGCGGAAAACTCAAAAAACTCCAGCCAATCATTTTCAAGACCGTCTAGAATCATTGGACAGTCAGTGTGTCAATCAAACGGTCGTACCATACCCCCCTCCCCATGCCCCTCTTCCAATGGGTGGAGTGGGTGGAGTCAGGGAAAGAAGGTAGGACTTTTTGAGTTGTGTATTTTCTAAATCTACCGGCTGTTTTGCAAATCACATACCCCACCTTTAATGATGTAAGGACCACCCACTGGCCCAACTACGGAATCCAACAGTGTGGACCAATGTACCCCTTGTGAAAAAGAAGTTTATTCAACTGTAATATTAGTAGAATTCTTTTAAACTAATCTACCAATCTACTTTTTTATGTACTTCTCAGAAATATACTTAATGTACTAAATGCATTTTAGTATACTTGTTGAATTATACTGACAAAAAAGTCTATATGGCCTATACTTGAACTCAATATTTTGATCATATCGTATTTGATCGAGATGAAGTATTCTAAGTATACTTGGCTTGTTTAAATTCCATTGTAGGATTCTATTCAAAATTTACATTACAGATTGATTATGTTGCACTCCTGACATAAATTAAGAAATTAATGTTACTGCATGATGTTTTAACGTGCGTGAATGTTACAACAATAATCTGGGGTCATCTTTGAACGTAAAGGGGTGTGATATCCAGAGCTTAGAGAAACCTCTGTCAGAGCCATAGCCTTGTGGGGAGAACATCGACATAGAGACACAACTGCACCTCAGACAGCAAAAGTTCAAGTCCCATTTAAAGGTACTTTCCTGCTCATGTTCCCTTCTCGCCGTTCCCATTGTTTCCTGTCTCACATCATACTGTCCTGTCCATTAAAGGTGAAAACCATTTGGAATCAAATTTGGAACCACAAGTCATTTGGAATCAAAGTCAACTGAATTTTAGGAGAAACATTTAAGACACTGTTGATAATTAAATGAGAGATATTTGAGAATCACAACTAAGTCTCCTTAGCTTAGAAATAGCAATAGCAAATAACCTCTGAATAATAAAATATTCAATATCTCTTTATTGTCTTGCTGCAAACTCTTTCAAGACTCTGCAGCAAGACAATAAAGAGATGTTCTATGTTTCTCCTACCAGATTCTCAGTTTTCTCGGCTGTACCACAATGTCACGATTGTGGTTGAAGGAAGGAGGAAGCAGGATCCACTTGCAGCACACTTTATTTAACAAACGGAAAATTAGACAAAAACTCTGACTGGGAACAGGGCATCCAACATCAACAGTAACAAAACACAAGAACTCACAAAGACTGGACTAAAACACAGGGCTTAAATACAGGGGCAAACAATCTAAACAGGATAACAAGGGGGTGTGGTTAATCTGAGACACCTGGGGAGACTAATAGACTAAACAGGGAACTACTAACATGAAACGACAAGGCAACACAGACTGACATTATAACATAGCCCCCCCTCTATGGGCGGCTCCCGACGCCCATCAAACAAAAAACTAGACAGTTCAGGAGGGTGGTGGAGCGGAGGCGGTCCTGGGGGAGGGATGGAGGGCCAGGTCCGAGCAGGCAATGGTGGGACTGGGCCGTGAAGTGTGGGCGGAGCAGGCAGTGGGCGTGGCCAGGGTGAAGCAGGTTGTGGGCGTGACCAGGGCGGAGCTGTGGGACCCTCGGGCGTCCAGGGCGGAGCTGTGGGACCCTCGGGCGTCCAGGGCGGAGCTGTGGGACCCTCGGGCGTCCAGGGCGGAGCTGTGGGACCCTCGGGCGTCCAGGGCGGAGCTGTGGGACCCTCGGGCGTCCAGGGCGGAGCTGTGGGACCCTCGGGCGTCCAGGGCGGAGCTGTGGGACCCTCGGGCGTCCAGGGCGGAGCTGTGGGACCCTCGGGCGTCCAGGGCGGAGCTGTGGGACCCTCGGGCGTCCAGGGCGGAGCTGTCGGACCCTCGGGCGTCCAGGGCGGAGCTGTGGGACCCTCGGGCGTCCAGGGCGGCGAAGACCCCTCGGGCGTCCAGGGCGGCGAAGACCCCTCGGGCGGCCAGGGCGGCGAAGACCCCTCGGGCGGCCAGGGCGGCGAAGACCCCTCGGGCGGCCAGGGCGGCGAAGACCCCTCGGGCGGCCAGGGCGGCGAAGACCCCTCGGGCGGCCAGGGCGGCGAAGACCCCTCGGGCGGCCAGGGCGGCTCAGGCAGTGCAGGCGACCAGGGCGGAGCTGTGGGACCCTCGGGCGGCCAGGGCGGCGAAGACCCCTCGGGCGGCCAGGGCGGCGAAGACCCCTCGGGCGGCCAGGGCGGCGAAGACCCCTCGGGCGGCGAAGACCCCTCGGGCGGCCAGGGCGGCGAAGACCCCTCGGGCGGCCAGGGCGGCGAAGACCCCTCGGGCGGCCAGGGCGGCGAAGACCCCTCGGGCGGCCAGGGCGGCGAAGACCCCTCGGGCGGCCAGGGCGGCTCAGGCAGTGCAGGCGACCAGGGCGGATCAGGCAGTGCAGGCGGCTCGGGAACAGACCAGGGCGGCTCGGGAACAGACCAGGGCGGCTCGGGAACAGACCAGGGCGGCTCGGGAACAGACCAGGGCGGCTCGGGGAACAGACCAGGGCGGCTCGGGAACAGACCAGGGCGGCTCGGGAACAGACCAGGGCGGCTCGGGAACAGACCAGGGCGGCTCGGGAACAGACCAGGGCGGCTCGGGAACAGACCAGGGCGGCTCGGGAACAGCAGACCCCGGCTCAGGAACAGCCGTGACGTGAAGCTCAGTCTCTGGCTGGGCAGAAGTGACGTGAAGCTCAGTCTCTGGCTGGGCAGAAGTGACGTGAAGCTCAGTCTCTGGCTGGGCAGAAGTGACGTGAAGCTCAGTCTCTGGCTGGGCAGAAGTGACGTGAAGCTCAGTCTCTGGCTGGGCAGAAGTGACGTGAAGCTCAGTCTCTGGCTGGGCAGAAGTGACGTGAAGCTCAGTCTCTGGCTGGGCAGAAGTGACGTGAAGCTCAGTCTCTGGCTGGGCAGAAGTGACGTGAAGCTCAGTCTCTGGCTGGGCAGAAGTGACGTGAAGCTCAGTCTCTGGCTGGGCAGAAGTGACGTGAAGCTCAGTCTCTGGCTGGGCAGAAGTGACGTGAAGCTCAGTCTCTGGCTGGGCAGAAGTGACGTGAAGCTCAGTCTCTGGCTGGGCAGAAGTGACGTGAAGCTCAGTCTCTGGCTGGGCAGGCGTGACGTGAAGCTCAGTCTCTGGCTGGGCAGGCGTGACGTGAAGCTCAGTCTCTGGCTGGGCAGGCGTGACGTGAAGCTCAGTCTCTGGCTGGGCAGGCGTGACGTGAAGCTCAGTCTCTGGCTGGGCAGGCGTGACGTGAAGCTCAGTCTCTGGCTGGGCAGGCGTGACGTGAAGCTCTGGCTGGACGTGGCTGATTTGAACAGGCTCTGGCTGGACGTGGCTGACTTGAACAGGCTCTGGCTGGACGTGGCTGACGTGAAGCTCTGGCTGGACAGGCTCTGGCTGGACAGGCTCTGGCTGGATGGGCGAGATGTAAACCGACTCAGGGGGTACTGTGAGCTGGCAGAGTGCTTCATCAGCCAAGCCCACAGTAAATGCTGAACCACCTAAGTAAAGGGCCAGGTCAATATATCCCTCTAGGGTCCAGCCAGTATAGTCATCCGGCATCAGCCTGGCGATATCCGTATCCAGCCCGCTCCAGAACAGGTCCATGAGCTCAGTGTCTTCAAAAGATCCCAGATGGCAGCAGTTCAAAAAGTCCCTCACATACCTCTCTATTGGCTGGCTATCTTGAAACATTGAGGCAAGAAATCTTCTTAGCGCCTGGTTGCTGACTGCTGCTGGATCCATTGTGGTGAGTTCTTCTGTCACGATTGTGGTTGAAGGAAGGAGGAAGCAGGATCCACTTGCAGCACACTTTATTTAACAAACGGAAAATTAGACAAAAACTCTGACTGGGAACAGGGCATCCAACATCAACAGTAACAAAACACAAGAACTCACAAAGACTGGACTAAAACACAGGGCTTAAATACAGGGGCAAACAATCTAAACAGGATAACAAGGGGGTGTGGTTAATCTGAGACACCTGGGGAGACTAATAGACTAAACAGGGAACTACTAACATGAAACGACAAGGCAACACAGACTGACATTATAACACACAAACACATACTTACTATTTTTATTTAAAATCCAGACGTTATGCTGCAACTTTTTATTTTAAAAAAGGTTGTGTCAGCATTGCGATTCTCTTTGTACACATACTCTTTAATGGACGTATGCACGTTTAAACACAATTTAAACAACGTAAGTTATTGCTATTTTCCATGCATTATATTAAGTTGCTCAAGCAAGTGGTCCAATATTTACTATATTAAAATGGCAAATATTTTAAATTAAAAATTAAAATTGACAAAAACAGCCGACTCACATGCCTTTTCTGAAACGATGTGAAAAGTGAAAGCCCTAACCTGTTATCATGGTGCGTTAGGAGCACTGCTATGCTTCAAGTCGCTAACAGCCAGGCCGCTTTCCGAAAAACACCAACCTTTGTGCGCAGTGGCTGCACAAAATAGACATTTTGGGCGACACGCAAAAAAATAGTAAAGTGACATCGCATGTTTCGTGGTCAAAATGCACAAAGATTGACCTGAAAATGTAGTAATTTCACCATAAATGCGTTTCATTAAAGGGGTGGTTGATTGCAATTTCACTTTTTTCATTTTAAATAGTGTGTAATGTTGCTTGTGGTGCATGAACATTATCTGCAAAGTTGCAGCGCTGAAAGTTCAATGTAAGCAGAGATATCGTCTTTTAAAAATCAGGAAGTGTAAATGCCTACAAAAACGACTCGATTGGGACTACAGCTGGGTTTTAGACGTCACTAACCCATATATTTACATCAACCCTCCCTCCGGAATACGCAAAAAGGGCATGCCATATTTCTGCGGCTTTGCTGAAGAGGAAGAGTTACAGGGGAGAGCTAGCCGTGCCGTCGAAAGTGTGTTATTTTCATCCAGCTGTTAGCTCTTCTGTGTTCGGGCTTCATACGGACGCTGTAGTTCGTCAACAATGGCTACAATTTATGTTTGATAATGTTTCTGACAATTACAATCGTAATTTAGCTCTTTGTGCGGCACATTTCACTGAAGACAGCTTCCTGAATCTCCAACAATTCAATGCCGGATTCCACAAGAAACTGTTGCTAAAACCTGAGGCAGTTCCAACGTTAAAACCAGATGCAGCAGTTGTTGGGCCACAACCTGTAAGTAAGACTTAATAATTTTAAATGTATTTGTATAATTTTAGACGTAATGGTTTCGTTTTATCAAGGACGTAAACAAATGCCAGCGCTGGCTTTATAGTCACTTGGTAATGCTATTTCGTGTTTCTATGGCAAACGCGTACACACATTTTGGACCTGAATTTGTAATCATATAGATTTCGTAAATGTATTTCCCATGTAGCTACTTTATGACGTAATTTTTCGATTTGATCATGATCAATGTCAACAGTGTTTGTTTATAGTAGCCATGTACACCTAAAGAAAACGATACACAGAGTAAACTAGCTAAACGGTTGTTCATTATATCGATAAAACAATAACTTTAAAAAACTGTATTACTCATGTAATCATTTGTATTAAATGTTTAATCAAGATAAAAACGTATCTCAAAAAGCTAACAAGCAGCAGTAGCATTTTCAAGTATAACAGGGTATCAAACTTCGTATGTAGCCTAATAATAGAATAATAATAATTCAAAAACGTACCATTCAGAAACGTTTTGTAACAGCCGTGTTTGGGGAGGTTCTGCTTGACTCTCTTCATCGCTGCTTTCTGGGTCTGATTATGGCTCAAACTGATATGGCAGTATCGTCACCATTATTTACATTAACCGGAGCACATGAAACTCACGCCCATAAAGGTAAGGGGTGTGACGGTTCCGGACAACGTGCGCGGCGCATTTTAGCCAATTACAACACACCGGTCCAAACTAACCAATCTGAGCCCATTGCCTGTTTCTGAGGGAGTGGTTTCATAGAATCAGGAAGTCAACTGGTCGTTCAAATGACAGAGGAGAAAGAGGCTTACAATAAAGGTGAAATTTATGAAAAATAAGACTTTTTAAAAAAGAAAAACCACAAATACATGTTATATTGCACCCCATAAACACAATCATGCAAAGAAAAAAAACAGTAAACCACCCCTTTAAATAAAATGTAGTAATCTTACCATAAATGCATTTAATATACCGGTACTTCCGGCTTCAGCAACTTAATATAATGCATGGAATAATAGCCCTAACTTACGTTGTTTAAATTGTGTTTAAATGTGCATACGTCCATTAAAGAGTATGTATGTGTACAAAGAGAATCGCAATGCTGAAACAACCTAACTTCTGGATTTTAAATAAAAATAGTAAGTATGTGTTTGTGGTACAGCCGCGGATCAGTTATTCACTGCAAACGCATCATATGTGAAAGCACTATAGCACGCATTGCTCCTGCACCGCAACACGCACTGCAAACGGGGTATGTGTGAAATGGGCGTTAGATCCACCTACAGGTCTTAGAAACTTAGATGTGTTTAAGAACTCTTTTTTTCGTACAACAGCAGCACTCATCTTGTTTGTTTATTAGCGGATGCGGATGAACAGTCGTAAAACGGAAACTGATATACCGACTTCTGACAATAGCGGAAGTTCGAAACTACGCTTGTGCACGTAGCCTGTTGGTTTAGCTGCAACTTTGAGCATTACTGCAAATCTCAACCCGTTCAGCTACATTTTTGCACCCTTCAGAAAAAAAAATCAGCCTCTCTCTACCTTTGCACTTTTCACAAGGTGGACCTGCCACGAATGCCAAATAAGACTGCAAGATCTCAGAACTCCAGAGACAAATGCCATGGGAATCAGACAGGAGAAGCACTGAGGAGAGAGAGGTGTAGGCCTTCAGCACAGGATGGGAAAGACTTCTTTGAAGACTTTTAATAGGCCTGCTTTGTGCGCAAGCTGCCAGTATCTGTCACGCTGAGTCCAAATGTAGGAACACATTCTTCCCTGACTCAGACATTATTGTGTAGATCTTAACACACAGGTTAGTTTGCCATCTTAGTTTTTATAATACAGTTAAATAAAATATCCTGAAAGTAATTGAAATGTTATATGCTTAAGGGCTATTGCTCAAATGCTTTATGCCAATATAAAACTGCTGAAAAATAATGCTCTCGCAAGGAGAGGTGAAGGAGAAAGATGTGGACCATTCTGTATGGGAATAAAAGTGTTATCCTGTTTTGTCAAAGACAATAATGTGAATATGCATAAACCCCTATAAGTACCATATAACATGGAATTATTAACTCTAGACTAAACACAAATGCAATAGATGTTTTAATTTGGCACATCTAGCATTTACACAGTACAGATTTTACCCAGCAGACTTTGCATTGTGCAGTTCAATGTATAATTTAAACACAAAATAATACAGATTATTGCATTTTCTAAAGAAAAAAGGCAAGATTCAATGCAATGATGCAAGACAAGAGTGTTGCAGGTGATTTCTTAATGCTCCTCATCAACCCCAAATCCCTATAGCTCAGGTCCCTCTTTCAATTCAAGACTATGGGATCTTCAGTTGTCGTCATAAAATCTGATAATTTATTAAATTAATATTTAATGTCATTCATTGAATATTTAGTGCCATTCATTGAATTTCTGAAAAACAACCAGGATTACCAATATTATGCATATCCAGCTGAATAGACGGAAGTACAGTACTTCTCTGGTTCCATTACTGTACAAGACAAAATGTGATGATTTATATTGTGGTTCATTTTACTGTAAAAAAAATACTCAATTTTCCCTGACTGCATGCCACATGAGCTGCACATTAGGGTATTATTAGCTCTCTGTCTGCCTTTTGTTAAATAAGAGTTCTGCTGATTCAGTCAGAATACAAAGTGAAACATTGAATACCAGAAAAACCTGACCTTCCAAAGCAGTATTTAGAAAAGGTTGCATTATTACAAATGCCTGGAATAGCTTATTTTGCATACACAGCACAGACTTATGTGTACCTCACATAATATATGTTTGACACAGGACCTAATCTGTTTCAGCCTGATAATGACCCTGCCAAACACGAGAGTATATACAGATGCCATTATGGAGTACCGCAGGCACTCATGACATGTTATTCAGTCTTGGTGGACAGATCTGTGAAGCACAATCTTGTTGGGAAATGGCCCGAGACACACATGAGCAGGGTGGGAGAGACACCGAGCTTTGAAGAGAGGATAGGGAATACATTAACTGCTCAAAGATTTGGGCTGAGCTGTGCTGAAAGAAAACAGCTTTGGAGTTTGAAAGAAAAAAAAGAAACAGAGTGGGATGAAAATGTGAAGGAATGTGTCAGGGGTTGATAAAAATGAGTCTTATCAGGGGTGCATTCCTCATCTGAGAGATAGAGGCAAGGGAAGCATTAAAGAGCCAAAACAAGAATATGTGCAGCTAACAGCCAGCTGCTTTCCCTTATCATTGTAGCTCGTATTGGTTCAGGGGTTGTAGTTAGATGTGTTTGCAAGGATCAATATTACTATTCCTCATTTTAGGATTATAGATTTAAACAACCTGCACACAAATCAACCTCATCACACATATGAATCTTTTCTGAAATTGTGGCTTTTTTGGGAGAGATGTGCCTTTGGGGGAGATTAGTCTATTACTGTCAAACATATATACGTTTAGCTTGAACAAGAAAAACAGGTGAAAAATAACCATAGGCCTAGTCCACATGTGCACATGTATTTTTTTATAAACTGAGTTTTAAAAAAAATCTCGTCCACACAAGCACGTTTTTAAAAAAAAGAAGCAAAAACACGCTATGAAGCGCAGTCAAGAGCATTCCAAACCGATATAAAGGTGGCGATATAATCCTAACCGTAAAGTCATGGTGGCCAATCAGAAGCCTGATAAAAAGGTTGTTACCGGTGTTGTCATAAGTAGTCACCTGCATTCTGATGCCTCTGTTCTGCAATATAATAATATAACTGTGCATGTATATGTTTACATGTAATAAGCCCTGTTAGCACATATTAATTAGCAGAAATATTTTGGCTAAATCCGCCATTGCACAGACTCGGCTCATGTAAACAAGGGAGATAGTGGCGCACAATCTGACGTTAAACAAAAGAGGATAAAAGCGCGTACTCTGACGTCACAAGCCAAAATCTCCTGTTTCACCGGCTAGACAACTACACTGCAACTGAGTTTCTGAAAACCCTAGCAGGAGTTTTCAAAAAGGTTTGGTTTCAGTGACCCACTGCGTTTGCATATGGATGAACGGCCAAACCCCATAGAAAAAGATGCGGTTTTGAAAATACCCGTATTCGTGTGGACAGGGCATTAAAAGAAGACCGATCGGCCGCTGACTTGAAGCAGTGTATGCCAGTTCGAAATTTTGTCCGCCATGTGACTGTGACGTATGGCATCAAAGTACCGCGAGAGCAATTCGAGAGCGAGCCGTATTTAACCGTTGCGGATATGACGTCAAGTTGCTATGTGCAAGGAGCCCATTCGCTACAAACCATGCCTAAACAAACTACTTGTCTTGCCTATAAATTTTGACGCAGAATTTTATTTTATCAATTCGTCGTAGGGACGCGAAACCGGAATTTCATAGCGCTTTATCTGTAGAGTGGATTAGGGATCCTCCATAGGGAGAGGCTAGTTGGCACTTCAGCACTGCGTTGTCATCGGGTCCAGGCGAAGGTCCTTCGTCAGATCTGGAAACGGCCTGGATCCGGCAGGCTGCAGGAAAACCTCGGGATAAACAAAGACACTAAATTAGCGTAGATGCCATTCTTCTTATGATGTATCAAGTACATCAGGATTTAAGGGAAGTGTTCCCGGTTCCGGCTGGGAACCTATTGTGTTTCTAGTTGGCTTCTAAGAGGCTGTTTACAGGACACCATTTTCAACTAAAAACTTAAAACTTTTTTTGGCCGTTTGTTTACATAACTACAGCGTTTTGGGTGCCTGAAAACGCAAACTTTTAAAAACTGGTTTCAAAGTGCAAGTTTTTTAAAACAGTCTCCATGTACACAACAAAAATGCGAAACTCTGAAGACGATGACGTCATGCACATACGTATTACGTGTTTAATCTATAGTGTTTCATCGCCTGGCAGCAGAATACAGCGTTGTTAGTCGTTTTTCGCGGATCCGAGTGAAATGGGATCGTTTTGACAATGGTGTCGTCTGAGAAAAACTTCTCCGTTTTAAGCATATCGTTGTGGTGTAAACATACCCTAAGTTGTTAATTATTAACATTATTAAGAGGATAATTATTGTCATCCTCTGTCCCCTGTCAGTTTGTCACCATGGTTTGACACCAGAGACCAGAATATATTGCGGAATGACTTGTGGAAAATGGCCATTTTTGACTTGGGCCAGTAATTATACCGGTACATCTTGCAAACAATCACAACACCCTTGCAACTAATAAGAACATCCTAACAATGATCTAGCAACCACCCAGGGGTGTGTTTCCCAAAAGCTTTGTAATCCAATTATGGCTGACGTTATCAACATAGTTCAATGATTAAATGTTTCCCAAAATCATACTGTATTTTGAATAAACACTGGCAGTATCGCAGACTTGAGTGGTCGGAAATACAGCTATTGACATATTATGATTAATGAGTTCACATCTACATATAATTATAACAGTAAAGGTTATGTGTACTTGGCGTGCAGTCCGGGTGGAGGGCTCAGAGCTCGGAATTTCTGCCCGAACCCAGAGTACTCCCCCAAAAAGCAAAAGAGCAAATGGACAGCCGCCAGACTATAGACCCCCCAAAGACGCAGCGAATTTGGCGGGCTGGCGTTTCAATAAGCTTGATCGCTTGACCGGGATATCTCCATGGCGTTACCAGGTGAGTCCCGCCGACTGATGGACGGGGAGCGGCGGGATTCGAAAAAAATGGCTGACCGGGAGGGCCTATGTAGCTTCTGACGTGAGCGGCTCAACGGCGTCAGGATGTTGGGCTCTACCGGCCACCTGCGAGGTGAAATGAATTTGAAAATGCTGGCTGGGCAGAAAAGAAAGATATACGTGTCTAGTCCGCTGAGAGACCAATGCTTGCTGGACAGAAATATGAAAAAGGTACGTTTGACTGAATTGTTTGCTTGTTTATTTATTGTCTTTTAAAATGGTGATTGTTGTTCATTTAAAATTGTTTTTCAATAAATATTATTTTATATAAATAATATGCTGTATTTGGTATTGAGAAAGGATCATGATATGGACTTCAAAGAAGTTGTTTTAGCGCTGTCATGAGAAGGACAAATGCGAACATATCGCTTTCCTCAGCGGACATTCAAACTGATTTTTTGTATATAATATTATGGACATCGACCGGAGGAATGAATGCTATATCAGATGCAGGTAATACACTCATTTAATCGATCTCTCTCTCATAATATCATAATACTCAACTCTACATAATACAATAAGCTTCAATGAAACGCAACGCTCCTTCATTACTAGTTCTAAAGTGACGTTTTAGAATTAGTAACGTGGCTTGTGCTCAACAGTCAAACTGTCAATTTGAGATTTAAATCCATGGGGGAAGTAGTTCTGCACGAATTAGTTATTTTTAAAGACACTGCGTTGTTGTTTGTTATTTATTTACTCCCTTGTGCTGTAGAACTGTTGTATAAACACAATATCATACTCATAGCCGTACACAGCCATATCGAGCCCGATCTCATGAAAGTGCGTATTAATAGAACGAATGTTATTTCTTGCGCCATTTATACGGCAAAAATAGTTTTAGCGTGTATATGATACACAGTTTTCGCGTGCATACGATACGCACTTTATGGCGTGTAATACGCACGCACATACCCCCCCCCCCCCCCTAATCCTACCCAAGGGGTTTTCCGTGCGTAGCATATGCAAGCAAAAAAAACATTTTTGGCGTATAAATGGCACGAGAAATAACATTTGTGGTATAGATACACACGTTCATGAGATGTGTTGCCATATCGCACTGCTACTCGTGCACTGCTACTAAATACTACAAACTTACACATTTTGAGAGGCCAACTCGATTACGTCATTCACAGTGCTTCATGGAGGTGGGCAGAGCAAAATAACTCTTTTGGCAGGCTTTTCTTATTTTGGCCTAGCAAGCTTAGCATGCACAAAGAGCACTCGCATAATCTTCAGAAAATGTGAAGATCTGATTCCTCAAAGGTTTGCGTCACCACTCGTCCGCTTTGGCTGAGAGAGATGTCAATCATCATCTACGTCGTGACGTCATCTTTCCTCCCGCAGCCTATCAAGTTTACCACGCGAGTTTAAAAGGAAGCCGAGAAGAACGCATGTCAGCTTGTTTCTTTCTGTCGCTCTGCTTGTCGCTTTTTGTGTTTGTTATTTTCTGTTACAGACATTGTCCTGTTGTTTTTTCTTTCGGCGTGTTCTGAGATTACCAAGTGTAATGTGTTATGCCATGACGGCGTGTTTTGAGATTACCAAGTGTAATGTGTTCTGCCATGATGGCGTGTTTTGAGGTTACAAAGAGAAATTCGGACAGGTAATATGTCATGTGACGTACACAAAGCAACACTTAGCAAACGGAAGTGAACGCCACCCTTGGATGTTTTGTTATTAGTTAGAACAGTTAGAGAGGGCGCTTTGCGCAGAAGATTCCTGTCTTTTCTTTTCTTTTTGTTATTAGTTAGTTAAGAGGTTGGGATTAGATAACCGGAGTTTGTTTTGTTCTTTTCTTTCATTTGGCTTCACTATTTATGTCCTTATTCTCTTGGGTTATTTACTTTGAACTCTCAACCTGTATATTTTGTTTATTTTTCTTTGCGTCCACAACAATTATCATTATTAGTAGTATTATTATTATTATTGTTCATCTTTTGCATTTACATTTCACAAGTACAATAAACCGTACTTTATTTTTCACAATACTTTGTTATGTGTCGTCTCTTGCCATTTTAACTACACCACCTTCTGATCACGACCTCAATGTTTCCCCTTTAAAGACTTTGTGTCTAAGGGTGCGTAACATTTAATGGGGGCTCGTCTGGGATCTTTAATCTCAAGTTAATTTAGTTGTGATCAGTTGTGTGTGTGTATGCTAGTGGTAAGTGACGTTACGTTAGTTTGGCGGCATATTCATGCAGAGTAGTATTTTTGTACTCGTTTGCTGGTTGTGCATCATGGAAATGTTTAGCTTGCAAAAGTTCATTGCCAACCCGTCTTTTGAACAGATTAGTTCATGTAAGAAGCAAGACTTAGTGCTAATAGCTTATAACTATCAGGTTGTTGTGAGTAGACAAGCTCTTAAGAGTGAGATAAAGAGTAAGTTGATACAACATTTAAGAGAGATCAATGTTCTTCCTATGTCAAATACCGTGGGTAATGAGGAGGCTAGCGGAGGTGTTGGTGTGAGTGACGCTGCAGTGGCATATCGCAATTTTGTGGATAATGAGGATAAGCGGAGCGGTAGAGCTGATGCTGAGGCGGAGGTGATGGCCGAGGCTAAGGCCGGCTTGCCACCGTTTGATCCATTCTCTCCCAGTTCTGTTGATTCTAGAGACGGCGCGCGACTGAAAGTCCGCTTGGCCCGTTTACAATATGAGGCACAGGAGAAAGCCCAGGCACGTCAAGCTGAGATCGATATGCAGTTGGAAGTACGCAGGCTTGAAATTGAGGCTGAGACTCAGGTGAAGCTGCGACAGCTCGATCTGGATGCGATGCAGATCACTGCCAGTTCGGCTGCGCGGTCAAATCCAGTTCCGGTCTCTGATGTTCCTCCGTGGTCTGATTCATCCCAGGTAAGATTTGACATAAGTAAGCACATTGTCTTAGTTCCTCAGTTCAGAGAATCAGAAGTAGATTCTTATTTCACTGCATTTGAACGCATAGCTACTTCTCTTCATTGGCCCAAAGACGTCTGGTCTCTATTATTACAGTGTAAATTGATTGGAAAAGCTCAAGATGTTTGTTCTACTTTATCGTTAGAAGAAAGTTTAAAGTATGAGTCTATGAAGTCTGCTATACTTTGTGTTTATGAATTAGTTCCAGAGGCATATCGGCAGAAGTTTCGAGGACATAAGAAAAATTCGGCTCAGACCTTTGTGGAATTTGCCAGAGACAAAGAAATTTTGTTCGACAAGTGGTGCACAGCTAGCAAAGTGAGTAAGTTTAATGAGATAAGAGAACTTGTACTGCTCGAAGAGTTCAAAGGGTGTTTGCCTGATCGTGTTGTGGTCTATCTAAATGAACAGAAAGTAACTTTGCTGTCTCACGCAGCCGTGTTACGGATGAGTTTGTTTTAACCCACAAAAATGTTTTTTTTTTCACTTGCACGTTCAGAGAGGTCACAGCCTGTTCCTGTGCAAAACCAAACGTTTCGTTCTAAAAACAGCCCACCTCGTGCTAGAGAGGATCGAGAATGTTTTTATTGTCACAAACAAGGACATGTGATAGCAGATTGTATGACATTAAAACGCAAGCAGCAGCCTAAAAGCGTAGGGTTTGTGAAAGCTGTTAAGCCGACTGTTAGTGTACCTAATGTGGAGAAAATCACTGACAGTTACCAACCATTTATTTTGAAAGAGTTCATTTCTTTAAAGGGAAATTGTGATGATCAGAAAGAAATAAGAATGCTCAGAGACACCGGTGCAATGCAATCTTTTATTGTGGCAGATAGATTACCATTGTCTGAGGACTCTTTCTGTGGCTCGAGTGTGATAGTTCAGGACATTGACATGAGTTGTATAACTGTGCCATTACATCGTATACATTTGCAGAGTGAGTTGTGTATGGGATTTGTAAGAGTGGCGGTACGTCCTTCTCTTCCTGTTCAGGGTGTTGATTTTATCCTTGGAAATGATCTAGCCGGAGGAAAAATCTTGCCTGTGTTAGAAGTTGTTGAAAAACCAGATGTGTGTAGTCAATCAGATGATGTGTCACATACTTACCCTGAAGTTTTTCCCGCATGCGCTGTCACTCGCGCTCAGTCGCGTAAAGTGGGTGACATGGTGGATTTGTCTGACTCTGTTTTCATCCCTCTTCTTGCTGGTGACGAATCATTGTGTACTGTTACGTCATCAAAACTAGATAAATCAAAGTCAGAGAATATGAGAGAAAATGTGTCTGACGCACCGGAATTAAAATTATCCGTGTCACGAGAGAAAATTATTTCTGCACAGAAAGAAGATAAGTCTCTCATTGCTGCTTTTAATTCTGCTGTCTCTATTGATTTAGCTAAAGATCAGAAAGTTGCTTATTTTCTTGAGAATGAGTTATTGATGAGAAAGTGGTGTTCTAACACAAACAATTCAGATTGGAATGTTGTGTATCAGGTGGTCGTTCCTTCTCCTTATCGTCAACATGTGTTATGCTTAGCGCATGATCATCAGCTTGCCGGTCACTTAGGAATTATGAAGACGTATGATAGGATTTTACGGCACTTCTTTTGGCCAGGCTTAAAGAAGGATGTTGCTCAGTACTGCCGTACTTGTCACACATGTCAAACTGTTGGGAAGCCGAACCAGGTGATTCGTCCTGCTCCACTGTTTCCCATACCAGCCATTGGGGAGCCGTTCGAGCATGTGATAATAGACTGTGTTGGACCATTGCCTAAAACAAAATCTGGTAACCAGTTTTTGTTTACCATAATGTGCATGCCTACTAGGTTTCGAGAAGCAATTCCACTGAGAAAAATCACCGCACCCGTTCTCGTCAAAGCGTTAGTGAAGTTCTTTTCCACTTTCGGTCTTCCGAAAATAGTACAAAGCGATCAGGGCACGAATTTTTTATCAAGACTTTTTAAACAAGTCTTGGAGTCTTAGTCAATATCTCACCGAGTTTCAAGTGCGTACCCTCCACAAAGTCAGGGCGCACTTGAACGCTTTCACCAGACACTTAAGTCAATGCTTAAGAAGTACTGCATGGACACTGCTAGAGACTGGGATGAGGGGGTTTCCTTAGTATTATTCGCGGTAAAAGAGACTGTACAAGAATCTCTTGTTTTTAGTCCAGCTGAACTCGTATTCAGACATCAGATGAGAGGACCTTTGAAAGTTTCTAAAGAACACATTTTGGCCACTGTTTCGAGTCCTAACACTAATGTACTGGATTACGTACAGTAAGTAATTTTCTAGATCGCTTGCATACTGCTTGGTCACTAGCTAAAGAATCTCTAGGAAATGCTCAGAAAGGCATGAAGCGCAAGTATGATCAGAGAGAAGTTGCGCGTTCGTTTTCATCCGGTGAAAAAGTGTTTTACCTGTTCCAGGATCATCTTTGTCTGCCCGTTTCTTTGGACCTTATGTGGTGAAACAGAAAATGAGTGAAACTGATTATTTGCTTTACACACCTGACAGAAAACGTCAAACCCGAGTTTGTCACATAAACATGTTGAAAGCTTACCATGACAGGGAGATGCCTGAGGTGAAAACTTCAGAGGAGACTGCAGGGCCCGCTGTCTCGTCTGTCGCACTAGCCGTGGATCTGTTAAAACCTGTTGATATTTCGGGGGCTGACGAGGATGGTGTCGTGCTCCGCAATGCTCCTCAGCAGTGCGCAAGGTTAGCCAACTCAGAGATTTTAAAAGATCTTCACTCTTGTCTTAATCATTTGACTGTGGACCAAGAAACTGACATTACTAACGTAATATCTGATTTTAACTGTCTGTTTAGTGATGTTCCTAAACAAACGAATGTTTTGCAGCATGATATTATTGTGAATGATGCTCATCCTATCAAGCAGCATGCTTACCGTGTAAATGCAGTTAAGAAGTCTATTATGCATCAAGAAGTGAATTATCTGCTTGAGAATGATTTAGCCAGACCTAGTTGTAGTCCCTGGAGTTCTCCGTGTCTTCTCGTTCCTAAACCTGATGGCACGTTTAGATTCTGCACTGATTTTCGTAAAGTGAACACTGTAATGGTGCCAGACAGTTATCCGTTACCGCGAATGGAAGACTGTGTTGATAATATTGGGTCTGCTCGTTTTGTCACTAAGCTGGATATGTTGAAAGGATACTGGCAAGTTCCACTTACTCCGCAAGCATCCGAGATTTCAGCGTTTGTAACTCCAGACAAGTTTTTACAATATACAGCGATGGCTTTCGGTCTCAGAAATGCTCCCGCTACGTTCCAGCATCTTGTAAATATCGTCTTGGCTGATGTACCAAATTGCAATGCGTATCTCAATGATTTGGTTTTATACTCTGTGGATTGGAAGGAGCATGTGTGCTTGTTGAGAACGGTGTTCGAACGTCTACGTGCAGCTAACTTAACTCTCAACTTGGCAAAGTGTGACTAAGGGCGAGCGACTGTCACTTATCTGGGTAAAGAGGTTGGAGAAGGCCAGGTACGACCAGTGGAGGCTAAGGTTACCGCTATTGCAGAATTTCCAGTCCCTACCACTCGACGAGAGTTGCGAAGATTCCTAGGTATGGCTGGTTATTACCGCAGTTTCTGTAAAAACTTCTCAACCATTGTTACTCCTCTCACTTCGTTGTTTAGACCGTCTAAACTTTTTAAATGGTCTGTGGAGTGTCAGAATGCTTTTGATTGTGTCAAAATGCTTTTATGTAATGCACCTGTTCTCGTTGCACCTGATTGCATGCATACTTTCAAGCTTGAGGCCGATGCAAGTGCTGTTGGAGCCGGAGCGGTTCTTCTTCAGGAGGATACAAATGGTATAGATCATCCTGTGAGTTATTATTCCCGTAAGTTTAATAAACATCAGCTTAAATATTCTACCATTGAAAAAGAAGCACTTGCTTTCTTGCTTGCTCTCCAGCACTTCGATTCACCGATCATAACCCTCTAGTGTTTTTATCCAGGATGTACAATCAAAACCAGCGTTTGATGCGCTGGGCTCTAGTACTCCAGAATTATAATTTGGAGATCAAGCACAAAAAGGGTGATGATAATGTTTTGGCTGATGCTCTTTCGAGAGTGTAAAATATTGTCTGTTTTAACTTGTTTTTCACAAACAGGTTTGTTCTTAAGGGTGGGAGATCCTCATCATCCACAAAACTATTTATTTTGTCAAAAATTATTTGTTATATTTAACAAATAATTCTTAAAACCTTTTACCCAACAAACAAACTGTGTGTAAGAATTGTATGGGATGACCCCCAAATGACAATTTACACTGAGATGGAGGATCAGGCCTCTGGTTAGTACCATGTCAAGCAATGACAAATCATCTGAAAAGACTGATTTATTGCTCAAAAGAATGTGGAAGTTGGCCACATGCAAAAGCACAGTCCATAGAAAAGACACATAAAGCCCGTAAAGTTTTAAAGATACGACATTGTATCTATAATTATCTAAAAAATCTATATTTTTATTGTTTCTTGTTTTGCATTTTGTTTTAGGCATACCTTGTAATTGAACCACAAGGTAAAGTAACCTGATTGGTATCATGCTTCCTATCAAATTAATCATTGTGTGACGCCCTGCACATCGGTGTATATATGATATCCTTATAGCATGCATTATATGCTTTTTAGAATAATCAGAGCATAACGGGACACAAATTGACAGCTTACTCCAATCATGCAAATGAGTCAGCTTCCAAATAAAGGTACTTTTCCCGCTTGAAAATTCCATCTTTTTCATTGGTCAAGTTATTATAGTTATTATTAATTATTCATATTTCCCTTTTGAGGTAATTTACTACACTGTGCTTCATTCTCTTGTCTTTCTTTCCTGTGTAAGAGCAACATTTCATTGTAAACAGTCTATAGCTTGATTCCTGTCTGCATGATTGTACAATCCTTCCAAGCTTTTCCTTCCAGAAGCTGTTTTACACACAAAAGGCTAAGAACTATCATCTGGCTTTCTCTACACTCTCCTTCTTTTCCCAGTCATGTGAAGTTGAAACGTCTGTGCACTCAGTAAGAGGCCAGATAAGCCTTCCTAGGGCCTATCAGCCCTCTCACCCCCCTTACCCATGTTGGGGAAGATTTTGTTGATGCAAAGTCAGAGCTCCCCATGGCACTTCCACACTGGCACATTTCAAGCCCTGTCCTCGGCAAAATATCAGTGACATTATGCATTCATGCAGCGTTTGTTTTGTGGGTCCAAAACAGAAGGGCAAACATGTTCATGTGCAAGCACTTTGTTGATGGCGTGTTTCTGAAGTTACTGTAATGCAAAATTGACATGAGACATAATTGCTCAGCTGAGCTGGGACTCAGTTTATTTCCATGGAGGCATGACACACCAGGAAATCACACACAGAGATAGAAAAAAATATCATTGACTTTACTTCCTGTAAGCAATATGTATGGCAGGGTTCCAGACACACTGAACCTGCCAGCAAATAAATGCAACACATTTGTATAAATACATTTTCACATTTGTAAACTCACAGTACACAAGGGCAATCCCATTGCGTTTATTATGGCAGTGTTTGACTGAATACTCCCTAAATTCCAATCTAAAATAATAAATACATTTTGAACTAATTGTTTAAAACTTCATGGCAGGCATGTTTTTCCTCAGTAATCACATACTAATTGCAGGTAAAATCCACTGAGAGCAAACTGGTTGGTTTTCTCAAATGGTTTAATTGTGGGAAACCAAGTGTGGCTGTGTGAGTGAGGACAGATGCGGTGGGTGTGGTATCATTTTGTTTTAAATAAACCTAAAAATAAAATATTCAAACAAGGAAAAGAAAGTGTCCATGATGATGCAATAACTGCAAGGGTGAGTGACGTACATCCTTGCCCTGATTGGATATTGTGAGGGACGGGATGTGCAGGAAGGTTTTTTGTCTTTGGAATAACACTGATGAATCCTGCACAACATATTTAAAAAACAAAAAAAAGTTACAGGAGTTACTATGAGTGAATTTTTAATCCTCAAGAATATGAAATCTTTTGAATGCTGAATCAGTAGTATTAAATAAAGAAGACTTACAAACTATGCAGTGATGTGGGCCCCCGGGATCAAAAGACTCAGGAAAAAATATTTAACCTATACTTTACTTACCCATTCTGTTCCTCAGGCACAATAGTTGTCTATATACAGTATATGCATGTGGTCAGAAATAATGGCACCCCTGGTAAATATGATAAAAAAAGGCTGTAAAAAATGTATCTGCATTGTTTATCCTTTTGATCTTTCATTCAAAAAAATTGCAAAAATCTAACCATTTCATTGAAGTAAAATAATTGAAACTGGGGGAAAATCACATTATGAAATAAATATTTTTCTCCAAAACATGTTGGCCACAATTATTGGCACCCTTTTATTATATACTTTTTGCAAGCTCCTTTTTCCAAAATAAGAGCTCTGAGTCTTCTCCTACAATGCCTGATGAGTTTGGAAAACACCTGACAAGAGATCAGAGACCATTCCTCCATACAGAATCTCTACAGATCCTTCAGATTCCCAGATACATATTGGTGCTTTTTCTCCTCAGTTCCCTCCACTCAGTTTCTATAGGGTTCAGGTGAGGGGATTGGGACGGTCATGGCAGAAGCTTCATTTTGTGCTCCGTAACACATTTTTGTGTTGATTTTGGTGTTGGTTTTGGATCGTTGTCCTGATGGAAGATCCAACTATGGGCGTTATAAGATTTCTAGCAGAAGCCACCAGGTTTAGATTTTTTATCTGTTGACATTTGATAGAATCCACAATGTCATGTATCTGAACAAGAAAAAAACATATTTTTCTGCTGGTGGTCCTGGACGACCTCCAGCTAAAAAATATGGCCACAACATTAAAGATCCAATGGTATATTCAATTGTAGACATGGGGTACTTTTTATCCTTGTGTGCACCAAACCCATCTAGCATTTTTTTTTTTCATCTGACCACAGAACCCTGTCCCCTTTGTTCCAGTTGTTGACAACTGAATTTGCTGGAGTTTGTTTTTGGATGAGCGAGGAGGATTTTTCTTGGAACCCTCCTAAACAACATGTGGTTTTTTTTTTTTTTTTTTTGGTAGGCTTCTGACCCCAAGACTCAACTAATCTCTGCAATTCTCCATCTGTGATCCTTGAAGAGTCTTTGGCCACTCAAACTCTCCTCATCGTGCATTAAGACAATATAGACACATGTCCTCTTCCTGGCAGATTCGTAACATCTTTAGTTGATTGGAACTTCTTAATTATTGGCCTGATGGTCAAAATGGATATTTTCAATTCTTTAGCTATTATCTTACAGCCACTTTCTATTTTCTAACAATCTTTTGATGCACATCAGAACTATATATTTTTTTGGTTTTACTTATTGTGATGGATGATTAAGGGAATTTGGCCTTTGTGTTTCCTCATATTTAAACTCCTGTGAAACAAGAAGTCATAGCTGGACAATTTCATGTAGTCACCCTGGTGTGCTAAAAAAAAAAAAGGTAAATATTAATGGGAATATCCTTCAGAGATATTTTACTTGTAAATAATTCTAGGGGTGCCAATAATTGTGGCACAACGGGTTAAACTTATCTATGGGTTTATATTTTATTTCATTGCACCTGTGGATATACATAAATATGCTCTAACATCCAGAAATGTCAAAATTATTAGTAGTTATTTCTCTCACAAATGGCCCTGAGGGGCAGATAAAGTGCTTTGTAGCCAGTTAAACTGACTCACAGAATTCAGGCTGTTTGTATCAGCATATTGCCAAAGAAGATCTTATGTAACTCACGCCAGCAAGCTTAAGTATGCAAATTGCTGTAACTTGCAAGATAATGTTACCCCAAGGCCATGGGACCTTCAGACAAATAAAGGTTTTCCATGTTCATACAACTCATGAGAGTATGTCAGTGTCATGTGGTTGACTTCTAAAATTAGGTAAAGTCACATTTATTGTAGGTTTTTTTAGTCTAATGGAATTTCATATCCCATTTGATGTTTATAAATGTTATGCTTTTTGAGTGTGTTGAGCCAAATGTATATACATCATTTTTTTGATGTACTCTTGAGTGTGCATACAGTGCATTTAAAAACTTTTTATTTGTTATCTTAGTATCTGTACTGTATGTGCACATCCTGATTTATCTAACCACACATACTATGTGTAATCAACTAACACATTCGCTTTGAATTTGATTGGCCTCCTGACTCAGCCTAGACTCAGTGACCTTCTTGATGTGAGGCTACAGTGCTACCCACTGAGGCACCGTGCTGCCCTAAAAAATTAACTCTCCACAAACTATTTGGTCTTAGTTTTTTTCTCACCCCATATTTTTACTGCTATCCTTACCTCCGGACAAAATTACTTAGCTCTATATGCTGAAAAGACAATCCAGCAATAAAGTCTTAAGTCCGCCCGGTCATGTCAAATCCATTTGGTCTGCCATGATATCTGATTTTATGAAGGCACAGATGATGCAATAAAAATGAAGATGGTAGCATCATTGGATATTTTAATCCAACATGCAGACTGAAATTATAAGAAAAATAACGGAAGGTGCAGGGATGTATGTATTTGATAGTTCCTATAGAGTGCAATGGATGTATTTAAGACATCTTTTAGTGGTCATAGGGAGAGAGATAATGAGTATGGTTACCACACACTGCTATAACATCTGCTGCTTAATAAACATCCTACACAACATCTTTTGGGTGTGCTAGCTTTCAAACAAAGTTTCCTGTTAAAATTTCCAGTAATGGCAGCGCTATATAAAATATTATTAGGTTGACTTTACATGCATAGTTGCTCTAGGTTTGTAAGGAAGATTAAAGTAAAATTTTGTAGATAGTCAAAAAGTCTGTGGAAATTGATAAACAGTATCGCTCAGTAGAAACTCTTTATTGTCCTAAAACCTGCAGAGGTAAGTTTTTATATAACTCATAATACATATTCAGGTATTGCTTTCTGGCATCATCCAATCCCACAAACCTGCACAACTGAGCTGAGTTTGGCATTTATCACCAGAGTCCTGAAGCTCAAAGCCGTAAGTGGCGGAAGACAGGCTCAGTTCCCCTCCAGAGAATCACTGACTCACCCTGCGTCACAAGGTGAAAAAAAGCCAAATTCAGCAGACATTGCTGGTGAACAGAAGCTGAAAGCGCTAAGTGACTGTTACTATGAACACATAGGTTACACACAACTGTCTGAAACCATCAGTCATCCCTGAGGATTCACAGCATTCAAACAGACATTTTCTCTTCTTAAAATAATAGATATTTACTAGATTTTTTTTTACATTTTCTGAAGCAAATCAGCTTAGGTCCCTCCTTGAGTGTAATCATCTGAATGTGTTAGACATTATATGGGTCACTGCATTTGTTTTTTTAGCAGGAAACCCTGGTTCAAGGTCTTGCACCACCACCGATCTCATTAAAAACACAAATCACTTGATTGATAGAGTCGTTCTGGAGAAGATTCCATTAATTATACAGTGAATTCATGTGCCAGTACTGCTGAGCAGAAAAAAACATCAACCCTTTTAAGGAACTGATGAAATTATTTGGATTATAAACAGAATCCATGAGGTCATGTGTTTAGGTCTCGACAGGACAGATCGAGCATCTCTCCTCACCGGCCCAAAGAGTTTACTCATTAATGTATCAGCAGTTCTAGCTCATATGCTGTCCCAGCATGCAAGTCATGAGAGGAGAAATGCACTGTTGAATACACTGTTAAAAAGGCTATGCTCAAGAGCCCTGGGGAAAAGACAGTAAGAAGTAGGGGTATGACGAGACACTTATCTCACGAGGCGAGACACGAGATTGGGTTCACAAGGACGAGACTAGACGAGAGGAGATTTTTGCAATATATTTTATAGAAATCCTCAATGAAAAAAATGTATGGCTTCTCTCCTGTATTATTTAACATGAGTCTCTTCAGACCTTACACGAATTATGAGCTTCCAGAACTTCTGTTTGAGGCTGTGTGTGACCTCCTAATTGAACTCCTTTCAACAAATTGAACATAGAAATAAAAACAGTATAAATAACAAAAATAATTTAATTTGGTAACACTTTATAAGGTTAATTAGTTAACAGTTAAATACCTTAGTTTACATGATCTAAGAATGAACAATACTTTTTATTTATTAAATGTATTAATCTTAGTTAATATTAATTTCAACATTACTAATACATTATTAAAATCAAAGGTTGTGTTTGTTAACATAGTTAATGCACTGTGAACTAACATGAACAAACAACAAATAGCCTAGCTGTATTTTTATTGAATAACATTAAAAAAGATTCATAAATACTGTAACAAATGAATTGTTCATTGTTAGAACATTGTTAGTTCATGTTAGTCATGTTAGTTACCTTATTGTAAAGTGTTACTATTAATTATAATTAAGTGCAAACAATAAGTGCAAGTGCAACCATAATCGAAGTACTCTCTCAGCAACTAACACATAGTATTACAGAGGCATCCCTTGAGTAACCCAAGGTAGCCTATCTAGTTAGAGAGTGTTAGCTCAAGGATCAACACATTCACTTTATTTGAACTTGTTGTTCACTATCCCAGATCTTTAACCACTATGCCACTTGAAAAGCAGTTGGCAGGATTTGATTTTTGTCCATCAGGAAATGATTGGATAGTTGGATTGTTGTTGTTTACTAATTACTGTGCGTTTAGTGACAGGATTCTGGAATTCTATGGCTGCAACTCTTTGTCAGAGTACATTAGTGGCCATTAAAGGACACAAAGCAAGAAAAAAAGTGATCACGTCAAACATGACTTTAAAGTAAACAAACATGACAGACGACTGGCAAAAAGAAATGGCGCATAGCATGTAGACTGCTTTTTACCAAGGGGGTAATCCACCAGCTGGAAACTGAAGTCTCCCCGGGGGCCGCCATTGGCTAACAAGCCTTCACCTGCTGTTAGCATTCCATTGACTCCCATTCATTTTTGCGTCACTTTGACAGCGAATAACTTCACATCTGAGGCATTTAAAGACTCCATTTGTCCATTGTTTATTTTTAAAGAAACACGACAATGTATAAAAGGCTCCATTACCTTGTATCTTATGTTGGTGGCCCAGTAGAAGCAGTTTTTGTAAAAATAGGCTAACTTTTACTTTTTTTAGGCTGCTTTTTACAGAAAATGCTGGAGCTGGAGGTGAATCTTACGTTAGCTCACTTTCTGATTGGGAATTGTTTTGTGATAATCTCCAGATTGTGCACGTGTATTTATCCTCGGATTCCCCCCATACTGTTGTGAGTATAGATAAGACCCAATAGCAAATGACAGTCAAATGAAACTTTAATGAATGTTTGCAATAGCCACCAGCAGTCTTGAACAGAAATCCTCTTGGTAAAAGTCACAACATAAATGGGCAACACTTATGGCCGTAGAAACAATAACTGATTAGTCCTCTTGGAAACGATCCGAGGAATAAGCCGTAGGAGAAGCAAGGGCTCAGCTGGGGCTAGGCTTTAGGTCACACAGCAGAGACAACGACAGACAGCAGCGGGGAACAGCGGCAGCATAGACAAGCACGGCACTGTACACAGAGAACTGGTTAGAGCATCAGCAGACAAATACTTGCAGCAAGACGTTTCTCTCATCCCCGACAGGACGGGACAGGACAAGAGAGTTGAGGAAGGTAAGTCACTAAATGCTTCTTTCATCAGTAGTCAAAGAACAACCTGACAAAGAGACAGGAGGAAGGGAGAGCAGAAGTAGCAAACGTAATTAGAGAGAAAAGGGAACAGGTGCGAAGTAACGAGAGAAAGGTTACGGGTAATAAGGAACAGCTGAGAGTAAGTGATTAGGAGCGTGTAAGAGAGGTGAATGCGAAACTGAAAGTGACCACAAGAGGGCGGTAAAGGATAGGCAGAGCCAGGATCATGACAGTACCCCCTCCCTCAACGAGCGCCACCTGGCGCTCCCAAGGGAGAAGACTGGCGAGAGCGGAGGAAATCATCAATCAACGAGCGGTCCAGGACGTCCCGAGATGGTATCCAACTTCTCTCCTCAGGACCGTACCCCTCCCAGTCTACCAAATACTGATAACCGCGACCGCGACGACGAACATCCAGGAGCTTACGGACAGTATACACGGGAGAGCCCTCGACAGAGATGGGGGGGTGGGCGGGACGGGACGGCGCGCGTGTAACAGGCTTTATGCAAGACACATGGAATACTGGGTGGACGCGACGAAGATAAGAAGGAAGCTTTAGCTTGACTGAGACAGGACTAATAATTTTAAAAATCCGGAAGGGACCGACAAAACGGGGAGCGAACTTCCGCGAGACGGACTGAAGAGGAAGATTCTGGGTGGATAGCCATACTCTTTGACCGCATAAATAGCGAGGGCTCTTGATGCGACGTCTATTGGCAGTTGCGCACATCCTAGTTCTAGATCGACAAAGGGCTGATCTCACTCTCTTCCAGGTTCGTTTGCATCGCTTAATGAAAGCCTGGACCGACGGAACGAGTGAATCAGACTCCTGGGAGGAAAATAGAGGTGGTTGATAGCCCAGGCAACACTGAAAAGGCGAGAGACCAGTAGCTGAGGACGGAAGAGAATTATGGGCATACTCTGCCCAGGGTAGCTGCTCGGACCAGGACGCGGGATTCTTAAAAGCGAGAGTGCGCAAAATGCGGCCGACAATTTGGTTCGCGCGTTCGGCCTGACCATTAGTCTGGGGATGAAACCCGGACGAAAGACTAGCAGAAGCCCCGATAAGGCGGCAAAATTCCTTCCAAAATTGAGAGGCGAATTGGGGCCTCTATCAGAAACAATGTCAGAAGGAAGGCCATGGAGCTTAAATACATGATCGACCATTATCTGGGCCGTTTCCTTGGCGGAGGGAAGTTTAGTCAGGGAATGAAGTGCGCGGCCTTGGAGAAACGATCAACGACTGTAAGAATAACGGTAAAACCCTTAGACGAAGGGAGACCAGTAATAAAATCAAGAGCTATGTGAGACCATGGACGAGAGGGAATAGGCAATGGTCTCAGCAAGCCAGCTGGAGGGGAGTGACGGGACTTAGTCTGAGCGCAAATAGCGCACGCGGCAACAAAACGACGGATATCCTTATCCTGACCGGGCCACCAGAAACGTTGCTTGACCGAGGCAGCGGTACCTCTGACACCCGGATGGGCAGCTAACTTGGAGGTATGGGACCACTGAAGAACCGCGGGACGGGCGGAGAGCGGGACGAAGAGCAAATGCTTAGGGCAACCTCGCGGTACGCTGGAATGAGCAAGCGCTCGTTTAACAAGTTGTTCAATGCCCCAGATAGTCGCCCCAACCACCCGTTCAGAAGGAATGATGTCCTCCTGGATTGGGGTGACTACAGGAGGCTCAAAAAGTCGAGAAAGCGCGTCGGGCTTAACATTCTTAGATCCGGGGCGGTACGAAATAGTAAACTCGAAGCGTGTAAAGAATAGAGCCCAACGCGCCTGGCGCGCATTCAATCTCTTGGCGGAACGAATGTATTCGAGGTTACGGTGATCGGTCCAAACGACAAATGGAACCGATGCTCCCTCCAACCAGTGACGCCACTCTCCCAACGCCAAACGAATGGCGAGTAACTCGCGGTCTCCAACATCATAATTGCGCTCTGACGGCGTAAGACGGTGTGAAAAATACGCGCAAGGATGAACCTTTCCATCCTGAGATGAACGTTGGGAGAGGACGGCCCCAACACCCACCTCTGAGGCATCAACCTCGACTATGAACTGGCTCGAGACGTTGGGAGAAATTAAAATGGGAGCAGTAGAGAAAAGACTCTTAAGACGATCAAACGCACATTGGGCGGAGTCGGACCAAACAAAACAAGACTTGGATGACGTAAGAGCGGTTAACGGGGCCGCAACCTGACTAAAGTTCCGAATGAACCTACGATAAAAATTAGCAAAGCCAAGGAATGCTGAAGGGCCGTGCGTGAGTCTGGAACTGGCCAGTCAGCGACAGCCTGGACCTTAGTCGAATCCATCCCAATTCCCTCCGCCGAAATAACGGACCCGAGGAAGGTCACTGAGTGGGTGTGAAACGAACATTTCTCCGCCTTGACAAACAGCCGATTCTCAAGCAAACGCTGAAGAACACGTCGAACGTGCTGAATATGAACCTGAAGAGAGGGAGAAAAAATCAGAATATCGTCAATGTATACAAAGACAAAAATGTTAAGCATATCGCGAAGGACGTCGTTAACGAGAGCTTGAAAAACGGCCGGAGCGTTTACGAGCCCGAACGGTAGAACGCGATATTCAAAGTGTCCGAGAGGGGTATTGAACGCGGTCTTCCACTCGTCACCCTCCTTTATCCGTATCAAATGATAAGCATTACGTAGGTCTAACTTTGTGAAAAATCTAGCTCCCTGCAAGATCTCAAAGGCGGATGACATAAGGGGCAAAGGATATTTATTCTTTACCGTTATGTCATTAAGACCCCGATAATCTATACAGGGACGCAAGGACCCATCCTTCTTTTTCACAAAGAAGAAACCAGCGCCCGCAGGAGAGGAGGAGGGAACAATGGTACCTGCATGAAGCGCCTCAGAGAGGTAATCCTCTAGAGCCTTACGCTCAGGAATCGACAAGGAATACAGTCTACCCCGAGGAGGCATAGAACCGGGAAGGAGCTCGATACTACAGTCATACGGACGGTGGGGAGGAAGAGAAGTGGCCCGGGCTCGACTGAACACCGCTCGCAGATCGTGATACATCTCCGGACTCCAGACAAATCACCAGGCTCTTCCTGAAAAACAGAGACAGAAGAAACAGGAGGAATGGCAGAGACAAGACACTTAACATGACACGACAGATTCCATGATAAAATGGATCCCTTAGACCAGTCGATATGGGGGCTATGAAGAACCAACCAGGGATGGCCTAAAACAATAGGAGAAAAGGGGGAGCAGAAAACTAAAAAGGAAACAGTCTCGCGATGATTTCCAGAGACCGTGAGTGTCAGGGGATCAGTCTCAAAGGTGATCTTAGGAAGGGATCTACCATCTAAGGCAAAAAGGGGAGTGGCCTCCTTACGAACTTTGAGGGGAATACCTTGCTCACGAGCCCAGGTCTCGTCGATGAAATTCCCCTCGGCCCCAGAGTCTATCATAGCGTTAGTAGAAACTGTGAAACCCTGCCAGTGCAGGTGGACAGGAATAACCGTGTTGACACGACGAGAAGGGATCTGAGAAGTTGCGCTCGCCAGCAACCCTCCTCTCACTGGCGAGCGTTGGCTTTTACTTGACACGTTGAAACGAAATGCTTCCCGGAGCCACAGTAAAGACACAGTCGATTCATGATTCGTCGTTCTCGTTCCTTGGGGGAAATACGTAAGCCCCCCAGCTGCATAGGCTCAGTTGTCGCCTCCAAGGCAGTGGGAGAGGGAGATGATGAAGAGAGAGCCGCGAAAGAACCAGCCTCAATGCTCCTCGCTCGTCGCCGCAAATCAAAACGCTTCTCAATGCGGATAGCCAGGTCGATGAGGGGATCTAGGCGACTAGGAACCTCTCTGGCGAGGATCTCATCCTTCAATTCTGCGTTGAGACCCTCTAGGAAACGGGCCAACAGAGCGGGCTCGTTCCAGCCGCAAGTCGTGGCGAGTGTGCGGAACTCAATTGAGAAGTCGGCGGCAGAACGTCTCCCTTGACGGAGTGATGAGAGCAAGCGGGAAGCCTCGACTCCATGAGCCGAACGATCGAAAACACGAATCATCTCCTCCTTGAACAGACTGAAGCGATCCAGGAACTCTGCCTCCGCCTCCCAGCTGGCCGCTCCCCATTGACGAGCCCGTCCGGAGAGAAGGGAAATCACGAAGGCAACCTTGGCCCGGTCCCTGGCGTAAGTCGAGGGTTGAAGAGAGAATATCACCTCACATTGAGTAATAAAAGATCGACACTGAGTTGGCTCACCCGAGTAACAAGGAGGGTTATTAATTCTTGGCTCAGAAGACGAGATCGACGGAGATAGGGGTGATGTCTCCTGTCGAAGATGATGAAGCTGAGCGGCCAGATCAGACACTTGCGCAGCCAAATTCTCCATTCCGCGTCTCGTAGCAGACAACTCCTCTTCGTGCCTGCCCAGCAAGGCTCCCTGGCGTTCGACAGCAATGTGGAAAGGAGTCTCATTCGCTGGGTCCATTTCTGGTCAGGTTGTTCTGTTGTGAGTATAGATAAGACCCAATAGCAAATGACAGTCAAATGAAACTTTAATGAATGTTTGCAATAGCCACCAGCAGTCTTGAACAGAAATCCTCTTGGTAAAAGTCACAACATAAATGGGCAACACTTATGGCCGTAGAAACAATAACTGATTAGTCCTCTTGGAAACGATCCGAGGAATAAGCCGTAGGAGAAGCAAGGGCTCAGCTGGGGCTAGCCTTTAGGTCACACAGCAGAGACAACGACAGACAGCAGCGGGGAACAGCGGCAGCATAGACAAGCACGGCACTGTACACAGAGAACTGGTTAGAGCATCAGCAGACAAATACTTGCAGCAAGACGTTTCTCTCATCCCCGACAGGACGGGACAGGACAAGAGAGTTGAGGAAGGTAAGTCACTAAATGCTTCTTTCATCAGTAGTCAAAGAACAACCTGACAAAGAGACAGGAGGAAGGGAGAGCAGAAGTAGCAAACGTAATTAGAGAGAAAAGGGAACAGGTGCGAAGTAACGAGAGAAAGGTTACGGGTAATAAGGAACAGCTGAGAGTAAGTGATTAGGAGCGTGTAAGAGAGGTGAATGCGAAACTGAAAGTGACCACAAGAGGGCGGTAAAGGATAGGCAGAGCCAGGATCATGACACATACTTGTTGAATATTTACGATTCGAGATCGGACGACTCCTACATTCCTCCGAGCAGATTCAGTCACTCTTAACACACCTCACACCAAAGGAAAGTCTGATAAGGTAACCTGTAGAATCATCAAGATAATAGTGACTTTACCTATAGGATTGTTGGAAGGGGAGAAAGCGGTCCAAAATCATCCCGAATATCTTGTAATGTGTTGCCAGCATTAGTTGACACCACCTGATTGATCAATTATGATTCCACCCCATTAAAGATGATTTTGAATTTTACCCACAGAGAACGGAAAGGAAAATCTGTGTTATATGGCCGCATGACACTGAAAAAAGGCTCACATCACCAACCTTTCGTTACCAGCAAAACATGCCACATCAAATTACGCCAAAGAGACAGGCAGAGAGCTGTAGCTGTGGATTATAGTGGTAAAAATCAATGGCATTGGCCACGTTTGTTGGTACCTGTTTTTAATTTTTTAGTAAAATGTCCTGTAGCCCACACATTCTCGTAATTGGCAATGGAGATCAAATTGGATATTTTGACACAAAAAGTCCTCAATAAGATGGTTACATGATCCTTGACAAGCCAAGTGAACCCACAGGACAAGCTAATGGATTCCCTTGAAATTATGTCCTGCCTAGATGTGATTGCGGTTCTGGCTGATAGACTAAAAGACTAATGAGTGTGTGGATTATCATCATTATCCTCTAGCTGCATCGTCCTGTCAATTCTAGAGACTGGTCTATGCACATTATGGAATTCTCATTCCATATAATCCCTAATGAACTCGCACCATGAGCTCAATGACGAACATAAGTGCCAAATGTGATGACTTGTAAATCCAAATACATTCAATCCATCAACATCCAGGGCTGGTAGAATTTGACTGCATGACTTCCACGTAAAGTCGCCACTAAACATCTGAACTGTTTACAGAGACAATCCACCCAGACCAACCAAAAATTAAGTGCCTTACTTAAGGGCACAATGTGAATGTTTTACAGCTTCTTGCAAGGATCAAACTACAATTGTTCCAGTTACCAAACCTTAGCATTAAACAACTACTGTATACCTCAGCTCCTCCTATTTCATAGCACCATCACTCTTTTACATCCATACAGCTCTCTTTTTTGGGAGAGCATCAACCACCATACCATTTTGATATAGATTGAAGACTTTTTGAAGGGCTTTAAGCTGTATGACAAATTTAGCAGAAAGAGAAAAGATAAATCTGCTATCTGGTTAAGTCTCAGTTGGTTCTGCTTAACCTGCAGCTACTACTAATCAAAGGAATGTGGCACACTGTAATTTTCAGCCCACTAGAGATTTTCTGAGTCAGGAGACAGCAGAGTGCTGACGGCTAGTGAACATACTGCTGATTCAGAACACAAATCAGATTTCTATGGATTGCAAGTGTAACGCCTTTATAAAGGAACAACAACTGTTAAATGATGAACTCTTGTATTGGTTAATTTACCTTAGTGAAATCGTTTAGGTCCATTATATATATGTTATTCATAAACCTAATGTTTCGGTTCAGGTGACATTAGGCAAACTTGAAGTCCTACACAAATGTATGAGTCACTTTACTAATCCACGCTAGCTTCATTTTAATCTCAGACTAGGACAATGTAATTGCCAAAAATATGAGCAATGCTGGGCATGTGTTGGACAGAGAAAAAGAGTTGAAATGTTTTTTTGAGTGCCAAAAACTTGTTTTATCCACATAATCACAAATGGCTTACTTAAAAGATACGTATCAGTAGATTTGGTATCGTGTGAAATTCAGCATGCAGCTGACTATTGTACCTATTGCTACCTGGCGTATTGTAGTGCTGCAACACATGGCATGGTTGCAATTCCGGTGACCTGAGTTCAAGGTAATCCCCCAAGTACCCCCCCCCCCCCCCCCCCCCCCCCCCCCCACTGGTTTCCCATATATGCTGAAATGTACAACATGGATGTATTGACAGCATCTAAAATGTAAAAGTATTTACAAATGCACAGCATAAGATACTTTTTTTTCTGGATATATGATGGATATATAATGTTTGTACATTTCTCAGGTGATCATTATGGGAAGAGTTACTGTTGCCAGAAACATCTACAGAAAGATAAAAAAAAACATGTCATATACACACCTATTTTAAATAATAAGCAGTGTTTATTCTGAAAAAATTATGACAAATATGTTATTTAAATACTTATGGCTCAGCTTTATACCATTCATTCATAGCGCCTTGTAGTGGATTGCTGATGGTTAGTGAATAAGATGCCAGTTTTGCTCTAAAAACCATGCAGAAAATTGGCGCAACTGTTCAGTAAATTCACCCCCTGCCTATAGCCGCATGATGCAATCAGTAAGAAACGAAATAGCATACAAAGCAGAAAAAGGTTTGGAAGAAGAAGAAGGAGAGAGAGCTGAGATAAAAATAAACGCCACTACTGTTGGCGAAGGTTTGCGTGGACGATAATACTAACAATCTGCTGCAGAACACTGCCAATGTGTACAGGAAGCGCAGCGGAACTGCACAGGGAGGGGTGAGGTGCATATGCACATATACACATTCAAACAACTACATATGAATTCTCTAACATCCAAAGAAAGACCAAAGAAAAATCAGACAAAATCCAAACAAACACTCATAAACAAAAGTCAACACATATTCATAAACCCAAAAACAAAAACAAGCACTCCGAAAATAGAGTTTGGAACATGAGGTCCTTACAGACTTTCTGGACTTGGCTGCTTTTCCTGCACAGCTTTCTGGGTATTCAGCATGGTGGATGCACATATCTGGATGTCTTAAGCAACAGATGTGACATGATGGTTTAGGGAATGTCACACAAACACACCCACATGTAGTGAGTAAGTAAGTAAGTAAGTAAAATTTATTTATAGAGCGCTTTTCACAGATACAATCACAAAGTGCTTTACAAAGTGCAATCATACCAAATAAAACTTACGAATATACAATTTAAATCAAACGGCAATAAAGCCCCGTCAACTAAAAGCTTGTTGAAATAACAGTGTCTTTAGTTGCTTTTTAAAAGAATCGACAGAGTCGGCCACACGGAGGGACAGGGGCAGGGCATTCCATAGTCTAGGGGCTACAACCTGATGTACGCACAGGACTATGTGTGGCTGTCAGACAATGTGTGTTGTTGTAAATACAAACTAACGGAGTGGTGCTCCATAGGAATCAACACCAAGAAGATTTTTTAAAAACCTTTCAGGGTATGTTTGTGAACATCTGGATGCCAAGACCACAAGCATTTGGGGTCCTGAAAAACACCACAAACATGCATTACAAAAAAAGAGATAATTTCTATAATTTTTCTTTAAATCTTATGACAATTACACACCTAGATAATAAGTGCTGCAAAACATGTTGTTCAATGTTAATGTATGTGTCACGTTTTGATGTGTTCTGTTATTGTTTTGAGATCTTGGTTTCCCCTGTCTTTGTGGTTTTTGGTTTAGTCCTGTTAAGTTTTCCCGCTCCTCGTTTGTGTTCAGTCTCATCACCTGTGTTCAGTTAATTATCCAATCATTCCATGTGTATTTAAGCCCTGTGTTTTCCCTCAGTGTTGTTCGATCGTCGTCTACGTATGGTTGTGTGTTTCTGATTTCCTGGAGTTCTGTTCCTGTTTAAGTTTGGAAAGTTTTCATTTTGTTATTAAAACATTTATATTGAAGCTTTCGTGTCCTCGTCTTCAGCACCTGCACAAACCCTGACAGAACGATCGACCATAACAAAAAAAAAAATGGAGAGCTGGAAGCAGGCCTTCGTAGGAACCCGGATGGCCATATTTCGTGGGACCCGTGGAGGTCGTAGTAGGGGATGTGACCGAGTTCTGGTGGTCCCGAGTCCAGTATGGCCTGAGCCCATTGCATGCACGCCAGAGCCTGACCCGTTTGACGACCTTCCAGAGCTTCTTCCCCCAGAGACCGCCGTCCAGCCAGAGACCGCCGTCCAGCCAGAGACTTTTTCCCCGCTGGTCCCGTCCAGCCCTGCCGAGCCCTCACCGCTGGTCCCGTCCAGCCCTGCCGAGCCCTCACCGCTGGCCCCGTCCAGTTCCGAGTCCCTTGAAATGCTGGTTCCGTCCAGTTCCGAGTCCCTTGATTTGCTGGCCCCGTCCAGTTCCGAGTCCCTTGAAATGCTGGTCCCGTCCAGTTCCGAGTCCCATGTTGACCCAGAGCCAGAGCCAGAGCCCGTTGACCCAGAGCCAGAGCCAGAGCCCGTTGACCCAGAGCCAGAGCCAGAGCCCGTTGACCCAGAGCCAGAGCCCGTTGACCCAGAGCCAGAGCCCGTTGACCCAGAGCCAGAGCCCGTTGACCCAGAGCCAGAGCCCGAGCCCGTTGACCCAGAGCCAGAGCCCGTTGACCCAGCGCCAGAGCCAGAGCCCGTTGACCCAGCGCCAGACCCAGAGCCCGTTGACCCAGACCCAGAGCCCGTTGACCCAGACCCAGAGCCCGTTGACCCAGAACCCGTTGACCCAGCGCCCGTTGATGTCAAGTCAGTTCCCGATCATGAGCCTGTCCTCCCCAAGAAAATTTTGGGGGGGCGCCATACGCCTTCGCCGTGGCCGGCCAAAGATCCACGGAGGCCCGAAAAGATAACACCGCCATGGCCACCTGAAGGGTCTATACCGCCATGGCCACCCGAAGGGTCTTCACCGCCGTGGCCACCTGAAGGGTCCTCACCGCCATGGCCACCTGAAGGGTCTGCACCGCCATGGCCACCTGAAGGGTCTTCACCGCCATGGCCACCTGAAGGGTCTGCACCGCCATGGCCACCTGAAGGGTCTGCACCGCCATGGCCACCTGAAGGGTCTTCACCACCACGGCCACCTGAAGGGTCTTCACCGCCGTGGCCACCTGAAGAGCCAGCACCGCCCTGGACGCCCGAGGGTCCCACAGCTCCGCCTTGGACGCCCGAGGGTCCCACAGCACCGCCCTGGACGCCCGAGGGTCCCACAGCTCCACCCTGGTCGCCCGAGGGTCCCACAGCTCCGCCCTGGACGCCCGAGGGTCCCACAGCTCCACCCTGGACGCCCGAGGGTCCCACAGCTCCGCCCTGGATGCCCGAGGGTCCCACAGCTCCGCCTTGGCCACGCCCACAGCCTGCACCGTCGTGCCCACGCCCACAGCCTGCACCGCCGTGGCCACTCCCACAGCCTGCTCCGCCCTGGAGGCTTCCTGGACCTGCACCATGCCCTCGTCAGCCTCCAGGGCGCCCACCCTCCCACCCCTTTGGATGTTATACGGCGCGAGGACGCGCCTTCGGGGAGGGGGGAGGTACTGTCACGTTTTGATGTGTTCTGTTATTGTTTTGAGATCTTGGTTTCCCCTGTCTTTGTGGTTTTTGGTTTAGTCCTGTTAAGTTTTCCCGCTCCTCGTTTGTGTTCAGTCTCATCACCTGTGTTCAGTTAATTATCCAATCATTCCATGTGTATTTAAGCCCTGTGTTTTCCCTCAGTGTTGTTCGATCGTCGTCTACGTATGGTTGTGTGTTTCTGATTTCCTGGAGTTCTGTTCCTGTTTAAGTTTGGAAAGTTTTCATTTTGTTATTAAAACATTTATATTGAAGCTTTCGTGTCCTCGTCTTCAGCACCTGCACAAACCCTGACAGTATGATTACCTATGTTACCAAATTACTATGGTAACATGTTAGAATAAGGGCTCATTAGTTAGTAATTAATTAACTAACAAGCAATACGTTGTATTTATTATTCTTTGTTAATGTTAGTTAAAGGCACAATATGTACGATTTATGCATTAAAATATCCAAAAACCACTAGAAAGTAAAATTTTCTATATTTTGTTCACTTGTGTACTTACATTATCCCAAATGTTTCCAACAATGTTTAAATCCAGAGAAATAAGCTATTTGAACCAGTGCAACTTCCCCTGTCATTATGTCGCCTGTGAATGGGTGGATATTGTAAAAAACTGCTGCTTCAATGTATATTTGACTTATCTAGGCCTGTGAGATTTTACTTTGTTATATAAGTTACCAGTGATCACTGAAATGTTATTTTCATGTATTCTCTAATGTCTGTATTTGATATGACTGCAGTAACAGTGCTTGCTCATTTAGCCCGGCTTCCAGAAATAAAATCGTCTCGGTTACGTATGTAACCCTAGTTCCCTGAGTAGGGAACGAGACGCTGCGTCATCGCTGTGGGAACGCCCCTGCGTTGTGCGTCATGAAGCACGTATCGAATCAGCCCAATGGAGAGATAGAACGTCATAGGCGGGTGACGTCTTCGACCAGGAAACTATAAAGCACCCCAAACAACACAAGCACATCAGCTTCTGATAAGCCTGAAGGAAGCGCTAACGGGAGTGCCGGGAGTATGGCAGAACGACGCAGCGTCTCGTTCCCTACTAAGGGAACTAGGGTTACATACGTAACCGAGACGTTCCCTTATCCTAGGGAACTCGAGCTGCGTCATCGCTGTGGGAACGCGAATACCCACGTCGCCATAGGAGCAAGTGACCGTCATGTGAGAACTAGCGCACAGAGGACGAGAGCACCTGTGCCCCAGGGGTAGAAATTAAGTCTAGATCATAGAACTTAATATAAGTATGCGGTGAAGACCATCCAGCCGCGTCACAAACATCACTTAGGGAAACTCCTGACAATAGAGCTTTAGAAGCAGCCATACTCCTAGTAGAGTGCGCTCGTACAGCCAAAGGTGAAGGCTGACCAGCTGACTCATAAGCAAGTGAGATAGCCTCGACCACCCACTTGCTCCTTCTTTGCTTAGACGCGGGACACCCTTTCCTGGGTGGCCCAAAAACACACAAATGGTTGTTCTGATTTCCTCCACAGGGCAGCTCTGTGGACATAAGCGTCTAACGCCCTAACAGGGCAGAGTAAATTAAGTTTCTCCTGGTCTGACGACTGAAATGGAGGAGGACAGAAAGCCTGCAGAACTGTAGGTCTAACAACATTAGTAGGGACCTTGGGAACGTAACCTGGTCTAGGATGCAGAAAAGCCTTAACCATACCAGGCGAAAATTCCAGGCACGAGGGTGAAACCGACAGAGCCTGCAAATCTCCGAACCTTTTTAGAGAGGAGATAGCAAGAAAAAAGATAGTTTTAAAGTGAGAAACTTCTCAGGAACTTCTTCGATAGGTTCAAAAGGAGCTAGGGAAAGACCTTCTAATACAATGGCCAGATCCCAGGAAGGCACCCTCGTGCGAACTGCTGGCCTCAGCCTCAAAGTGCCACGAAGGAAACGAGTTATAAGCGGGTGTCTCTCAAGAGAAACTCCACTGAAAGGGACATGGTAAGCAGCTAGTGCCGCCACATACACCTTTAGTGTGGAGGGGGATAACCCTGCGGAGAAGCGCTCCTGCAGGAACTCCAGCACTGCACCCACTGGGCAGTTAACTGGGTCCTGCAGGTGTTCTCCACACCAAGAAGTGAAAAGATTTCACTTCAAGGCATATAGCCTCCTCGTGGATGGAGCTCTGGAGTGAAGATGGTCTCAACAACCTCGGTTGAGAGACCGGAATCTAAGAGCTGGGCCCCCTCAGAAGCCAAGCCACAGTTTCCATAACTCCGGGCGGGGGAGAAATATCGCCCGCCTGAGAGTGTAGATCCCTCCTGACCGGGAGCTAGCTCCAAAGGAGAGCCGTCCAGGAGAGAAATCAGGTCTGCAAACCATACTCGGGTTGTCCAGAATGGGGCTACTAATAGTAGGCTGACCCCGTCCCGGCAAACCCTCTCCAGAACCCCTGGTAGCAAAGCAATCGGGGGAAAAGCGTGCAGACGTGACCTCGGCCACGGCTGCACCATAACGTCCAACCCCAGAGGGGCTGGATGAATGATGGAGAACCACAGACGATAGTGCAATATCTCCGTGGAAGCGAATAGGTCCACCTCGGCGTGACCGAAACTCAACCAAAGGAGCTCCACCACCTCGGGGGTGGAGTCTCCATTCCCCCGACCTAGGCCCCTGCCTCGACAGGGAGACTGCTACCACATACAAATACCCCGGAATATACATTGCTCTCAGTGATAGTAACTTCCCTAGGGACCACAGGAGGACCTGACGGGCCAACTTGTAAAGCCGGCGTGACCGCAGGCCACCCTGATGATATAATATATAAGAGACCATCGACGTGTTGTCAGACTGAACTAACACGTGATGACCTCTCAGGTCTGCTAGGAAGTGATTCAGAACCTGAAACACTGCCAATATCTCTAGACAATTTATATGCCATGATAGATGATGGTCCTGCCACAGACCTTGGGCTGGACGACCACTCATGACCGCCCTCCACCCTGTGAGGGAAGCATCCGTCGTTAGCCTTACGAGACTACGAAGAGCCCCCCAGCACAGAATCTTTGGATAGGAACCAAGTTCCTTCCACAAGACCAGAGCACGAAGGCAGCGCAGCGTGACTTTGATCGTGCGGAGTGGATTTCCCCTCGGGGAGAATCCCTTGGTCCTGAACCATCACCGTAGCGGTCTCATGTACAACAGGCCAAGGTATAACGTTGGACACTGTTGCCATCAAACCCAACAGTTACTGAAACTGCTTTACAGTGAGTAGCTGGCCTAGCTTTACTAGCTAGACCAAATGGAAGAACCCTATATTGGAATGCCTCGCCCCCGAAGGCAAACCTCAGGAACGTCCTGTGTTGTGGAAGGATGGAAATGTGGAAATAAGCGTCCTTTAGATCTATCGTGACAAACCAGCCCTCGGGCCTGATTTGTGACACGACCTGCTTGATAGTGAGCATCTTGAACTGAACACCCCTACCGAGCGATTTTATAGGCGCAAATCTAAAGTTGGACACAACCCCCCATCCTTCTTTGGAACGATGAAATATCGGCTGTAATAACCTAGCTCCAAACTGGGAGGAGGAACCCGTTCTATAGCCCCCTTTTGAAGGAGCGTTTTCACCTCTTGTTCCATTACCAGAGTCTGCTCGGGGCCCACACTATGGGCAGAACCCCTTCTAAGCGTACCAGTCTCTCGAGACTGGCCTCTGGTGTAATTTGAGCGGCAAACACAGCGCCCTGTAACGGTGCACCGGCAGGGAACAACTGGTTTGACTGCTCTGAGACCCTCCTCAGAGGGAGCGAGCGTCCCTCGGGAAAGCGCTCGCTGGGACCGTCTGCGCCCCGGCATGAAGGCGGGGTTGGCAGAACGGGCCCCTGAGGGCACAGAGGACGAATGGGCACCGTAGAAAGAGGTGAACACCTTTCTCCCTATGTGGGGACCACCCTCAGAGTCAGAGGGAGCGAGCGTCCCTCGGGAAAGCGCTCGCTGGGACCGTCTGCGCCCCGGCATGAAGGCGGGGTTGGCAGAACGGGCCCCTGAGGGCACAGAGGAAGAATGGGCACCGTAGAAAGAGGTGAACACCTTTCTCCCTCGGTGGGGACCGCCCTCAACATAGCCAATATAACTGTCCTCAAATCAGTTCTATTGTTCTTAATTTATTTATTTTTTAAAGCTTTTGGCTGTGAGTATTGCGTCTGGTCCCACTGACCAGCAGGGGGAGCGCGAGACACAATACTCTGCTTTGCTGTGCCTATGCAATGAGCTCGTAGACGGCCGGGGCTGCACCCGCCCAGCAGCCCCGGGGACGTGAAGTTTTAGTGGAAGAAACCTTTTAAAAGCTGCTGCCTGCTATTTCTTCCTGAAATTATTAATGACAGTATTAACTAAGTCACTGAATAACCCCGAGAGAGAGGAACATCAAGATTAGAAGAAAACTTTTTCTTTCTCTTTCATGTTGGAAAAATTAATTTTACCATAAATCGGCAACCTGACGCAGTTCTCGAACCACGTCAGTAATGCCTCCTCACTCACGTTCACGTCCTTTAGCAAATCAGCCCGGTATGCCTGCAATATAGACTGTGCAGACACGACGCAGCCTGACTGTCATGAGTGATCAAACGGAAGCAATTGCAGTTAACTCTTTTATTGAAATGATGATATAGAGGCAGTCCAAAGTCCAGGCAAACAGGTTAGTAGCGCAGGGACTCCGATGGTCAGATGACAGTGCAGCGTGCAGTGGTAGTGGTGGTGAAAATCCAACGACGAACAGAATCCAACATACAACGAACACGAACCGGAACAAGAGAAGCACACGACTGAACGAGACTGGAAACACACACACCGGGAACCACAAACAACGATCTGACAAAGGAGATGAGAAGTTGATGAGAATATATACACATGAATGATAGACTGCAGCTGGTGATGGGTGATTGCTGACGAGCGCTGATGAGTGGCCACGCCCCTCTAATTAGCACACACACATACAATAACAGAACCACGAGACAAGGAGCAGACATAGGATTTACCAAACGTGACAGTACCCCCTTCCCTAGGAACGCCTCCTGGCGTTCCCAGACTCCCTTACCTGCCGATTGTAATCATCGATAAGGGAGTGATCCAGGATGTCTCTAGCCGGTACCCAACTTCTCTCCTCCGGACCGTAACCTTCCCAGTCCACCAAGTACTGGAATCCGCGCCCCCTACGTCTCGAGTCCAAAACACGATTGACCGAATAAGTAGGTTCCCCATCTACGAGACGCGGCGGGGGGGGAACCGGGACAGGCGGATTAATACGAGCAAAAAATACGGGCTTAATTTTGGAAACGTGAAAGACGGGATGAATCCTCCTGTACACTGGAGGAAGATTAAGGCGGACTGTCACCAGACTAATGATTTTGGTGACAGAGAACGGGCCAATAAATTTAGGTGCGAGCTTATTTGAAACGGAGCAGAGAGGAATGTCCTTGGTAGAAAGCCACACTTTAGAACCGACGACGTATACGGGAGGCCTCCGCCGGTGGCGATCGGCTTTGGCCTTGGTGCGCGCCCCCACTTGGAGTAGAGTCTCACGGGCTTTAGTCCAAGTGCGGTGACACCTCTGGACGAAGGCGTGGGCGGAGGGGACCGCGACTTCGGATTCCAGACTAGGAAAAATTGGTGGCTGGTAACCTACACTACACTCAAATGGTGATAGGCCCGTGGATGACACTGGCAACGTGTTGTGGGCGTACTCCACCATAGACAATTGCTGACTCCAGGAGGAAGGATTCTTGGACACTAAACATCGCAACGTTCTCTCCAAATCTTGGTTGGCTCGCTCAGTTTGACCATTGCTCTGGGGATGGAACCCAGAGGACAGACTGACAGTCGCCCCCAGAAGTTTACAAAACTCTCGCCAAAATTTTGACACAAATTGGGGTCCTCTGTCAGAAACCACGTCTGTCGGGAGGCCATGAAGCCGAAAGACGTGGTCAACGACAACCAACGCTGTCTCCTTGGCTGAAGGTAATTTGGGCAAGGGAATGAAATGGGCCGCCTTCGAGAACCGGTCCACCACGGTCAAAACTACCGTGTGACCCTGGGAGGGTGGGAGGGCGGTGATAAAATCTAGCGCGATATGGGACCAGGGTCTCGAAGGCACCGGCAGCGGTTGGAGTAACCCATCTGGAGGTTGATTGGAAGTCTTACCCGTGGCACAAACTGAGCAAGCCAATACAAAACTGCGAACGTCACGAGCCATGAGAGGCCACCAGAATCGTTGCTTAACCAAAAACATAGTACGATTGACTCCTGGATGACAAGCCACATTGGAACAATGACCCCACTGAATGACGCTGGACCGTAAACTCTCCGGCACAAACAAACGGTTCGGTGTGGGCAGCGAGTCGGAGGCGTTACCCCTTCTAAGGCCTTCTTGACCTTCGATTCGACCTCCCATGTGAGTGTAGAGATGAATAGATTCTCTGGTAAAATGCACTCGGGAGTAGACGGGCGATCGGAACGGTCAAAAATGCGCGATAAAGAATCGGGTTTGATGTTTTTGGAACCCGGGCGGTACGAGAGAGTAAAGTCAAAACGTCCGAAAAAAAGAGCCCACCGAGCCTGCCTGGAGTTAAGTCTCTTAGCAGTACGAATGTATTCCAGATTCTTGTGGTCGGTCCAGACGATAAAAGGTACCCCTGACCCTTCTAACCAGTGGCGCCACTCCTCCAAAGCTAACTTGACCGCCAACAACTCTCTGTTGCCAATGTCATAATTGCTTTCGGCAGGGGATAAACGATGCGAAAAAAACGCGCAAGGGTGCATCTTGTCGTCTGAAGGAGAGCGCTGGGATAACACTGCACCTACCCCCACCTCTGACGCATCGACCTCCACCACGAACTGACGTGATGGATCAGGGGTTATCAGGATAGGGGCTGAAACGAAGCAACCCTTCAGTTTGGCAAACGCAGCTTCTGCTGCGTCTGACCACCTGAACGTCGTTCTGGGGGAGGTCAAGGCGGTCAGAGGCGCGGCTAGTCGGCTGAAATTGCGAATAAAACGCCGGTAAAAATTGGCGAACCCCAGAAACCTCAGTAGGGCCTTACGGGAATCTGGACTTGGCCAATTCACCACAGCCTTAACCTTGTCAGGATCCATGCACATTCCCTCAACCGAGATGATGTGACCTAGAAAAGGAACAGACTGTGCATGAAAAACGCATTTCTCCGCCTTGACAAAAAGCCCATTCTCTAGCAACCTCTGAAGCACTTGTCGAACGTGTTGCACGTGTTCCTGGAGAGACGAAGAAAAAATCAATATATCATCCAGGTAGACATATATGAACTGATCGACCATGTCTCGCAACACGTCATTGACAAGTGCTTGGAAGACCGCTGGGGAGTTGGAAAGGCCGAACGGCATAACCAAATATTCAAAGTGCCCCCTAGGGGTGTTAAAAGCGGTCTTCCATTCATCCCCCTCCCTGATGCGGACCAAATGATAAGCATTCCTTAAATCCAGTTTTGTGAAGATAAATGCTCCCTGCAACCTCTCGAAAGCTGAAGACATCAACGGCAAAGGATAAGTATTCTTTACCGTGATGTTGTTCAACCCCCGGTAATCAATACAAGGTCGCAACGATCCATCTTTCTTCCCCACAAAAAAGAACCCCGCCCCCGCTGGAGAAGAGGAAGGGCGGATGAATCCCGTTGCTAGAGAATCAGAAATATATTTCTCCATGACCTCTCTCTCTGGGACAGAGAGTGAATATAACTTGCCCTTAGGCGGAGACGTACCTGGCAGTAAGTCTATAGCACAGTCATAGGGACGATGCGGAGGAAGAGAATCAGCCCGAGACTTACTGAACACCTCCTTCAGGTCCCGATACTCCGTGGGCACGTTTGATAAATCCACTGTCTCCTCCTGTAACACATGAACAGAAACAGACGGACAGGCAGACACAAGACAGGACTTATGACAAAAACTGCTCCATGATGCCACCGATTTAATTTGCCAGTCTATTTTGGGGTTGTGACGGGTGAGCCATGGGTGACCAAGAACGATGGGTGCTAGTGGAGTGTCCAGAATGTAAAAGGAAATAGTCTCAGAATGATTGCCGGATGTGATGAGTGTGATGTCTTCGGTGATCAGTGAAATCGTGGGGAGTCTTTGTCCATTGAGGGCGTGAACGTCGATCTGATGTGAAAGGGGTTTGAGGGGAATTTGAAATCTTAGTGCAAATGAATGGTCCATGAAATTACCCTCCGCCCCTGAGTCCAGTAGTGCCCGACAATCGTGGAGGTGAGTTGACCATCGGAGCCTTACCGGGAGGGAGGTAGATGTCGATGAGGTCTTCTCGGCAGAGATCCCACCCGACAGTAGCCTCATATTTACTGCCGGGCTGGACCCTTTTAACGGACAATTGAAAGCGAAATGTCCCGCTCCACCACAGTATAGACAAAGGCCCAGGGATCTCCGCCTCTCCTTCTCCTCCCAGGAAAGCCGGGCTCGAGCCACCTGCATGGGCTCGTGATCGTGGATGGGGCTGACCGCGCCCTCGCCTCCTGGACGCTGCCCCTCGATCCCTCCAGGAAAACGATCAGGGTGAAAACGTTTGCTGACTCGAGACAGCCGTGCATCCACTCTCAGAGCCAGCGCGATGAGATCATTAAGTCCGGTGGGCAGGTCCAGGGCGTAGATCTCCTTCTGGACGCGGTCAGCCAGCCCATGCAGGAACATGTCCCACTGCGCCTCCTCGTTCCATCGGCTCTCGGCTGCCAGGGTTCGGAATTCAATAGAAAAGTCAGATACGGACCTCTCTCCTTGGCGAAGTTCCGCCAGTACCCTGGCAGCCTCTCTTCCTGACGCGGCCCGGTCAAAGACTCGCCGCATCTCTTCGGAGAGCCTCTGGAACGAGGAACAGCATTCGTCTTGGTTCTCCCACACCGCTGTTCCCCATAGCGCCGCTTTCCCAGTCAGAAGCGTCAGCACGAATGCCACCTTGGTCTGTTCTTCATGAAATGTCCTGGGTTGCAGGGAGAAGTGCATAGAACATCTGGTTAAAAATGCTCGACAGAAGTTTGCTTCACCTGAGTATGGCTCGGGGACCGGAAGACGAGGCTCTGACTGGGATGGGTCCGCTGGTGGTGATGGGTGAATCAGCGGCGGGGGTGGCGCGGTGGAACACGAAGATGTTGAAGCTGTTGGGTGAGCCCGGACACCTGCGCCACTAACGCCTGGACAGCGCAAGCAGTATCGTTGAGATTATTTTCTTGAGTGTCCATTCGTTGAATACTGCTACTCACAAAGTCATCCAGTGAGCTCGAGGAGTTTCCCGCTGCTTCCATGCTTTGGTCAGATCGTTCTGTCATGAGTGATCAAACGGAAGCAATTGCAGTTAACTCTTTTATTGAAATGATGATATAGAGGCAGTCCAAAGTCCAGGCAAACAGGTTAGTAGCGCAGGGACTCCGATGGTCAGATGACAGTGCAGCGTGCAGTGGTAGTGGTGGTGAAAATCCAACGACGAACAGAATCCAACATACAACGAACACGAACCGGAACAAGAGAAGCACACAACTGAACGAGACTGGAAACACACACACCGGGAACCACAAACAACGATCTGACAAAGGAGATGAGAAGTTGATGAGAATATATACACATGAATGATAGACTGCAGCTGGTGATGGGTGATTGCTGACGAGCGCTGATGAGTGGCCACGCCCCTCTAATTAGCACACACACATACAATAACAGAACCACGAGACAAGGAGCAGACATAGGATTTACCAAACGTGACACTGACCTGCCGCCGAAAACACTTTACAAAGCCGAAATGTTTCATAATGGCTTGAAAAGTATGCCGGTGCTTTAAATGACAATGCAGCCTCGGAAGAGAGATAGCTCGCAAGCGTCTCTACTACCCGCGGCAAAGCACCGCCTTTTATTTTCAAAAAGTCTAAATCAGAATATGATAAATATTCTTAGTCTATTAGAAGCCGGCTTCTTCCATAATCTCGACACCTCAGTATGCAGATCATAGAAAAAAAGGGCAAGCACCGGCGTGGAGATTGCACATGGGAAGGGAGAAATGTTTCATCTAACTTAGATTAATAACAGACTCCTAACCACTGGCCACTCAATGTTTAATGATTTTGATACAGCTCGAGTGAGAACCTCCATGAGCTCTTTGCTTTCGGGAGTATAAGGTGGCGAATCTCACATCTCCCTCATCAATACTGCTATTTTTATCTCGTCAGTTTTTTTATAACTAGAAAGTTGCAGTACTGTGATCAGCCCGGGCGAAAGAAACCGCAGAGCGTGCTTCCGACCCGGGGCTGAGACACTGGATCTAACAGGTAAAGGCAGAGATAAGGCAGAGCCCGTCTCTAACCCCGCTGATAGATCCAACTGCGATCCCCACGATAAGAGCCTCCGCCCAGCCTCGGCTAAAGCGGGACCCGAACCGCGGGGAGCGCGCACAGAACCACTCTCCTCAAAGAGTGCCCGGCGGGAGCGGAGCGTTCTCATGGGCAAATGCTCGCAATGCTCACAATCAGCTCCCTCGAGAGAAGATTGGGCATGCTGCACTCCCAAACAAACAACACAAAGATCGTGTGTATCCCCACTCGTTAAATAACGCGAGCAGGGAGGGACACACTTTCCAAAACTGCTGTTCGTTCGCCAATATCTCTCTATAATTATAATATATATATATATATATATATATATATATATTTAAACATATTAATTGTTTGTGTGGTGCAGAGTATGTAAGGACAGACAATATTTCACACAGGGACAGATTCACATATAGCGCGACTAAAGGCACAGAAGCTGATGTGCTTGTGTTGTTTGGGGTGCTTTATAGTTTCCTGGTCGATGACATCACCCGCCTATGACGTTCTATCTCTCCATTGGGCTGATTCGATACGTGCTTCATGACGCACAACGCAGGGGCGTTCCCACAGCGATGACGCAGCTCGAGTTCCCTAGGATAAGGGAAATGGAAAGATGTTTTGTTTGAGAAAGGTCTTCAACATGTGTCAATACATACATCTGTTTTTCTAGGGTACTCTGACAACTATGGTCACAGGGGTCAATGAAGTCTATAATTTATGGGACCATCTCTTTGTTAAAGCCTTACTTTCCAGTAAAAAAAAAAACATAAACACTGGAAAATTGAGTTCTCATCTCATCCCTTAAAGGGCACCTATTATGGCATTTAAAATGTTCCTAATATTGTTTTTTGTTGTCTTATAATATGCATTTATTTTTACCTGATTTGCTCACTGACTCCCAACTGATTCGTTCAACGACTCATTTTTCCAAACCCCTCCTTTGCGTGACGCTAATCGGCGATGATTGGTCAGATGACCCAGTCAGTTCTGTTTGTAAAGCAATCGTCATTAAAATGACACGAACACAGCACAAGGTTCGGGCTATACTTGTGTGGTATAGTTGTAAATATAAACTCTAGCCACTGATTCTTCACATGCTCGTCCCTGGGCAGTGAAAAAAAAGTTGCTTTTGATTCGTACTTCAGAACACAGCGTCTTGTTGTCGACATGTTTTCAAGTTTTACCTAGTGTCTGCACGGCACGCGCAATGAGTGGGCGCGGCCAATTTGATCATTTTTCGTCTTGTGACTCATTGGAAATGACTCATTGGAAAAACGATTAATTAAATTGACTCAGAGTCGACTCATACTTTTGAGAGACAATAACTTTTTTTACGGTGAACTTTCATATATAAAAGTTTGCAGGATGTTTTTGTTCACTTAGATCTATGATACACACTACATGAAAGGTAATTTTCTAAAATATAATAGGTGCCCTTTAACCCATACCCTGACATAATTACACTCTTTACTGTTACACTTGCTTGTACCTTGCTTTTTATATGAATAAATTTATGCCAATGTAGCAAATTACAGGTTCCAAAAGTGATGCCATTAAAGAACCATTTTGGGTTCCCCAAATAACAGTGAAAAGTTATTAAAAGATCCCTTTTTGTTCTTGGCGTGAATAACTTTTTGTTAAAGGGGTCATATGATGGTGCTTGATGTATTTGGTTAAATGCAATGTGTTTACGTGGTTTTAGGTTAAAAGGGTAATTATTTTACACATACTGTACATTGTTATTGCTTCTCTATGCCCAGCCTTTCTGAAACGTGTTGATTTTTACAAAGCTCATTGTCCTGAAAAGTGCAGTGTGGTCTGATTGGCCAGCGATCCAGTGCATTGTGATTAGCCCGGAAATGTCACGCCCCCTACCATATTTTGAACGTCAGCTCCCAAAGCAATAATGACAGGTACTACCTTATTAATTCGAGCCCGAATCTGATCCCGAAAAATGCAGATGACCAAGCTGATAGATCAACTTTGCCAGCGCCACTGGACCAGGATGTATCAGATTGGTAAGGTTTTATTTCATTGGGGACATAATTACTGATTATCAATTTTACATTTATTCATTTAGCTGACGCTTTTATCCAAAGCGACTTACAATTGCTACATTTCAGAGGTCGCACGCCTCTGGAGCAATTAGGGGTTGCTCAGGGTGTCTTGCTCAGGGACACATTGGTGTCTCACAGTGGATTTGAACCCGGGTCTCTCACACCAAAGGCATGTGTCTTATCCACTGTGCCATCACCACCCCATTGGCTGAGCCTTAACTTTTACAAAGAATACCTCTTTGGGTTTGAGGCTTTGAGCTTTGTAACTCTGTAGATCTTATACATGCACAAACAGCTACATAACACACTAAAGAAAAAGGAAAACAAGAAATCGCATCATATGACCCCTTTAATCTAAAATATGTTTCATTAACAAAGTTTGGGAGGAGCACGTTCAAATGTTCTATCCAATCAACATATCATTTCTCTGCAGTTTTCCGCATCCCTCCACTACCCCAACTCCTTACTCTGGGCTTGTTCCTACCACGGCTAGGAATACAGGTCAAATACAGAGCTCTGCGCCCTCTCCTTGGACAGCATGCCAAATATGCAGACCATTTACCATAATCTGACTTATTTGTAAGTGTGAACTTATGAAAGAATCTTTTGTGTGATGGAAAATTCATGAAACCATAGATGCCAATAAAGAACCTTTACTTTTAAGAGTGTATACTGTATGTGCAGCTAAATCCAGCATATGACTACAATAAACTGTAATCATGACTTTGCTATGTCAGTGTACACAGTGCTTGAAGTGGGGAAAGAAAGGTGCCGGTACTCTCTTGCATTGGCAAATCATGACATTTGAGATTTCTACTGTGAAAAACAAAACTTGGAGATATTGCTGGTACAACAACAATTTATTATTTATTAACAATATAAATGTATTAAAACAAGTGTGTGTGCGTGTGTGTGTGTGTGTTCTTGTTTTTGTTATATATGAGGACACAAATGTGTATAATGACATGCATATTACACTAGTATTACAACTTACACGTGATATATGAGGACATTGCATGAGTCCTCATATTTCAAATAGCTTAAAAAACATAAAAAACAATGTTTTTTTTTTTTTTTATGTTAAAATGCAGCATGTCTCCTGTAAGGGGTAGGTTTAGGGACAGGGGCAGTGTAGGGGGATAGAATATACAGTTTGTCCAGTATAAAAGTCATTACACCAATGGAATGTCCTCATATATCACAAAAACACAGCTCTCTCTGTGTGTGTGTGTGTGTGTGTGTGTGTGTGTGTGTGTGTGTGTGTGTGTGTGTGTGTGTGTGTGTGTGTGTGTGTGTGTGTGTGTGTGTGTGTGTGTGTGTGTGTGTGTGTGTGTGTGTGTGTGTGTGTGTGTGTGTGTGTGTGTGTGTGTGTGTGTGTGTGTGTGTGTGTGTGTGTGTGAAAAAGGAACTCCTCCAAGTCTGCAAGTCCAAAAATACATTTATGGTGAGATTTTTTTTGAGAGATTTAATTAAATGCATTTATGGTGAGATGTTTTTTTTTTTTTCATTTCAATCTGTGTGTTTTGACCAAGAACCACGCGCTGTCACTTTAATTCAGCGCATTCAGCGCGTGCAGCACAGCAGAAATAGACTCGGAGCGATCTCTGCACTGCTGGAACACATTGCCGACCGCATCCGCGTGCATTGTGAGCGCTCTAACCTGTTAACATGGGTACGGGGGGAGAAATACACACCGCATACGCACTGCAAACGGAGTATGTGTGAAACGGGCGTGACACTGACGTTTTTCTGTCAGTGGTCGAGTACCGGCTACAAGCGAGAAGTAGCGGTACGCAAGAAAAAGTGCAGGTACGCTTAAGAGTAAAATGTAGAAGTGCCGGTACTGCGTAACGGTGAGTACCGCCCCACTTCGAGCACTGAGTGTACAGTTACATCAGTGTTAATGATGGTGATCTATCAAACCGGAAAACAATGCTGGCAGTCTCAGTGCACTTCCACCCACAGGCCACAGTTGCACCCCAATGTTATTCCATTCTTGTAATAACATTGTGTCTCTAGAAGAATACAGTACATTAGAAGTCGCATGTCTGGAGAGAGGTTAATGACACACATGGGACTCAAGTGATGAGATCTGTGATGTCATCTTTATGTGCCAAGAGTCAGTGGTGCTTTAAGAGAAGTCACCTTAAAGGCAGTGAGGCAGATCAAGACCCAATGAGCCTATTGAGTAATGGCAGCACAAAGCCCTTCCTGAAAATCACCTCAACCAGATAGCAATGACTCTGAGCTGTCTGTGTGTCCTTCACCACTGCTGGATGTCCGTTGCAGCTCCATTACGATGTTATAGAAAGGTTGTGATAAACTTTAATTTCTTTACAATTAAAGGGTGTTATTTGACATGATGCAAAACAAAGTAGCCTACCTAAAATAACCCCAAACATGACAAAATCACTGATGAAAAAATCAAACATGACAAAAACATCCTAATCAGATGCTATGTGATGCCGCTTCACATGATAAAAGGTATCTTTTCCATTTTAATCAGAGTTCTGTACTAACCAGCTGTGAAGGTGAAATGTGATGTGTGACAAGGGGTTCTATTTATGGAAGGGTTTCTATTTCTGCAACATCACGGTGGAACTACAAACTGTGTGTCCAATGACAATGAAAATATTAGGTACTGATGATCTGCATTGTATACTTTTAAAAGGGTTTCATTTTAGTTTGAATATCATTGTCACTTTCCTTATGGCTGTTAGTCACACACATTGGACATCAGATCTTTTAATTTCTCAGATCTGTCTTAAAGACATCAGATCAGATAATTTACATCAGATCTTGAAAATAAATCGAAGTAAACAATAACATTCAAACTGCAAACTCTATATGAACAAACAAGTGTATTCCATAATTTAAAAAAAACGGTATCAGTCACTGAGTAAGTATTTTGATAATGTTAATTGTATATTATTATTATTATTATTATTTATTATTATATTATTATATACTCATCTATTTAGTGTAAAGTGTGAGACATTGCTTGCAGAGAGATCATAAAACACTTGCTTTCATAAAACATTAACAACCGTAATATAATATAATGACGCCAAAGTCAATAAATAATGTATCACTTAGAAAAGTGATAGCACACTTCTATAGAACTAACTGTATCAATTGAGGTATTATTGTCCATGGCACAAACAGTGCTATATGAGTTTAATAAGTTCAACCTTTAGAGAATGCAATTGTAAACATCATTGCTTGCATTAGCAAACAATGATAAACAAATAAAACAAAAGTTAAAAATTATAATATCATAAGGCTTTAGAAATGACTTATAGTGCAATTATACAGTATCAGATAATTTGCATTGTGCTACTGTTATAACACTCCTGTAATTAAATGTTGAGATGAATGATGAAATTCACGCAGGCCTCTTCTTAATACATTTTAGCAAAATGTAATGCAGTGGCTGTTAACCAGTGGCCTCTGAGATACTAACTATGAATGTTACAGTACTGGAATTTGCAAGTACAAAGCTAGCACTCTTCAAACCAGCACATGGAACAGGGTTGCTACTAAAACGTGAGCTACTAAAACGTGAACTAAAACATCTTTATGTATCACAAAAGTCACATTTACATAATGTAAATGTCAGTCATTAGCGGTCATACAGAAGACTACAGGGATTTTACATACAGACGACAAAGTAGCCTACATTACATAAGCAAAAGGCCTCCTCACATTTCAAGCAATTGAATTTATTAAATGTAACAAACTACTTGACGTCTAATAAATGGCTAGGCCCACACAGAATCTGCACCCAGAGAACTCCACAGAAACACTTTAATATTTAAATGAAAGTTTAAAGTCATGAAATCGGAAAATCTTTTTTTAATGCAAAATTGCAGTATTTTTTTTATAAATTATTTATCTGTGAACATCATTGTTTTTTTGTTTGTTTCTTTGTTTTTATAAATCATGTGCAATCTATAAAAATGACAGCTAATGGTCGAAATAGGCACTGCAGTCCACATTCATTTCCCCCGTCCCCTCCTCCTCAGACTCGACGCTCACGCGGGAAGCCAGTTTGAGGACATGCAACAGGAACAAGCGCAATTGACAATGAAAGCCGAGGAGTCTTACACACTGTGCAACTGTCAGGTTCCGGTAGGAAAAACTCCATTCATTTTCCACTATAAGTTTATCAAGCGACGAGAATACTTTTTGTGCGGACAAAAAACAAAAATAACGACTTTATTTGACTATTCCATTACTTCCTTGTGGGCCTGAGAGAGAGAGACCAATCAATTCCCAAATACAAAATCACGACCCAGCCTACATTTTTTCTTGTTCGAGAAGCCATTTCATTTGCATGTACATCACAGTAAGAAATATACAAGAAAAGATGATTGCAACTTCCGTTTCATGCTGACTTTAATATGTTCTACCCTGTATCTATTCCTTTGAATTTTTCAGATTTCCCCCAAAACGTGCAAAACAAACGTGAAACAAAAATTCCGTCTGGGTCTGTACATGACCATTGATTTCTAAACTTAGTCTATGCGCTACCGGGAATTCTCATGGCCATGCGGCTAAAGACAATGAGGACAGATCGCCACCATGATGGAACGGCAGCCACCGACCCCAAACTAAGCAAAAGTGACGGTGAAACACCAGATAAAATGAAAAGGGGAAGAGCACAATACTTAAACCCTTTCAGATATGGTTACTGTGAGAAATCATCTGTTCCTTTTCTCACCTGTTTTTTTGCTTTGGTTTAAAGTAGGAATGTTTTGTAAAAGTTTTGGTTGTTGTTTAAGACAGAGAAAACAGAATGCAGTAGGTGGTGATTGCGTATGAATTCATACAATGTGATTTGTACGGTAACATACAAAAAGTAAGCATAAAGGTCCACCACTTAACCATAACTGTCAGTGGGGCATAAGCAGATTATATGAGGCGTTCATACGCCTCCTCCACTGAGTCCTCCCATGGCACTGTCAGTTCCACTAGGAAGGCCGTGCGAAGGGTGGGGGACCAAAGGACGATGTCAGGTCTAAGGTTTGTTACTGCAATCTCAATGGGGAAGTGCAACCGCTGGTTTAGATCCGCTAATAACTTCCAGTTTCGTGCTTTGTGCAGCAGGCCCGGATATGAGCTGGATCCCTGCGATCTACTTGGTGTTATACCTGCACAAACAAAGGCCATTGATTGACACTGCTTGGCTGGTAGCGGCGGGAGGGTATTTGTGGCTGTTCGCTTGGCCTCAAGGCTGGCCGCCAAGCACCTTAGCACCTGGTTATGCCGCCATGTATAACGGCCTTATGCCAAGCTTGTTTTACAGCCAACCAAGATGTGCTTTAGGTTTGCTGAAGAGGGACACAGGGAGCAGGTGGCATCTTCCCCATTCCACTGCTGGAGGTTAGTTGGTGATGGTGAAACATCATAAACTGCTCGAATGAGGAAGCTGACTCGGTATGCCTCCATCCCCCACAGCTCCCTCCAGGAGATTTTCCTCTTTTCTACGTCCTTCCAATGTGTCAATTGGCCTTGTTTCACATGCGATACTGCCTTTGTAAGCCTCATCACCTGCTCCTGTTTGCGTATTTCTTCCACGACTAAACCTCGCCGTTGTAAAGGAGATGCTTTGTGCCAGAATGGTACATTTTCCCAAACTCCTAGACCTTGTCTCCCCAACTGCACGCACCCGACAATTTCTTGGTGCCTGAGAGCAGATTTTGCTTGCTCTGACGCCACAGCTGAGGACCACTTTCTTCCAGTCAATCGGGTAGGGACAGTTCTAGCAACTACAGTGTCTCGAGACTCTGACAGAGTCATCTCAAGCCTCACCTTGGCACACTTAAACTCCTCGGTAAGACAGGACACAGGTAGCTCTAAAACACCTTTTCCATACAGTGCTGTGTTGGTAATGCACCTGGGAAGACCAAGCCACTTCTTGGCATAAGAGCTAACCAGCCGCTCCAGCTTTTCGACCTTGGAAAGAGGAATATCGTAGACAGTCAGTGGCCACATTAGGCGTGGGAGGAGGCCAAACTTTAGGCACCAGAGTTTTAGACTGCCAGGCAATAAGGTGCTGTCGATCCTCTTCAAGCCATTTTTGGTGACCTCTTTGAGTTGGACAACCTGCTCGGTGTCCTTCAATGAAGCGTCATACCATCGTCCGAGGCTCTTAACAGGTTTCTCTGCCACTGTTGGTATTGGTTCTCCATCAATAAAGAAGCGATGCTCTGTCAACTTTCCTTTCACAATAGATACACTCCTGGACTTACAAGGCTTTATTTTCATTCGAGCCCACTTGATGGTGTCCTGAAGCTTGCCTAAGAGTCGCCGGGTACAAGCTTTGGTGGTCGTAAGAGTGGTTAGGTCATCCATGTATGCCCTGATTGGAGGGAGCCTGAGTCCGGCTGCTGAGCGCTCCCCCCCCCCCCCCCAACCACCCACGTGACGCACGAATGATAACCTCCATAGCCATTGTGAAAGTCAGAGGAGAGATGGTGCATCCAGCCATAATCCCTACTTCCAAGTGCTGCTATGCAGTAGTATACTGCTCTGTCATGAGGCATAGCTGTATATCCTGAAAGTAGGACTGGACGAGATTAAGGATCGGTTTTGGCACACCAAAGTAACAAAATGCCATCCAAAGAAGATTGTGTGGGACAGATCCAAAAGCATTTGCAAAATCTAGAAAAACAACATGCAGGTCTCTGGACTCCCTCTTGGCAGATTGGATTTGGTGCCAGATCATGGATGTATGCTCCAAACACCCTGAGAAGCCCGGAATACCTGCTTTTTGCACCGTTGTATCAATGTACCCATTTTTCTCAAGGTAAAGGGCTAATCTACGTGCCAGAATGCTGAAAAAAATCTTGCCCTCTACATTTAAGAGGCAGATGTGACGAAATTGGTCGACAGCAGTAGAGTTCTTTTCTTTGGGGATAAGGACCCCTCCTGTCCTTCTCCATACTGTTGGTATCTCCTGCTTCTGCCACACCACTTTCATCAGCTTCCAAAAGAACTTATATGAACTTATATGCATATAAAATATGTTTCCGCTTCCTATTACTAAAAATATTAGAGTTAATGGTTACACTTTATTTTAAAGTTGTCTGTTTTACAGTGTTATTTTACTTTTAAGTACTGAGTAATATTAATTAACTACATGTACTTACTATAGGGTTAGGAATAGAGTTTAGTTTGGGTGAGTTCCAAGTAAATATGCACAGATTATAACAATTACTACAGTAACTACATGTAACAAGGACACATTCAAATAAAGTGTTACCCAAGTTAATCAATGCACAAAACAAATATCAACCAAACCAAACTAATTTACACTCCCTTAATGTGAATCCACTTCAAAATGTGCCCTTGCCCACTAGCCTGCATAATAAAACCGAACATGGATTTAAAGAAAGAAAGAAAGAGAGAAAGAAAGAAAGAAAGAAAGAAAGAAAGAAAGAAAGAAAGAAAGAAAGAAAGAAAGAAAGAAAGAAAGAAAGAAAGAAAGAGAAAGATTCTGTGTCTAATAGGGTTAAAGTGCAAGAAACAAGAACTGAAAACAGAAGTGCATGACTGATATTGCAGCTGCGAGCTTAAGTGTATCAAGGGCCCAGGCTGCAGGTAATGGGAGACTGAGAGAAAGATGGTATTTCTGCTCTTCTTCATCATTCCAGCCAAAGTGAACAGATTCCAGTGAGTTCAGTGTGAGGCAAACAAGGTGAGGTTCAGTAATGGAATTGGACATCTTTATTTTTCATACTTAGGTGAGTGTTGCCAAGCTCTATTGCAAAACCTAGTGAGCTGTCTTGTCTAATGTCTATGTGCTATACCCAAAAATGTTTATGTCAGGAGTGTACCTAAAAATACTGTCTATAAGGTAGGCAGTTCACCAGGTTTTGTAACTGATATGCTTGTATAACGATGGATAGTTCCTTTATTTTTGTAGCTTTTTTTAAATTAAACCTGAAATGACTTTGTAAGACACCACCTCCACACACTGGTTTATTTCTCTACAGTGCTGTTGGTTGCCATCAAACAGACTAATGTCTCCTCATGTGTCGTCTGCCCACATTACTGCTGCAGGCTTTCACACTGAGGAGTAGCTGACATTGTACAAGGACACTTTCTTCATGGTCCAAACAGTGTCACTAACAGTGTTCGGGAGTAATAATACTCACTTGATTTACACACCGTCTCATCTGTTTCACCGTCTCATCTGATCCTGTCACATTCCTGTCACATTCCTTAGTTCATGTTCTGATTGGTTTTTAAGCCCACCGGCAACTATAGTTGCAGCAGTGTATAGTTGTCATTTTCCTTTTGTAAGTATTTTTCTAGATGTTATCCATGTTGCATGTCTCAATGCCATGCAAGGAAACAACCAAATAAAGGATTTCAAAAAAAAAAAAAGGTATTCACTTCCTTCCTGTCACATGAGGCTGTCAACTTCCTACCCCTACTTCCAGGAAGCATGGCGAAGGCAAACCCTCCCAAAGAAAGCTCATTTTCATGTTACTAATAAGTATTTTTGGTAACACTTTATTTGAAGGGGTGTGCATAAGACTGACATGACACTGTCATAAACATGACATAACACCTGTCATGAACATGAAGGAGTCTTTATGAATGTTTATGACTGTTGTCATTAAGTGTCATTCGGTAAATTATGACACTTTTAATGCAAAGTTGACATTGTTTAAAATGTCTTTGTTATGACAACTTGACATTAACAAAGACAAAAATGTCTTTGTTATGACAACTTGACATTACCCAAGACAAAAATGTCTTGATTATGACAACTTGACATTAACAAAGACAGAAATGTCTTTGTTATGACAACTTGATATTAACCAAGAAATCATAACCTGTCAACCTGTCACAAATATGTCATAACAGGTCTAATTATCAAACTTCAAGCATTTTGCAGTGTAATAACCCTTAATGACATCTTTATAACTAGTACAATGTGTTCCACTTTACTTGAGGACAGGTAATATTCATGACACAGTTATAATGGTGTCATGACGGCCAAAGTTGTGACAGGTTGACAGGTTATGATTTCTCGGTTAATGTCAAGTTGTCATAACAGAGACATTTCTGTCTTGGGTAATGTCAAGTTGTCATAACAAAGACATTTTTGTCTTTGTTAATGTCAAGTTGTCATAACAAAGACATTTTAAACAATGTCAACTTTGCATTGAAAGTGTCATAATTTACCGAATGACACTTAATGACAACAGTCATAAACATTCATAAAGACTCCTTCATGTTTATGACAGGTGTTATGTCATGTTTATGACAGTGTCATGTCAGTCTTATGCACACCCCTTCAAATAAAGTGTTACCGTATTTTTTTTGTTGACATATATATCTACATAATCATGAATGTCTCTAGAATCATCCAAACAAAACAAATCTTACAATAGATCTATAGTTTTTTGTATACTTAGTCAAAAGTCCAAGAGGCAACTATAGTTGCCGGTGGGCAAATGCCTTGTAAGTACATATATCAAAATACATTTTGTAACAAATTACATTTTTGAAATATGCTTATCTACATATTATGAAATCATAATTATAACAATAAAAGTTACTTTTTGTCAAAGTTTAGCCGTTTTTGTCAATCAGTTTTTCAATAATGTTACATTATGATTAGAATCAAACCTGATCAGGATGTTACACAGAGAAAAGTTGGAGTCTTTAAAGTTTAGCATTTATTTCAAACATCTGTTTTTCATATAATTCTAAAAATTGTGTGAAGTGTGCCACTTAATTTCTGTCTATGTGTGTTCTTTCTGATTTTGAGGATGAATTTTGTCCATTGACAAAAATTATTTGATTCTAATCATAATAAAACAGTATTGAAAACAGATTTTTTTCCAGTACAATAAATGCCTAAACTTCGACAAAAAGTAACTTTTATTGTTATAATTGTGATTTCATAATATGTAGATATGAATACAACTGGAAAAACTTGTGAAAATATGTCTTTCATTTAGTCAAATAGTAAATAGTGTAGCACTGCAGCCATCTACTGGTTAAATTGATAATTTGTTACTTTCAAAACGGCATTTTCCAAAAGATGGGCAAAAATCTTATACTAAACCATGTCAAATTAGCCATGTTATTCCCATGAATGAAAGTTAGAAATGTGGGTCAAAAAGACCCCAAACAGCGCACAAGGTTTAAGACAGAGGGATTTGTTGTTTGTTGTGTTTTCATATTCAAGAGATTATAAGCTAGATTCCATTTTTTTTTGGGTTTGCATCAAACATTCTTCGACTTTTATACAGAATAAATTTGTTTATGAATAAAGATTGATCTGTTGAAAGCAGTTATTTTGAGATAGATGCCAAATGTTCTCCTCCTATTCATATTTAACATTGAGGGGGTGCATACAACATATTTGAACATTCAAATACGATTTTCAAGAAGAAGAAAAAAAACGCAGAACATGTTCACATAGGACATTATTAACAAGACTATATGATGAAACCATTCAGAAAAATTCACAAGCTTAAGCTTTGATGACGAACACACCTATTCCTTATTGCCAGACTCTCTGACAACAATTTCTGCTCATGCCGACAAGAGTTTTGTTTTTATAACAGTGACAAATATTTTCATGTAATCTTAATGTTATGTCATGTCCCGTTTATCTAAATAAAACTGATACAAATTTAGACCCCACTGTATTATTTAAATATTGTTGAACTTTATTCTTGAACACAAAGACACATTATTAAGCAGGACATTAAAAGTATTTCTGTTGCTACATGTGTCACGTAACAGAGGGAAGCAGACAGGTAAGCAATATAAACAAGGTCTTTGAGCAGAGGCACGGAGTGGGACAGCAATGGACTGGTGAGTATGAGGCAGAGAATCAGAGTTGAATGATGAATTTAGCTGAGTGTTAATCTTGGTTTCTTGATTGCAGGTGGTCGAAGAGGGTACGACTGGCTGAAGGTGGAAGACAGAAGACGAAGTTCGGTTAAAGGGATGATGAACTGAGAAATCAAATTTTCCTTGAGCTTTTGACATCTGAGAGGTCATTGTCAGGGTTGGTGTGCAGGTGACCGAAGACGAGGACACGGAATTCCAAAGACAATAGTTTTAATAACAAAAATGAAAACTTCCAAACTCAAACAAGAACAAAACTCCAGGAAATCAGGAAACACACAACCATACAAAGACGACGATCGACAAACACTCAGGGAAAACACAGGGCTTAAATACACTGAACCAAATGAGATAATTAACAGAACACAGGTGAGAAAACTGAACACTAACGAGGAGCGGGAAAACTTAACAGGGCTAAACCAAAAACCACAAAGACAGGGGAAACCAAGATACAAGGAAAACAGAACTCAAACACATTGAATAGTCACAGTACCTCCCCCCTCCCCGAAGGCGCGATCTCGCGCCGTATAATATCCAAAGGGGTGGGAGGGTGGGCGCCCTGGAGGCTGACGAGGGCATAGTGCAGGTCCAGGAAGCCTCCAGGGCGGAGCAGGCTGTGGGCGTGGCCACGACGGTGCAGGCTGTGGGCGTGGCCACGATGGTGCAGGCTGAGGGCGTGGCCAGGGTGGAGCAGGCTGTGGGCGTGGCCAGGGTGGAGCAGGCTGTGGGCGTGGCCACGATGGTGCAGGCTGAGGGCGTGGCCAGGGTGGAGCAGGCTGTGGGCGTGGCCACGATGATGCAGGCTGTGGGCGTGGCCAGGGCGGTGCAGGCTGTGGGCGTGGCCACGACGGTGCAGGCTGTGGGCGTGGCCACGACGGAGCAGGCTGAGGGCGTGGCCAGGGCGGAGCAGGCTGTGGGCGTGGCCACGATGATGCAGGCTGTGGGCGTGGCCAGGGCGGTGCGACCCCTTCGGGTGGCCATGGCGGTGAGACCCCTTCGGATGGCCATGGCGGTGAGACCCCTTCGGGTGGCCATGGCGGTGAGAGACCCCTTCGGGTGGCCATGGCGGTGAGACCCCTTCGGGCGGCCATGGCGGTGAGACCCCTTCGGGCGGCCATGGCGGTGAGACCCCTTCGGGCGGCCATGGCGGTGAGACCCCTTCGGGTGGCCATGGCGGTGAGACCCCTTCGGGTGGCCATGGCGGTGAGACCCCTTCGGGTGGCCATGGCGGTGAGACCCCTTCGGGTGGCCATTGGCGGTGAGACCCCTTCGGGCGGCCATGGCGGTGAGACCCCTTCAGGTGGCCGTGGGTCCTTCGGCGCCCACGGCGAGGGCCTATGGCCCCCCCCCAAAAAATTAATGGGGAGAGTGACTGGAAAAGGGACAGGCTGGGCAGACGTGACGTGACAGACGTGGACCAGCGGTGAGGGCTCGGCAGGGCTGGACGGGACCAGCGGTGAGGGCTCGGCAGGGCTGGACGGGACCAGCGGTGAGGGCTCGGCAGGGCTGGACGGGACCAGCGGGGAAGAAGTCTCTGGCAGGACGGTCTCTGGCAGGACGGTCTCTGGCTGGACGGTCTCTGGCTGGACGGTCTCTGGCTGGACGGGCTCTGGCTCTGGGTCAACGGGCTCTGGCTCTGGGTCAACGGGCTCTGGCTCTGGGTCAACGGGCTCTGGCTCTGGGTCAACGGGCTCCGGCTCTGGGTCAACGGGCTCCGGCTCTGGGTCAACGGGCTCCGGCTCTGGGTCAACGGGCTCCGGCTCTGGGTCAACGGGCTCTGGCTCTGGGTCAACGGGCTCTGGCTCTGGGTCAACGGGCTCTGGCTCTGGGTCAACGGGCTCTGGCTCTGGGTCAACGGGCACGGGCTCTGGGTCAACGGGCTCTGGCTCTGGGTCAACGGGCTCTGGCTCTGGGTCAACGGGCTCTGGCTCTGGGTCAACGGGCTCTGGGTCAACGGGCTCTGGGTCTGGCGCTGGGTTAACGGGCTCTGGCGCTGGGTCAACGGGCTCTGGCTCTGGCGCTGGGTCAACGGGCTCTGGCTCTGGCGCTGGGTCAACGGGCTCTGGCTCTGGCGCTGGGTCAACGGGCTCTGGCTCTGGCGCTGGGTCAACGGGCTCTGGCGCTGGGTCAACGGGCTCTGGCGCTGGCGCTGGGTCAACGGGCTCTGGCTCCCGGATGATGGGTGGCGTGGTTAGGATGGCTGGTGTGTGTGATTGAGTGGTGATGTCAACTTCAGCCTCACCCACGGTGAAGGCCGACCCACTCAACCACAACACATGATCGAGGTAACTGGCGAAGTTTCCTGAAAAAGCTGCTGCTGGGGCTAGCCTGTATAGGCTCTCATCTAGACCGCCCCAGAACACAGACTTCAGGACGTCGTCGGTCCAGCTTACCCCCACAGAAAGCTCCAGGAAACCGGCGACATATTTTTCAATCGGGCGACCGTCTTGAAAATAATGGACCAGACGATCGGCTGGGGTGAATAGAGGGTGAGCTGGGTTAATAGGGGTTAGAAGAATTCCCATGCTGACTCCTTACTTGGTCGATCGTTCTGTCAGGGTTGGTGTGCAGGTGACCGAAGACGAGGACACGGAATTCCAAAGACAATAGTTTTAATAACAAAAATGAAAACTTCCAAACTCAAACAAGAACAAAACTCCAGGAAATCAGGAAACACACAACCATACAAAGACGACGATCGACAAACACTCAGGGAAAACACAGGGCTTAAATACACTGAACCAAATGAGATAATTAACAGAACACAGGTGAGAAAACTGAACACTAACGAGGAGCGGGAAAACTTAACAGGGCTAAACCAAAAACCACAAAGACAGGGGAAACCAAGATACAAGGAAAACAGAACTCAAACACATTGAATAGTCACAGTCATCATATTATAAGAATATCCTGTATGTTTCAGAACTGAAAACGTCCTTGTTAGTCCAATAAATGCTTTTATTAGCCGCGTTTCCATTACCCTTCAAATTGCGCAAATTTAAATTGCGAATAGAAATTACGCTCAATGGAAACACGTCAATTTCGCAAAAACTCCCATTTATCGCAAAAAAGTTTTTACGCTCGCATGAGGAGGTTTTTCAGGCAATTCGAAAAAGGAATATTTCGCAAAACTGCAATGTAAAAAGTTTTTGCGCAATAACAGTCACCTGACTTAGAAGACGCGGTGTATTTGGGGTCCGTGATATACGCAAATAATAATAGGCTAATAAATATCATCATTATTATAACAGTTATTAGGCTACATATTTAGAAGACGTTTTGGTAACACTTTATTTGAAGGGGTGTGCATAAGACTGACATGACACTGTCATAAACATGACATAACACCTGTCATAAACATGAAGGAGTCTTTATGAATGTTTATGACTGTTGTCATTAAGTGTCATTCGGTAAATTATGACACTTTCAATGCAAAGTTGACATTGTTTAAAATGTCTTTGTTATGACAACTTGACATTACCCAAGACAAAAATGTCTTGATTATGACAACTTGACATTAACAAAGACAGAAATGTCTTTGTTATGACAACTTGACATTAACCGAGAAATCATAACCTGTCAACCTGTGACAACTTTGGCCGTCATGACACCATTATAACTGTGTCATGAATATTTTACTTGTCCTCAAGTAAAGTGGAACACATTGTACTAGTTATAAAGATGTCATTAAGGGTTATTACACTGCAAAATGCTTGAAGTTTGATAATTAGACCTGTTATGACATATTTGTGACAGGTTGACAGGTTATGATTTCTTGGTTAATATTAAGTTGTCATAACAAAGACATTTCCGTCTTTGTTAATGTCAAGTTGTCATAATCAAGACATTTTTGTCTTGGGTAATGTCAAGTTGTCATAACAAAGACATTTTTTGTCTTTGTTAATGTCAAGTTGTCATAACAAAGACATTTTAAACAATGTCAACTTTGCATTAAAAGTGTCATAATTTACTGAATGACACTTAATGACAACAGTCATAAACATTCATAAAGACTCCTTCATGTTCATGACAGGTGTTATGTCATGTTTATGACAGTGTCATGTCAGTCTTATGCACACCCCTTCAAATAAAGTGTTACCGACGTTTTTATCCAAAAAAGGAACAAAGCAATTCGTCAAAATGTCATTCATAATGGTTAGACAATAATAATACAAGGCTAAGATTATCACAAATAAACAAGATTTTGAGGCATATCCAAGTGTTTGCTGAGCTCGCATGGCACGGAGGCGCGGCCGCGAATACTTGCTTTTTCCTATCAACAGTAGAAACAACTTAAAATAGGCCTACTCTATAATTTCTGGTCATACAGAAAATAATAAAACATTATTTGCAACTATGATTTTATTTGTGTAAACTCACAATAACAAGAAATTGTTGTGCTTTTGTAAAATAAAATAAAACAATCATGCACGCTTTCATGATCTCTGTGAACTGGAGCGCGAGAACTGAAACAAAGTATAGCCTGGGCTAAAGCTTGAAGTGTCCACTTTAAAACGAACAAATTCGAATCGAAAGCTAATACCTTCTGCTTATGTAATCCGTATGAAAGATGTAGGCCTATTTCTCTCTAAAGGTGCATTCGCGCGGCGCGCCTCAGCGGAGATGAATATATGTTTTTAGTCGACACTGATTTAGAAAACAATAGTTTATTAATAAACAATTAAAATGCCTCGTTATTTTTTCAGACACATTTATTATCATTAGCCTATAACTCACCTAAATCACCTTTCTGTAGGCTGTGGTTCCAGAGACATAAATATGGCTCTTCTCATTCAGCATTGCGGGATAAATATAATTTACAGGTTCTAATTTGGCCTTAGAAAACCATTACAATCGACTTGACTTTTTTCGTATTAAGTTGGGAATATTATAAATGTTTAATAAAGGGGCAAAAAGTCATAAACAAACATCTGAAATTTAGTTGATATATTATTATTTTTGCCAGCATTTGTGTAGCCTACAGTTCAAATGAAAAAAAAAATGGTGTTCAACTTTGCATTTAAGCATAAAAAAAAACAACCACCGTTCATTTTTCGTTTTGCATACAAATAAGGAAAAACGAATGGACACAAATGTACACTGACAGTTTGGACAGAGTTCGTTATTAAATTCATAAAATAAACAATAATTAGGCTACAGGAATACTGCTAAACCTCAAAGAAATGCCACAATCAAGACCTCGGAGCAGAAATGAGAGAGAAACACGCAGAAACGCCTTGCCGTTAGCAGTATAAGGGTCTTTCCCTGCCATTAATGCTTGGATAAATGCTATGCACGTCTCCTTCCATTAATAATAATAATAATAATTGTCTGTGGATGTGTAATGTCCCATTGTCATGATGTTTAAATGACTTATCGCGAGAGGAAAAAAAGGACGTTGTATCGCATAACATCAGTTAATGGAAACGCCGTCATTTCGCAATAGTTTTTTATCGACATTTAGAAAAAATCGCAAAGTTTTGCGCAAATCTGTAATGGAAACGCGCCTATTGACACCAGCCTCAGCAAACGACTCGTTTTTCAAAGTGGGGAACTATGACGTCAAAGAGGATAAAACACCACCCCCGCATTTCAAGATCAACGCCTAGTTCAACACGGCCGGTTTAGCCCCGCACCCCGATTCGCGCACGCATAAATAACATAGGCCTACCTTGTGATGACAAACCGGATCGAGCTACCGAGCAATAAACATGCCGTTTACAAAATATTGTGCAGTGCCCGGTTGTGGAAGAAGACAGTCGCTGCATAAGCTTCCTCTGGATTCCAATAGGAGTGCATGGATAAACTTTATTTTTAATGACGTTCCACTCCAGCTGATGAGGTAAAACATTGTCCGTCTGTTTGCTTCATTTCACTGAGGATTGTTTTGTAACAAACTGGATTTGCAGACCGATTAAGACTAAAGAACGGTGCTGTGCCGTCTATATTGGATCTGACAGGAATTATGCAACACCTGGACTCTGGGTCGAACATGTATGGGTGAATCATTCCGGTTGCCATTTTACAACATTGGACGTTTTCAAAACAATTTCCCCCAAGTGCATCGACGGGTGAGTTGAAACTCATTATAATGCAAAACGGTTATCCACTCACAGCAGTGGGCGTTTACTTCCAAGTCTTCAGTGCAAGACGCCCATTAAAACCGAGCGTTTTTCAGCTAGGCTCAAAACTAGGGTAGAAAATAGCCTATTACTTATTCATTTTGATGTTTTTGAATGCAAAAACCAAGCAAACGTCATAAGTTTACCTCAGACAACAATACAATAAGATTTAAAAAGCCAGTTCATGACCCCTTTAAGGAATCTTTGAGGTAAGTAATCAGGGTATACATCAGGGTAGAGTCTGTAAGTGTATGCAAGGACAAGACCAGACAAGGAAGTGAAGGAGAAGTGCCTCTTTATAGAGTGTGCTGATGATGGAGGTGCAGGTGCAGTGAATAAGAATTCCGGGGAGAGTGAACGAGTGGGCATAGCGTGCTGATCTGGTGACTCCGTGACAGTACCCCCTCATCCACGGGCGGCTCCTGACGGCTGGATGGGACGACAACAGGGCCTACCTCGACCCCTGGGAGCCGGTCGATCTGGGTGTTGTGTGAGAGCTGGATTGAGGATGTCATGAAGAGCTACCCAGGAGCGCTCCTCGGGACCGTAATCCTCCCAATCAATAAGGTACTCCAGCCTAGGACCTGTCGTCGCGAGTCTAGGATAGCTCGGACCCGTTAGATAGCTTCCTCTTCTGCGATGTTGGGAGTGTAAGGCCGTCTAACTCGATCCAATGGCGGTATTCGATTAGAGGCGAAGGTCTCAGCGTGTTCTGTCTTTTCTCATGGCAAAGAGATTTTTAATTAAATGCAATACATTTTATCTTATATATTAACTCGTTTAATCTGACTCCATAAAATTAAAAGGTTTTTCAATGATATCTGTGCATCATTAAATATACGTTAATGTTTGACTATTCCTTTTAACTCCAATGAAAATAAAGTCAAAGTCTGTTAGAATAATCAAATATAACAATTTATTATGTCAGGTAAATGTATTATTACAACTCCATAATCAATTGAAAGATAATCAATGCAAACCATCAAATGTTCTAGAACAAAGAGGAAAATCCTTTACCCGACATTGTATGGCTACGTGGGCTGAGAGTCGCGAGACCCTCAACCACACGGGCTAATCTGAATACAGAAAAAGGCCCTGAGCTCTCGCTGCGTTTCATTATATAGGCTAACCATGGATATTTGCATTCAGAAGTTCACACCTTTTGGGGGGTAGGCTAGAGACCACATTCCTTTGTGTGACAGTTATCTCTAAACTCTTAAAACCTTATTACCTTTTGATTTACTTCTTTGGGAATGAGACATTTGTACCAGTCACACTGAGACATTTCAAATAATACCAAACATGTATCAAACTTGATGATATTCATTCATATTAAACCATATATATATTCTTATGTGAGTTTTAGGAGTTACTGAGAGAGAGAATTAAATGCAGATGAGGTGAGACTTTTTGTCTCAGGAGAAGAGGGGGGAAGTCAAATGTTAATTTCCAGCGAGATCCTTTGTTTCATCGACCAGTGGTCAAAGTCTATCTCTTCAACCAGTTTCTCCAGTCTTACAGGAGGAGGAGGTACCTCATTGCCACCAGATTCTGTGGGAGGAGAAAACATGGGTTCAGAGTGAGGTTTAAGGAGTGACACGTGGAAAGATGGTGAGATTCTGTAGTGAGGTGGAAGGTTTAGACTGTAAAATGAAATCTCGTTGAGGTCTACACAGTGAATGGACCTATGTACCGGGGAGGGGACTCAGCTTACGGCAAGGCAGACGGAGATGGATGTCCCGTGTTGAGAGCCACAACTTCTAGCATGGTTGGTAACGAGGGGTAGATGTTCTACGGGTGTCAGCTTGTCTCGTGTCTCTGCACTGCCAGTTGGAGATGCATATGAGCGGAGTCCCATACCCTCTCATTCTGCTTAAACCAGTGGTTGACAGCTGGAACCTCCGAGGGCTCACCCCACCAGGGGAATAACGGGGTTGGTATCCCAGGATACATTTGAAAGGGGTGAGCCCTGTGATGGATTGTCGAAAGGAGTTCTGGGCGTATTCCGCCCACGGGAGGAATTGGCTCCAGCTGTCCTGGTTCTGATGGCAGTAAGACCTCAGGTATCTCCCGATTTCCTAGATCTTCCGCTCAGTCTGGCCATTAGTTTGAGGATGGTAACCGGAGGAGAGACTTACGGATACTTACAGAGGAGCTTGAAGGCTTACCATACCCGAGAGATAAATTGGGTCCGAATACAATGTCTTCGGGAAGGCCGAAGTGACGGAAAACGTTCTGGAATAATGCTTCGGCCACTTCGAAGGTAGTAGGCAATCCCTTGAGGGGAATCAATTTACATGCCATAATCAAATTATCCACAATGACAAATAAACTGGTGTGGTTAGTTGATGGTGGATGGTCAGTCATAAAGTCCATGCCCAGATGTGACCATGGATGTGGAATTGGCAGGGGAACCAGCTTTCCTTCGGGAAGTTTCCGGGGAGTGTTGGTAACGGCACAGGCTGCGCATCCTTTAATGTACCGAGATATATCCTGAGTCATGGTGGGCCACCAGTAGCATTGACGTAGAAGCGAGAGGGTACGTCGGCTACCTGGGTGTCCAGAGACCGGAGATGTATGAGCGGAGTTCAGAAGGGGCAAGTGACAGGTGGTTGGAACATAGAGGAGCCCTCCTGGACCTCCCGGCGGAGCAGGGTTGGAGCGAGTAGCCTGGGTTATTTGCTGATCGATGGCCCATTTGATATGACTGACGTTCATGGCTGGAGGGAGAATAGGTTCGGGATAGGAATCTTCAGGATCAGGTTGATGGAGACGTGATAAGGCATCTGCCCTACAGTTCTTATTCCCAGGTTGATATGACACTGTGAAATCGAACCTGGTGAAGAATAAAGCCCACCGGGCTTGACGTGGGTTCAACCTCTTAGCTTACTGCAGATATTCAAGGTTTCGATTATCTGTGATAGCTAGGGATGGGTATTGTTAAGGTTTTAACGGTATTACTACTCTTACGATACTGCTTATCGATCTGGTACTTTAACGGTATAATTATCGGTTCTTTTTGGTGTGTTTTTTTTAACATTCAGGTAATAATTAACATTTGCTTTATATTTTGAAATGTAAAATATCTATAGCAGAAGAAAAAACAATGCTTTAACAAAACAAATAAAATATCTATTTGTTATGCAGCAGTGTGCAGGCTTTTTTGTTTTATATACAGGATAGGACACGATAAGCAAAACAAGTACAAACACATGGTCAAAAAAAGAATACAGTTAAACAAAGATACAAATTATATACATAGTGCTTTAATTTCAGTAAGGTCAACTAACATTACTTTTCAGGTAAGTGTTTCTGTCTGAAAATAAATTTAATTTAGTAATCAAATGGTAAACAACACTGAATAGGTTTTTTTATGCTTATTAAAGCTAAAGTTATTGTTCAAGAGCTGTGAGTGATTTTCTCTGCCTTTTGTTGTTTGATTTGCATTAATGGCTCAATCGTCTGCAGGTTTATTAGACTGCTGCCCCTTTAAGACCGAGTGCAGATCTAATAGGTGACTGATGCACCATAATTTTCTCCCAACTATTTACGTCCATTTAAGACAAACTGTGTTTAAGTGAATAAACTGTTTCAGTGAATCTCAGAGCTGGTCATTTTGATATTTTTGTGTATATTTGATAGTTTAGATGCGCACATAAAGCCCAAAGTTAAATAAACTTTTCTTGTGAACAGCGTCTCTTGCGCATATTTCTGTACTTTTAATAGCTCTTTTTATGATCAAATGCATCCGCAATTTAGCAACAGTAGAGACTGCATTTTACAACAATCACCGATTATGATGGTACGTTTTGGTTTTAGAAAGAATTGATAGAGCACCGCTGTGAAGGGAAGGAAGTTGCGCTAGACAGAATGCATCTAGTTTGTAATGGTTTTTTCTCAAATATCTTTTTATAATATTTGAAAGCCGAAATCTAAAATAAAATTAGAATATCCCAAATCTAAAGAGTAACCACGTTTGAATTTTTAATTCTGTCCTCATTGTCACTAAGCAGGGGCTGTCTTGTTGTGCACGCTGTGGCTCCGCATGAGAGATCACTCTCTCTCTCTTCTGGACTGCGAATAGCAAAATTGCATCACAGACAAATGGTTTAATATTATTATATATATAAATGGCTGCCAAAATAAACATGTTCAAGATAACGTCTTTATAGCAATAATAAATAGTAAGTGTTTTCTTAATTTTTCCAGTACAGACAGCAGAACCGATAACTTCCGAGCTTATCAATACAGCGGTCTTTCAAAATTCAGCCCCAGGGCCCGTTTAATACCGGGTTTCAGTACCCATCCCTAGTGATAACCTCAAACCGGTGATGTGCTCCCTCTAGCCAGTGTCTCCACTCTTCTAGAGCTAGCATGATGGTGAGCAGCTCAAAATTACTAATGTTGTAGTTCTGCTCTGCTCTGCTGGGGACAGCTTCTTGGAATAGAAGGCACTGAGAGAGGACTGCTCTGACCCCGGTAGATGAGGCATTAACCTCGACGACGAACGGGAGATCTGAATTTGGGTGGACCAGGATCGGAGCTTGGAAGGCCTCCTTGAGTTGTCGAAATGCTTCAGATGCTGAGGACTGAGACTTGGGCCGGCCCTTGAGTGAAGAGGTCAGAGGTGAACTGAGTAGGCTATAATTGTGAATAAACCTTCTGTAAAAGTTTGCGAATCCTAGAAAGTGTTGAAGCTCCTTGATGGTAATGGGTTGAGGACAGTTCCGGATGGTATCCATATTCCTCTGGTCCATCTGGATGCCATGCTGATCGATGACATACACCAGGAAGTGGAAGGAGGTGGTATGGAACTCGCACTTCTCTAGCTTAAGGTATAGATGGTGATGACGGAGCTTCTCTAGGACCTGCATCACGTGGAGGCAATGTTCGGCCAGGTTGTGGGAATAGATGAGGATATCTATATAGTATATATGTCAATATAGACCACGATGAATTGTTGGAGGAATTCCCAGAACACCACATTCATATAGCCCTGGAAGACAGAAGGTGAGTTGGACAGACCATACGGCATGCCCCGATATTCGTAGTCTCCTGACGGGGTAACGAAGGCAGTTTTCCACTCATCACCTCGGCGTGTACGAATGAGGTTGCATGCGTTCCGCAGGTCCAGCTTGGAGAAGATGTGAGCTCCCTGTAGCTGTTCCAGAGCTGCCGGGACCAGAGCAAGTGGATAGCTGCACTTTACAGTCTGGGATCTGAGATGATGGTAGTTGATGCATGGCCTCAAGCCTCCATCCTTTTTAGCAGTAAAGAAGCTTGAAGTGGCAGGGAAGTAGATGGTCTGATGAATCGTTGTTAAGTGCCTCTTGGACATACTCCTCAATGGCCTTCTGCTCTGAGATGGACAGTGGATATACTTTGGGCAGAGTAACCCCAGGTAGTAGGTCGACTGCACAGTCCCGTGGCTGATGTGGTGGAAGTTGGGTTGCCAACTGCTTACTGAAGACATCCTGGAACGCCCGGTATTCGAGGGGAATCTCCACCTTGTGATCCACCTCCGGGCTCTTAACGGTGGTAGAATTGAGTGAGAGTGATGGTGGTTCCAGAGTGGTGAGTGAAAGAGAACAAGACTTTGAAGAACAGAGGAAAGACAGGATTGGAAACAGGCATAACTCCATTGCAATTCTTCCCCGGTGTTCCAGTTGATGTGTGGTCGATGTTGTGACATCCACAGGCATCCCAGGATGAGGTCTGCTGTGGATCCTTCCAGTACCATGAACATGTTCTCCTCAGAATGCAGGCATCCGATGCAGAGCATCAATATGGGAGAGACGTACCGGATGCAACCATGAACCAGCGACTTCCCCTGGATGGTGTGAATCCTCAAATCCTAAGAAAAAGCATGTCTTACGGACATTTAGTTTTTGGAGAAGTTGGGTGGAGATGAATTTCCCCACGGAACAAAGTCGATGAGAGCTTGTGCTGAGACACAAATGCGGGGGGTTAGGACACATACAGTTGTACTGGATAAAGTGTTTATTTGAGGTTGAAGTTGAACAGTACTCACCGCTGGGCATGGTGGTTGAACTGGACAGGCGGTGAGGACATGTCCCTCTCTCCCACAGTAAAGACACATTTGATGGAGAACTCTCCTCTGACGCTCTGCATGTGTTAGGTGGAAGGAGTCTATTGGCATAGGTTCAGATGCTGGAAGGACGACTGAAGGTTGCATAGGGTACACAGCGGGGTTCAGGAGAGAGCTAGTGGTGAGACGCTGATCAAATGGTCTTTTGGATGAAGTTCTCAATACCCATTGCGTCGTCATAAACAACCATCAGTTGATGGATTTCGGCGTCACAAGTCCTCCTTGTGAGCAATGCAGTCTCATTCCAGCCATTTAACGGCAACTAGAGTGCGGAACTGGAGAGCATAGGCACTGACAGAATTATTGGCTTGGCGTAAGTTGAATAATTGGTCATGCACAGATAGTTCAGAGGCGGTTTGTCCAAACACTTTTTAAAGTGACTAAAGAAAGCTGAGAGTGATGTGATGATTGGTGCATTGGATTTTCACAGTCATTGAGCCCACTGTAGGGCGCGTCCAGACAGCAGCAAGATGACAAATGCTACCCTGGTGCGATCGGTGGTGAACTGGTGAGACTGCATCTCAAAATACAAGGAGCACTGTAGAAGGAACCCGCTGCAATCCTCCGCCTCTCAGGGGAATGTCACAGGTTGGTCCATGGGACTAGCAGAGGCAGCAGACGAGGCAGCAGGTGCTGAGTGCAGGAGTGATTGATGTGCGGTTTGAATCAGATCAGCGGGAACGGCAGGTGGATTGTCAGACGTAGAAGAGAAAGACGAACTGTGTGAACCAGATCTGCAAACGGATCGGTGGGACGATCCTCTGCAGTTTCCGTTGGGCTCTGCATGTGGTCTGGTTTTCTGTCACGTAACAGAGGGAAGCAAACAGGTAAGTAATATAAACAAGGTCTTTATTGAGCAGAGGCATGGACTGGGACAGCAATGGAGACTGGTGAGTATGAGGCAGACAATCAGAGTTGAATGATTAACTTAGCTGAGTGTTAATCTTGGTTTCTTGATTGCAGGTGGTCAAAGAGGATATGAAGGTGGATGACAGAAGACGAAGTTCGGTTAAGGAATTCTTGAGGTAAGTAATCATGGGTATAAATCAGGGTAGAGTCTGTAAGTGTACGTAAGGACAAGACCAGACAAGGAAGTGAAGGAGAGGTCCCTCTTTATAGAGTGTGCTGATGATGATGTGTAGGTGTAGTGGGCGGAGCGTGCTGATCTGGTGACTCTGTGACAACATGTCAGAAATGCCTGTATATTTGAAAAATATTGCATCTAATCCACTTCTTCTGTGATAAAGTACGCAAAGATCGTAGAAGCCTCACTACCGGAAGCAGAAAGTGTCAGACTTTATGTCTCTGTTTTCAACTTCTCCCCACCTACAACCGACAGATAGCCTAGTACAGTTAAACTTGAACACACCTCTTGTCATGTGGCTATAAGTTATGTTTATTCATTGGTTGTCATACTCATGTGTTCCCCTGAATCATGTATTTAAGCCCTCATGTTTGCCCTGTCTATTGAAGTGTATTGCTGTTTCCATGTGTCAGGTTATTGTTCCCTTATCGAAAAGGGAACTACGAGATGCGTCGAAAACACTACGGGAACGCCTTCTGCGTGATTGCGTCTGAAGCATCTATGCCAACTAGTCCAATGGAAAAAGAGAATGAGCGTCACAGGCGGGTGACGTCATGACCAGGAAATGATAAAAGCACTTCCGCTTCGAAACGCCAGTTAGCTTCTGTGCCTCAGCAAGCGATCTGTGTCAAACTGTCTCTGTCTATTTATTGTTGTCTGTTGCAATATTGTTGGAAACGTTATGAAGAAACAAATGTACAAACAGTGTGTTCCTCCCTGCCTGCGTTATTTAACGGGTGGGGACACACACGAGCTTTGTGTCATTTGTTTTGGGAGGAGAGCATGCGGTCTCAGCCTTTGAGGGGGCTGAGTGCCAACACTGTGAAATGCTTACCAAATTTAGCATGCTCTGCTCTCGCCTGTCACTCTGTATGATAGTGGCAGGCTCGCGATTCTCACGGAATACAGGACCCGCGTTTGCCGAGGCAGCGCGGAGAATGCATTCCTGGGGATCGCAGAAGGATCTTTTGGAGGGTTGGGGACAGGTCCGCGGGCCTTTTCTCCTTCCTTACCCGGAAGATCCAGCGCTATCTCCCCGGTGTCGGAAGCACGCTCTGCGGTTTCTTCCGCCCGGGGAGAGAGAGCCCTTTTTTCCTTCAATACTCTTCCTCCGAGGAGATTAAATGTTTGAGTATTGAAAGTGAAAGCACACACTGTTGAATTAGATTCGCCATCTATTTCTCCAGCATATGATGAGCTGGTGGAGATTTTGTCCCGTGCTGTTAGTAATTTAATTTTAAATATTTAATGGCCAGCTGAGAAAAAGGGACGCTCGTCCTAAAAACAAACTAGACGAGCGTTTCCTTATTTCTATCACATCACGAGGCTCCCCTTTTTTCCCTGATTTACACACTGAATATCTATATAAAAAAGTGGAATAAACCGTATTCATTACTACTTTTCAGCCCTCATGTTAATGTTTATTCAAAGTTAGAGGGTTGAAAGATTACGGTTATGATATGATGCCCCAGGGTCTGAGCTGTTTTGAGGCTCTTGAGGTGTTTTGATATGCCCTGACATTTGTGCTCATTTCAGCTACTTAAAACATACCATTTGCCAACATATAAATTTGCTGTATTCAGCACAAACTCTGCTACAATAATATGTGAGCAAAATGGATGTACATGTTTGCATTTTATAGAAAAAAAATAATATGCGTGGTTAGTACGTTTTGGGGAAAAAAATGTCACCACAATAAGGCCATTTAACACATACTGAATAGTTGTCCACAATACTTTTGAGTTACTATTCTTGTAGGCTAGAATTTTTACTTCAAAATGAAGTGAAAATCATTTTGACCACTCTTTCAGAAACATCAGGGCTCGCAAAATCGCCTGCCCGACATCCCGGGGCTTTTGTGTTTTCAAGTCGGGCTACCAAAATGCATAACCGGCCTGCCTGACGGGCTATCTGAAATATTGTAATCAAATTCCCCTAAACTTCTGCCTCGCCCCACTAAAAATGTGTGATTAAGTGCAAGCTACACAAATTCGTGTTTGCTTCAGTCTTGTTATAATCAGATTCAGCGCGTTCATCTTCAATCCGCAGCGGCGCGCGAGCTCTCTAGAGAGCACGTCAGAAACAGAGGACAGGGTGTGTGTGTGTGTGTTCATCTGAGCCTCATTGGTCTGTCACTGCTCGTCAATGTCAGAATATTTGAGATTACCAATCAAATCAAAGTAGGCGGGCTTTATGTTCACAGACGCTGCTGAGCGCGAATTTTAGCAGAGTGGCTGACGCTTCAGTTTATGGTCAAATGCGAGATAAGATGTAAGTAGCTAAACTAAACATTTCATATTTGACAGTTTTTTTAGGTCATAAATGTTAAACGAATGACAAAAATAATCAGGCAAACTAATATAGGCCTACTGAAAATAGGCTTATGTAACGTGATTCATGTAATGCATTAGTTTACTGTCATTGTGAGGTGACAAGAAACATTAACAAAGCCGTTTGCATCATGTTGGGCACAAGATTAATAATGAATGTGTATATATTGTGTGAATGAATTTAATAAACTTAGTTAGGCTACCTAGCTTCCCTAGTAGCTTTGAGTAAAATGAACGCTTCTGAGAAAATTATTCATAAATCAACCTATCAGTTGACCCTATGTTTACTTTCTTCACTGACATAAGGAAAATAATCAGCTGCATGACATGTTTTTAAAGTTATTGTTATCCAATTTTTTGGGATTTGTAGATCCGGGACCTCAGTAATTATAAAACCCTGCCATCTGCATGTTAATGAAACTAATTAATAGTGAGCATTATACACAAAGTGTTAACTTTTTTAGTCATACCCATAGCTGTCAACCCTCCCGTTTTTTCCGGGTTTCTCACGTATTTTAGCTCTTTTCCCGCTGTCTTCCCGTTTTAGTATTTTCCCGTAAAATATCCCGTATTTTTACGGCCTGATTGTGTGAGACGGCCTTCAAGCTCGGACAGATTCGGCTTAAAGTCGTTCATCCTCGGATGCGGCGCCGCGCGCGCTGTTACAAAAAAAACTGTGCACACAGCCAAGCGAAATGAGGTCTTGCGCACCCAACGCGTCATTTTTGCCGCGCTCGTGCGGACGCGCGATATAAACAAGGCCTTATGTAAACAAGGCTTTGTTGTCTCTGTCTCTTTCTCTTAACACCACACACACACAGCCTCTTTCTCTCTCACACATATTTAGTTATAAACTCTTTTAACTTTTAATTATTAGTGCTTTATTTTTAAAGTTTGTGGGTAAGAACCGTGTAGAAATCTCCCTTGTTCGTGTAGAAATGTTCAATGTTCAATGTTGACAGCTATGCCCTCATTGGAGGCTGAGCCACAGACTGATTCATGTTCCACACACTGGTCACACAAATTTCAGTTCAGTTAGAACCAGATGCATATTTGTATTGATGATTCTAATTTGATTATTTTATATCCAATTGTTGAAATTTGTGTTTTGAAAAAGTTTTTGATTGATGTTTGACTCCTAACCAATTTTCTACATTAAAAATTGTCTTTTTATTCGGGCTAGTAAAATCCATTTCGGGCTACCAAAATCTGAAGAGTGCCTGCCCGAAGGGCTACCAGCGATTTTCAAATTTTGCGAGCCCTGAACATCAATATAACGTATTTATATTTCTTACATCAGTTTTGGGGTCAGCAGTGCTGTATGCGTGGGAGTGTTAATGCCCATGAATATTAATGTGATTTACACCTGGGAAGACTAAAGACACTCCCCTAATGACTAATGGCCCATCAAGGTGCTGTGAGGCAACCTGAACAAAGAATGAGAGGAGATTCAAAGGTTTTTCAATCTGTTTTATTGTAATTCCTCTATGTGGAGAAACTAAATGTTCTAAATTTGCTCTAAGTAAATCAAATGTGAGTAAAATAAATAAATAATCAGTCAGCTATAAACAAAGCAATTGTGAGCAATAAATAAACAAAGTAAAGGCAGGTATCTCACAGTAAATGCGTATGCTTCGTTGATGCGGGCTCTAAGCAAATCAAATGTGAGCAAAATAAACAAAAGTAAAGGCAGCTCCTTGTTGCTCGTCTGAATGTTTGTCTTGGCCCTCTTTTCCATATTCCTATAAAAATAATAATATTAATAAAGGTTAATAAAAGGTTGATCAAAGTACTATCAGTCAGGGCTATCAGGGCAATCAGCATGTTGATAAAACAAAAAAATATATAAGCTATTTTATATTAACATTACCAATCAATAATTGTAATATTGTAATATTGAACTTTTACATTATGACGATGTAAACACAATTAGGGTACATTTCATCTGTAAAATGTCTATGCACTTACTCAGTATTATTCTTGATCGCACTGAGAACTGAATGACACCTGGGTGCTCCTCTGCGAGGTGCTGGAGAAGGAGAACGTGATGCACTTTCCTAAAAAACAAAACAAAATAACTGTTAGCATACATTATGTATACAACAGACTATCTGTTGATGGCCCATATAGAATGGATGCTGATAACACAATCAAAGAAACTGTATTATTATTACCATCAATCAATCACTAATTACCATGGATTACAAAAAGACATTTGTAATTTCACACAAGAATATGAACTTTTACATTATGACGATGTAAACATAATAGGCTACATTTCATCTGTAAAATATTAGTCTCACTTACTCAGTATTATTCTCGATCGCACTGAGAACTGAACGACACCTGCGTGCTCCTCTGCGAGGTGCTGGAGAAGGAGAACGTGATGCAGCCGCACTTTCCTAAAAAAACAAAACAAAAATAACTGTTAGTGTGGCACCTAAAGGATGGGTTTCGTTACTCTGGACTCAACTATAATCACAGCACCGACTACGCCACCCTGGGAATTTCACCCAGGGAAATAATGGTCCAATAAGGACACAGGTTCGTTCCCACAAGGCAGAGCAGAGACGTGAACGTGTAAAATAACAATACTTTATTATAACTAAAATCAAACCTCCACACACACACACACACAGTTCAATACACACAAAGATTAATATGACTTGAAAATCAAAATAAAGAACATAAACAAAACCAATCAGGCAATTCAAAGCGACATGTCAGATGGCAACCAGAGATGACAAACCTACTCAATTCCACTTCACTACAAGCACTTTAACCGCATGTTTAGTGTACTCATTTCACCACAGGCACACGTGCATTTCAGAGACAAACAAATTCAAAAGAATCAAATCACTCAGTGAACAAGGGTACCGTTTAGTTTGGACCTGGAGTGGTCAGCACTGTTAGCCAATCCAACAAAAATCACAAATTAACACAAGTAAACAAAAAAGAAAAAACAATATAATCAATCACAAATTAAACAAAAAGAAAAGAAAATACAATCAAATTGTATTTCGACTCAAAGGAAACATACAAAAGTTAAACACCAAAACAACAAATACAAGTCCCATTACTCTTGATCCATAAACCATACGCACAAACACGAACACACTTTAGGATCACACCAGCGTCAATACGTTTTCTCACAAGGGCACTTGCACACACGCACACACACAACAGACAAACACTCACCCAACTCGCACCATCTTATGGGTTCATTCACACACCACACGAATTCCACAACCGCTCTTCCAGTTGAAGCAGTGCGAAGGCGATCAGCGATCAGCGAGAATAGGCTACACGAGTCTCGCGCACCCCAGCGTCGAGTCCACTGGATGCGGGCCAGTCACAACAGGCACAGATGAAGCGAGGCAAGGCAGCACACGGCAATGGGACGAAAAAGAGCGAAACCCCAAGGGGAAGAAATAAATACGGAAAAGGAAAGGAGAAGCCAGGTCACGGTCCCAGTCAGCTTGCTGCGCTCATGCCGACATTACTCGCTCGTCCACTGATTTTCCGCAAATCAGTCCTCCCACTGTCGAGCCGCGATCGGTAAACACAGCCCGTCACGCATACCAAATGGATGTGCAACTCAACCCACGAATCCCCATGCAAGAGCAGCTCGGGGAAGCAGCAACAGAGCTTACAACAGCCTACCCGCTTCCAACACATAGAAACCTTTAAGTGCGCTCCCGCACCTATAGCGCACCTGAATCGAATTAGGCAATTTCCACTCAATCAGTACTCGGGCTGTTTCTCAAACTAACTAGGCAGCCATGCCTGCTACAGTCTACCCCATGCTTTTGCATCGTCGACCCGACGATGGACCACTTATTACAAGTTTCCAGCCTTGACGGCTACCCCCCGAGATCACGGAGGCACTAGACCCACAAGGCCTCTGCCTTAACGGATACATAACGAGAAACAAGTGATACACAAGTCCTCGGACGTGACGGCTAAAAACAGGAGTAAGGCACTGGTTACAGGTCCTCTGCCTTTACGGCTACTCAATGAGAACAGGTGATACACGAGTTCTGAAAAAGGCTTAACAACGAGAAACAAGTGATACACGAGTCCTCGGACGTGACGGCTAAAAACAGGAGTAAGGCACTGGTTACAGGTCCTTTGCCTTTACGGGTACTCAATGAGAACAGGTGATACACGAGTTCTGACATAAAAGCTCAACAACGAGAAACAAGTGATACACGAGTCCTCGGATGTGACGGCTAAAAACAGAGTAAGGCACTGGTTACAGGTCCTCTGCCTTTACGGCTACTCAATGAGAAACAAGCGATACGCAAATCCTCGGACATGACGGCTAAACCACGAGAAACAAGTGATACACGAGTCCTCTTATGTGACGGCTAAAAACAGGAGTAAGGCACTGGTTACAGGTCCTCTGCCTTTACGGCTATTCAATGAGAACAGGTGATACACGAGTTCTGACATAAAAGCTCAACAACGAGAAACAAGTGATACACGAGTCCTCGGATGTGACGGCTAAAAACAGAGTAAGGCACTGGTTACAGGTCCTCTGCCTTTACGGCTACTCAATGAGAAACAAGCGATACGCAAATCCTCGGACATGACGGCTAAACCACGAGAAACAAGTGATACACGAGTCCTCTTATGTGACGGCTAAAAACAGGAGTAAGGCACTGGTTACAGGTCCTCTGCCTTTACGGCTACTCAATGAGAACAGGTGATACACGAGTTCTGACATAACGGCTTAACAACGAGAAACAAGTGATACACGAGTCCTCTAGCCAAGTTTTCTCCACTCTACTGTCTCCTAAATAAAAACTTCCTGCAGAGCCACATAAGACTGGGAACAACCGTACAATTCGCGCAGCACAAATTATTTTCTCCGGGTCTTCCCGCTCTAACCGCTGGGCGATATCGAATTTCTTCCCTGGCTTCCCCTTCCAAATGATCAAATAAAAAGAATGCGCGATCAGCAATAGACATACGACGAACCCTCATACAAGCCTCAGCCTCGTCAACCCATTCGTCTATACCCATTCCCACTCTACCATTAAATTTGGGACACTTACGATCTCGTGGTATAAACACAAACCTCTCCGCAGCCAAAACATCAGGATTTGCCAGCGGAGGGCCAACAGGCGATGGTGACGACGCATTAGACGGACCAGGTCTAGGTTCTGCTGCATCTGTGACGGCCCGATCCTGCCTCAACTTCTCATTCTCAGCCCGCAACTGTAACACTAAATCTCGCAATTCACGTAATTCCTCTTCCATTAAGAAATTAGTTAGACTTACCAGCAAAGAGAAAAGGGACGCTCACATACACACCGCCGCCCTGCTTCAACAACAATAGAAAAACGTCTCGGGTTACGTATGTAACCCTTGTTCCCTGAGAAGGGAACGAGACACTGCATCGGTGACGACACTAGGTGACGACACTAGGGGAACGCCCTTCAGCGTAGCGCGTCTGAATTTATGAATGAAACCGAATCCAATCCTATTGGCGTTGCGTGATGACGTAGCGTGTGACGGCATATGCGGATGTGTACAAAGCACGCCGGCACACATGAGATGTCAGCTTTTGCTATGAAGCAAGTGCTCCAGGCGGGGTGAGGTGTGGCGAACCGATGCAGTGTCTCGTTCCCTTCTCAGGGAACAAGGGTTACATACGTAACCCGAGACGTTCCCTTTCGAGGAACTCGAACTGCATCGGTGACGACACTAGGGGAACGAGATACCCACTATACCACAACGAACCCCGCTTCATCCTAGTGTGAAGCTGTCTTCAGGCACAACTTAGGACGAAAGCACTCGTGCACCGGGTGTAGAGGGAAGGTCCAGACTGTAAAACCTCATGAATGTGTGCGGAGTGGCCAGCCAGCCGCCTCACATATGTCATGGATAGAAACCCCTGAAAGGAGGGCTCTAGAGGACGCCATGCCTCTGGTGGAGTGAGCCCTCACGGCCATAGGTGAAGGCAAATTGCGCACCTGATAGGCCAGGGAAATAGTCTGAACGATCCAGTTGCTGAGGGTCTGCTTAGGGGCGGGAAGCCCCTTCTTGGGCGACCCAAAACACACCAGCAACTGGTCCGACTTCCGCCATGAGGAGGACCTCTGGATATAACATCGCAGTGCTCTGACAGGGCAGAGCAGGTGAAGTCTCTCCTCATCCGCCGTCACATGAGGTGGAGGATGAAAAGCCTGCAGAACCATAGGCCGTGCCACATTAGATGGCACCTTGGGCAAATAGCCGGGCCTGGGATGCAAGATGGCCTTAATGTTGCCGGGAGCAAACTCCAAGCACCCATAGGAAATAGAGAGCGCCTGAAGATCTCCTACCCTCCTCAGAGAAGTAATGGCCAACAAAAAGACCACCTTAAACGAAAGTTTTCTTGGCCTCAGCTGACTCCAATGGTTCGAAGGGGGCCTCGGCCAGCCCTTCGAGAACCACCGCCAGGTCCCAAGAGGGAACCCTGGTGCGAGCCGCAGGTCTCATCCTCCAGGCTCCACGGAGGAAACGTACGACCAAGTGATGCCTCCCCAGAGGGCCATCACTCAGAGGAGCGTGGAAAGCCGCAATGGCAGCCACATAAACCTTGAGTGTGGATGGGGTAAGCCCGGCAGAAAAGCGGTCTTGGAGGAACTCCAGCACTGAAGCCACTGGGCAGTGAACTGGGTCCAGATCACGCTCTCTGCACCAAGTGGAAAACACATTCCACTTAAGGCCGTATAGCTTCCTCGTGGAGGGAGCTCTGGAAGTGAGTATGGTTTCAACCACTTCTGTTGACAGGCCGGCTTCTAGGTACTGTGCCCCCTCAGGGGCCAGACCCACAGTTTCCACAGCTCGGGCCGAGGGTGGAGAACTGAGCCCCCTGCCTGAGACAACAGGTCCCTCCTCAGAGGGATCTGCCATGGCGGGCCTGCCAGGAGCAGGATGATGTTCAAAAACCATACTCGGGCCGGCCAAAACGGGGCTACTAATAGTAGGCTGACCCCGTCCTGGCAGACCCTTTCCAGAACTGCTGGGAGCAGAGCGATTGGGGGAAAGGCATACAGACGCAGCCTCGGCCACGTCTGCGTGATGGCATCCAACCCCAGCGGGGCTGGATGTGAGGGAGAACCACAGTGGACAGTGTGTCGTCTCTCGGGACGCGAATAGGTCCACTTCCACTGGGCCAAACCTCTCGCATATTAACTCCACCACCTCGGGGTGGAGTCTCCATTCCCCGGGCCTCAGCCCCTGCCTCGACAGCATGTCTGCTCCCTGGTTCTGGTCCCCCGGGACATACATCGCCCTGAGAGACGACAGTCTCCGCTGGGACCACAGGAGGATCTGATGCGCCAGTCTGCACAGAGGGCGCGACCTCAGACCCCCTTGACGGTTTAAGTAAGATACCACCGACATGTTGTCGGATCTTACTAGGACACGGCGACCATGGAAGTCTGGCAGAAAGCTCCTCAGAGCTCGGAACACCGCCAACATTTCTAGGCAATTTATGTGCCAAGAGGAATGATGGCCCTGCCAGAGACCTCTCGTAAAGTGGCCGTCCATGACCGCGCCCCAGCCCGTGAGGGAGGCGTCTGTCGAAATAGATATCCGGCAACATGACGCTCCCAGCCTGGGACCCTGGGACAAGAACCAAGGCTTCTTCCAAATTGATAGGGAACGAAGGCATCTGCGCGTAACCCTTATCAAGCGGAATGGATTTCCCCTCGGGGAAAACCCCTTGGCTCTTAACCACCACTGTAGAGCTCTCATGTGTAGCAGGCCAGAAGGTATCAGGTTGGACGCTGCTGCCATGAGACCCAACACTCTCTGAAAGTGTTTGACAGTGATGGCTTGGCCTAGCTTTATCCCAGACACTGTGGTCAGGATGGACTCGATCCGAGCAGGAGAAAAAGGTGCCTGCATCGTGACTGAGTCCCACACCACTCCCAGGAACGTGGTTCTCTGGGCTGGTGTCAACACGCTCTTCTTTCTCGTGTGAGTCTCAACCCAGGCTCTGATGTGGCGAGGACGACATCTCGATGCCGAATCGCCAGCTCTCTCGACTGGGCCAATATTAGCCAGTCGTCGATGTAATTGAGCACCCTGATGCCCTCGAGCCTCAGGGATGCTAGAGCTGCATCCATACACTTGGTAAAAGTACGAGGGGAGAGTGCTAGGCCGAATGGAAGAACCTGATATTGGTAAGCTTCGCCCCCGAAAGCAAACCTCAGGAACCTCCTGTGAGATGGAAGGATGGAGACGTGAAAATAGGCATCTTTTAGATCTATCATGACAAACCAATCCTTGTATTGGTTTTGACTCACGATAATATAAATAGTGAGCATCATGAACCTGAACCTCCTCAGAGACCGGTTCAGATGCCAAAGATCTAAAAATGGACGCAGCCCTCCATCCTTCTTGGGAACTATGAAGTACCGGCTGTAGAACCCGGACTCCCTGACTGGTGGGGGAACATGCTCTATGGCCCCTTTTTCCAGCAGCGAGTGAACTTCCTGTTCCAACACCAGACTCTGCTCTGGGTGAACTGAAGTCCAGACCACCCCGTTGATACTTACCTTGGTGGGTGGACCTGGAACTGCAGTCTGTACCCGATTTCTACTATGCGCAGGACCCATGGAGAAATATTCGCGAGGTTCTGCCATGCCTCTGCAAAATTCGCCAAGGGAACCAGCCCTTCCGGGCTGGTGTCAGGTGTTTTGTGCGAGTCCTTGACGGCACCCTGAAGCGGAGAACCGGCAGGGGAAGACCGACAACGAGTCACAGTGTGCGAACCTGAACACTGACTGACTGCAAGCCTTTGGGGCAGACAGACCAGTGTGTGCTCGCTGGAAGCTAGCGTGTCCCGAAACGTCAGAGACGGCGGGATACTGACGCCAGCTTCCCGAGGGCCCAGCGAGAGATGGGACCGCAACCGCTGTCTCTCGGGGCGGGCCCTTGGAGGTCTTGTAAAGTTAGGACTGGACTGGAGGACGGTCCTCAGATCCGTCTTCTCAGGAGGCTCTGGGTAAGAGCACCGCCTAAAGTCCCAAGCTCAGTTTTTTTTTTTTTTTTTTGAGGGGGACCTCAAAGCGATACTCTCCTTCAGATGGTAGGCTGAATTAATATTTAATTACTTTAACTCCTCGGAATTAAATGCAGCCATAACACTGGATAAGTGAAACACAGTCTGAATGGTAGGCTGTAGGAATTAAATGCAGCCATAAACACCAGAATACTGTTTTATATTTAATTATACCATCTCATAACCTACACGCTGCCTCGGCAAGCGCGAGATTCGAGCCGTTATAATTTGGCTTTCATCTCTCGAGAAGAAAGTCAACAGGCGCGAGGCTGAGACACCCGAAACGCACGTGTGCGGCGAGTTTTTTTTTTTTTTTTTTCAATGAACACAGCAAGCACCCTCAGGAGCTGACTGTTCATGCCTCGTACTCACACAGCAAACTGCAAAGTAGACTCGTAACCTACATGCTGCCTCGGCAAACACGAGATCTGAGCTACTGGATTCTGTATTGCAACTGCAAGGCATTAAACCTACGCGCTGCCTCGGCAGACGCGAGATCCCAGCCACAGAATCTTACTGGAAAGTACACTCGCAATCTAAGCGCTGCCTCGGCAAACGCGAGATCCGAGCTAGATTCTGTATTGCAACTGCAAGGCAAACATTAAACCTACGCGCTGCCTCAGACGCGAGATCTCGGCCACAGAATCTTACTGCAAATTGTGTGTGTGTGTGTGCGCGCGCTTCGTGCAGATTCTCCTCCGCGATGCTGAGCACGTCCAATTCCTCGGAATCAGACAGCTGCAACACCGGGTCTACATCCCGAACGGGAGAAGCCGCGGGGCGGGCTCCCGAACGGGGGATAGGGGAATCTGCAGCTTTCAGATGAAGATCGGGAAAGTGCCTCAGCAGTCCCGATCTCCTCTGAGAGCTCTCTCTGCGAGCCCCACGATCTAAGCCGCCGCATTGCCTCAGCAGATGCGGGACCTGATCCGCGGGGAGCGCGCATCTGACCATCATTACTAAATAAGGCCAGGCGGGAACGCAGCACTCTTATAGTAAGAGATGCATAGTGGCCACAAGCAGCACCCTCGAGGGCTGCTTGAGCGTGCTGCGTTCCCAGACATGACACACACATCTCGTGTGTGTGTGTCCCGCCGTGATAAAACGAGGGCATGGGAACACACACTTCTAAATTGCAAAATAGAGAGACAAACAACACCAAATAAGACAAACTGGTTCAGACAACACAGAGCGCTTGCTGAATAGCAAAAAGCTGACATCTCATGTGTGCCGGCGTGCTTTGTACACATCCGCATATGCCGTCACACGCTACGTCATCACGCAACGCCAATAGGATTGGATTCGGTTTCATTCATAAATTCAGACGCGCTACGCTGAAGGGCGTTCCCCTAGTGTCGTCACCTAGTGTCGTCACCGATGCAGTTCGAGTTCCTCGAAAGGGAACTCACCACATTCACTCAATACAAAAGGAAAAACAAATTCACGTCTCAGCCCAAAAAAAATCAATGTGGGACCCTGCCGACTGCGCCAGAATGTGGCACCTAAAGGATGGGTTTCGTTACTCTGGACTCAACTATAATCACAGCACCGACTACGCCACCCTGGGAATTTCAACGAGGGAAATAATGGTCCAATAAGGACACAGGTTCGTTCCCACAGGGCAGAGCAGAGACATGAACTTGTAAAATAACAATACTTTATTATAACTAAAATCAAACCTCCACACACACACACACACACACACACAGTTCAATACACACAAAGATTAATATGACTTGAAAATCAAAATAAAGAACATAAACAAAACCAATCAGGCAATTCAAAGCGACATGTCAGATGGCAACCAGAGATGACAAACCTACTCAATTCCACTTCACTACAAGCACTTTAACCGCATGTTTAGTGTACTCATTTCACCACAGGCACACGTGCATTTCAGTGACAAACAAATTCAAAAGAATCAAATCACTCAGTGAACAAGGGTACCGTTTAGTTTGGACCTGGAGTGGTCAGCACTGTTAGCCAATCCAACAAAAATCACAAATTAACACAAGTAAACAAAAAAGAAAAAACAATATAATCACAATCACAAATTAAACAAAAAGAAAATACAATCAAATTGTATTTCGACTCAAAGGAAACATACAAAAGTTAAACACCAAAACAACAAATACAAGTCACATATTGATCCATAAACCATACGCACACACACGAACACACTTTAGGATCACACCAGCGTCAATACGTTTTCTCACAAGGGCACTTGCACACACGCACACACACAACAGACAAACACTCACCCAACTCGCACCATCTTATGGGTTCATTCACACACCACACGAATTCCACAACCGCTCTTCCAGTTGAAGCAGTGCGAAGGCGATCAGCGATCAGCGAGAATAGGCTACACGCAGTGGTGTAGTCTACGTGATACGCGGGTATACGGCGTATACCCACTAGAAAATATCAAGGATTACCGTATACCCAGTGGTGTAGTCTACATGATACGCAGGTATACGCCGCATACCCCACTAAGAAATGTCAAGGATTTCCGTACCCACTTAAAAAAAAACACTAGGATACGTAACAACTTTGTTTTATGACAGATCTTTCACACTTTCATTCATAAATTCTCCGTGTCTGTTTTGCGAAGCACTGAAGTTTGGACCATTGGGGCTTCCGTGGCCTGTGATCTGGATCTGACGTCACCTACCACGGAGCAACAACAACACAGTTGGTTGGCGGTCATTTTTGGTGCAAGTTTAAAATGTACTAGTCTAATGTGAATCACTAAAAGAGATGAAACGAAAGCAAACTCAAACCACACTATTTGAGTGTTTTCGTAAGCCTGCCCCTGAAACTACTGTCACCTCGGGTGACACTGCAGCGGCTGCAGCAGATGACACGAACATTAACGTTACAGAAAATGAGCCAGAGGCTAACGTTATCCTACACGGTACAGAAAAGGAGCCTGGTGGTACTGTAACGTTACTTGGTGAGTAAAAGTAGCATTTACGTTATCATTAACATTATTAATCATTAACGTAACTGTAAAAGCAGGGGATTGTTGGTATATTGAATTGTATCTAGATTTGTATCTCTGTGTGTGTGTGTGTGTGTGTGTGTGTGTGTGTGTGTGTGTGTGTGTGTGTGTGTTGTGTGTGTGTGTGTGTGGGGTGTGTGTGTGTGTGTGTGTGTACAGTAGTAAACACTAAACAGAATACATTTTTTATATCTCCTTGTTACAGATGATGAGAGAGTTGAGAACTCATGGCCAGCCTTGTGGACTGAAAGTCAGGCTAGGGAATTTAAAAACAAGCATCCTTGGTTAGAGTGCAGGGACAGAAAGTTAGGTAGATATCAGCACACATGATGTACACATGTACACAAGCTGATATAAACAATTGCAGTTCAGTCAGTGACTATGCAAATGAGGTTTCATTCTTTTTTCATCTTCAGGTAGTAGTTCACTTCAGATTTAAAATGTCCTGATAATGTCCTATTATTTGAGGAAAACTTTTCAGGATTTTTCTCCATATAATGGACTTCAATGGTTTAACGGTTGAAGGTCCACATGCCCTTTCAATGCAGCTTCAAAGTCTCTACACGATCCCGGCCGAGGGATATCAGTCTTATCTAACAAAACATTTTCTACAAAAAAAAAAAATAAACATCTATATACTTTTTAATAGGGATGCCACTTTTTCCAGGACGAGTCAGATACAGAAACTTTACTTTTTGGTACTCACTGATACAGATACCGTAACCGATATCTGTATTTTTAATACATTTATAATTTAAATTGTACAGAAATATGTATTGGTATTACTAGTATTAGTTGGCTTAATTTGTTCACCATATATATATTTCCTTCAGTCATTTTCATGCTTAATTAAGTCTGCTTAGTGTGATTAGGTAATGTGTGGTGCATCACAGCTACTGCAAGACCAGCATTTGTGGTTAAAAATTATATAAATATAAATTATAAATTTAATTATATTATATTAAATTTTATTATAATTATTATAAATTATATATGATAGCCGATGGTTTGTCTAGATAAGACTCTTATTCCTCGGCTGGGATCGTGTCGAGACTTTGAAGCTGCACGGAAATTGATTAGACCTTCAACCCGTTGAACCCCATTGAAGTCACTATATGGAGAAAAATCTGGGAATGTTTTCCTCAAAAACCTTTTCAACTGAAGAAAAGAAGACATGAACATCATGACGTGGGGGAGAGTAAATTACCAGGCTTTTTTTATTCTGAAGTGAAATACTATTTTAAATGTGCATTAATTTAAAACATTTACACTATTAAATTACTAACATATGGTAATGTTAGTTATCAATAGTTTTCAGATAATTAGCTATTGAAAGAGTGTAACATTTTTCTCCTTTCGCCTGCTTTTCATGCATTTATTAACCATAGTGTGGAGATTGTATACAGTATATGAAATACTTTTGAGTAAATTTTGGCCCTGTTCAGCAGATTATTACTAATATAGTTAAAAAAGTTGTATGATGATGCTAATTAGTCATGGTTTTGCTTCCAGGTTGTGCTGTTTGCAGTGCAACAAAATCAACTGGCATCCTCACAGAAAAAAGAGTGTCCATATCTGAGGAGTGGGTGCACTTTAAGATCCAGTCCTCAAACGCAAACAGGTCAACATCTCTGGCTTGTTTGAGGAACAAGATACGACGACATGAGACATCCAAGGCACACAAAATAGCCCAGGAGCTCACTGAAAAGGGTGGACAGGATTTACTTGGAAATTTGGTGAGTTCTATGTCAGAGACTGTGTTTGCTGAGACAGATGCTATATTCAGAACAGCATACCATCTTGCGAAAATGAACCGACCTTTCACTGACCATAACAATCTCATTGAGCTTCAGGAAAAAAATGGTGTCAACATGGGTGCTAGTCTGCACTCAAGGTACAGTTCTACAAAAATTGTGGAACACATAGCAAAAGAGATGCAGAAAAAAATAGTTCATAGTATTGTGTCATCTTCAAGTAAGTTGTCTGTTCTCATTGACGAGGCTACATCTCTTAGCCACAAATCTGCCATGATTGTCAACTTGGAAGCCTCAGTAGATGGAGCTACTCCTGAATTTGTGTTTCTGGAGCTGGTTGAGCTGGAGAGCCAAAGGGCAGGGGATATAGAAAAAGCTCTTCTTGACTGTTTGGACACTGCAGGCTTCAGTGAGGAGTGGCTTCAAAAGAACTGGGTCTCATTTGTTTCAGATGGAGCCAGTGTCATGTTAGGCAAGAACTCTGGTGTGGCCACCAGGCTGACTGCAAGGTACCCTAACCTCTTCACATGGCACTGCATGAACCACCGTTTGGAACTGGCTGTATCTGATGTGTGGATGAGGTTCAGGCAGTCAACCACTTCAAAGCATTCATGGAGAAGATCCATAATCTCTACAGTCAGTCCAATAAAAATTCACGGGAGCTTCTGGAAGCAGCGCAAGAAGTGGGTTCACAAGTCCTGAAAATTGGCAGAGTTTTAAGTACGCGATGGGTGGCCAGCAGCTTCCGCTCTGTAAAGGCTGTGTGGAGGTCGTATGAAGCACTTAACAGACACTTTGAAAATGCTGCAGGAGACCAAACAAGAAACGGCAAAGAGAGACAAACTTACAGAGGACTGGCACGTCGTATGCAAAGCAAGGAATTTCTGTGTGACCTTGGACTCATGTACGATGCATTGTCTGAACTTGCAAACCTGTCTCAGCAACTCCAGGCGCATTCAATCACACTCATGAGAGCAGACCAGCTTCTGAAGCGCACCATAAGAGTGCTGGCATCATTCAAAGACACCCCAGGAGAGAAATCAGAGGAGGCACTGACAGCACAGGGTTTAGGACATTTTGGATCAGTTCCCCTGGAGTCAAATGCAAAGCTCACACCAATCAATGCAAAGCAGTTCCTACAAAGTCTGATCAACAACATGGAGAAACGCCTCTCATTTGAAGGTGAAATGCTTCATGATCTCAGCGTTTTGGATACAGGCAACTGGCCATCAACACCTGGCATACGGCATGGTGAGGCAGAAGTGAAACGACTGTGCAGGCGGTTCAATCTTTGTGAAGAGCAAGCAGTAAATGGTATGAGAGATTTCCTTGAGCACCCAGACAGTGAGCCTGAAAGCCTAAAACCACTCATACGATGCATGCAGACCATCCCTTGCAGCACTGCTGAGTGTGAAAGGGGCTTCAGTCTCATGAACAATGTATGCACGGAAAGAAGATCTACACTGCTGTTATCTAATGTTACTAATTTGATGATGGTCAGCATCAATGGGCCCCCTGTAAGACTTTTTGAGCCAAGGAAATATGTAACAACATGGCTGAAAAGCCATCGCTCTGCCACGCAAGCAAGGAGGCAATGCACACCACAGATGCCTGTGTACAAACAAATTTGGAAAACTCTGTAGACTACCAGGCTAATCCTCCCTCCCACTCTCCATAGTGACTTAGTGATCCCACTCTTCCCCTTCTGTAAGTGTTCAGTTCTTTTTCCACGACCCGTGGAGTAACATAGTGAACCCAGTATGGATTCATATGACAATGTTAAGTTGTTAATTCATGTTAAATCACATGACAATGCTAAGTGCCTTTTCAGCCGCTTTCTTTTATTGAGATAAAGCTTATTTGTCAATTAATCTTGTTTGTGTTTTCTTATTTGAAGCTTATTTGTCTTGTAGTTCCTGGATGCTTTCTCATGCATTTAAGTGAGTGTGGTGGTGCTTATGGGTTGTCGCTCTGGGACGAGTGAGTTAAAGGCTTGGAGGGAAAAATCAGAGTATACTCACTACAAATAACTAGACTACACCACTGGCTACACGAGTCTCGCGCTCCCCAGCGTCGAGTCCACTGGATGCGGGCCAGTCACAACAGGCACAGATGAAGCGAGGCAAGGCAGCACACGGCAACGGGACGAAAAAGAGCGAAACCCCAAGGGGAAGAAATAAATACGGAAAAGGAAAGGAGAAGCCAGGTCACGGTCCCAGTCAGCTTGCTGCGCTCATGCCGACATTACTCGCTCGTCCACTGATTTTCCGCAAATCAGTCCTCCCACTGTCGAGCCGCGATCGGTAAACACAACCCGTCACGCATACCAAATGGATGTGCAACTCAACCCACGAATCCCCATGCAAGAGCAGCTCGGGGAAGCAGCAACAGAGCTTACAACAGCCTACCCGCTTCCAACACACAGAAACCTTTAAGTGCGCTCCCGCACCTATAGCGCACCTGAATCGAATTAGGCAATTTCCACTCAATCAGTACTCGGGCTGTTTCTCAAACTAACTAGGCAGCTATGCCTGCTACATTAGCATACATTATGTATACAACAGAGTATCTGTTAATGGCCCATATAAAACGCACGCATTTATGATTCACTCAATGAACGGATCGATCGCGAACGACACATCACTACATTTCAAACATTTACACTGTATTCACAAACAGTGCATGAGCCAGTAATCATGATAATAAGTGTCAAAGGCTAACCAAAACTGAACATTTGCGAGTATGGCCCTTATAGACAGCACGCATTTAGGGATAGGCTACACAATAACCGGATTGTTCGCGAACGAACGACACATCACTAACTTACAATTCAAACACACCTGTATTCACAAACAAGTAGGCCTATTTACGCATGATAAAGTGTCATAGGCTAACCAAAACTGAACATTTATATACTAACATATTGTATTTAGACAGTAGCCTATCACGTATTTTACCGGAGTCTGAAATATATTTCTATCACAAAAAATGCATTACACATAGGCAAAGGCAGTAGGCTATTTTAGCATGATAAGTAGTCATGGGCTAAACAAAACTGAACATTTATATGTAAAAAAATATATTGTATTTAGACAGTATCACATATTTTACCGGAGGCTGACATTTATTTCACTAAATCATAACCAAGCAGTTCGAAAACAAAATGCATAAGCATAAGGCAGTAGGCTATTTAGCATGATAATCAGTGTCATAAACTTATCAAAACTGAGTGAAATATATGTAGGCTAATATAGCCTACAAATATGTTTAGAGAATATCACATTTAAAAACACGGGCGTACACGAATAGGAATATTGTGAGGCAAACTTTCATGTGTCAAAAGCTTACCAAAACTAGGCAAAATACAGTCTGAAAATTCATTTGAGCTCTATATGATCAGAAAAGGAATTACATAACAAACAACTTACTCCGAACGTATCCTCGGCGGGGTTGGTCGTCCGAGTTGCAATCTTTCTCTGGGTAACAGTTCTTCTCCGCTGTCCAGTGTCCAGAATCATCTGAAGGGCATATGTGCTGCCATCCTCAAAACGCGATGAACTATCAGTGAATCTGAAGAAACTTTGTGTTGTTATGGGCGGCATTGATCGCGGGGCGTGCCGCGTGTGCGATGCGATCACCTATTTACCATGTGAAAAGCGCTGGGGCGTGTCTGCGTCAGCTGATTACTGATAATGAGGGGAGAACGAAAAAACTGTAACTCTCCTTGGTTTCAAACGGATTACATAAACTGGAAATATTATTTTTTTTAGTAACTTACTTCATTTAAAAGAAGAGAATCTCAGCTTCATAAAGAGACATCTCTCGTATCTCTGTGACAAGTATTGACAGTGTTACAGTTATTTTTTCGAACGCGTTTCTGAATGGACTTCACTGACAGAGAGAAGGGAAAACGCGCATCATGTTTATTTTTCTTTATTTGACGAAAAGCACAACACTTTGTTTTTATTGTGAGTACCCACAAAAAAAATTGAAACTAAACAGGATCTAATGATGTACAACACTTAAATGTAAGATAAAAATCAACAGAGTAATTTGATCCTCTTTTGCACTGATAAGGAAAAAATCGAGCTCATCACGCCCACGTGACGGCCGACCTCAGAGGGTTAAAGCCTCTGCTTTGCCCACTAAATCTAATACTAAACAAAACTACTTTGGTTTTATGGGTAAAGCTTAAACGGCAGCAGGTCAGCTGGAGAATGTTTATAAAAAACTATGGGATATGCTCCAGGCTTATCAGGCTGATCTGCTGGGGATCTGGATATAGCGAAAAATGAGCCTTCGGGTCTCTTCGGTGACGCATTCCATGCGATTGTTTTTAGGTGATGCAAAATTATATATAAAAAATATATATATAATAAAAGTATATATAATAAAATATATATATATATATATATATATATATATATATATATATATATATATATATATATATATATAATATATATATATATATAATAAAAATAATATATATATTTCTTCCTCGCCGTGTCCCGCCCCCCTGGGGCTGCTGGGCGTGAGTAGCCCCAGCCGTCGACTTCATCATATTATGTGCACAGAAAGAGAGTGCTGCGCCTCGTTTTACTTCACGTAGATACTGGAGACAGACGCAACCCTCTCAACCGAAGTCGTCTAAGCCTAAGCCGGATCTGAGGACCGTTCTTCAGGCGAAGATGTCTTGATGTTTAGGCGTCAGGCCTGTGAGGACAGCCCCGACCGAAGTGGAGTGGTGTACACCTCATTACACGGTGCCCGTTCCATTTCGGGGTCCTCACGAGACTCTCCTGCCAACCCTGCCACCTCTGGTGCTTCAGGGCGCAGCGGTCTCCAGCGAGTCGCTGATGCTATGCTGCGGCACAGCATGGTTTCGCGCCCTCTGAGGGGGGCTTTAGAGCAGTCAGGTCAGGTAGCTCCTGCCATTATGTTTCAGGCTCCAGATTTGGCTCTCTCAGTAACACCAGAGACCAGCCTCGAGAGGTTGAAGCAAGAAGTTAAGGCCCTGTTAGCAAAGAAGCTATAGAACAGGTGTACTCCATCCGACAGAGAGTTTACAGCCGTTATTTCATTGTTCCAAAAAAGGATGGAGGGTTGCGTTCCATTTTAGATCTTCGCCTGTTTCATCGGTCAGTTCAGAAACTAAAGTTCAAGATGTTGACCCTCAAACAGATCGTGACCCAAATCAGATCCGAGGACTGGTTTGTCACGATAGATCTAAAGGATGCATACTTCCATATCTCCCTCCTCCCTCAGCACAGGAAGTTCCTAAGGTTTTCTTTCAGGGGCAAAGAATACCAATATCGGGTTCTTCCTTTCGGCCTAGCTTTGTCACCCCGCACGTTCACGAAATGCATGAATGCAGCTTTAGCCCCTCTCAGGCTTCAGGGCATACGCATTCTGAACTACATCTACGACTGGCTGATTCTAGCGGAATCAGAGCAGTTGGCGGTTCGGCACCGAGGTGTCGTTCTCGCTCATATGCAGATGTTGGGGTTGAGGCTCAATGCCAAGAAGAGTGTTCTTTCTCCAGTACAGAGAACCACTTTCCTTGGTGTGGTATGGGATTCAGTGACGATGAGGGCCAACCTATCCCCTCATTCGTGTAGCTGCTATCCTGGTAGCCATCAAAGAGCTAAAGCTAGGTCAGTCACGCACTGTAAAACAGTTCGAGAAACTGTTGGGTCTACTGGCAGCAGCGTCCAACGGAATTCCTTTTGGCATGCTGTACATGAGACCTTTACAGTGCTGGCTCAGGACCAGAGGGTTCTCCCCGAGGGGAAACCCACTTCGCATATCAAGGTCACGCGGCGTGCTTTCGGGCTTTAGTTATATGTAGTAAATACTGGTTCTTAACCCAGGGTCCAGTATTGGGAGCTCTTTGCCATCGAGCTACTATCTCGACAGATGCTTCCCTCACCAGCTGGGGAGCGGTAATGGAAGGCCGCTCGGTTCAGGGTCTGTGGAAAAGCCATCATCCTTCGTGGCACATAAATTGCCTGGAGATGATGGCCGTCTTCAATGCGTTGAGACATTTCCTTCCGGACCTAAGAGGCCATCATGTGCTCGTTCGAATAGACAACACATCAGTGGTCTCTTATCTGAACCATCAGGGGGGTCTGCGCTCGCGTCCGCTTTGCAAACTGGCGACCAGGTCCTCCTGTGGTCTCTGGGGAAGGTACTCTCCCTGAGGGTAGTGTATATTCCTGGTGACCAAAATATAGGAGCAGACATCCTGTCGAGGCAGGTGCTGAGGCCAGGGAGGCATATGGCAGAGCAGAGGTGGACCAGTTTGCGTCTCAGAACACGACGCACTGTCCCCTCTGGTATTCCCTTACTCACCCAGCCCCCTTGGGGCTGGATGCTTTGGTGCAGACGTGGCCGAGGCTACGTCTGTACGCCTTTCCCCCTGTTGCTCTGCTCCCAGGAGTTCTGGAGAGGGTCCGTCGGTATGGAATAAGCCTACTGCTAGTAGCACCACGCTGGCCAAGTCGGATCTGGTTTTCGGACCTGATCCATCTCTAGACGGGCCTCCTTTGGAGATCCCGATCTGTAGAGACCTTCTGTCTCAGGCCGGGGGCACAATATTTCACCCTCGACCAGAGATTTGGGACCTGTGGGTTTGGCCTCTGAGGGGGCCCAACTCATTTAGAGGGGTCTCTCAACTGAGGTTGTTGAGACCGTTCTAGCTCCAGAGCTCCCGCTACGAGGAAACTATATTCACTATTTCGAGAGTCCTTTCACGTCTTGGTGTTACCAGCATCAGTGGAATCCGATTAACTGTTCAGCAACACAGTATTGGAGTTTCTGCAAGAACGCTTTGTGTCAGGTCTATGTCCTTCCACTCTTTAAGTTATACGTGGGGCTTTAAAAAATGCAGCTTTCCACGCCCTGGTGGATGGTACATTTTGGGTCGAGACCCCCTGATCACTCGTTTCCTTCGTGGCACCTTGAGGCTGAGGCCTGCAACTTGCACTAGGGTTCCGGCTTGGGACCTTACAATAGTTTAGGCCTATCTGGGGCTCTCTTAAAAAATGAGACCTTAGATTTGGTCTCAGAGAAGTTCCTTTCTTTAAGACTTTCTGCTAGCTATTCGTCCCTATTGAGTCAGACCTTCAGGCCTTTCGGTCCCCAACTGCCTGAGCGCACCGGGGGTGGCCAGGGCAATCTTTCCCGAGACATAGATATGTTCCGTAGTTGCCTTCCATTATTCCGAGGCCTATTGTGCTGCAGGTTTCTGTCCTCTCCCATTTTTCGGACCAGGAAAAAGCTGACCTCTTGTGCCCAGTGTACCACTGGACACTTATGTGTATTCACATCCTCATTGACGAAGTCCGACCTATTACTGATTTACTTTGGATCACCTAAGAAAGGTCTTCCTGCTTCTAAACAGACGGTCAGTAAGTGGATAGTTGAGGCTATTTCACTTGCATGCGAGTACTCGGACCAGCCTTGTCCTTTGGTGGTCCGAGCTCACTCGACCAGGAGTATGGCGGCTTCTAAAGCCTTACTGCATGGGGTTTCTCTCCAAGATGTTTGTGATGCGGCGGGCTGGTCCCCTCCGCTCACATTACGTGAGGTTTTACAGCCTAGACCTGGATGCTGCCCCAGGTTCTCAGGTGCTTAGTGCTTAGTTGAACAGACTGACACTCAGGTACTTGAATTATGGCGCATTGGGTATTCTCGTACCCGTAGCGTTTTCGACGCATCTCGAAGTTCCCTTTTCGATAAGGGAACGTCTCAGGTTACTATTGTAACCATAGTTCCCTAAGAACAGGGAACGAGACGATGCGTCCCTCTGCCATACTTCTGGCGGATCGGCTTGCTTCGGCAATTTCGAAGCTAACTGGCGTTTCGCAGCGGAAGTGCTTTTATCATTTCCGGTCATGACGTCACCCGCCCGTGACGCTCATTCTCTTTTTCCATTGGACTAGTTGGCATAGATGCTTCAGACGCAATCACGCAGAAGGCGTTCCGTAGCGTTTTCGACGCATCGTCTCGTTCCCTGTTCTCAGGGAACTATGGTTACAATAGTAACCTGAGACTTTTTCAGTCAACTCAAGTTTTTTTTTATGTAAAGCTCAAGTTTGTAGTTCATTTTCAAATTCAGATTCTATTGACACTATCTTAGAAAAACTATAATTTATTTTTATTTTCTTTGTGAATTTCACATTGCAAACATGTGCATTTAGTAGTTTGGTGCTTTAAAAAAGTTTCACAAATTAAGAAATATATTCTGTTTTTGTGAAGACTCATTTTAATGGTGTAAACTCACATGAGATGAAGACTGTACTCATAATCATTAAAATGTGTTTTAATTATGTATTGCAGGTCCCCAACTTAATGTATTTCGCCATGTTGAAATGAAGTGATCATCCATAGTATTTCACTAAATGCTCATTGGGTGATGTGAAGAGCAAAAATTCAACAATAAAACACACTTATTATCATACTTTACCAGCGGAGACAACAAGAGAATCAGTTCCTGTACTGCCAAAGAAGCAGGAAAGGTGAAAAAATACCGCAAACATCGGTACGTAAATACACCAAGGTGGAAAGATTTGATACTGGAGTAGTAATGCACAAGTTGCTCCTTTTTTGCTGAGACCTGAGGGAATAATCAAGCATTCTCTCCTAAAATATCATCTCTCTCTCACTCATATGTAGTGCTGGAAAGTCTGATTCATTCTAGTGAATCAGTTCATCATTTTAAAGGTAGTAGGGTAGGTAATTTCCTGAGAGGCTAGCAATAGTGAGCTAGCTTTGAAAGCATAAGATCCCACCCTCCCTTCAGAGCATCTCCAAAACCACACCTCCAAAACACATGAACGCGTAGAGCAAGAAGCAAACAAAATCCGTCCTTCGGATGAGACGTTAAACCGAGGCCCTGACTCTCTGTAGTCACAAAAAATCCCAGGATGTCTTTCGAAAGAGTAGGGGTGTAACCCCGGCATCCTGGCCAAATTTGCCCCTTGGCCTCTGTCCATCATGGCCTCCTAATCATCCCCATATACTGATTGGCTTCATCACTGTCTCCTCTCCACCAGTAAGCTGGTGTGTGGTGGGCGTTCTGGCGCAATATGGCTGCCGTCGCATCATCCAAGTGGATGCTGCACATTGGGGAGATTCCCTCCCTTCTATGTAAAGCGCTTTGAGTGTCCAGAAAAGCGCTATATAAATGTAATGAATTATTATTATTATTATTAAAAGCGTCACAAGAGACAGCATTAAACTACCTCATGTCTCAAAGCACATAACATTACAATAATGACCGTAAAACAACTTAAAGAGCACCGACCTGTAATACCTGACTGCTGCAGTTTAATTTTGTCATTGATAGTGTTGCCATTGAAACAAATAAATTAAGTCATGAACCGCTCCGAGTATAACGTCACAGGTTTTCCATCCAGATTACAGTAGTTAATAAACTAGTTGTTTTGGTTCAGGAGGAGCTACGGCTGCTGTTTCGACTGTGTTGCTCTGTGACTGACGTCTGTCTAACTCATAGCATTAAACGCGCTGATGATGTGTGATGTCTGCTCGAGCAGGCAGCGTTATTTTTATGATATGGAACTATTTTATTTTATGGAACTTGTTTTATTTTATGGAACTAGGTGTGGAAATACATACTCTGACAGGTAGGACATTGAACATTCAGAACGAATGCAATGATTGGACCAACATTTTATGGTCCTATGCCTTCCACAGACGAGATATATACATTTAAATACATTTAGATTACTTAACTTAGTGATTGCTATCAGGATGTGAAGAGACTTTCAACCAGAATAAATAAAAAAACTCATAATCAGATATGGTATGGAATATGCATATTTGGCATGCTGTCAGAGGAGAGGGCTCCGAGCTCAGAATTTGGCCTGAACCAGGAGTACTTCCCATTCTCTGGCTAGGGTAGGAATAATCGAGAGTGAAGAATTGGGGTGGAGAAGGGATGCTGGAGAAACTGTTGTGGAACAGAGGTACATTGGCTCTATAAGCCGCATCTCATGCTGATTGGGTAGATTATTTGAATGTGCTCCTCCCGAACTTTGTTACAGTTTTTCTGAATTGCTAAAACACATTCCTTGAAACCATCACTCACTTTCTCAAAACTTTAAACACAAAACCAAATTTCGTTTGGACTCTTCTGGCAAAATCAAACAATTGCCTCAAAACCATTTCATCTGTGCTCAAAATCAAACAATCCTCTCAGATCATACACAGCGAGTCAAAATTATAAACACTACACTACATCAAAAACATAAACATAAACACTACATCAAAAAATGGAGAACACAGAATCCAAAGCATGCAGTTACAGAAAAAAGTATATTGTAACAAAGCAAACAAATGTTGCAATTACGTAAATAAGTATAATGACAACTTACATTAGTAAGGTGAATAAATTGTATACTGTATCCACTGCAAGTATAGTATTGTACTGAATATTGAATAGTAGGCCTTTTCGAATGTAACCACTTGCATACTGTGAAAATACAGTGACCCAACTGCAAAAGCCAAAAAGGTTACAGTAAAAAACTCTAAATGAAAAGCATGTTACAGTAAAGTACACTCAGAATAGTTGTGCAACTGCAAAATCAAGGTCAGTGAGAGAGATTCATTGTTTCAGTATAATGTCTTCATGTCGGTCCAGCCGGAGGAGTTTCTCCACATCATAGACAAAGTCATCTCTGTAAGCAGATGGGGGAAAAACCTTAAATTAGGATCCAGCCTTGACAACATTCTCCACACATTGCTCTTCCTAGTCCTCATGCTCTTCCTGTTTGATCACCTCCTCTTACTCATCCTCTTCCTTCTCTCCCTCTTATATTGTTTCTATCCATTGTTGGTATCAACATTCAGTGCAACATTTTGAGTACATTTTGGGACTCTGAACTGAACTGACTTGTAGTACAGTTGGTTTGGTCACATCATTAGAAATAAGTGTGAACAATTTTGAGTCGTTGTGTGTAAACGATGCCTACCTGTGTTTAGCATTTTGAAACATAAGTGCATCACAGTGCAAAATGTGTTTTAGTGAGTGAGAATGTGTTTAGAGTTTTGAAAAAAAGAGTGCATGAGATTTGCAAACAGTGTTTCAACTACCTGAACTTGTTTAATGCTTTACAGAAAGAGTGATTTATTCGACAAATTGGTTTAGACTATTAAGAAGTATTTGGTTCAGAGAATGGGTTTAGTGTTTTAGCAATTCAGAAAAACTGTAATAAAACATAATTTCTAGTGAATTGGCTCGTCTTCAATGATCCGTTATTTTTATGCAGCATTGTATTTTTGGATTTATTCTAGAGAACCGGTTATTTCTCGATTATTCCCTATCTCTTGCGAAATATTAGAATATTTGATCAATTCTAGTTAATTTGGTTTATTATGATAAATTCTAGTAAACAAGTTAACATACACAGGGTTGAGGATGCATATAATTTGGATGTGTGATTCTGTGAGTTTAGTATATGCAGTCTGTAAAAATGTGACATTATATTCATCTCTTATTAACTTGTATCCAGCCTGATTAAATTTTCTGCAAGTATAAAAGGCTGTTTTTTATGGATTTTTTTTATGATGTTGGTCATTTTGCATCTGAATTTCTCCTTTTGGATCAATAAAGTCTGTCTTTCTCCTATACACCACTTTCACTCCTGTGTGTATGATTAATCTTTTAGAGACATCTAATTATACTTTGTGTGTGTGTGTGTGTGGAGAGAGAGAGAGAGAGAGAGAGAGAGAGAGAGAGAGAGAGAGAGAGAGAGAGAGAGAGAGAGAGAGAGAGAGAGAGAGAGAGAGAGAGAGAGAGAGATGCAGTGCAGTCACCTGAGCTCTTGAGAGGGTCTGTCGGCATGATGAGTATATTATTACTGTCTGTTAAATTGTTTCTGTTGGCTGGTGAGACCCAGGGGCCACTTACATGTCATCGAGACCACAACAAAATAAATCATACGGCATACATACACGCATAAGCACCTCAATAAAACATTTCGTTATTCCTTCATCGTCAAGAGGGAGAAATTAAAGCTTTCCTTTCCTTGACTGTACAAATTGAATAGCAGGAAAAAGTGAAAATAAAAAAGCAAATTAATCTTTAAATAGTAAAGCCTTAAAATGAAAAACGTTCCAATGTGGTAACACTATACAATAAGGTCCCAAAAGGTGTCTATGACCCTAGTCAATGCAAATAACTATAGTACCTTCATACTCCACATTGGGAGATGTTTTGTCTTGGCCTGGGTATTTAAAGTGTCATGAAACCCCCCTGTTTTTACCTGGTCGTTCACACCTCCAAGTTGGAAAAATGGGCGTGTAAAGGCCTGTTCACACCGGGACGAATTTCGCGCACGTTATTCGCCGACGTTTAACGCCTCGTGACTAAACAAAGGGCGCCAATGTGAGTGTTCACACCGATGCGTAAAACGCCACGCGTAAAAGCGTCATTTTTAAAAAAAACGCCTCGGGTTCGTTTTTTCAGTTTGACGCGCCACGTCAAAAACTATCCGACCAATGAGATTGGCGCTTTTGCTCACGTGTCTGGAGCTTCTGAAGTTACAGTAAAACACAACTTGGGGGCGCTCAAATACAAAACGGTCTTGCCGAGCACACATACGTAATGGCGAAGAAGATACACAGCGTCCGTCTACTCTGCCGGGAAGAAATAAGACGAGGAAGATGCAAGGCCAGATGAATGTAGAGCTGCTGGTCTTGTTGGTGTCTATATAAAGAGACACAAATGAGAATAAAGAACTGTATGACAAACGCGACGAACTTGCTCTCTTCTTCTGAGTGACAAGCGAGTGTCAGACGCACTTTGTGGACCGGGGTATTTCTGTACATTAAGCGCCATCTAATGTCAGGGAATGAATTTGCATGTTCACTCGGCTCATCGTCAGCGAAAAACGCTTGGGTGTGAACACAAAAAACGCGTTGAAAAACGCTGACGAATAACGCGAGCCGATATTCGTCCCGGTGTGTACGAGCCTTAAAGCTGTGGAAAAGTGAGAGTGTAGATGGTGGAAAGAGGGGAGAAAACAACCAATAAAACAGAGATCTGCAACACACTCATTATAGAGAGCATTTTCACATTTAGCTCCGAAGCTCTGGAATAGTCTTCCTGATATTGTTCGTTGCTCAGACTCGCTCTCCCAGTTTAAAACTAGACTAAAGACGCATCTATTTAGCCAGGCATTCATATAAATTTTTTATCTTACAGTTACTGTAAATTCGGCCTCTAGTTCATAAACACCCGAGGAGAACTGGCCCCAACTGAGCCTGTGTTCTCCCAAGGTTTTTTTTTCTCCATTGGGTGACCTGATGAAGTTTTAGGACACCATTAGGTCACTTGATGGAGTTTTTCGGTTCCTTGCCACTGTTGCCTTTGGCTTGCTCAGTTGGGGATATTCAAATTAATTAACCAATCATACCATTGATCAGCTCTACCAAATTTGGATGTCTTTTTTCCAGTAATAAACAAACATTAAGTTGTTTTGATTGATACTGTGAAGCAGCTTTGATACAATCTGTATTGTGAAAAGCGCTATATAAATATATTTGACTTGACTTGACTATACAGATACATGAATATTAAAATATGACCTCCAAGAGAAAAAACAAACAAACAGTTGAGGGTTAAAAATCTAACCCTAGGCTATATTACAAACTGCCAATGAGGGAGAAACACAGAAGAACATTTAAAAGGTATAATAATAATATTTTCATTATATTAGGGACTGTTCATTTTTTATTTAAGGGGCTACTGGAGGAGATTTGAGATCTATAGTCAAAATATACTTGACCCTCCCTTCGCTAGCAATACATTTTTCTATGACCCTCCAAAATGATTGTGAAAAAAGGCATGACCCTCTCTGTTAATTAATTGATTACTTCTGTACTGGTTTGGCAAATATGTTCAGATATCTCGATGCCTAGTAGACCTACACCAAACGTTCATTAAAAAGGGTCCTGTACAGTGCAACATATTATTATCTACGAAAAGATTGGTCTGTGCGATGAATAAATGTACCACTGTAGCAAGCATGCAATACAGTTTTGTAAACTTTGTTGTCAGACATGATAACAGTAGTGTTATACTTGTGCTAATGCGATATCACGATTTTTGACCTTGGATGATTTAATGTCTTCACGATCTTCATTTGAAGAAATATGGTAGTAACGTGCTACAGCGCACATTCTATCAGCTGCAGTTCTGGCCTCAAGCTTGGTTTACACTCGCCGCGTCCTTACGAGCGCGAAGGTGCACAAGGGCCCACTTTGCTTGGCGGTGTGCACAGCAGATTTTGTAACTGTGCGCATGGCTCCGCATACAAAGATGCACGACTTTGAGCCGAATCTGGCCGAGCCCGAGCATATACGTCTCAGGTCTCTTATCATTGTACCCAACGTCTAGTTGCTTTTAATTTACTAAATTTACTAAATGAGCCTACAATAGCAGACATAAGCCCTTTTAATTGTGTTCATGCGACGAACAACAGTATAAGTCCAAAAAAACAAAAATTGAGATAACCATGTGACTTGAATGTATGTGTGCCACTTTGTATACGGAATCACTTTGGGGGTGTGTTCGCGCGACCGCGACTCTGTATTTTAAATTTTAAAATAGTCTCACGCGGAAAAACCGTTTATGTCCACTAACGAAAAATGGAGACGCCGGGTGCTTTCATGTCCGCTGCGGACATTAAAAGGCAAAACCTCGGCAAAAAAAGGAGAATGAACATGAATGAATGGAAGGACAGAGCAAGGAAGTCTTTGAGGGATGCTGGAAAACTCCAGCTCTTTACAGAGTTTTATGCTGTCTCTTATGAGAGGCAGCAGGCTATCATTCTCTCTGGTTTGGAGCAGGTAGGCTAACTTAAGCAATTCATGACCATATTATGTCAACAGTATATGCAATGCATCACAATGTAGGCCCATAACCAGTGAATTGAATACTACTGTACGCCTTCAATTCACTAAGACTGCACATGTGCCTGATCACTGTAAATGTTAAATTCTATGAGGATGGATGAAAGATGATCGGCATCAAGTAGGCCACCAAGTGCATTACAGACCACAGTGCTTTGGTGCCCTAAAAGGCATACACATGGCTTATTCATTCTCCTAACCAAAGCCTACTAACATACTTAATGGCCTTAACTTGACAGCTCTACACTACGGCTAGCCTGCTACGCTATGGTAAATGTCTGTTTTCTTCATGTCTTTTTACTTCTAGCACAAGGTGAGTCGCAGACGACCACGTGGGCCTGACACTGAGATTACTAAGAGGAAGTATACCTTCAAGTACCATGTTCAACAAGGAGGCCAAAGACTTGCTGTTTGTAAGCTCACATTTATGTCAGTCTTTCAACTGACCAACAGTCGCCTACAGGCAAGTTTTATATAGCCTAGCATTTTCCATTTGTTAACTTTTATTACATGCATGATTTTAATTAGATACATTGTCCATAACATATTTATTTAAAGTGACTTATCTTTGAAAAGGTTATTCAAGAAAAGTTAGGCAGTCAGTCTGAGGGAACAGAGCAGGTAGCTAAAGTCAGGTCTCCATTAGAGGACTTCAGAGGAAAACATAACAGGTAAGTAAAAAAAGAAAAAAATCTTGAAGGACCTCATGCTCTCGTCCTGTTAGTTTTTAAAGCTGCATCATTGTCAGCATCCATTGCCCTACAACATTTCCTGGTCTAATGGTGCACTGGACGCTGGCATTATAGGGCTTCGGGTGCCTTGCCACCCTATAACGCCAGCGTGCACATACCGTAATGGTTAGGATTCAGCTCACTGTTGTTGTCCAGTCAGGAATCATATTTTTGCACTTTAAGATCGATATCATCAGGTAAAGTGCTATGCAAATGTAATGTATGATTATTCTTTGTATCATTACAACATGTGGATCTTAAAGGGATACTTCAGCTCTGGAAAGATTAATGTGTATTTAAAATCGGTCATTTATGTAGTAGAAATGTGAAATTATTTTTGAATTTGGAGCCTTCTAGACTGAGAAAAGCCAGAAAATGTATTTTTGATTTATGGGGATGAAAGACAACAACTCCCAGATTGCAATGCTAAAACGCACACATCAATCAATCACATGTTTAGCATCCATGTAAACACTACATTCAGATTCACAAATCGGAATAAATTCAGTTAGATTGGAACAAAAGGTGTGCATGTAAACAATGACGATTTTTGCGTCATCGTAGGATTTTTTTCCAGACAAAAAAAAAAACGTAAATCTCTCATCTCATGGGGATGTAAAGGAGGAAAGCATGGTAATTCGAAAATACTAAAAAAAATTCGTCTTTCTAATAGGGCTGTCAAAATTGCTCAAAAATGACGTTCGAATATTCCCTCTAAAAAACCCACATATATTCGAACTATTCGAATATCTGGTTGCGCATTTTGTCAATGACGTGCATTACGTCAATATCAGGACAAATGAATACAAAGAGACACAACTATTTATATAGGTAGTTTATCTAAGTTTAAACATATTTGACAACGTATTAACTTACACAAAAACAAGTAAATCAATGGCCAAGACCGCAGACCTTACTCTCGCTCGCACTCGCAGGCACTCTTTCTCTCTCGCTCGCTCGCACTCGCAGCTACTCTTTCTCTCTCGCTCGCTCTCTCGCCCTCACGCTCTCTGCGCATAACGGTTTAAATGAACAACAATACACAAATGTTGAGTGCTGATCAAGAGTTTTGTGCAAGCAATTTAAGGTCGCGACTCTTGTCCTAAATATAGCAGGCTTCATTCAGTGATTGAAACAAATATTATTAACATTAATTGAAGTTTTACAGTATATAGAACCGACATTGAACTCTCCGAGCAGCTCGTGCTGTGGTAAACTGATGCTACTATGGCTATTTCGGGGACGTCTGGCCACGCCCCCTTGGCGGGCTCTGTATGATGTAATACTAGCTCATTGGCGCACACGTCGGAGGCGCCGCGTCATTGGATGTGCAGTTGCCGCAGCACAGCCAATGAGTGAGCCAGACACTCACTGTGCTATCTGTGCAGCTAGAAAATGCGTTTTACCTTTTAAGCTTCAGGATTTTGCCCCTCGCAAAGCAGACAGCCGCGCCTCTGCTACCGCGGGCGTGTTTTTCCACATGATTCGAATATTAATTTTCACCTTCGAATTTCTGTTTTTTAAAACTATTCGAATATATATTCGAATTTAGAATATTCGTTGACAGCCCTACTTTCTAATGATACAAAGCTTAATGCTAAATCCTGAAGTATGCCTTTAATGACTGTATGTGAAAAACAAAATCCTATAGTTTAGAGGAATGTTTAGAATTATACATTTATGGTCACAGAAACAATGCAATTGTGCAAAACAGACCAGCATAGTTTATTATATTTCCCTTGTTCATGAGTTGTGTTGTTTATTTTTTAGGCCTCATAGCATTCATCCTGCAGTGAGAGAGCGGATAAGAGAGCATATCTTGAGCTTCCCACGCCAACCGAACCACTACTCACGGATGAAGGGAGATGTGGAGAGGGAGTACCTGAGCCCTGATTTAAACCTGCTCCGCATGTTCCGCCTGTACAAGGAACAAAATCCAACATCCACTGCAAAGTTCTGGCTCTATAGGGACCTCTTCAAGCAGCAGAACCTCAGTTTTGGGCAGCCAAGAAGTGACACTTGTGCAAAATGTGACGCCCTGTTCTCAAAATTAACAGCTGCTACAACAGATGGAGAAAGGTTGAAGATCGCAGCCGAGAGTGAGCTACACCACCGGAAAGCTGAAAAAGCGTACACCCAGTTGCAGGCTGACACAGAGTGGGCCAAAGCCAATGATGACTGCCATGTCATTTGTATCGACATGCAGGGGGTAGTGTTCACACCAAACCTGACACACTCCAACGTGTACTATCAACGGCAGCTGGCCAACTACAACCTCTGTATCCAGGAGATGGGCACTGATGATCCTCCTACAATGTGCCTCTGGCATGAGGGCATCGCTCACAGAGGTTCCATTGAGGTGGCAAGCTGTCTTTTGAAGTGGGCAGAAACATCTTTTGCTCCCCTAGTCCAGGCAAAGGAACGGAAGCTCGTCATCTATAGTGACCGATGCTGTGGGCAGAACAACAACTGGCGAGTCCTAAACCTCATGGCCCTGCTCATATCTAGAGGGTACTTCAGTCAGATAGAGCAGAAGTTCATGGTGTCTGGTCACTCCTTCCTTCCCTGTGACCGTTCCTTTGCCACGCTGTACAAGAGGCGTAAGGTGTCCACACTCCACACCCCCAGCGATGTCGCCGAGATGATCCGTGGCCAGGCAGCAGGATCCATTCAAAGTCGTTGAGATGAAGTGTCCGGACTTCAGGCAGCTCCCTGATGCAACATTAAAGCGTCCACCTGGCTTGCTAATCACATCCATGATGTGGTTGAAAGTGACAGGTGAGTTGGTTTTCTGAGATTAACAGTGTTGGGGATATGTGCATGAAAGAAGAATCTTTATTGAATTTCTTGTTGAATCATGATTTTAGCTGCTGATCCATGGTGTGTCCACACAAAAGGGAGCCACAGCCTCTACGAGGGATGGAAGACCTGGCTGATCACCAAACAGAGGAAGAATCAACCACCTCCAGCTCCCTTGTTCTCCACCACGTATGCTCGTGCTTATGAGGACCCTCTGCCCGTCAAGAAGGAGAAGCACCGGGATCTTATGAAAATGCTAGCCTACATGCCAGCAGAGGCCCAATCATTTTATAAGACATTAGAATGCGAAGAGTAGCCTGGTATGCATCATGTGCTGGGTAAGGTGGGGGTATATTGTGTATATTGTGTAAAATTAATCATAATTGTAGTTGTAGCTTATCTTGTATGCCTTATCTTATGTTGTATAATAGGAATATATAGTTATTTTTTTAGTAAATGAATGAATGGGGTGATTTATGAAATGTATTATAAAATGGTAAACTAGCATATGGAACCATAGCATGGAATGATGATGATGATGTATCTGTATTGTAAATATGTATTGTTTACAGTTATTGCTGTTGTTCATTGTTTGTATGTATTATTGATTGTATGTACGTACGGTTTATTGTTTGTACTGACGTTTTTGGTTTCTGTACTATAAGTAGGCCTATGTATTGTTCGTACTGTATTGTCCGTGTTTTTGTTCTGTGATTTACGTTGGCAAAAAATAAAAGAAATTGAAAGAAAGAAATGCTTAATATTTTCTTTAAGGTTCTGTTACTGTATTAAAACTAAGATAAAGGAATCAAATCTCCAGTGGTTTAAAGTGATACGATGAATTGGATTTATACTGTTATTCCACATTAACTGGACATATGTGATGCGATCTGGGAAAACCCACCACATGGTGAAATTTGACATATTACAGGTTTTGCGATCATATTAAAGCTTGGTTCAAGCCCTTTCCAAATCTTTTTATTTCTTTTATAGCTTGTCTGTAACAAAAGTTATGGTTATCTGAAGTCAGCTGATCGATGTGATTTTCAGAAATGGAATTTTGAGAAAAACAGGTTTAAACAACTGTCACGTCCTGCTAGCGGGATGACGGGCGCTCCTTTTTTTATTGCCTTTTTTCATATCACATATTTTAGTAATAATCATAGATTAGGTATCATTCGAAAGCTTACAAACTCAAAATTCATCCTGTGAAAACCGTTTTGAAATTGGGCGATTGAGAGACGAGCAAGGTCTTTTAAACGAGCAGCTTCACACTCTGTTGTTCTCTTGTGCTCCGCATCACATAACGCTGGATAAAAATAAATAAATAAAAACTTGCGTGCCGTTGTAGTTCTCTTACGAGAGTATCTCTCGTACTGCGTAATATCTTACGCTATGGGGAAACACTCTTTCCTCGAGATATTGAAGCCAAAAATTATCCTTAATTTTTTTAATCATGCAAAACGCTTTTGCAGCAGCAAGCAGACAAGGGCGAAACAGCTCGCGCGCCCATTGGCTGCCTCGCTGGAAAAGCTGCAGCCTATCGAGTGAAGGCACTGCGTGACGTAATGACGAATGAAGACGCTTCGCGCTCATTTCGTCATGTCCCGCCAGTATAGGCGTGGTCTCGCCCTGTAAATACCCCTCGATAGCTGTATTTCTCTGATTTTTTCATTCTTCACGCGAAGCTCACGCATCGCGGGATCCAGAGTGAGAAGCCGCGCCGTTGACTTGTAGCCTTCTCAGCGGGACGTGCCATCTTCTGAAGTCGCTGGCCCAGCCGCCTTCAACTGCCGTACCTGCTGCGCTTTCCGGCGTACTATATCCTTTTACTCTGCTAAGTGTGTGTGTGTTTGCTTACGTGACGCAACACCCATTTCTACTGTTCTAAAAGAGCTGCGTCTTTTTAAAGATGCCTTCCTGTGGTTCTTGCCGAGCCCCACTCAGCGACGAGGACCGCCACGTCATCTGCGTGTCCTGCCTGGGTGAGGATCACGCGGCCACCGCGCTCGCTGACGGCGGATGCCATCATATTGAACGCTTGCCCATGGTGACTCTGCGGACTCGCCTAGCCTCGTTCTCCGAGCCCGCATCCCAGCCCGCCGTGATGCCGCGCCGCAAGAAGCGCCGCGCCCTGCGCGCGCCCGAGCTATTTCCAGCCCGCCAAAGCTCGCCGGTTCGCCCGCCAGCTTCGCCGGCTTCGCTCGAGTCGCTCCCAGACGGACAGCGGCCGCCGTCTGCCGCCGCGTCCGCACTTGAGCTCGACAAACTTACCGGAGACGGCATTGAAACTGAGCCGATGCGTCCGCTCTCTCAAGCCGTGGATTACATCGGCCTGAATGGTGAGATACATTTGTGGCTAACGCTATCCGAGATGACGGAAGCTGAGCGCTCCGTGTTCCTCGACGTTCTCGCTCTGCTGGACGCCGCCCCCCTCAGCGCGGGCCCCGGCCGAGGATTGAGATAAAGCCCGAGGTCTCAAGGCCTTCCTAGTCTCTCTAGGAAAGCGACGGTGTTCAGTTCCCGCTGCGGCCGGATTTTCACCAAAACTTCTCGCTCGTTCAGTTCCAAGCAATGTGAATGTTCCAGTGTATTTCGCAGTGAGCAAGCTGGTTCCACAGCCCGCTTGCCTGCGCACAAAGGCCGTCGTTTCGGCTAACTAGCAGCGCCGCCAGGCCCGAGATCAAACACCGCGCTCTCGCTCTGCTGGACGCCGCCCCCCTCAGCGCGGGCCCCGGCCGAGGATTGAGGTAAAGCCCGAGGTCTCAAGGCCTTCCTAGTCTCTCTAGGAAAGTGACGGTGTTCAGATCCCGCTGCGGCCGGATTTCCACCAAAACTTCTCGCTCGTTCAGTTCCATGCGTTGTGACTGTCCCAGTGTATTTCGCAGTGAAGCAGCCGGTGTCTCAGCCCGCTTGCCTGCGCACAAAAGCCGTTTCTATGGCTACCCAGATAAATCCAATAAAGAGTGCATTTTCTGGTGTTCCGGCCACGGCCGATGGTGTTACGAGTGTTGTAAGAATGCCCACGTCCCAGTGCCCATTCCCACACCCAGACACAGCCCGCCACGGTGCAGGGCTAGCACAAATAAAACCAACTCATGTTGGTTGTGCAGAAAATGTAGTGAACGCGCCCATACAATGCCCGCTTACACTACACGATGCGTGTCCCTTGGTTTCTGTAAAAACGAAACTAACACACATTTATTCGGCGCAAGCCGACAGTGTTCTCAGTGCAGTAAATGTGCCCGCTGTTCCGCATTTCCTCACTGACACGCCGGATCCCACGGGATTCACCCTCGCTCGCTTTCTATGCACAACCCGTCACAGAAAAGCTGAGCGCGGCCAGGCTGCCCGCTGTGATTAGCGCGCACCTCGCACGCTGTGAACACAGCGTTGATTCAGTCGGCGCGAGCCGAGTATTCTCCGTGCGGAAAATGTGCCCGCTGTCTCGCGCCCGCATTTCTCACAGACACTCCGAATCTCACGGGATTCACCCCCGCTCGTCTTCTCTGCACAACCTGTCACAGAGAAGCTGAGCGCGGCCAGGCTGCCGGCTTTGATCAGCGCGCGCCTGCCCGCTGTGATTAGCGCGCACCTCGCACGCTGTGAACACAGCGTTGATTCAGTCGGCGCGAGCCGAGTATTCTCCGTGCAGAAAATGTGCCCGCTGTCTCGCGCCCGCATTTCTCACAGACACTCCGAATCTCACGGGATTCACCCCCGCTCGTCTTCTCTGCACAACCCGTCACAGAGAAGCTGAGCGCGGCCAGGCTGCCGGCTTTGATCAGCGCGCGCCTCGCACGCTGTATACACAGCAGTGATTTAGTCGCGCGAGCTGACAGTATTCTCAGTGTAGTAAATGTGCCGCATTAGTAAATGTGCCCACATTCCCTCACACACGCCGAATCCCACAGGATTCGCCCCGCTCGCTCTCTGCGCGTCCCGCCATAGAGAAGCTGAGCGCGGCCAGGCTGCCCGCTGTGATCAGCGCGCCCCCCGCCTCGAACGCTGTAAACACGGTGCTGTGTTCCCAGTACACAGGGGCTCTCGAGCCGCCGTCCTGCCGCGGCCAGAGCCCAGATTTCATTCTACCCCTAGCTATTCACGCAGATGCGTGGTCAAGGCTTCCCGGGGTATCAGAATGGGTGTTGAACACTATAACGAGAGGCTGTTCGCTACAGTTCGCTCGACGCCCCGCCGTTATACGGCGCGAGTCGAAACTACGGTGTATAGCGAAGTGTTTCATCTACTTCGAGCCGAGATAGCGAAACTACTGAGAAAAGGGGCTATAGAACCTCTATCTCAGGGCGAAGGGGGCTTATACAGCAGATATTTTCTGGTACTGAAAAAAGATGGTGGGCTCAGACCCATTCTAGATCTGCGACTGCTGAACAGAACGCTCGGGAAGCGCCAGTTCAGAATGCTTACGACCAGGAAAATCCTCGCGCAAGTGCGCCAAGGAGACTGGTTCATGTCAACAGATCTGAAGGACGCCTATTTTCAAATACAAATAGCGTCCCATCACAGGCGATTCTTGAGATTCGTCTCGAGGGCCAGGCATATCAATACACAGTCCTGCCGTTCGGCCTGTCCATAGCACCCCGTACGTTCACGTAGTGCATGGACGCGGCCCTCGCCCCCCTGAGACTTCGGGGCATGCGAGTTTTGAACTACTTGGACGATTGGCTGATTCTAGCTCGTTCACGAACGGAGCTCATAGAACACAGGGCCGCATTACTCGAGCACCTCGAGGAGCTGGGCCTTACAGTCAATTGGGCGAAAAGCTCACTGCTCCCCAGTCGGAGAATTTCCTTCTGGGAACAGTGTTGGACTCGCTATCCATGACAGCACGCCTGTCACCGGAGCGCAGATTGAATATTCAGCACGTCGCGAGATCCTTCCGCCACGGCTCTATAGTCCCGCTCAGAAGGTTTCAGAAAATGCTGGGTCTGATGGCCTCAGCAGCCTCCGTACTCCAGTTGGGCCTGCTCCGCATGTGCCCACTGCAGCTATGGCTAAAAGCACGAGTTCCCCCAGGGCGTGGACCGCGGGTCTATTTCGCCTCAGGGTCGACCTTCAGTGCGTTTCAGCTCTGAAACCGTGGAAAAGTGACCGACTGGTATCAGTCAGGTGTGAGTCTGGGGATCGCCTCGGGTGTGAAGGTGGTGTCTACGGACGCCTCCACATCGGGGCGGGGAGCGCTGCTCGAGGGCAGACCACTAGCTGGCCTATGGTCAGTACGGGAGAAGCTCCTTCACATAAACTGCTTGGAATTAATGGCAGTCGACAAAGCGCTAAGGCGCTTCTGTCCCCAGATAATAGGCCACCACGTATTGTTCCGGTCGGACAACATGTCAGTGGTGGCGTACATAAATCGGCAGGGCGGCATCGGGTCCACACGCCTTTGCAGGCTGGCGGAACCCCTCTTGGTCTGGGCCCAGCGCAACCTCCTTTCTCTGAAAGCGGCGCACGTGCCTGGGCACCTGAATACGGGTCCAGACAAGCTGTCCAGAGACAACGTCCCGACAGGAGAATGGTCGCTGCATCCGCAGACGGTCCAGCTGCTGTGGGAAACGTTTGGCAGAGCGCAGGTGGACCTGTTCGCGTCCCGCGAGAACGCTCACTGCCCAGTATTCTTCTCGAAAAGCAGGGACGCGCTGGCCCATGCTTGACCCAGCGGTCCCCTGTATGCTTTTCCCCCTGTCTCGCTCCTGCCTCAGGTGTTGGAACGGATCAGGGAAAATGGATGCCCAGTGCTGCTTGTAGCTCCGCTCTGGACGAACCAGGCTTGGTTTCCGGTCCTGATGCGGATGGCCAGCACTGCCCCGTGGCCTGTACCGTTGAGGAGAGATCTCCTCTCTCAGGCGGAGGGCTCGATTTGGCATCCTCGCCCGGAACTGTGGTCCCTGCACGCATGGGCCATCAACGGGTACCCGCTAGCCTCCCGGAAGGAGTGCTAAACACGATCGCGCAGGCTAGAGCTCCGTCTACCAGACGGCTCTATGCCTCGAAATGGTCGGTGTTCTCTACTTGGTGTCGAGCCCGTGGCTTTTCACCTGTGGACTGCGGGGTTAAGGAAGTGCTTGCCTTCCTTCAGGAGCTGATGGATAAGGGAAGGACCCCATCCACGCTCAAAGTTTACGTGGCGGCCATAGCACCGTTTGCTAAACCGGTGTCTGGCCAGTCACTGGGGAAAAACGACTTAGTCGTGCGTTTCCTACGAGGAGCTCGGAGGTTAAACCCTCCCAGGCCCCCTTCAGTCCCGGCTTGGGACCTTTCCACGGTCTTGGAGGCCATGAAAGGCGCCCCGTTTGAGCCGATCCAGCTGTTGGACATGAAGCACCTGTCCCTTAAGACGGTGTTTCTATTGGCTCTCGCTTCAGTGAAGCGTGTAGGGGACTTACAGGCGCTTTCTGTAAGCGCGTCTTGTCTGGAGTTTGGGCCTAACGACTCAAAGGTCGTACTCAAACCGAGGCACGGCTACGTGCCGAAATCCCTCAATACACCGTTTAGGGCCCAGGTAATTTCCCTGTCAGCCCTTCCGGTTCTCGATGAGGAGAGGGACGCGAGTCTCCTTTGCCCTGTCAGGGCGTTAAGGGCTTATGTGTCCCGCTCGCCTGAGTTCAGGCAGACCGAGCAGCTTTTCGTTTTGTTTGGCGGCCGTTCTAAGGGACTCGCCGCCTCAAAACAGAGCCTATCCAGATGGATAGTGGATGCCATAGCGCTGGCTTACACTTCCAAGGGCCTGCGGTGCCCATTGGGTGTCAAAGCGCACTCCACAAGAGGCGTGGCCTCGTCGTGGGCATGGTATAGCGGGGTCTCCCTGCAGGATATCTGTACGGCTGCGGGCTGGGCCTCGCCGTCGACATTTATCAAGTACTATAACCTGGAGGTGCCCGCCTTACAAGCTAAGCTTTTGGCGGTCTGAACTTCGGGCTTATCGGCCGCCAATGCGGCTATGTTGCCCTTACGGGTCGGTACCCCTACGGGACTTTTATGAAGGAGTGATGCTTCTAGCCTCTCCTCCTCTACTCTATGTGAGTTATGGTGATTATGCACTAGATGTGCCCCGGGCTTGGCCCCGGGACTCTGGTGTTGGATCCCTGTCCGCACGGCGTTTTGTATGGGGTCCCCATAGCGTAAGATATTACGCAGTACGAGAGATACTCTCGTAAGAGAACGTACTCGGTTACTAACGTAACCTCGGTTCTCTCTAGAGAGGGAACGAGTACTGCGTATCTTGCCGTGCTTGAACTATGCTCTGGTTCGCTTCGGTGTACAAAATCAGAGAAATACAGCTATCGAGGGGTATTTACAGGGCGAGACCACGCCTATACTGGCGGGACATGACGAAATGAGCGCGAAGCGTCTTCATTCGTCATTACGTCACGCAGTGCCTTCACTCGATAGGCTGCAGCTTTTCCAGCGAGGCAGCCAATGGGCGCGCGAGCTGTTTCGCCCTTGTCTGCTTGCTGCTGCAAAAGCGTTTTGCATGATTAAAAAAATTAAGGATAATTTTTGGCTTCAATATCTCGAGGAAAGAGTGTTTCCCCATAGCGTAAGATATTACGCAGTACTCGTTCCCTCTCTAGAGAGAACCGAGGTTACGTTAGTAACCGAGTACGTTTACACAGGACTGGCGGGACCTTTATTCTGTTATGTGGTTTATTTTGATAGGAGAAACTGTCTTTGTAGTGTTAAGAGAAGGAGAACTAAATAGCCGTTGTTGTTGTTTTTTTTGCACCTCCGCTCCGCGCGTGTTCTTAAAGAGAAAGACACGTCTTTTCAGCTTGCCACTATAAATCGCTATTTTTCTGCACTAATCTAGTGAATTTTCACTAGATATACTCAGAGATGATAAACAAGATGTTATAGAATAATAATTTATTGAAAACCCAAATTTGACAATAAACTGACATTCAATCTATTTTTAGACTTTACTGAAAATGTACAATCGCGACATCCGACGGGTTTTCCCAGATCGCATCACATATACTGTTCTTCCACATTTCAGAAATGTAAATTACTCTAACTTTTTATTTTTAAGATTGATACTAAAACATCTTATCTCATTAGAATTGTGAAGCTTTTGTTGTCTATCTCAAAGTAAAAAAAATAATAATAATATAATATTCAGAGTCCAAATTAAAAAAAATGTTATTATTCAAAATTTGAAAATATGGACTTATATGGTTCTTCGTCTCAAGCCCTCAATTATGGTCCATGTTTTATAAAAAATGTTCTCGAAACGAAATGAAAATGTCTAGTGAAATTAGAAAATATGTAAGTTATCATTAATTTAGTTGTAGCCTATAGGCTATGTTCTCAGATTCATTTATTTTGTTCTAATGTAACAAGTAGCCTAATAATCTCAAGGTTTACTGCTTTACACAAATCTTTTGTGGTGTGGTTTTGGTGAAGTGTACTAAAATAAACATTTACCTGTGTACCTTACCTCTTCACATCTATGTTTCAAGGTGGTTTAGAGGGCAATTACTCTGAGTCGCCTCCTGTCGTTTCAAATAATACTGCGAGCGCGTCAAGTATAAACACCTCGTCCATTTTGGGAGGTGCGTACGCAGGCGGCGGAGGCTCACACTGCGGAGCCAGGCGAAAGAATAAACAAGGCTTAAGTCCCAATACTGTAAAACTCAACGTACATTCACATCACATGTTAATGCAGCGGTAGAGTTACACGACACTGCTTATTAGCATTCACAAAATTTCATTATTTGCTCGTACTTTAAAGCTTTGCCGGGTAAACATTTTATTTGCCTTCTGTTCTGACATGATGCACTTTTTCTGAGCGTATATACGCTCATATATGTGCGTATACATAATGTATTATATATATATATATATATATATATATATATATATATATATATATATATATATATATATATATATATATATAAACATATATGTTCCTTTTTTAGAAATAAATGATATCTGCAAGGATTTTCAGACACGATTTAGACCGCACCATAGTACCGAGACAGCTCTCTCAGTCACAATTGACTTACTCTTATCATCCGATCATGGTTGTATCTCGCTATTTGTGTTACTCGATCTTAGTGCTGCGTTTGATACTATTGACAACAACATTCTTTTAAATAGACTCGAAAATGATGTTGGCATTAGTGGAATTGCATTAGCATGATTTAAAGGGGACATATCATGCTTTTAAATCATTCCTTTTTACATATAAGTCATACATTTGTGGTCTATATAAAGCGGAACTGCAATGCTTGGGTCTGAATTCCTCATTATTATAGCTCCACAGGCCCCTTTTCTACCCCTTTTCTGATGTGCGTCTGAGAGCAACTCGTTTTGGTGCGGTCTCTTTAAATGCAAATTAGACACTTCATACCCCGCCCCCTCTCCAGGTTGCAGAGGTGACACTCGGTTCAACACCACCCCGTTCGGCCATTTTTGTAGTTTGATAGCAGAGATACGATTACAGTAACAGAATTTTACCGATTACGTTACAGAAACTTTTTATTCACACGTTATTAACAAAATGTCAACAACGGAAGACTTGTCCATCAAGCCTTTCATGTTTGAGCCAGAGTCGGACCCGGAGCTAGATGAAAATGAAGACGTCGAACCTGCAGAACTACATTTGACATGAGGTAGGAGAGTTTTCATGGAAAGCTGTGTCCCAACTGAGCACATCTGGGGTTTTGTTTGACAGCCTTTGTCAGCAAATGGTGGTTTGTGCCTTGTTGGTTTAGCCCTGTAAATAAAGTCGATTGTTTCTCTTATTAAAACAAGCACACAAACAAGACAAATGACTACGGAATAATCTTACCACTAAAAATCTATATTGATAATATGCTATGTTTAGAAAAGCATCAGAAAACACAGCAGCTAAAGTTAAATGACCATTGTCATGATGAAACTCAACAACAGTAATACTGCTACAGACGTGTATTTAAAAAAAAGAAAGAAAGACAAAGGTACTGCTAAACCATGACCACCGTGTGTTTTTAAGAAAGTAAAGTACTTTATTTTTATTAACGTTATTTACAGCTAACCGAAGTGCTCTGTTCGTCGTCTCCAACGATAGAAGGAATTGACCCCTCAATCAGACGAAGTCTATCGGCAAATCCTTCTTTATACTGGCGGAGGTTGCTGAAGTATGACTTTACCCACAGATGTGGGTACATTTCCGTTAAAAATAAAACTCAACCAGGCACTTCGAAGAGGTTCTGATGCTAGGAGACGGTGCAATGAAGCGTGTGGGTTACTACATCCAACAACCGAACATTTTGACTTGCCCTCTCGTAACATCTGCATCCTAGAGCTTGGACTACAAAATTGCAGCGAGAAATAAAAATGGCGGATTGCTCGAAGTGTTGGGCCAGGAGTCGATGTCCTTATTTGGCAGTTCCGCTGCAAATACTGTGATGTAATTGTTCAAAAAACATCATAGAGAATAGAAAAATCGGAACAGTTTGCAAAATATGACCAAAACAGCATATAAAGATATCAACGAAGCACCTGAAGAGACTAATTTCAACTTTTCTGTACTTATAAACACTCCAAATATATAACAAAATGCATTTACGGGCTAAAAAAGTGGATTTAGCATGACATGTCCCTTTAAATCATACTTATCTGACCGTTATCAGTTTGTAGCAGTAAATGAAGAGATGACTTATCGATCACAAGTTCAGTATGGCGTACCACAAGGCTCAGTACTAGGACTGTTTCTGTTAACTCTGTACATGCTACCCTTAGGAGATATCATTAGGAAACATAGCATTAGTTTTCACTGTTCTGCTGATGATACTCAGCTCTATATTTCTTCACGCCCTAACGAAACTTACCAATTCCTTGACCAACTTATGACAAGTAATTTCCAACTACTTAATTCTGAAAAAAACATAGATTCTAATTATTGGAGAAAAAACTTCCTCACATAATAACCTAGAATACTGTCTTGGCTTCTTCTTCTATACTGTCAACACTTGATGGCTGCTCTGTCAAGTCTTGGGCGTAGGTAAGGAACCTAGGTGTGCTTTTTGATTGCAATCTTTTATTTGAAAGTCACATGAATAGTATCTGTAAAACCACATTTTTCCATCTTAAAAATATATCTAAATTACGCCATATGCTCTCACTGACGAATGTGGAACAATAAGTTAATGCGTTCATGACATCAAGGATAGATTATTGTAATGCATCTACTGGGTGGTTGCCCTGCACACTTAATAAACAAATTACAGCTAACATTGTCCGGGAAGCAGACACACTTTGTCAGTTCAAAGCTAGACTAAAACACATCTCTTTGACCTTGCATACACATGACACATTATAGACTTCTATAATTCAATGTTCGGCTGCATAGATTAAGTCAGCCGGAACCAGGAACACTTCCCATAAATCCTGATGTACTCGTTACATCATAAGAATAATGGGATCTACGCTAATATTAGTCTCTCTGTTTATCCCGAGGTTTACCACAGTCTGCCGGATCCAGATCTGATGAAGGGCCTGCATTTGGACGCGACGACAACGCAGTCCTGAAGTGTCACTAGTCCCTTCCTGTGAATGCCACCTTCCCTTTAACTCTGTACAGATAATCGTTGTCGGGATAATTCCGGTTCACGTGGCTACACCGAAGCGATACAATTCTGTATTATAAATTTGAAGGCCAGACAAGTAGTTTGTTGAGAGTTGGTTTTGTAGGGAAGGACTACATGCCTGCGCACATATATTCAAAAGCGCATACCTATAGAACATGGGTGTCAAACTCATTTTTACCCCGGGCCACATCAGCATTATGGTTGGCCTCAAAGGGCCAGTTGTAACTATAAAACTGTGTAAATGTAGCTACTTCTTTTGTTAAATAACTCTCTCTGCATTTGTCATCCAAGTGGATGCTGCACATTAGTGGTGGTTGAGGTGATTCCCCCTTCAATCTAAAGTGCTTTGAGTACCTAGAAAAGCACTATATAAATGTAACAAATTATTATTATAAAAATTATTGGATTTGATTTATTCAAGTGTACAAATACAGCAAATGCATTCACATAAATGTAAAATATATGTAAGCACATTGCGATGTGTGTCAGGGTTGGTGTGCAGGTGACCGAAGACGAGGACACGGAAGCTTCAATATTATAGTTTTATAACTATACTTTCAAAATTCAAACAGGAACAAAACTCCAGGACTTCAAGGGTTACACACAACCATACATAGACGACGATCGACAAACACTGGGAGAAAACACAGGGCTTAAATACACAAGGAATGATTGAATGATTAACTGAACACAGGTGATAAAACTGAACACAAACGAGGAGCGGGAAAACTTAACAGGGCTAAACCAAAAACCACAAAGACAGGGGAAACCAAGATCACAAAACCAGAACTCAAACACACAGAAACGTAACACTACCTCCCCCCTCCCCGAAGGCGCGTCCTCGCGCCGTATAACATCCAAAGGGGTGGGAGGGTGGGCGCCCTGGAGGCTGACGAGGGCATGGTGCAGGTCCGGGAAGCCTCCAGGGCGGAGCAGGCTGTGGGCGTGGCCACGATGGTGCAGGCTGTGGGCGTGACCACGACGGTGCAGGCTGTGGGTGTGGCCAGGGCGGAGCAGGCTGCGGGCGTGGCAATGGCGGAGCAGGCTGCGGGCGTGGCCATGGCGGAGCTGGCTGTGGGCGTGGCCATGGCGGAGCTGGCTGTGGGCGTGGCCATGGCGGAGTAGGCTGCGGGCGTGGCCATGGCGGAACTGGCAGTGGGCATGACCAAGGCGGAGCTGTCGGACCCTCGGGCGTCCAGGGCGGAGCTGTGGGACCCTCGGGCATCCAGGGCGGAGCTGTGGGACCCTCGGGCGTCCAGGGCGGAGCTGTGGGACCCTGGGGCGTCCAGGGCGGAGCTGTGGGACCCTCGGCGTCCAGGGCGGAGCTGTGGGACCCTCGGGCGTCCAGGGCGGAGCTGTGGGACCCTCGGGCATCCAGGGCGGAGCTGTGGGACCCTCGGGCGTCCAGGGTGGCTGCGCTGTCTCGGGTGGGACCTCGGGTGTCCATGGCGGTGAGCCTTCGGTGGCCAGGCGGTGAGGACCCTTCGGGTGGCCATGGCGGTGAAGACCCTTCGGTGGCCATGCGGTGTTATTTTTTCGGGCCTCCGTGGATCTTTGGCCGGCCTCCGTGGATCTTTGGCCGGCCACGGCGAAGGCGTATAGCCCCCCCCCAAAATTTTCTTGGGGAGAAAGACAGGTTCAGGAACGGGAACAGACTTGACATCAACAAGACCCTTCAGGTGGCCGTGGTGGTGAAGACCCTTCAGGTGGCCATGGCGGTGCAGACCCTTCAGGTGGCCATGGCGGTGAGGACCCTTCGGGTGGCCATGCGGTGAAGACCCTTCGGGTGGCCATGGCGGTGTTATTTTTTCGGGCCTCCGTGGATCTTTGGCCGGCCTCCGTGGATCTTTGGCCGGCCACGGCGAAGGCGTATAGCCCCCCCCCAAAATTTTCTTGGGGAGAAAGACAGGTTCAGGAACGGGAACAGACTTGACATCAACGGACGCTGGGTCAACGGGGTCTGGGTCAACGGGCTCTGGGTCTGGGTCAACGGGCTCTGGCGCTGGGTCAACGGGCTCTGGCGCTGGGTCAACGGGCTCTGGCGCTGGGTCAACGGGCTCTGGCGCTGGGTCAACGGGCTCTGGCTCTGGCTCTGGGTCAACGGGCTCTGGCTCTGGTGCTGGGTCAACGGGCTCTGGCTCTGGCGCTGGGTCAACGGCGGTGAAGACCCTTCGGGTGGCCATGGCGGTGTTATTTTTTCGGGCCTCCGTGGATCTTTGGCCGGCCTCCGTGGATCTTTGGCCGGCCACGGCGAAGGCGTATAGCCCCCCCCCAAAATTTTCTTGGGGAGAAAGACAGGTTCAGGAACGGGAACAGACTTGACATCAACAAGACCCTTCAGGTGGCCGTGGTGGTGAAGACCCTTCAGGTGGCCATGGCGGTGCAGACCCTTCAGGTGGCCATGGCGGTGAGGACCCTTCGGGTGGCCATGGCGGTGAAGACCCTTCGGGTGGCCATGGCGGTGTTATTTTTTCGGGCCTCCGTGGATCTTTGGCCGGCCTCCGTGGATCTTTGGCCGGCCACGGCGAAGGCGTATAGCCCCCCCCCAAAATTTTCTTGGGGAGAAAGACAGGTTCAGGAACGGGAACAGACTTGACATCAACGGACGCTGGGTCAACGGGGTCTGGGTCAACGGGCTCTGGGTCTGGGTCAACGGGCTCTGGCGCTGGGTCAACGGGCTCTGGCGCTGGGTCAACGGGCTCTGGGTCAACGGGCTCTGGCGCTGGGTCAACGGGCTCTGGCTCTGGGTCAACGGGCTCTGGCTCTGGTGCTGGGTCAACGGGCTCTGGCTCTGGCGCTGGGTCAACGGGCTCTGACTCTGGCGCTTCATGGGACTCGGAACTGGACGGGGCCAGCACATCATGGGACTCGGAACTGGACGGGGCCAGCACATCATGGGACTCGGAACTGGACGGGGCCAGCACATCAAGGGACTCGGAACTGGACGGGGCCAGCACATCAGGGAACTCGGAACTGGACGGGGCCAGCACATCAGGGGACTCAGAACTGGACGGGGCCAGCACATCAGGGAGCTTGGGGCTGGATTCATGCTCTGGCGGGCAGGTGACGGTCTCTGGCTGGACGGTTTCTGGCTGGACGGTCTCTGGCTGGACGGTCTCTGGCTGGACGGTCTCTGGCTGGACGGTCTCTGGCTGGACGGTCTCTGGCTGGACGGTCTCTGGCTGGACGGTCTCTGGCTGGATGTGGCTGACTTGAACCCCAGCCTCGGCAGCCTTCTTTTTGGCTAACCGTAATAATATCAGCGGGGGATCAGTCAAACTGGATATCAGCCGGGGAAGTCCAGGGACCGATCTGGCGGCAGGGCTGATGCGGTGTGCAGGTTCTGGTGGACAGGCGATGGGCTCAGGCGTTAGCGTGCAGGTGATGGGCTCAGGACATACCGGACTTAGAACTGGCTGGAGTGGTAGATCTTCCACGTGGTAGTTTGATCCACACGCCCACAGCGTGTGATCCACGAACTCCAGGAAGGATAGATGGAGGTCCTTCACCAAAATTATCTGGGATAACGGGTCCCTCAGACCACCCCAGAAACTCTGTTTCAGTTTCTCTTCATCCTGAGTCACGTCATCATAGAACTCTAGGTACAGCCCCGCATACTCTTCTAGAGAGCGCTCCTCTTGGAAGAGGACAGGTGTGTTGATTGGATTCACCTCTCTCCTCCGGTGACATCTCCTGTGGCTCATCCTCGTTTTTCTTTTTATTATTGTAGGGTCGATCGTTCTGTCAGGGTTGGTGTGCAGGTGACCGAAGACGAGGACACGGAAGCTTCAATATTATAGTTTTAATAACAAAATGAAACTTTCAAAATTCAAACAGGAACAAAACTCCAGGACTTCAAGGGTTACACACAACCATACATAGACAACGATCGACAAACACTGGGAGAAAACACAGGGCTTAAATACACAAGGAATGATTGAATGATTAACTGAACACAGGTGATAAAACTGAACACAAACGAGGAGCGGGAAAACTTAACAGGGCTAAACCAAAAACCACAAAGACAGGGGAAACCAAGATCACAAAACCAGAACTCAAACACACAGAAACGTGACACTGTGCTATTATAACATAAATCCCTTTAATTCATCAGGTTAAGAAAAGATCAAACTTTTCAAGTGAATAACAAAGACAAATATCATTAAACAATTAAATCAACTTTGTTCAAAACTTTGTCACAGTTGAGAGGGGCAGAACTATGGTACAACACATTCAGTAAGTGTGAGAGGCTAAGAACATGTGTGACAGATGTGGCATTTTACAAAAACAAAAGGCTACAGACAGCCTTGCAGAGGGCATATCTAATCCAACTAATGAGATATGGTTTTGATTACAGTAAACATTTAGCTGCATAGACGCATACACCTGTAAACACACTGAATACATTGCTTCATACACAAAGTAGTATGTGTAATTAACTCAAAATGGCAATAAGGGTTGTCTCAGTTCGCAACTGTGTCAAGTTCTGAGTGAAGTTGATGAGGTGATGCTGCTTGACCTCAACACACCAAAGATCCTTTCTCGCCCTAGTAGCTTTTTCTAACCCTAGTAGCACACCATCTTCATCCATTTCATGTTCTGAAAATAACAAACACAAAACAAAATGCAAGCTCAACCATTACATTTCACACATATTACACTGTACTTATTCGGTTGTAATATTTTTTTTATATTTGCAATTCAGGTTTATAAAAATGCTTACCTATTTGTTTTCTGGCTGGATGTCTGACACCGTTTTCCTCTGGTCAGTCCGTCAATGTCTGGCTTTAGGTCTTGTGCTGTAGCAATCCGTAAAACAGTATGGAGGAGTCTTCGTTGATGCGTGATCTGTGCTTGGTCTTGTTTAGATTCATTATTGAAAACATTGCACAGGTAGGTGCTCCCAAACATGGACAGAACGCAGGCAGCATGAAGCTGGAGCTGTGGCACCAAAGCAGGGGGCAGTAGGTGGTAAAAGTCCTCGATTGCAGCATCCTGGAACTTTGCTCTCAGGCCACTATTGCTTTGAAGTTCTATTAACTCCATCTGAAGGAGATGGGGCGCACTGTCGACATCAGCTGCGAAAGGATTGGCAAAGATGGCAAAGCCTCGGTGCTGTGTTTTAAAGTCAGAGAAGCGCCGATCAAATTCATTAACTAACCGGTTCACTTCGGTAGCCAACCGAGCGCATGAAAAAGCACCGGAGACTGAGGCGGAGATGCCCTGACAGACAGGAAAGTGGGCAAGATTTCCAGTTGGGACTTCCACATGTGCAGTTTACGCTGGAAAGCTGTGATCATGTCGGACATCTGCGTGATGACTTGTTTGCGTCCCTGCAGCCTCTGATTCAGTTGGGTGAGATGCTCCGCTAGGTCACACAACATAGCAAAGTCACACAGCCAGTTTGGATCAGACAGTTCATGCAAGGGTTTTCCTTTACTATGCATGAAAAGCACAATTTCTTCCCTCAGCTCAAAAAATCGTTTGAGGGCCGCGGTCCTACTCAGCCACCTTACTTCTGTATGGTACATCTCCCTGCTCCGAGCCCACCTGGCGGTGATTCAGGCCACGCGCTCAAATGAAGTTCACTGTTCTCACGACTGTGCTCATTATATCATCCAGTTCCAGAACCTTTCCACACAGAGCTTCTTGGTGGATAATAATAATAATAATTCATTACATTTATATAGCGCTTTTACCAGCACTCAAAGCACTTTAAATAGAAGGGGAATCTCCTCAACCACCACCAGTGTGCAGCATCCACCTAGATGATGCGACGGCAGCCATATTGCGCCAGTGATGAAGCCAATTGGTATATGTATATGGGGATTATTAGGAGGCCATGATGGACAGAGGCCAATGGGCAAATTTGGCCAGGATGCCGGGGTTACACCCCTACTCTTTCGAAAGACATCCTGGGATTTTTTGTGACCACAGAGAGTCAGGGCCTCGGTTTAACGTCTCATCCGAAGGACGGTGCTCTTTGACAGTATAGTGTCGCCATTACCATACTAGGGCGTTAGGACCCACACAGACCACAGGATGAGCGCCCCCTGCTGGCCTCTCTAACACCTCTTCCAGCAGCAACCTGGTTTTCTCAGAAGGTCTCCCATCCAGGTACTAACCAGGGAACAAACATCTATTTATCTAGCTGTTTGGCCACAGCTCGCGTTACAACCTCCATGACCTCGTCATAATTAGGTGTAATTTGAGCCGAGTGGTGTGCCTCGTCGAGATCCCCCCCGCGACGCTGAGCACATCTAATTCCTCGCTATCAGAGAGCTGCAGTACCGGGTCTACATCCCGAGCTGGCGAAGCCGCGGGGCGGGCTCCCGAACGGGAGATAGGGGAATCTGAACCTTCAGATGAGGATCGAGAAAGTGCCTCGGCAGTCTCGATCCCCTCTGAAAGCTCTCGCTGCGAGCCCCATGATCGAAGCCGCCACATCGCCTCGGCGGATGCGGGACCTGAACTGCGGGGAGCGCGCATCTGGCCATCTTCGCTAAATAAAGCCAGGCGGGAACGCAGCACTCTGACTGACATCGATTCACAATGACCGCAAGCAGCCCCCTCGAGAGCCGCCTGGGCGTGCTGCATTCCCAGACAAGATACACACATCTCGTGTGTCCCCGGCCGTCGTGTGTCTCGTGTGTCCGCGGGCAGGGAAACACACATTTTTTAAATTGCTCACTTGCCATTATAATGCTTTGCAACAGACAATACAACACTAAATAGAACAAACTTCTCACACACAACACAGAGCGCTTGCTGAATAGCAAAAAACTGGCATTTCTGTGTGCCGGTGTGCTTTTGTATCCATCCACTTATGCCGTCACACGCTACGTCATCATGCAACGCCAATAGGATTGGATTCGGTTTCATTCATAAATTCAGACGCGCTACGCTGAAGGGCGTTCCCCTAGTGTCGTAACCGATGCAGTGTCTCGTTCCCTTTCTCAGGGAACAAGGGTTACATACGTAACCCGAGACGTTTTTAAAGTTTGCGTAGAGAGCACTTAAGAGTTTTCTGTTAAAACGGTGCCGTGTTAGCGGCCCCCAAGTTAATAACTAATGATCGTTGCTTCGGAAGTGAATCAATTAAAACTAACTTTAGCTGGAAAATAACTTTATTCTAGAGCTGTCATAAAGCCAAAACAATCTCTGTTACTTTGATATCCTATTATCACTGTAAAGCAGCTTTGGAACAATCTACATTGTTAAAAGCGCTATATAAATGAAGATGACTAGAGAAAGTATTACTTTAATTCAAGTATATATGTAACGGAGGCCAGCTAGTAGTTGCTGTGCAAGCCTCCTTGTTAGAGCGCCTGACTCTCATGCCGGAGACCCGGGTTCTAGGCCCGCTCGGAGCGGGTCGAGTGGGACCCGGGTGAGAGGGGTTACATTGGTGCCGTGACCCGGATGAGAGGGGTTACATTGGTGCCGTGACCCGGATGGGAGTGAGGTTTAGGGGGGTGAGTGTAACGGAGGCCAGCTAGTAGTTGCTGTGCGAGTAAACCTCACTCCTCTGATCTCAATAGGCACTCTAGCGACAGATGCTAGAGGCTGCAGTCTTTAGCCTCCTTGTTAGAGCGCCTGACTCTCATGCCGGAGACCCGGGTTCGAGGCCCGCTCGGAGCGGGTCGAGTGGGACCCGGGTGGAGGGGTTACATTGGTGCCGTGACCCGGATGGGAGTGAGGTTTAGGGGGGTGAGTGTAACGGAGGCCAGCTAGTAGTTGCTGTGCGAGTAAACCTCACTCCTCTGATCTCAATAGGCGCTCTAGCGACAGATGCTAGAGGCTGCAGTCTTTAGCCTCCTTGTTAGAGCGCCTGACTCTCATGCCGGAGACCCGGGTTCTAGGCCCGCTCGGAGCGGGTCGAGTGGGACCCGGGTGAGAGGGGTTACATTGGTGCCGTGACCCGGATGGGAGTGAGGTTTAGGGGGGTGAGTGTAACGGAGGCCAGCTAGTAGTTGCTGTGCGAGTAAACCTCACTCCTCTGATCTCAATAGGCGCTCTAGCGACAGATGCTAGGGGCTGCAGTCTTTAGCCTCCTTGTTAGAGCGCCTGACTCTCATGCCGGAGACCCGGGTTCGAGGCCCGCTCGGAGCGGGTCGAGTGGGACCCGGGTGGAGGGGTTACATTGGTGCCGTGACCCGGATGAGAGGGGTTACATTGGTGCCGTGACCCGGATGGGAGTGAGGTTTAGGGGGGTGAGTGTAACGGAGGCCAGCTAGTAGTTGCTGTGCGAGTAAACCTCACTCCTCTGATCTCAATAGGCGCTCTAGCGACAGATGCTAGAGGCTGCAGTCTTTAGCCTCCTTGTTAGAGCGCCTGACTCTCATGCCGGAGACCCGGGTTCGAGGCCCGCTCGGAGCGGGTCGAGTGGGACCCGGGTGGAGGGGTTACATTGGTGCCGTGACCCGGATGGGAGTGAGGTTTAGGGGGGTGAGTGTAACGGAGGCCAGCTAGTAGTTGCTGTGCGAGTAAACCTCACTCCTCTGATCTCAATAGGCGCTCTAGCGACAGATGCTAGGGGCTGCAGTCTTTAGCCTCCTTGTTAGAGCGCCTGACTCTCATGCCGGAGACCCGGGTTCGAGGCCCGCTCGGAGCGGGTCGAGTGGGACCCGGGTGGAGGGGTTACATATACATATCTATGGGTAATAAACAAAATACTTTTAGAGAGAGCAAGCATGGGAGCTTGGGAACAAACAGTATAGTCAATTACCTCTGTCCAGTGACCAAGACTTATGAGTTTGTGATCGTGGGCTACGTTAACCGGCCGACGCAAAAACCCGAGCGACACTGGTAACTGAACCCATGGCGGTAACACTTTAGAATACTGTATCTTACTTACTGCATAACTAAAAAGGAATTATTGAAGAACTAATAGGTAATTCTTCATTAACTACTTCTTCACTACTGTTAACTACTAAGGAAGATGTGTTAACTAATCAGTATGTAATATAATTTTATGATTGTGTTAAGTTACAGTTAGTTAATCAATAACTAATGAATTCTGTCATACCTCCTGAAGAACTACCATTAATTATCTATTAATTAAGGTTCAAGAAAAATAACTAAGAAGCAACTACTAATGAACAGTCATACAAAACTAACCTCAGATTAATTTTATATTTTATATACAGTACTGTGTGTGTCTGTTTTCCTCAGCATAGAATGCCATTGAGTAAATCCATGTATTTTAGGCAACAACTGAGGGGAACTGAAAATATAGGGAACTTATTAGTAATTAATAAAGAATTATTAGATAATTCTTTAGGAATTATTTATAACCTGGAACAGTATTCTAAAGTGAAAATACAGGGAACCCATAAGTAATTAATAAATAATTATCAAATAATTATCCAGGAATTAGGCTACTTATAACCTGAAACAGTATTCTAAAGTGAAAATATAGGGAACTTATTAGTAATTAATACATAAATATCAAATAACTATCCAGGAATTAGGCTACTTATAACCTGAAACAGTATTCTAAAGTGACAATATAGGGAACTTAATAGTAATTAATAAAGAATTACTAGATAATTCTTCAGGAATTACTTAGAACCTGGAACAGTATTCTAAAGTGAAAAAATAGGGAACCCATTAGTAATTAATAAATAATTATCAAAAAACTATCCAGGAATTAGGCTACTTATAACCTGAAACAGTGTTCTAAAGTGAAAAATTAGGGAACTTATTAGTAATTAATAAAGAATTATTAGATAATTCTTCAGGAATTACTTATAACCTGAAACAGTATTCTAAAGTGAAAATATAGGGAACCCATTAGTAACTAATAAAGAATTACCACATACTTCGTACTCAAATAAAATTTACTGTAAAAAAACACTATTAACATAATCATCCATAACCTTTGTAAAATACACTACGACTCGTTTAATCTACATGATATCTTCCTTTATTTCAGATGATATTTTATTTTAACATGTATACTGCCTACATTTAAACTCGTTTAACAAACAGCTCTAAGAACATATTTTAACATCTGATGTAAATAGATTTACTATCTTTATTAATAAAATAATGTGTTTTATGCAAGGGATCATGCGTTTCCATCACGCAAAAAAGACCAACTCAGCTAGGTAGGCTAACTGACCTTGTGTCCTTGTATGTTGCCTTGCATAAAATAAAATGATTTACAGCACAGTAATGATTTAATAGATTTAAAAAAACGTACACAATCCTGTATTTCGCAGAAGAAATGCGCCAAATCGGCGGAGCTGAGAACTCTCCAGAAGAGGATGCAAATGCCCGCGCTCTTGCGTCACCAAATCACTGTAAAATGTATGCTACTGTGATATTGCCGGAACTTGAATGGTGTAAAATAAGTTTAAAATGTATAAGAACTAAGTATAATAATATGCTTTTCACTTTAAGTACTTTAAAAAGTAATTACCTTTGTACTTTTTCTAAGGTAATTTTGAAAATGGCCTAATTATAATTTTACTGGAGTAATATTTTATTGTGGTATATCTGTACTTTTAAGCACTTGAGTTGTGTACTTCTTCCACCACTACAATGCTAAAAAAACTGGATTATTGACTACTGTGTATGACTGTTCATTAGTAGTTACTTCTTAGTTATTTTTCTTGAACCTTAATTAATAGATAATTAATGGTAGTTCTTCAGGAGGTATGACAGAATTCATTAGTTATTGATTAACTAACTGTAACTTAACACAATCATAAAATTATATTACATACTGATTAGCTAACACATCTTCCTTAGTAGTTAACAGTAGTGAAGAAGTAGTTAATGAATAATTACCTATTAGTTCTTCAATAATTCCTTAGTTATGCAGTAAGTAAGATACAGTATTCTAAAGTGTAACCATTGTTGGGCCGATTGGGTGAGCCTTACAGTAAGGTTGTTTTTAAGTTTAGGTATTGGGTAGGAATTGGGTGGAATTAAGGAATGTAGAATATGGTTATGCAAAATAATGCATTAATATGTGCTTTATAAGTACTAATAAACATACAATATCCTTGTAATATGCATACTATTAGCAACTAGTTCATAGTGAGAATTGGACCCTAAACTACAGTGTTACCAAATGTTAAACAACATAGTTAAACAAAATAGTTTAATTTAGATGTTCTTTAAAAGCCTTTATATCCAGTTATGGTTCTTGTGTTGAAGTTTAAGCTTATTTTCACTTGCACTGGGCTCATGGTCTGTATGGAAAGTAAATGTTATTGTTAGAAGCCTAAGAACCCTAATCTGATATTTTCTTAAGAGTGAATAGAGAAAAGTGACTCAGTTTCTAATTGTCTGAATTTGACCATTCGGACAGTTTCTCTATGCTTAAAGGGCCATGATATAGTTTTTTGTTTGTTTCCCTGAGGTCCACTTATAATGTTATTTTATGTTTTTTGGGGGGTTTTTTGCTCTCAAAACAGTCATTATCTATTTTTTATGACCCTTTTCTACCCCTCTCTTGACTTTATGCATTGTATTAATGGGTGATTTTATAATATCTTTAAGGCTCCAATGCAAACAGTTTTTGCAGCTCATTTTCAATAAAAGATTTTTCTGGACTGTGGAAGAAGCTTTTATCTCACAGCTACGTTAAAAAACTTTCAATTCAAAAGGAAATTCTTCATTAGTAGAAAAGTAGAAATGTTTTCCTTGTTTTAAGAGTCAAACATACTCAAATTTGTATTATAAATAATTGAGTTGATCCAAAGCAAAGAGAAGTATTTATGTAAGCACTCTGCATGGCTGAGCACACACCGTTCTCTAGCTTTAGGGCAGGGCTGACATCATTGAGCAGGAAAATAACACATACCACACACCACCACCACCCCGCCAAAAAAAGTGTTTAATGTTTAAAGATGAAGACAATAAGAAAACCAGTCCCTTGTGTTAGCATTTCAGTAAAATTTTATTTTGCTTACAATCTGGTTTCTAAAAAGGGGAAAAGCAAGAGAATATCCTGTCTTTTTAAAATTTCTTTTATAAACAGTCCCTTTGGAATGATTTATCTTAGACAAGATGTTTTAAATCTAGAACAGAGAGGTTTCCTTTGGCTTCTGATTCTTTTCTTAGGGTATTTAGGTTACAAATCACAATATGCAAAGACAGGGGAAAACAATTTAAAACTGTTGAAGAGGACAGAAGACCTCTTGTTCAAATATTGTTTTTCGGCATGGATAAATATCAACGTCCATCTCCCACTCCACTTTTACGAAGGCAATTTGGACATTGACATGAATTTATTAAAGGTGCATGTACCGATTTAAAACGTTTTACACATTAAGAAATGCTGATTTCATGTTTAACATATAATAGACCTGCTTAGACTGCACACATTCACAAAAAAGGTCCAAAAACGTCTCAGGTTACTATTGTAACCATAGTTCCCTGAGAACAGGGAACGAGACGATGCGTCGAAACGCTGCGGGAACGCCTTCTGCGTGAATGCGTCTGAAGCATCTATGCCAACTAGTCCAATGGAAAAAGGGAATGAGCGTCACGGGCGGGTGACGTCATGACCAGGAAAGGATAAGAGCACTTCCGCTGCTCGCCGGCATTAGCTTCGACAGTGCCGAAGCAAGCCGATCGCAGGGACGCCAGAAGTATGGCAGGGGGACGCATCGTCTCGTTCCCTGTTCTCAGGGAACTATGGTTACAATAGTAACCTGAGACGTTCCCTTATCGAAAAGGGAACTTCGAGATGCGTCGAAACGCTGCGGGAACGAGAATACCCAATGCGCCATAATTCAAGTACCTGAGTGTCAGACTGTTCAGCTAAGCACTAAGCACCTGAGAACCTGGGGCAGCATCCAGGTCCAGGCTGTAAAACCTCACGAATGTGAGCGGAGAGGACCAGCCCGCCGCATCACAAACGTCATGGAGAGAAACCCCATGCAGCAAGGCTTTAGAAGCCGCCATACTCCTGGTAGAATGAGCTCGGACCACCAAAGGACAAGGCTGGCCCGAGTACTCATAAGCAAGTGAAATAGCCTCGACTATCCACTTACTGACTGACTGTTTTGAAGCAGGAAGACCTTTTTTAGGTGATCCAAAGCAAATAAATAGTTGATCGGACTTCCTGATTGAGGATGTCCGATGTACATATGTGTCCAATGCTCGCACTGGACACAACAAGTGCAGTCTTTCCTGGTCCGCAGTTGCAAACGGAGGAGGACAGAAAGCCTGCAGCACGATAGGCCTCGGAGTCAAGGTCGGCAACTTAGGGACGTATCCCTGTTTTGGATAAAGGAACGCCTTGACCATCCCCGGTGCAAATTCAAGGCAGGTGGGGGAGACCGAAAGAGCCTGAAGGTCACCAACTCTCTTGAGGGACGAAATAGCTAGGAGAAAGATGGTCTTAAGAGTAAGGAACTTCTCTGAGACCGAATCTAAGGGCTCGAATGGAGCCCTAGACAGGCCTACTAGAACTACAGTCAAATCCCAAGCTGGCACCTTAGTGCGAATTGCAGGCCTCAGCCTCAAAGTGCCACGAAGGAAACGTGTAATCAGGGGGTCTCGACCCAAAGATATACCTCCCACCATGGTATGGTAAGCCGCAATGGCTGCCACGTAAACTTTTAGTGTGGAAGGACATAAACCTGACACAAAGCGCTCCTGCAGGAACTCGATTACTGTGTTGACAGAACAATTAACCGGATCCCACTGATGTCGGTGACACCATAAGGAGAAAACTCTCCATTTAAGCGCATACAGTTTCCTCGTAGCTGGAGCTCTGGAGCTTAGGATGGTCTCAACAGCCTCAGCTGAAAGACCACTATCTACAAGTTGGGCCCCCTCAGAGGCCAAACCCAAAGATTCCATATCTCTGGCCGAGGGTGAAATATTGTGCCCCCGGCCTGAGACAGAAGGTCCCTCCTCAAAGGGATCTCCAATGGAGGCCCGTCTAGCAGAAGGATCAGGTCCGCAAACCAGATCCGACTTGGCCAGCGTGGTGCTACTAGCAGCAGGCTTATCCCACACTGACGGACCCGCTCCAGAACTCCTGGGAGCAGAGCAACAGGGGGAAAGGCGTACAGACGTAGCCTCGGCCACGTCTGCACCATGGCATCCAGCCCCAGGGGGGCCGGGTGAGTAAGTGAATACCAGAGGGGACAGTGTGTCGTGTTGTGAGACGCGAACAGGTCCACCTCTGCTCTGCCATATGCCTCCCAGATTTTCTCCACCGCCTCGGGGTGGAGTCTCCAGTCCCCTGGCCTCAGCTCCTGCCTCGACAGGATGTCTGCTCCTATATTCTGGTCCCCAGGAATATACACTGCCCTCAGGGAGAGTACCTTCCCCAGGGACCACAGGAGGATCTGGTGCGCCAGTTTGCAAAGCGGACGCGACCTCAGACCCCCCTGGCGGTTCAGATAAGAGACCACTGATGTGTTGTCTGTTCGAACGAGCACATGATGGCCTCTCAGGTCCGGAAGGAAATGTCTCAACGCATTGAAGACAGCCATCACCTCCAGGCAATTGATGTGCCACGAAAGATGATGGCTTTTCCACAGACCCTGAACCGAGCGGCCTTCCATTACCGCTCCCCAGCCGGTGAGGGAAGCATCTGTCGAGATAGTAGCTCGATGGCAAAGAGCTCCCAACACCGGGCCCTGGGTTAAGAACCAGTGTTTCCTCCATATCTCTAAGGCACGAAGGCATCGCCGCGTAACCTTGATCATACGGAGTGGGTTTCCCCTCGGGGAGAACCCTCTGGTCCTGAGCCACCACTGTAAAGGCCTCATGTACAGCAGGCCAAAAAGTATCACGTTGGACGCTGCTGCCAGTAGACCCAACAGTTTCTCGAACTGTTTTACAGTGCGTGACTGACCTAGCTTTAGCTCTTTGGTGGCTGCCAGGATAACAGCTACACGAACGGGCGATAGGCTGGCCCTCATCGTCACTGAATCCCATACCACACCAAGGAAAGTGGTTCTCAATACTGGAGAAAGCACACTCTTCTTGGTATTGAGCATCAACCCCAACATCCGCATAAGAGCGAGAACGACACCTCGGTGCCGAACCGCCAACTGCTCCGATTCCGCAGAATCAGCCAGTCACCGATGTAGTTCAGAATACGTACGCCCTGAAGCCCAAGGGGGCTAGAGCTGTATCCACGCATTTCGTGAACGTGCGGGGTGATAAAGCTAGACCGAAAGGAAGAACCCGATATTGGTATTCTTTGCCCCCGAAAGAAAACCCTAGGAACTTCCTGTGCTGAGGGAGGATGGAGATATGGAAGTATGCATCCTTTAGATCTATCGTGACAAACCAGTCCTCGGATCTGATTTGGGTCACGATCTGCTTGAGGGTCAGCATCTTGAACTTGAGTTTCTGAACTGACCGATTCAACAGGCGAAGATCTAAAATGGGATGCAACCCTCCATCCTTTTTTGGAACAATGAAATAACGGCTGTAAAAACCCGACTCTCGGTCGGGTGAGTACACCTGTTCTATAGCCTCTTTTGCTAACAGGGCCCTTACTTCTTGCTCCATTACCAGAGCCTGCTCGGGATGCACCACTGTGGGTAGCACCCCGCTGTAACGAGGAGGACGAGAGCCAAACTGGATTCTGTATCCTTTCTCTACAATCTGCAGGACCCAATGAGAAATATTCGGCAGAAGCTTCCACGCTGCCAGAAAATTTACTAAGGGAACCAGCCTCTCGAGGCTGGTCTCTGGTGTTACTGAGAGAGCCAAATCTGGAGCCTGAAACATACCGGCAGGAACTACCTGACCTGACTGCTCTAAAACCCCCCTCAGAGGGCGTGAAACCGATGCTGTGCCGCAGCATAGCACCAGCGACTCGCTGGAGACCACTGCGCCCTGAAGCACCAGAGGTGGCAGGGTTGGCAGGAGGGTCTCGTGAGGACCCCGAAGTGGAACGGGCACCGTATAATGAGGTGAACACCGCTCCACTCCGGTCGGGGCTGTCCTCACAGGCCTGATGCCTAAGCATCAGGCCTTTTTTTTTTGAACCGAAGCTTTCTTCGCCTGAAGAACGGTCCTCAGATCCGGCTTAGGCTTAGGCGACTTCGGTTGAGAGGGTTGCGTCTGTCTCCAGTATCTACATGGAGGAACACGAGACGCAGCACTCTCTTTCTGTGCACATAATATGATGAACTCGACGGCTGGGGCTGCTCACGCCCAGCAGCCCCAGGGGGCTGGACACAGCGAGGGAGAAACCTTATTATATATATATTTTTTTTATATATATATATCTTTTATCACCTAACAACGACCGCATGGAATGCGTCGCCGAAGAGACCCGAAGGCTCAAATTTCGCTATATCCAGAACCCCAGCAGATCGGCCTGATAAGCCTGGAGCATTATAATATAGATTTCTATAAACATTCTCCAGCTGACCTGCTGCCGTATAAGCTTTACCCATAAAACCAAAGTAGTTGTGCTTAAACCTACGCGCTGCCTCGGCAAACGCGAGATCCCAGCCACAGAATCTTATTTTTGCAAAATACACTCGAAATCTAAGCGGTGCCTCGGCAAACGCGAGATCCGAGCTAGATTCTGATTACAACATTAAACCTACACGCTGCCTCGGCAAACGCGAGATTCTTTAGTATAGGCTTATGAGCAAAGCAGAGACTTAAATGATGATACTAGACCAGGTAAAAAATAGCATTTTCCTATTTTTATTTCTGTTCAGCCTGGGGCATCATATCATAACCGTAATCTTTCAACCCTCTAATCTTGAATAAACATTTAACACGAGGGCTGAAAGTAGTGATAAATACGGTTTATTCCATAATTTAAATATTCAGTGTGTAAATCAGGGAAAAAATGGAAGCCTCGTGGTGGAGATAATGTGATAGAAATAAGAAAACGCTCGTCAAGTTTCTTAAGACGAGCGTTCCTTTTTCTCAGCTGGCCATTAAATATTTAATTTACTAACAGCACGGGACAAAACCTCCACCAGTTCATCATATACTGGAAAAATAGATGGCGAATCTAATTCAACAGTGTGTGTGGTTGCTTTCACTTTCAATATTCTCAACACAAACCTCCTCGGAGGAAGAATATGAAGGAAAAAAGGGCTCTCTCTCCCCGAGCGGAAGAAACCGCAGAGCGTGCTTCCAACACCGGGGAGATAGAGCTGGATCTTCCGGGTAAGGAAGAAGAAAAGGCCCTCGGACCGTTCTCCCACCCCTCCAAAAGATCCTTTTGCGATCCCCAGGAATGCATTCTCCGCGCCGCCTCGGCAAACGCGGGTCCTGTATCCCGTGAGAATTGCGAGCCTGCCACTATCATACAGAGTGACAGGCGAGAGCAGAGCATGCTAATCTGGTAGTTTCACTTTCACAATGTTAGCACTCAGCATGCTCTTACTCTCAAACAAAATGACACAAAGCTGTGTGTGTCCCCACCCGTTTAAATAAACGCGGGCAGGGAGGAACACACTGTTTGTACATTTGTTTCGCCATAACGATACCAACAATATTGCAACAGACAACAATAAATAGACAGGGACAGTTTGACACAGATCGCTTGCTGAGGCACAGAAGCTAATGCCGGCGAGCAGCGGAAGTGCTCTTATCCTTTCCTGGTCATGACGTCACCCGCCCGTGACGCTCATTCCCTTTTTCCATTGGACTAGTTGGCATAGATGCTTCAGACGCATTCACGCAGAAGGCGTTCCCGCAGCGTTTCGACGCATCTCGAAGTTCCCTTTTCGATAAGGGAACAGCAATAGCCATCAAACACATGCTTTCTGTAGGAAAATAAACACTATAGAGTCATTTTATTTGAATAAGACTTCAAACTAAAATAAAATAAAACTGCCTCCCTTTTCATTTAAGTGTAAAATAACCTAAAGTTAAAGCAGAAAAAAATGTAGTTATCTTTTTAAAATTCCTCTCATGAACCCTTGAAAATCACACCTCATGGGCAGATTCACATATGGCAGACCAGCTGCTGCTAATATATAATAATCATTTAACTCAGTGCACTCAAGAGTGAATTCAAGATCGTGTGCTGGCCTCATTTTGTGGCTAACACTGGAAGGTTACCTTATTTCATTGCATTATTAATCGCTGCAATGAATGGCACACGCTACTAATATTTTAAACATTCTGTGTACAAGCAAAGCAGGAACTTGGACATTCCTCTAACAATCCATTGTATAAATAGCCAAAATCCAGATGTTTAGCCTCTCAAGACAATTCCATGTAGTATTCCTGTTCTATTCATCCTAATGGCAGTTGCTCAGGACATTATGCCAAACATGCATACTTAAGAGAACATACCTTTTTAACAAAGTTCGAAAAAGTTTGTCTTGTTTCCAGTCAAAATATTAAAAAATTAAAATGGAAACAAGTTTATTTTCTTACCCCATTGGCAGATATTCTTGCTTGTTTTAAGCAAATACTCACTCACTTATTTTTTTTTTAAAAGAAAAAAAAAAGAAAACAAGACATAATATCTTATGTCATTTTACTTGTAAATGTATCTTGATTTAAGAATTTGTAGATATATGGACTAAAAAACTTTTTTGCTGTGTAATTTCAGATGACGCAACTTTGAATACTAAGGTGTGTGATTAAACTTTTTCTAGTAAATCATATAATTAATGAATTTATTTAAATGTCGCAATTATCACAAAGCGGTTGCTCTTTTGCACATATAATAATGTAAATGCTTATTGTGATTGTCTATTTACCTTTACATTTTAAGATACAATAATAGATTATATTACGGATATGACCACTCTTCAGTAAGTATACGCATAAGAAGATTTTCACATCAGTTGTGGCCTTTTGACATAGGATGAAATCCATGGAATTTGGGATCAAATCTGATCCTACTTGTGTTCAATAAATGAGAGGTCCCTGACCTCAAAATGACTGTGGAAAGAACCACACCTTAAATAAAATTGTAAATTTCTGATGTTCAAGCGTAAGACAGCCTCAGACCCTATTGGCTGGTTGAACAAACACATTAATGCTACAATGGTTGAGGTCCTGCCCTCTCACTGACCTTTAGAGAAATGCTAATTGGCAGGCAGAGATTAAACATTCAAAACATTCAGAGTATTCCCATAAATAACAGCTCCAGGAAAAACTAATTGCCTGGATAATTCCAACCGACTTCAGCTCACGAGTTACAGGGATGGAGCCTTTCTAAAGCTCTTAAATATTTATCCCTGATACCTTCTGACAGACTGAAGAGAAATGTGCCAACAAGGCAGACATATCAGAACATAAATATGTGAGCGTACACCATCAGCATACATGATATGAAGATGATAATCTCAAGTGGAATAAGCAGATATCAAAGAACATGAGACATTAAAGTTGTGTTCCACTTTGCATTTATAATATGCACTATAAAGTATGTACTTCATTGGTGATATGAAAATACAATGGGGTCCAAAACTCTAAATAATGGGAACACAAAGACATTCATGTTATTTTTTTAGTTAATATGCTGACAAAATCATTTGTAGGTAATTAAATATTATTCAATGTTAAATATTACTCAAACAGTTTTACCTGTTGAGTTGGTCAGCTCATAGACCAACCAAATGAGAAGTATTCTCTGACTTCAGCTTTTGTGTTGTTCCCCTTCGTCAACTCACTATGATATGAGTCAGAAGTGATTCTGACGAATGGGGATCACTTGCGAGAGCCTATCAATTTCGAGTGTATCTAAACAAGCCAATGCACATTGGCATGCGATAATTTCACCAGCTGCTGTGCATCGCGGCGCGAGCATATAATGAGTAGAAGATGCCTCGCATCCTTGTCTTTCGCTTCGGAGCCATACGGTGAATGTTATTCCTGCTCTGCAATCTTATCTGAGAGTGTTTTAACTTCAAAAGATGAGTCTGCTTCTTCAGGAGAACGCCTCTTCAAGCTGGTGTTGGTGTTACAACGCAGACAGCGCTGGCCGCGATCTCAGAAAGAGCAAAACAGCTGTTTTCACAGCTCAGAATGTTGTGACTTTAATGAGAATGTGAGTGCTCACAGCAGGCTTGCACTATCATTCTGTTTGTTTAGCCGCGGTCATCCCTGGGTGCTTCAACACCAGAGAGAGCAGTTTCCTGAAAAAGCACACGGTTTGACATTGTGTCCTCATTTGACGGCCACGATCTCTGTTTCACATGCCTGGGCTCAAGCATGTTGAGACTGCGGATTACAGTGAGCGTTCCCCGACGAGGCCACCTCCTCGGGCCCCTCACTCCTCTAGCGCATTGCAAACATGCTGAGACTGTGTTTGTGGGTGGTTTATGCTCTCTTATGAGAGCATGACCATGTCGGCACATTGTTTGTCTTGCCTTTCTCACGACGGGTTGAGTGCTCAGGTCGATGGCCACGTTCACTGTTTCGCATGCCTGGCAACTTTTGGATGGGATTACTGGTCCTTCTCATGAGGGACCAAGCATTTCATTCGGGGCTCCAGGGGAGGATCAGATGTTGATCGCTGCATCGGAGAGAGGGCTGTTACACTCTGGAAATGAAGATGATGCTGAGTTCCCACTGTAATGGTGTGTGTGCTCATGCTGAATCAGATTCAGACTTGACAGCCACACTTTCCTGGGCTACTCTGGGGGCGCAGTGCGACGCATAATTGCCTTGCCCCGTCCCCATGCCTACCCGGATGTGTGTGAAAAACTTTGGAAGTATGGAAGCTTATTGGCGCCAATATGGCAAGTCAAACAGACCAAAATCCGCAGAAAAAGTTTTTCCTCTCTCACTACCCTCTGTGGTGGGGTGCCTTAGCTAATGGCAGACCGCCTCTTCCCTGCATGTGATGGCCACCCTACAAGTCTGTGGAATGCCAAAACACGCAATGCACAAAGGAAGTTCTGAGTCGGGGTTGAGCTCTTCATAGTGACTGACCGTGATTTAAGTCACAGCGCTGGCCCTCGGTCAGACGATGTCCACACTGGTGGTCCAGAAGCGCCCCAGGGCTAAACCTTGCAGAGGTGCGAGACATTGCCTTCTCGATGCACCCATCTCACAAGGTGGCCTTTTTCGGCGACACTGTCGGAGACTGTGCTCAGCGGTTCTCCACAGTTTAGAAGCAGGCTGAGGTAACCAAGAGCTCATTCGTGGGCTACCCCTCAGTCTGTTTGTCGCCAAGGGTGTCAGTCCCCTGCAAAAAAAAAAAAATCTCCGTCACAGCCACCTCTGATTTTGAGCTTTTGCAGGCAGACAGCGCCACCTGTCTCAGCAGCCCTGAGACGGGCGACCCAGAGTCAGCTGCTCTTCCCTGGTGGAGGGCCGGGTGGATAATCTTTTGTTTATTCAAATTATGTTCCGCCGCTGGCATCTCAATCAGCGGTACCCAAATTCTCAGTAATAGCAGCTTCTCTATCTCTGGGTCTCAAAAGGGCGTGGATGGCAGTGAGTGACTCTTCCATGCCTGGCCACTCCCGTCCCCCTCTAATGCCAGCGGGCAGCAGCGTGCGTTCTTGGACCTGAAAACCTTGAATCGGGCCCTGCACAAACTCCCGTTCAAGATGCTCACGCAGAAACGCATTCGAATACATCCGTCCCCAAGATTGGTTTGCAGCGATTGACCTGAGGGGCACATACTTTCATGTCTCAATTCTTCCTCGATACAGACCTTTCCTACGGTTTGCGTTCGAGGGACGGGCATATCAGTACAAAGTCCTGCCCTTCGGGCTGTCCCTGTCACCCCTCATCTTTACAAAGGTCGCGGAGGCAGCCATTGTTCCACTCTGAGAACGCGGCGTTCGTATTCTCAACTATCTCGACGACTGGCTGATTCTGGCTCAGTCTCGGGATCAGTTGTGCGAACACAGGGACATGGTGCTCCGTCACCTCAGCCTGTTGGGGCTTTGGGTCAACTGGGACAAGAGCAAACTCTCCCCTGTGCAGAGGATCTCTTATCTCGGTATGGAGTTGGACTCAGTCAACCAGACAGCGCGACTCACAGAGTAGCGTGTCCGGTCAGTGTTGAACTGCTTGAGTACAATCAAGAGCAGGACAGCGGTCCCACTGAAACTTTTTCAGAGGCTATTAGGGCATATGGCCTGCGCAGTGACGCTGCTCGGATTGCTTCATATGAGACCGCTTCAGCACTGGCTTCACGGCCGAGTCCGGAGATTGGTGTGGCAGAGCGGCACGTACCGAGTGCACGTCACCCCGCACTGCCTCCAACCTTCAGCCCGTGGCCGGACCCTTCATTTCTACAGGGCAGGTGTTCCCCTAGAACAAGTGTCCAGGCATGTTGTGGTCTTCACGGATGCCTCTGCCACCAGCTGGGGGGCCACGTACAACGGGCATGTAGTTTCAGGTCTGTGGACGGGGCCTCAACTGCATTGGCACATCAATTGCCTCGAGCTCACAGTACGCCTTACGCTGGGCCGCCTCAAAGGGCCGCTACATGGCAAACACATACTGGTTCGTACGGACAGCACTGCGACCATTGCGTACATCAACCGCCAAGGTGGTCTACACATTGCTGCATGTCGCAACTCGCCTGCCATCTCCTATGGAGTCAGAAGCATCTAAGGTCCTATTCACATCCCTGGCGTGCTCACTTGTGCAGCCGAAGAGCTCTCACGACAGCCTACGCTCCCGGCAGAGTGGCGTCTCCATCCTCAGGTGGTCCAGCTGATATGGGACTTCTTCGGAGCCGCTCAGATAGATCTGTTTGCCTCTCCGAACTCGACCCATTGCCAGTTGTTTTATTCTCTGACCGAGGGGACCCTCGGCACAGATGCACTGGCGCACAGCTCCCGGGGTCAACGAAAGTATGCGTTTCCCCCAGTGAGCCGTCTCGCACAGACACTGTGCAAAGTCAGGGAGGACGAGGAGCAGGTCTTGTTAGTTGCACCTCCATGGGCCAACCGGACCTGGTTCCCACAACTCATGCTCCTCACGACAGCACCTACATTACTCATTTCTCTGAGGAAGGACCTGCTTTCTCATAGACGGGGCACTCTATGGCACCTGCGTCCAGATCTCTGGAAACTCCATGTCTGGTCCCTGGACGGGACGTGGAATTTCTAGGTATTCATCAGCATTTTGTTAGATATCCCCATTCGTCAGAATCACTTCTGATTCACGTCATAGTGAGCTGATGAAGGAGAATGTCTTGGTTACCTATGGTAACCCTCGTTCCTCGAGGAGGGTACGGAGACGTGAGTCCCCTCGCCACAGTTGCTGAGCTTCCACTCTACGGCCGAGTCACAGGTCAGGCTCCTCAGCGGAAAAACAAGGATGCGAGGCACTTTCTGCTCATTATATGCTCGCACCGTGATACACAGCAGCTGGTGCAATTATTGCATGCTAATGTGCATTGGCTCATTTAGTTACACTCGAAGTAGATAGGCTCTCGCAAGCGATTCCCATTCATCAGAATCACTTCTTTCTTTCTGTTTTGAACCATAATTTACGATCATTTCTAGTTGTTCATACTACTAATTGCAGTTTACCTAACATCTCAGACTAACCTAACATCGCTAGCTTCTGTTATTGTTAGCACAACACACTAGTATCTCGCTAGCCTGTTAACGCGCCGCCCGTGCGCTCAGTTATTTATTTTATCTCGTGCGCGCCCGCGCCTCTTCAGAGTTCATAAAAAGCCCAGGTGAGTAAGAATCAGTCAACAAACATGGTGAGTAATGTCTTGTCCTGTTATTGTCACCTGCACCTCATGCCACATGTTTACCATAGCCTTCACCGTCGGCAATATAGGGTTTATATGTGATAAATGCAAGGAGACAGTCAGGCTGACGGAGAAGATTTCAGAATTAGAGACACGCATCCAAACTTTAATTGAGGATAGTAAGTGTGCTCGAGCTTTAGATACTACTTTGGATGCGTGAACCATATAGTGAACCATTTACATGATTCGGTTCCGGCTAAGTTATTGCCTGTGCAGCCAGGCAGATGGGTGAATGTCAGGGATCGCTCTAGTCGCGGATCAAAAAAACACTCTTCCATTCCGATTACCATAACAAATCGATTTGCCCCACTCAGTAAAACATCCACTGAAAATTCTGTTAATTGTGCCCTGGTAATTGGCAATTCTATTACACGGAACGTGAAAATAGAGACACCAGCCACCATAGTCACAAGTTTGCCGGGAGCCAGAGCGCCTGACATCAAAGCAAATTTAAAAGTGCTGGCTAATGCTAATCGTAAATTCTCTAAGATTGTTATTCACGTTGGCACTAATGATGTTCGACTTCGCCAGTCGGAGATCAATAAAATTAATATTAAAGAGGTGTTTGAACTCGCAAGTACGATGTCAGGCACTGTAATTTGCTTTGGCCCTCTTCCTGTTCGAAGGAGTGATGAGATAGTTAGTAGATTGTGTTCACTCAATGGCTGGTTGTCTAATTGGTGTCTGCAAAATAATATATAATTCATAGACAATTGGAAAAGTTTTTGGGGCAAACCTGACCTGTTGAAAAGAGATGGTATTCATCCCTCCTGGAAGGGTGCTGCTCTTCTCTCTAGTAATTTGGCTCATAGTCTTAGAGATAAAACATGACAATCTGGGGCTCAGGTCAGGAAGCAGACAGACTGGCTAAACCGACCGTCTGCTAGCGGCCTCGCGTCACCAAGGTCAGATAAATCCCATCACATAGAGACTCTTTCACATAGATATCATCATATAGAGACTGTGTCTGTTCCCCGAATTTGGAAATCTAAAAAACTGCCAAACCTTTCTAAGGTTAAAAATTTAATTGATGTTCAACAAATAAAAAACAGATATAATACAGATGAGCAAACGATAAAGCTTAGGTTGTTGAATATTCGTAGCCTGACTACGTCAGACTTCCTACTTTCGCTAATTTCATTTCGTTCCTATAGTCCAGGTGTGCCCAACCCTGCTCCTGGCGATCGACTGTCCTGCACAGTTCATCTCCAACCCTAATCAAACACACCTGAAGGTCTTCAATTAAGGTCTTAACAACCAATTAAGGTCTTCAGGATTACTTGAAAATTAAAGGCAGGTGTGTTTGATCAGGGTTAGAGATAAACTGTGCAGGACAGTCGATCGCCAGGAGCAGGGTTGGGCACACCTGCTATAGTCAGTCTGAGATAGCAGCCTATCTTTCAGTTCCCTTATCGAAAAGGGAACTTCGAGATGCGTCGAAACGCTGCGGGAACGCCTTCTGCGTGATTGCGTCTGAAGCATCTATGCCAACTAGTCCAATGGAAAAAGGGAATGAGCGTCACGGGCGGGTGACGTCATGACCAGGAAAGGATAAGAGCACTTCCGCTGCTCGCCGGCATTTAGCTTCTGTGCCTCAGCAAGCGATCTGTGTCTAAACTGTCCCCGTCTATTTATTGTTGTCTGTCAATATTGTTGGTATCGATGGCGAAACAAGTCTACAAACAGTGTGTTCCTCCCTGCCCGCGTTATTTAACGGGTGGGGACACACACGAGCTTTGTGTGATTTGTTTGGGATTTGAGCATGCAGCCTCAGCCTTCGAGGGGGCTGAGTGCCAGCACTGTGAGAAGCTACCGCTTCGCATGCTCAGATCCCGCCTGTCACTCTTCGACAAACAGAGTGGGCAGGCTCGCGATCCTCAGGGATCAGGACCCGCGTCTGCCGAGGCAACGCGGAGAATGCATTCCTGGGGATCGCAATTGGATCTCTCGGAGGGGATCGAGACGGGTCCGAGGGCCCTTTCTCCTTCCTTACCCGGGAGATCCAGCTCTCCTCCCCCGGTGTCGGAAGCACGCTTTGCGGTTTCTTCCGCCCGGGGAGAGAGCCCTTTATTACTGTGCTCTTCTTCTGAGGAAGTTGATGTTGTCAGTATGGACAGTGATAATGCACACACGGGGGAAAGGGAATTACAATTTATTTCCCCAGCGTATGATGAGCTGGTGGATGTCATGTCACGAGCTGTAGAAAGATTAAATATTGACTGGCCATCTGAAACTAAAAACACTCGTCCCAAAAGCAGATTAGACGAGCGTTATCTTTCTTCAGCCACACTATCTCCACCGCGAGGGCTTCCTTTTTTTCCTGATTTACACGATGAATTATCTAAATCATGGAAAAAGCCGTTCTCATCTCGTGTCTTTGTCCCTCATTCTAATATATATTCTAAAATAAGAGGGTCTAAAGATTACGGCTATAGTTCGATGCCCCAGGTTGAACAAAATCTAGCGAGTTATCTCGCGCCTGGTCCCGCATCTTCTATTAAAGCCCCAGTTTTGCCCACTAGACCACTAAGAAATACATCTAGTTTAGTGGGCAAAGCTTATTCGGCAGCAGGTCAAGCCGGAGCGTGCCTGCACACTATGGCACTGCTTCAGGCTTATCAGGCTGATCTGCTGGGGGATCTGGATAATAGTGAGGGAATAAGTCATGACGATGTTCGAGAACTTCGTAGGGCGACTGATCTTTCTCTCAGGGCTACTAAAGAGACCGCCAGAGCAATTGGGCGGTCTATGGCAGCTTTGGTAGCCACTGAGAGACATTTATGGCTCAATCTATCTGATATTAAAGAGAAAGATCGCACTTTTTTGTTAGATGCTCCGCTTGAACCGTCTGGTCTCTTTGGTGACGCAGTTCACGCTGTAGTTGAAAGATTCCAGGATGCTAAAAAGCAGTCGGACGCTTTTAAAAAGTTTATCCCTCGCCGTGTCCAGCCCCCTGGGGCTGCTGGGCGTGAGCAGCCCCAGCCATCTAGCTCATCATATCATGTGCAACAGAAAGAGAGTGTTGCGTCTCGTGCTCCTCCACGAAGATACTGGAGACAGACGCAGCCCTCTCAACCGAAGTCGACTAAGCCTAAGCCGGATCTGAGGACCGTTCTTCAGGCGAAGAAAGCTTCGGTTCAAAAAAAAAGGTCCTGATGCTTAGGCATCAGACCTGTGAGGACAGCCCCGACCGAGGTGGAGCGGTGTTCACCTCAGTACACGGTGCCCGTTCCACTTCGGGGTCCTCACGAGACCCTCCTGCCAACCCTGCCACCTCTGGTGCTTCAGGGCGCAGTGGTCTCCAGCGAGTCGCTGGTGCTGTGCTGCGGCACAGCATCGGTTTCGCGCCCTCTGAGGGGGGTTTTAGAGCAGTCAGGTCAGGTAGTTCCTGCCGGTATGTTTCAGGCTCCAGATTTGGCTCTCTCAGTAACACCAGAGACCAGCCTCGAGAGGCTGGTTCCCTTAGTAAATTTTCTGGCAGCGTGGAAGCTTCTGCCGAATATTTCTCATTGGGTCCTGCAGATTGTAGAGAAAGGATACAGAATCCAGTTTGGCTCTCGTCCTCCTCGTTACAGCGGGGTGTTACCCACAGTGGTACGTCCCGAGCAGGCTCTGGTAATGGAGCAAGAAGTAAGGGCCCTGTTAGCAAAAGAGGCTATAGAACAGGTGTACTCACCCAACAGAGAGTCGGGTTTTTACAGCCGTTACTTCATTGTTCCAAAAAAGGATGGAGGTTTGCGTCCCATTTTAGATCTTCGCCTGTTGAATCGGTCAGTTCAGAAACTCAAGTTCAAGATGCTGACCCTCAAGCAGATCGTGACTCAAATCAGATCCGAGGACTGGTTTGTCACGATAGATCTGAAGGATGCATACTTCCATATCTCCATCCTCCCTCAGCACAGGAAGTTCCTAAGGTTTTCTTTCAGGGGCAAAGAATACCAGTATCGGGTTCTTCCTTTCGGCCTAGCTTTGTCACCCCGCACATTCACGAAATGCATGGATGCAGCTTTAGCCCCTCTCAGGCTTCAGGGCATTCGCATTCTGAATTATATCGACGACTGGCTGATTCTAGCGGAATCAGAGCAGTTGGCGGTTCGGCACCGAGGTGTCGTTCTCGCCCATATGCAGATGTTGGGGTTGAGGCTCAATGCCAAGAAGAGTGTTCTTTCTCCAGTACAGAGAACCACTTTCCTTGGTGTGGTATGGGATTCAGTGACGATGAGGGCCAGCCTATCGCCCGTTCGTGTAGCTGTTATCCTGGCAGCCACCAAAGAGCTAAAGCTAGGTCAGTCACGCACTGTAAAACAGTTCGAGAAACTGTTGGGTCTACTGGCAGCAGCGTCCAACGTGATACCTTTTGGCCTGCTGTACATGAGGCCTTTACAGTGGTGGCTCAGGACCAGAGGGTTCTCCCCGAGGGGAAACCCGTTCCGTATGATCAAGGTTACGCGGCGATGCCTTCGTGCCTTAGAGATATGGAAGAAACACTGGTTCTTAACCCAGGGCCCGGTGTTGGGAGCTCTTTGCCATCGAGCTACTATCTCGACAGATGCTTCCCTCACCGGCTGGGGAGCGGTAATGGAAGGCCGCTCGGTTCAGGGTCTGTGGAAAAGCCATCATCTTTCGTGGCACATCAATTGCCTGGAGATGATGGCTGTCTTCAATGCGTTGAGACATTTCCTTCCGGACCTAAGAGGCCATCATGTGCTCGTTCGAACAGACAACACATCTGTGGTCTCTTATCTGAACCGCCAGGGGGGTCTGAGGTCGCGTCCGCTTTGCAAACTGGCGCACCGGATCCTCCTGTGGTCCCTGGGGAAGGTACTCTCCCTGAGGGCAGTGTATATTCCTGGGGACCAGAATATAGGAGCAGACATCCTGTCGAGGCAGGAGCTGAGGCCAGGGGATTGGAGACTCCACCCCGAGGCGGTGGAGAAAATCTGGGAGGCATATGGCAGAGCAGAGGTGGACCTGTTCGCGTCTCACAACACGACGCACTGTCCCCTCTGGTATTCACTTACTCACCCGGCCCCCCTGGGGCTGGATGCCATGGTGCAGACGTGGCCGAGGCTACGTCTGTACGCCTTTCCCCCTGTTGCTCTGCTCCCAGGAGTTCTGGAGCGGGTCCGTCAGTGTGGGATAAGCCTACTGCTAGTAGCACCACGCTGGCCAAGTCGGATCTGGTTTGCGGACCTGATCCTTCTTCTAGACGGGCCTCCATTGGAGATCCCTTTGAGGAGGGACCTTCTGTCTCAGGCCGGGGGCACAATATTTCACCCTCGGCCAGAGATATGGAATCTTTGGGTTTGGCCTCTGAGGGGGCCCAACTTGTAGATAGTGGTCTTTCAGCTGAGGCTGTTGAGACCATCCTAAGCTCCAGAGCTCCAGCTACGAGGAAACTCTATGCGCTTAAATGGAGAGTCTTCTCCTTATGGTGTCACCGACATCAGTGGGATCCGGTTAATTGTTCTGTCAACACAGTAATCGAGTTCCTGCAGGAGCGCTTTGTGTCAGGTCTATGTCCTTCTACACTAAAAGTTTACGTGGCAGCCATTGCGGCTTATCACACCATGGTGGGAGGTATTTCTCTGGGTCGAGACCCCCTGATTACACGTTTCCTTCGTGGCACTTTGAGGCTGAGGCCTGCAATTCGCACTAAGGTGCCAGCTTGGGATTTGACTGTAGTTCTAGAAGGCCTGTCTAGGGCTCCATTCGAGCCCTTAGAATCAGTCTCAGAGAAGTTCCTTACTCTTAAGACCGTCTTTCTCCTAGCTATTTCGTCCCTCAAGAGAGTTGGTGACCTTCAGGCTCTTTCGGTCTCCCCCACCTGCCTTGAATTTGCTCCGGGGATGGTCAAGGCGTTCCTTTATCCAAAACAGGGATACGTCCCTAAGGTGCCGACCTTGACTCCGAGGCCTATTGTGCTGCAGGCTTTCTGTCCTCCTCCGTTTGCAACTGCGGACCAGGAAAGACTGCACTTGTCGTGTCCAGTGCGAGCATTGGACACATATGTACATCGGACGTCCTCAATCAGGAAGTCCGATCAACTATTTATTTGCTTTGGATCACCTAAAAAAGGTCTCCCTGCTTCAAAACAGACAGTCAGTAAGTGGATAGTCGAGGCTATTTCACTTGCTTATGAGTACTCGGGCCAGCCTTGTCCTTTGGTGGTCCGAGCTTATTCGACCAGGAGTATGGCGGCTTCTAAAGCCTTGCTGCATGGGGTTTCTCTCCAAGATGTTTGTGATGCGGCGGGCTGGTCCTCTCCGCTCACATTCGTGAGGTTTTACAGTTTGGACCTGGATGCTGCCCCAGGTTCTCAGGTGCTTAGTGCTTAGCTGAACAGTCTGACACTCAGGTACTTGAATTATGGCGCATTGGGTATTCTCGTTCCCGCAGCGTTTCGACGCATCTCGAAGTTCCCTTTTCGATAAGGGAACGTCTCAGGTTACTATTGTAACCATAGTTCCCTGAGAACAGGGAACGAGACGATGCGTCCCCCTGCCATACTTCTGGCGTCCCTGCGATCGGCTTGCTTCGGCACTGTCGAAGCTAAATGCCGGCGAGCAGCGGAAGTGCTCTTATCCTTTCCTGGTCATGACGTCACCCGCCCGTGACGCTCATTCCCTTTTTCCATTGGACTAGTTGGCATAGATGCTTCAGACGCAATCACGCAGAAGGCGTTCCCGCAGCGTTTCGACGCATCGTCTCGTTCCCTGTTCTCAGGGAACTATGGTTACAATAGTAACCTGAGACGTTTTCCTCCAGCCTGAAAACAGCCGGCCAATCAACGAACAGAGGGCGGGCTGAGAGCCGTGATGTAGACGCTAAGTACAGAGTTTTACATTGTGGGTTAGAGAAATCGAAAACTGAAATGACCGCGGAAATGGGAAACGAGACACGGGATGCAATTTGCTCTGTTATGGAGAACATTCCGGGGTTTTTCAAACTGAAGCCAGAACAAGAAGAGTGTATTTCGCTCGCATCATCAAGTGTTTACAGCAGGTTAACAGTGGAAGTTCAATCATAGATTTGAGTTCGATGCATGATGTCTGTGGTTCGATGCGGCTGTGTCGGCGCATAACATTAATGATAAGATTACAGACTATGTGCTTTGTTTGACAGAAACCTGGCTAAAACCCAACGATTACATTACTTTAAATGAGTCCACCCCACAAGATTACTGTTATAAACATGAGCCTCATCCGAAAGGCAAAGGGGGAGGTGTTGCTGTAATATATAGTAATATTTTTAAAACCACTAAGAAATCTAGTTTTAAATATACTTCTTTTGAAATGTTGGTGCTTAATGTAAAAATATATAGTGTAAACAATAAATCACATTTGAGAATTCTGCTGGCTACTGTATACAGGCCACCAGGGCACCATAAAGATTTTATCAAAGAATTTGCTGACTTTCTATTAGAATTAGTATTGGCTGCAGATAAAGTCCTGATTGTTGTTGATTTTAAAGGGTACCTATTTTGGCATTTAAAATGTTCCTACAATTGTTCTGGGAGTCCCCAATAACAGTTTTACAAGCTTGAAATGACAAAAAAACACTTTTGTTTCCTTATAATATGCATTTATTTTTATATGATTTGCTCACCGACTCCCATTTGAATCATTTAGCGAGTCATTTTTCCGAACCCCGCCTTTACGTGACGCTAATCTGCGGTGATATGTTAGCTACCATAGCCCAAAGGAGTGACACCGAGCCGACGGGGTGTCATTGGTTGTTGCGTTAAATCTTACCCAGATACAATAGTGCTATTTTCTGATTGGCTAACAACACCAGACGAACAACACCAGAGAAGACGCTGATTCCTGGCGGTTCCACAGTGAGAGCAGTGCGGCAAGAGTTTTGGGCGCTGCGGCATATTAAATATATTACAAATAGTTTTTCAGCGTGAGAAATACAATGTGTGGCGGGAGAGCGTGACAAAAGACCGAAATGAGTGACTGTCACGCTCAATGCGTGACACTTGAGAGCCCTGCACTTCTCATATTTCAATACAATTGACATTGAAGACCTAGAAGCTGCGCTGTGCGTACACAACACACAAAATAATTATTGAGCATGATACATAAAACATAAAAGCAACAATTAATATTAATAATACTTACAGGTTGTGATTCGGAGAAGGAAGCTGATCCAAATAAACTCGGTAGCCTAATGAACCTTCCTTCAGTATCAGCCGGCTCGCAAATTCATACTTTATAGCATTTTGGTTTGTGAAGCAATCATCTTCAAAATGACGCGAACACAGAACAAGGTTCGGGCTATACTTCTGTGGTATATTTGTATATATGAACTGTAGCCACTTAGTCTTCAAATGCTCCTCACTGGGAAGATGAAAAAAGTTTGCTTTTGCTTTGCACTTCAAAACACAGCATCTCGTCGACATGATGTTAGTTTTCCCTGGCTTCTCCGAACGCAATGAGTGGGTGTATCTTATTCAAATAACTTGTACAGGTGACGTCATAAAGTTAGAGAAAAAGCATCGTTCGTCGAACGATTCATATCAGCGACTCAGAGTTGACTCTGATTGTTTGAGAGACAATAACTTTGTATACGGTGAACTTTCATGTTTAAAACTTTGCAGGATGTTTTCGCTCACTTATATCTATGTTACACACTATATGAAGGGCAATTTTCAAAAATCCATAATAGGTACCCTTTAATATACATGTAGATAATGAAAAAGATACATTGGGATTGGCATTTAAAGACATTATAAACTCAATTGGAGTTAGACAACACGTGTCAGGACCTACTCATTGTCGTAATCATACTCTAGATCTAATACTATCACATGGGATAGATGTTGATGCCGTTGAAATTCTGCAGCAGAGCGACGACATGTCAGATCATTATCTAGTCTTGTGTAAATTACATTTAGCCAAGGCTGCAAAGCCGACTCCATGTTATAAATATGTTAGACCTATCACTTCTGCCACTAAAAATTGCTTTATCAATAATCTTCCTAATCAGTTTCATCATCTCAGCATCCCGGATAGCTTAGAAGAACTTGATATTGCAACATAAACATTTAACTCTCTCTTTTCCAGCACTTTAGACACAGTTTCTCCATTGCGCTTAAAGAATATTAAAGAAAATAGTCCAACGCCGTGGTACAACGAGCACACCCGGGCCCTTAAGAGAGCAGCCAGACAAATGGAGCGCAACTGGAAGAAAACAAAACTAGAGGTATTTCAGATTTCATGGAAGGAGTGCTCGATTGCTTACAGAAGCTAGAATTGATTATTTTTCAACCCTATTAGAAGAAAATAAACATAATCCTAGGTATGTATTAGAACAAGTGGCTAAACTAATGAAAAAGAAAGCTTTAAGCCCAGAAGTTTCCAAGAAACACAGCAGTAATGACTTTATGAACCTCTTCACTTATAAGATCTATAATATCAGGGACAAAATTGTAACTATGCAACCGTCTACTACAGTGGCGCATCAGGGAGTGCATTATAGTCTCCATGAGGAACATTTTGATTCATTTGTTGCTATAGGAGAGGAAGAATTTTGCAAACTTGTTAATTCATCTAAATCGACAACTTGTATGTTAGACCCTATACCGACTGCTCTTATTAAAGTCACAAATGATTTGCTCTTATCATCCGATCGTGGTTGTATCTCTCTATTAGTGTTACTCGATCTTAGTGCGGCATTTGATACTATTGACCATAAAAATTTTTTAAATAGACTAGAAAACTATGTTAACATTAGTGGAATTGCACTAGCATGGTTTAAATCATACGTATCTGACTGTTTTCAGTTTGTAGCAGTAAATGAAGATATGTCTTAATGATCACAAGTTCAGTATGGTGGACCACAAGGCTCAGTACTAGGACCGCTGCTGTTCACTCTGTACATGCTACCATTAGGAGATATCATTAGAAAATATGGAATTAGCTTTCACTGTTATGCTGATGATACTCAGCTGTATATTTCTTCAAAACCTAACGAAACTTACCAATTCACAAAATTAACGGAATGCATAGCTGATATAAAAAATTGGATGACCAGTAATTTCCTACTACTAAATTCTGAAAAAACAGAGATTCTAATCATTGGACAAAAAACTTCCACACGTAATAACCTAGAATACTGTCTAACACTTGATGGCTGCTCTGTTAAGTCTTCGTCGTCCGTTAGGAACCTGGGTGTGCTCTTTGATACCAATCTTTCATTTGAAAGTCACGTGTCTAGTATCTGTAAGACCACATTTTTCCATCTTAAAAATATATCTAAATTACGTCATATGACAAATGCGGAACAATTAGTTCATGTGTTCATGACCTCAAGGCTAGATTATTGTAATGCTCTACTTGGTGGTTGCCCTGCATGCTTAATAAACAAACTACAGCTAGTTCAAAACGCAGCAGCTAGAGTTCTTACTAGAACCAGGAAGTATGACCATATTAGCCCGGTTCTGTCAACACTGCATTGGCTGCCTATTAAACATCGTATACATTTTGCTGTTACTATTGCTGATTACTTACAAAGCACTAAATGGTTTAGCTCCCCAGTACTTGAGTGAGCTCTTAACGCATTATAGTCCTTCACGTCTATTGCGATCTCAAAATTCTGGCCAGTTGATAATACCTAGAATATCAAAATCGACTGCTGTCGGTAGATCCTTTTCCTATTTAGCACCAAAACTTTGGAACAATATTCCTGGCATTGTCCTGGAAGCAGATACAGTCTGTCAGTTTAAATCTAGACTAAAAACACATCTCTTTGGCTTAGCATACCCATAACACACTATAGACTTCTATAATTCAATGTTAGGCTGCGTAGTTTAGATCAGCCGGAACCGGGAACACTTCCCATAATTACATAATAACATAAGAAGGATGGCGTCTACGCTAATATTAGTCTCTCTGTTTATCCCGAGGTTTACCGCAAACCGCCGGATCCAGGCCATATCCAGATCTGAGGAAGGACCATCACCTGGACACGACGACAATGCAGTCCTGAAGTGCCAGCCTCATCAACACTGAAGGCCTCATGGACACCTCAACATACTCATCTCCACACCGGCGTGATGACTCCGACCCCAACCAGATGAACTGGATAAATATCGTGAAAGTTCTGATCACATCTGACTCCTGACATTATGCTGCCTAAATCATAATCATTCACTGTTCGTTCGTTGGCCAAAGGATGACTGGCCCCCCGACTGAGCCTGGGTTCTCCCAAGGTGTTTTTCTCCATTCTGTCACCTGATGGAGTTTTGGTTCCTTGCCACCGTTGCCTTTTTCGCCTCTCTTCGCCTTTGTCGCCATTGGCTTTTGGCTTGCTTAGTTGGGGACATTTAATTTTTAATTTAAGAATACTATTATAACATTATTTTCCTGTTATCTCTGTGAAGCTGCTTTAAAACAATTTGTATTGTAAAAAGCGCTATATAAATAAAGGTGACTTGACTTGACTTCTGACTCACATCTCCGTTCCCTCCTTGGGTAATGAGGTTTACCATACGTAACCGAGATGTTTTTTTTTTGTTGCTATTTTTATCACTGCTACACTTTTGGGATATTATTTTCAACACTGCTGATTTGATATGCACTAAATCTAATTTATTATTTAAAGATGGATATTTGAATTGCCGTAGGGTCCACAATTAATAGGCTCCAAATAATAGCTGCTTTACATAGACAGCCAGAAATTGTAAAATAATACATATACTCTATGACTATTATGATACTTTTATTGTCTATGGTATTAGGGGGGAAATATTTTGCATATTTTTTATTTTATTTATTTCTAAAATTTTAAACATTAGATATTTTATGGCCATTAAGAACCCTAAATGCAGTGTAATAAATTAATTCAACAGCCACATATTTTAGTGCCGCCCAGTTTTATGCAACTGAACCGAAGCGTAAAGTGCATGATGCAAGAGCATAAAGTAAAGGCAAGAAAATCTGCAACATTCGTCTCTGTTTTAATGCAGTCATATCCAGCTAAATTTATTTTCCAGATTTGTCTATAACCTTCCTGATGAATCTTGTTTTATTCTGAATTCTGTCGTGTCATTCTGTGTTCACACTTCACACATCCTGTCTCCAGGGTTATGAGGTAATCCACTGCAGTCAAAGTCATTAACTGCATCATTGCTTTCATCAAGCTAAACACTAGTAATAAAATGCAGTTCTTGTTAGAAGAGTTAGGCCTGTTTCACAAATCTACATATGCATGTGTGCGCCTGTAACAGAAGGAATATGTCGAGCAGTTTTTCTGCTGTGTGAAGTGATTTCTGGGTTAATATGTTAAGTTGAATTATAAAATGGTTATCTAGAGTCTGCCTTATCTAGAGTCTGAGCTATTAGAGACTTGATCACCATGAAATCTAAATTACATGAGGTAGATCACATTTGCATCCCATGTTACTTCTGTAACATGGCATGTTTCCATGTAAAACAGTGTTAAAGGGTAAAAGGTTGTGCAGGACTTGAGTGAAAAATGGGTGTTGGTTGGAGGCGAGGAGTTTAAAAAGAGAGACTGATGTCAACTGAAAAGGAAGTAGTTTCATTTTAATGAAAGATTACAAATGTTATAACATGTACCGAGTAAACACTCATAAGAAGATCTGGAACATGTATTAAGCAACACACAAGGAGACAGTAAAGGAGGTTGTGAATAACAAAAACTCATGAAACCAAGAGAAGAATGTGTCTATGTTGGGAGTTTATTTAGTCCATGGTGCTATATTGTACATTTGTCTTTTTTTCAGTGATGGCAAAAAACAAACAAAAAACAAATGTGTGATGAGAAAAAAAATAACCTCTGAGGACAAACTTATGAATCTTTTCTTATCTTCACCCCAGACTAGCATAGGAAAGGAGTGCCACAATGAAGAAAACAACACACCAAACAAACTACAACACCTTGGTCTCTGTACAGGATACTATTTGAACTATTATAAAAGCGTAACATTTGAAAATAGACATTTAAAAACTGGACATACTGGACTTGTCAGCTTGACGTGGGGCAGTATGCTTTACCACAGGAGCCCTTATGCCACCGGCAGTGTTGATGCACAATATAAAATTCCACTAAATTCCCACTTCGATTTTCTAGAATTGAATTACTGCACCAGAGAATTGTCAGTCTTTACAATTGAATGTCTCAATGAATGACGGAAACATTTTAATTCGCTGTAAGATCGCTTTCAGATTCATGTTTGGCACATTTACTTACCATAATCGCAAATTAACTAAATCTCACTTAATTCCAATTCAACTAAAAATCACTTCAGGTTGTGTGTGGATGCTCATTTTGAAGGCTTTGCAGATCTGATATAGACTCATGGGTAAGAACATACTGCCCCCTCTAGTAGAAAAGTAGAAATATACTGAAAATGAATAGAGTTATCCCTGCAAATCCCATTTTAAAACTGGCAGGAGCTGGTGTTTGGGATTCTGGATCTAATACAAAACAAACAAAAAAAAACATCAAAGCTGCATTTAATAGAGCAGGGCATCTAAAATGCAAAGTACACACACACAAACAAGAAAACAAAACTGATGAAAATAAATAGAAATAGCATAGAATGTAGTTTAACTACAATACCCTACCCCATCTTCACTGGACCCCAAATCCATGATGACACAGTATGACATTACCAATGAAACAAAATAAAATGTATACAAGCCATAACAAATATGTAAAGTAACGTAACTTTTAAACACAAGAAAACATCTGAATTTGCTCCAGCATTCTGAATAAAGTTAACACATTATTTGTACACCAAGAACAAAATAATACCTTCACATTTAAGAGGAACATAAAATATGGGACTTTACAACAGGATGGAGTTCTGAATTAAAGAAAAGTTTACCCAAAAATGAAAATTCTGTCATCATGTTTTTCCAAACCTGTATGACTTTCTTTCTTCTGTGAAATTCAGAAGTTTAGCATAATGTTCATGCTGCTCTTTTGCATTCAATGAAAGTGAATTTGGTATCATAAAATGTGTTTGTGTGAGGAATTTAAATTAAATGTAACCATTGAAAACCTGCCACTCCTCTGCAGTACTCATCATCATATTTCCATGTTCAAACTGATGTGTTAGTTTCAATTGCGAGACTCGAACGACAACGAATGACATTTGACATTATTGATGTTAAACCCTTTTACATTTGAATGTATGTGAATGAAAATGAAATTAGAGAACAAGCAACAGAGAAGGGGAAACAACTTAATGGCACGACTTTTTCTCCAATGGATCGCAAAATAATATATTTTAAACAAGTTTGGTGATCAAACAGTTCTGTTGACTATCAAACTACATTGTATAGACATACACTCACCTAAAGGATTATTAGGAACACCTGTTCAATTTCTCAATGCAATTATCTAATCAACCAATCACATGGCAGTTGCTTCAATGCATTTAGGTGTGTGGTCCTGGTCAAAAGTATCTCCTGAACTCCAAACTGAATGTCAGAATGGGAAAGAAAGGTGATTTAAGCAATTTTGAGTGTGGCATGGTTGTTGGTGCCAGATGGGCCGGTATGAGTATTTCACAATTTGCTCAGTTACTGGGATTTTCACGCACAACCATTTCTAGGGTTTACAAAGAATGGTGTGAAAAGGGAAAAACATCCAGTATGCGGCAGTCCTGTGGGCGAAAATGCCTTGTTGATGCTAGAGATCAGAGGAGAATGGGCCGACTGATTCAAGCTGATAGAAGAGCAACTTTGACTGAAATAACCACTCGTTACAACCGAGGTATGCAACAAAGCATTTGTGAAGCCACAACACGCACAACCTTGAGGCGGATGGGCTACAACAGCAGAAGACCCACCGGGTACCTCTCATCTCCACTCCAAATAGGAAAAAGAGGCTACAATTTGCAAGAGCTCACCAAAATTGGACAGTTGAAGACTGGAAAAATGTTGCCTGGTCTGGTCATTCAGATGGTAGAGTCAGAGTTTGGCGTAAACAGAATGAGAACATGGATCCATCATGCCTTGTTACCACTGTGCAGGCTGGTGGTGGTGGTGTAATGGTGTGGGGGATGTTTTCTTGGCACACTTTAGGCCCCTTAGTACCAATTGGGCATTGTTTAAATGCCACGGCCTACCTGAGCATTGTTTCTGACCATGTCCATCCCTTTATGGCCACCATGTACCCATCCTCTGATGGTTACTTCCAGCAGGATAATGCACCATGTTACATAGCTTGAATCAATTTCAAATTGGTTTCTTGAACATGACAATGAGTTCACTGTACTAAAATGGGATGTGGTGGAATGGGAGCTTCGTGCCTGGATGTGCATCCCACAAATCTCCATCAACTGCAAGATGCTATCCTATCAATATGGGCCAACATTTCTAAAGAATGCTTTCAGCACCTTGTTGAATCAATGCCATGTAGAATTAAGGCAGTTCTGAAGGCGAAAGGGGGTCAAACCAGTATTAGTATGGTGTTCCTAATAATCCTTTAGGTGAGTGTACATTCACAAAATACTGTATATTCTTTTGTGTTCCTCAGAAGAAAGAAAGTCATACCAGCTTGGAACAACATTGAGTTGTTGGAATATCGTTGAGACTTGGAAAAGAGCAGCATGAATATTCTGCAAAATGTCTTGTTTTGTGTTGAAAAGAATTCAAATATGTATTTTTTGGGTGAACTTCCCCTTTAACAAGTGTTTCACATTATAACAATTGCTCCTTTGCCCTGTCTGAATAACAACAAAAAAATGCCTGTAACAACACAATCAGATGTATAATCAACCAATTGCAAAAATAATTAAATTAAGTTAAAAAAAAAATACAAATTGAGACTTTAGAAAATTGTCCTTTAAATTCCCACCGCCCAGTTGTTATGTAAACCATCCCTTTGGAATCCACTCTAAAAACATTGTATGAATTACAGATAAAAAGATGCTCTTTTGCCACAGTTTTACAAAACTATTTTGTAACATGGTTCAGTCCATCATGGAATGTCTTGAATGAGGTGGAGGTCAGGCAGGTTTTTTGGGAAGATATTTGGAATTGGATGAATCTTTGCTTTGAATTCTGCTTTTGGACGCTGGACAGGAGTAATTGTAGATGCTCAGTTTTGCAGTAAAAGACGCTTGAGATCTGACAGATGTTCAGGGACGGAATATGGCGGTCACAGACGGCAATGGCTGGGTGGGACGTGCTGCTACAGGAAGTGTTTTCCGTGGGGGGAACTTTGTGTGTTTAGTGGGTTGATGGGGAGGGGCTGGATGTGAGGGCTCTTGCGGTGTTTTTTCACATTCATAAACCTGACTGGTCCCGTTTTTTTCCACCCTATGTTGATGAGATCAAAGAGTGATCAACAATCATGCGAGAAAGAACATTTCCGGTCAGGCAAAAAGTAAACACATCCCAAATGGGTCACGGAGTCAGTGACGAAAACTGGGAATGCAGACCTGACTGACAGAAATAATGGTGGATGGTAAATATGAAGACTGAAGCACTCTCTGGCTGTAAAGTAAACACTGACGGGGGGAATGGGGTAAACTGGGTCTCTGCACGCACAAAACAGGGCACTGTGGGAACAAACTAGCAGGGCAGCATTAACCATTATCCTCTGGGAGTTCTGTGACTGTATACATACCACCCTGACAGCTGGTTAAACAGCACCAGATGCCCAATACCTCACACAAACAGACCAAAAGTCCCACATTTACAGACCTAACTCTGAGAGTTCCTGGACTAGGTTTTCATTACACATACTGTATGTCTCAAAACTATGGACTAAAAAGGATTAAACTAAGAAATTAACTTTACTTTTGATCTGTTGTGCTAATTGTTTTGACTGTAGTCAAAAATCCAAACATTCTAATGATTCTTTTTTTATGTTTGACTTCGTTTAGAAAATATTGCAGTGATTCTGGTATTATGATCTTAGTCTTTATCATTACTAAAACTATTTTTTATTGAAAAAATGTATTGAAATTAAAAAAAAGCTGAAATAAAATAAAAATATAAATATCAGAGAAAAACTTAAAAAAAATAGAAATGTACAAAAAAAACGTACTAAAAAAGTACTAGAAAAGTACTAAAATTACTAAAACAAAAATTAAAAGAAATATAAATTAAAGCTAAATAAAAATATTATAAATCCTAATAAAAATGACCATAGCACATGAATGACTAAAACTTAAAGTAAAATTTAAATGAAAACTGAAAATATTAAAATAAAATGTCAAAATATTAGTTAATAGTATATAAATAATACTAAAATAACAATGTTTTCATTATCATCATAGTCCATAAAATAAATAATTCATTAAATGCTGTAAACTCAATTGTGTACACATTTATATAGGTGACATTAAGAACTGACTATTAATATCATCTAATTTCATCATGCTACTTCAATTGAAATTCTGGAGCTGAACTGGAATTTAAAATCCTGAATGCCAACCCTGCTACAAGCATGTATAAATACGACGGTATAACAGTGCTGTCCAAGGGACTGAGGTTTTTATTAGAGCGCAGTTAATGCTAACAGTAAATCATACAGTTTACCTGTCTGTGTCTAGTTCTCTGAGATCCTATGGACTGCTTTCTGTTTGTATGAGGTGTACTGTGGAGGGTTTCCATTGTTACCATCTTGTTAAGGGAATTTTTGGTTTGTTTGTTGTGGTAATCTTGCAGTATTCTGCAATTTCTACACAGTTTTTGGAAGACAAAAATCTCAGAAATGCTGTAATGGGTTTAAAGTAGCACTGGAGATGGTATGGCTTTATTGCCCATAGAAGGGGAGATTTAAATACATCCCATAAACTCATCAAGCTAAGAGACGTAGGCTGCAGAGGGAGCGATGACACAATAGTGTATTTGTACAGCAGTAATGCTTTACTTGAAACATTGAGTACATTCAACATTGAAAGGGGAAGCATGTTATGGGACGAAATGCATATCCTAAAACAATGGTTGGTGATCTTTTTCAATAGTGTTCTCTTGAAATCACAGACTGAAATTATTTTTCTGGCAAAAGTTCTTTCCTTTCAAGGGGAACTCTACACTGCGTCAGTTGCTGACGCTATGGGGATGCGTCTTGCGGAACCTGGTGTCACATGAGAAATGATGCAAATTATATTGGTTGTGACTTTAGACCCCACTGTTGTTGTCTGTCGCTCTTCCAACACATTAGGTTGGCAGCAGGAGTGTCATTAAAATTATTAAACGACTAATAAAATAATAGTGGTAAGGACTAGGGTTGTGTATCAGGGTACCCCCAGGATCCTCCAACTTAAATTCAAGGCTTTTTTAGATCTTTTTAATACCATTTCAAATGAAATTCAATGCCAACTTCGTACCCGTTCCGACAGAAGCAGTGGCGGTTCTAGGGGGTGGCCAGGGGGGGGCAGTGCCCCTGTGACAACAAGCTTGGCCCCCCTTGTGGCCCCCCTAAATGTGGAGTGTGAAATAATTTTTACAAAACTGTTTTTTTATCGTTGTACGTATTATTTTTTTATTATTCTATCTTTGTGGATTTGCTTGTTCACGTGACAATTCGCATCACATTCGCGGGAATCGCGGCAGAATAACGCCTGTCTCCTGCACGCGAGAGAGGAGAGAAGGAGAAAGTTGGTAAATGTCAGTTCAGTTGTAAGCTCAGTTGTAAACATTAAAATCGTCATTAGGTGGCGGTAACTCACTATCATTATGAGTGAGTCTTTGAGACATTTATTCATTGAATCTCACGATTCGTTCAAAGCCACATATTTCGTTGCAAAATAGAGCAAACCTGACTATGCTGTTTTAAATGTAGTACATAACTTAATGTTACCCTTTTTCTTTTATTTTTTTACTGTTGTATAAAATCAATGTCACATTTGAAATCGTGTGGATATTCGGGAAACATTTCAACATTTCATATTTCATTTCATTCCATCACTCTCGTATAATATCAATATTAAAAACATATCAGCCTGCATTTTGATCGTAGATTTAGTCGCGCAAACAGCGCAAGCGGCTCGTGACAGAACACAGACCGACTGAATGACACTTTAATTTAAGTAGAAAATCTTAAATGAAGATCGCTGAACTCCAGCTTGTCTCTGTTTTCAGATCATCCGCGCTTCTTCAGCAGTGTAGAGAGAGCGTGCGCACATGGTTGCCAGATACTATTGAAAAGACCGGGTAGAAAATATGTTCTTTTAACAGAAAAGCTCTTATTTGGGGTTTAAATTCTGTCATTTGTGGCCACAGCGGATTAAACTAGGTACTATCTTGTTCTGTACCTCACTTGCCTAGTAACCATAGTAACGGGTGCGCACGCTATCCCTTTTTCTGCTATGAAGTGGAGCGCGAGGTGCACTCAACGCTGCATACATTTTGAATTAACCTGTAACATTTAATTTTGTTACGGTATTACTTAAAGCTGCAGTCTGTAGCATTTTCCCTTTTTGTCGCCATCTCTGTTCGAAATCTGTAACTGCAGTGATTCGCGGAATTATAATCTTTACGTGGGTTGTAAATCGGCATGAAACAGCGCGGATGAACACAGTGTTTTGAGGCAAGTGCTGCTGTCAATCACCGCGCTGTGTGGATACTGTCATTCAGAATCACAGATTCACTTTTTGAAAGCTTGACCAACATAAGAATTTTCACCGGAATATGTCTTCTGAACAAGTAAGTAACATCCATTTTTGTTCTGATCAACTAAGGGGGGAAAAGCATTCGACATGACAAGCGATCGTTAGATTTAATCAGCGCGATTTACAGCAACCGTGCAAATCATAACCTACTTTGTTCTCAAATTGTTCATGTTAACAACATCACCATTGCGTGACTAACGTTATTTGATGTGTTTTATGATTACCTGTGTAGTTCACAATTCATATTCTCCATAATAGCTAAACGAGAAAGGCACAACAAAGGTAACTCCATAACTGTGTGAATTAAGAAAACGTACTGTTACACGATTGAACTATTGAAATGTCTTACTTGTTCAGCAGAAAAAGCCGTCTCTTCTTCCTTAATTTGAGATGATCATCAAATTCAAGACTTTCTCAAGGCTTTTAAGACCCGCGGGTACCCTGTGTATTATTTAAATTTTAACAAATTCGACTCTTATCAATTCCAAATTTCAATTCCAATAAGGTAAAAAAAATGCATTGATTTTATGTCTTATAGCAAAACATTTAATTGTAGCTGAATATCATGAACAAAAATCAATAGGCTAAAAACACCTACACAAGGAACTTTTGCCTATGGTTTTAAAAATACCATAGCAAAAACATAGCCTAACTAATAGAAATTTCAAGCATTATTAAAGACAAGTAAACAACCAGTAATTAAAATAGAACAAATAAAAAATTAGTTATCGCAGTAAATAAATACAACTGAACAAATATATGATTGAAATATACTGTGCTGCATGCATGTGTAACAGAAAAGGTTTAAAATCACATTAAAATCACATTTTCTGTGAGAGGGAAAGCGGGAGTCGTCTTGCGTTTGAAACTTTTATACGCACTGACGTTCAATTTTCAATAAGATTGGCGTGATTTCATACGTGCTTCAGACACCACGGGACGTGTCCCCAAAGCGTCCACAACTGATGCAGTGTATATACATAACCCAAGACGTTTTTGCACTTAATATAAAGCAAGAAATCCAGAACTGTATTTTTTTCTGTCAGGCATATAAATAAAATAAGCTCTAACTAAAATGCAGAAGATTTAAGCAATTCAGCCACAAGATCTTCAAAACTTCAAAACATGTGCATGCCTGCGGCAAATCTTATTTTGTAGCTTCACTGCAATCTTTTATCCTGTCGCTGAATTGCTTATATGCACAGCAGTTTTCTTTTAACAGCTTTCATCTCCATGACAAAATCAAAAATCAGTAATGAATGAAGGATAAAAAAAATAACATAATAACTTTTCATTTACTTTAGCATTTTTTTTAAATAGTTAAATCAATCATACATTTTCAGGTTTTCCTCCTTTACAAAACTGCAACTTCCAGCTCAACAAGCAGCACTTTCCACTCTGCTCATTGATTTTTTTTAAGCTTCCTATATAGATCAGAACTGAATAAAACATGCTGAGTGACGACGGAGAAGCATTACTGCAAGATGTCATTTGGCATGCAGATCACTTCCAATGTACAAAAAGTCAATTAAATGCATATAATATTATAATATTATTGCATATAATATTATTCTCTCTTGCTGTAATCATTTGACTAAAGTTACCGACCCCAGGCTTATAATCCCAGATTGTGCTTGTGCATGAAGATACTAACCTATGTCTCAAACAGGAGTTACTCAGGGGTGATCTCTGTTTCCTGATGCACCACCACTTTAGTGACAGACATGTCAGGGTGCTGCTCCTTTGCTTCCTTTATAGCCTGAGCAAGAGCCTGGTGACCAGAGAGGACAGTTTTTAAACCAAACTGCAAGGCTAAAAACATGTAGCAATGTGATACATTTAAAGGCCCCATGAAATCAAATTGATTTTTTTTTGTGGCTTTTAATTAATGCATGTTAGCATTGAGGTTATCATAACCATCAAAACTGATATTTGTTTTTGTTTTTTTAGGAAAAAGTATTGACGATATCATCTCCTTCTTAGGGCCGTCTACAAATTTTTGTCCAATTAAAAAGCTCTCTAGAATGAGAATGTCTTTAAAAATATTTTGCATCTACTTTTTAGCCGACATGGTTATTAACTGCATGTCCATTTCACCTTATCATGGTCAATCTCAGTGTCTCCAGTGATCACGATTCTCTTCTCGATACGGGTCTCTGAGATCCCGCCTTTCACCGTCTGAGCAGAGAAAGGAAGAGAAGAGAATGAGAGAGCCAGAAACACAGTGAAGAAAATATCTCATCTGTGCACTATACGGCAATTTTGGACTAACTTGCAAAATGGAAAGATACTGAAATGGTGATATAAATTGTAATTACCAATGGCTTTATCTCATGTACGCAGCCTTATGGTACCATTGTGAACAATGACCTAACTTAGTATGCAGCACGTGCATATTTGTGTAACATGTAACTTGGATTTTGTAAAGTTTTCTTTATGTTTTGCAGCAATCTTATAATTTTGATAATTTAAATGAGTTTTATGTTGTGTTTAAATAATATAATTTAACTTCAATTAGTTCTTTAAGCAGCAGATGATGCAGGACTTTCCGATACATTGCAAGTTTAGGCATAAGTTGATGTGAAAAACAGGTACCTTGGTGATCTGGGTTGTGGTGGTGGTGCTCACAGTCTCTGAGGTGATGGTCTGAGCACTCAACAGCATCCCAGTCTCTTTCTCTGACAGTGCATTAGGCTATTAGCAAACAAACACACATGTGGTTAGAATACTCCTATGTTATATCTTTCATTTTTTATTGTTTATTCACACAGCTATTTCCTAAAACTATGGAGGACATGTTGATGGAACATACACAAGATGGGGGGGGGGGGGGGGGGGTATAAACTTGCAAAACTTCTGTGTTCTGTAGCAAAGTTTTGGATTTCCTTGAGAAACTTTGCGTGTGCTAGCAAAACATTTGCATTTTCTCGCAGTAGCTTTTCCTCCCATCTCAAATGATTTCAATCACCAGTTCTGTGTTCACTCTGAGAATGCTAAGTTTCAGGGGAACACGAGGTTTTGCGCGAGATTGCAAAAGTGTTACGAGAAAACAAAAGTATTGCGAGTGAATGCAAAGTTTCCTAAGCAAAAGTTTATGTGCAAAACCAAAAAGCCAATAAATGGTTTTAAAATAGTAGTTTTTATTATAATAATATTATTTTTTTTTGTCCAATAGCTAATATGACCATGAATATTTAAAGAATTTTAATAATTTGGTTTGAAAAAATAGTTTTAAACGAGAGTAGAAATGCTAAACGTGAATGTCATGTTTTGTTCTGTTTGTTTAGTTATATCATGGACTTTTAGTTTGTATTTACTAGTTTTCTATCTTATTTTTTAATTTTCCAGCACCGCCTTTGTTTCTATGACAACACTATTTTGAGTTTTTTCTGTTCAGCTGTTTAATTTCGTTTGATTTATTAGTTGTACCCTTGTCTTCACTCTTTGTCCGGTCTCAAATCTATTATGATTACGTCAAGTGAGTGTTGCTATAGCCTGTTGCCTGCATTGAGGGATTATTAAACGTTGTGTTTTGGAACTTAATTCTTGGTCTTCATCTGCCTTCCTGCAAACTCTCGGCTGTGACAGTGAATCGGTTGCACATTATTTTATTTCAGTCCTGTTCTGCATGCACATACTATGTACTTATTTTAGTAATTACAATAACAGAGTAATAATAACTAAGTACTAACCCTGAACCTACCTTTAAACCTAACCATTACTCATGTAGTTACCTTACGGAGTAATTTATTGGGTAAGTACAATGTGCACGTACTGTAAAATAAAATGCAACCAGTAAGATTTATATGCTAGAAGTGAATTCAGGCATTATAATATACCTTATGAAAGATGGATGAAAGTTTTTTGAAAGAGATCAAATAAACCCTCATTGTGATGCTGGTTAGACATTCTTTGAAAAACATAGCTTCTGGTTAGGTAGTACAGCTGAGAGAGGTACTGTACAACTAATAGATAACTCACTCAGAAATGCACACTGGCAGTGACAGCGCTGCAATAGATTACAACAAAAACTGAATACATACAGCACATAATAAGAGGTTTTGAACAGCAATATGTTCTGTTCTGAATACAGATAAGTGAGAATATATGCAAAACTACCAAAGTCAAATATCGGTCAATAAAATATCCAACATTGACCAATCCTATTAGTAACAAAATCACTAATACTGTGCGATGTGGATACCAATATGTATTGATTGATGCTTATAGTAGTTTGCAACCCAGTGTTAAGTTCATTACATTTGTGACAAATTCAGACAAATACTGGCACAGGAAAATATGAAACAAACACAGGACAAACAAAAATGATGACAGCAACACAGCAATCTTCACATCAGACAACAGGGTTGATTCAAAAATCGACTCCCCTCACCTGTCCGGACTCATAGGTGATAGTCTTGGTCTCTGTGTGGACTATCGGGATGTCCTTAGTGGTGATTTCACTGCGAAGGGAGTTGGTGACATCAGAAATAGTAATCGTTTTTGTCTTCACCACGGGAGACTGTGAAAAGGGTCAAGACACAGCAGAGAGTGAGTAGAGAATTGCTTTTCCCACTACATTAACTTCACCTCCACACACCACCAATTACCGAACACCATCTGGAACCTTTGGTCAAGTCGTCATACTGTAAGATTGATATTCTGTGCTGACTATATAAAAAAGCTACTAGACAAGAAAAATATGCAGTCTGGTGCAACTTTGAATGGTTATAAAAAAGAAAATAAAAAACACTAGAACAGGCAGAAAATACAGTCATACATATTTCATAGTTACCTTTATCAACCTTTCCAATCAAACAATCTTATTTTATATTAAATAGAGTGGTAAACTAATCTAAAAACTTTCAATATGGCACACTCATTGTATTTCTTAAATATAAGTGGTATAAAATTGCCCCAAAATGAGCTAATACTACAGAGCAATATGTTACAATTAGTGCTGCCCAATTAATCAAATATTTCACAATTACAATTTCAATATTCCATTTAAGTCTACTCCCGGTATGTTTTTTTTTTTTTAAGTTTGAGCATTGTAACATGCCAGTAATCTGGATAAACATAGAGCTTGTGTTGAACTGAATTAATGTATTTCAAAATATGAACAGGTTTTTCATGTTGCTGGGAGAGTGAATTTGACCGTTTAGGCACTTGATTTACTAATACAATAGCAGTAAAGTAATTCAAGAACACAGATTTTAGCATCGATTGGATGTTTAGCCACAAAAAAAGATGCTAAAAATTAAAATTACAAGGTTACAAGGAAAATAATTGACAACGATGTTTGACAATGGCAATTATCTCAGTTGGAATTAAATTATGCTGCACAGAAAGGTATCCCCATGGAGCAGAGCCCTATGGACAGCAAAATCTATCAGAGAGCTTCACAAACACTCCTCTATTAAGGTGAGGAGTGTTTATTCCAAAACTACATACATCCTATTGACTGAGAGAACCTGAATGAAGCCATCATCACTCCTAGCAGCCCAACACTCCCTATTACCCATAATACTCAGCTCAGATATGCAAGTGATGCTAAAACATCACAAATTACTTTAGTTTTGCTTTTTAATATTTTATCTATAGGCACTCTGCCAAAAAAGCTTTTGATTTAGGAACATTTGGCACATTGTAAGTCAAATACTGTATCCAATAAAAGCGACATCAGGTTGACAGATAACGATGGAAAATAAACGCTGTGTCAAATTCAAGGGCTCACCATGTGGCGCTTAAAGAACAGCTCCGTGTGACTAATCACATTAGGTCTGCAAGTCTCCTTTCACAGTTATTAGTGAATTTAAAAGGGGCCAAACATATTTCACACAAAGTACTCTATCATTGGGAGCAAGAGACAAAAGAGAGACAAATATTGTATATATTCATAAGCAAATACTGAACAACCTCTTGAACTCTAACACCCCTAAAAGAAAGGGTAGGGGAGGAAAAGAAAAGGTAAAGGAAAAGAAAAAGAAAAAAGAGGTGTGTGTATGGGGAAAGATATCTCACGGCTTCGACTACTTCTTAGCTGTAATGATCTTCCTGAGATCCATTTTCAGCTTCCAGCAAAGGTGGCTGCTTCGAGCCCCGACTCCTCGGAGGTGAAGCACTCCTCTTCTGACTCTGCCACCAACTGGGCTTGGCTACAGGGTCAAAAGAGGGGACTGAAGGACACTGACCGCTACGAGGTATGTCCTTTTCAAATGCCACTGCAACATAACCTTCGCCTCCCTGAACTTTTAGACCACCATCTCAGCGGCGGTGCCAAAAAAGCTTGGAAAGCGAGAGAGGGGGCATCAAGGAGGAAAGATCTGTCTTGCTCCTTGAGCTCCAAGAGGTTTAGCCACACATGCCACTCCGTGGCGACCATGGCAGCAAGTAGTGGCCGATGGCACGGGCCACCTGCCTGGTGAAATGCAGGTTGAGGTGCCTGTAACGTCACCTGACTGCAGTAGCCAATCAAAACTGGCAGTATCGACGCATGCTTCGGACACTGGCTCAGGCAAAGCGCTCCCATAGCGTCAACTAATGACGCAGTGTAGAGTTCCACTTCAAAAGGGAACTCTAATTAGTCTAAATCTAATTATGCAGTTTTTGGGGAAAATGTTTTGGATTAAATCCTTGCCATCAAAGGAGCCAAAAAATCAGTTGCAAAAGAGATTTTTAAAAAGTGGATTATATACCACTCTTATAATCCATATATACTCTATGGAAAAATGGATTGTGAATATTTGGAATCTGAAGGGGGTCGCACACCGGACGCGCAGCTCGGCGCCGCGCCACGCAGCGCCAGGTCTTTTAAATTCGAACACATTATTCTCTATGAGAGTACACACACCGGCGGCGCTTTTCGCCTTTGCGCCCAGCAACGGCTCTGGACCGTGTTCAAAATCCTGCAGCGCCACACGGCGCCATTTACATAGTTATATATTAAATTTACATTTATGTGTCTCAAATAGTAGTAATGTATATACGGACTTAGCCCTGTGCTGGAATATACATTTAGTTTTATATTTATTTAAAGAAATCAGAAAATTGCTGATGTTATCAGATTTTCAGGTGAGAGTTGTCCTAGACGTGGCGTGGCGTGGCGCTGAGCTGCGCGTTCGGTGTGCGACCAGCTTGAGACATATGTTTTTCTGTCTTCTTAAGAGGATCATATAAAGAATAAAGATAATTTGGCTATAACCAAGAAATCACAAAAGATATTGTGGTTATAGATGACCATTACGATAATAATTAAGACAATTTTTGCAGTGGTTATGGGGATTACAAAGTAGTGCACAATAAATCAATATTAGGGAATGTCATGATGTAGATCTGAAAATGAATTAATAGAAAAGTTATTTTTTAAATTTTATTGATTGATTGTAGCATGGATTGTCTTTATCATGGAATGGACCTTAGTCAAAGCAGGCGTCATATGTAATTTGAAGCAAATGAAAATGAGGATATGAAATATATGAAACTAAATAAAACAAGGCCTGAGAAAATCCAACTGAATGAGAATAATTTGTACCTAGTGCCATTTATTTACACCTGATACACTAAATAAATTATGCAAATCAGGTAACAGAGTGAACACACCAAATATGTACTGAACATAATTTTCAGGCTGCAATCACAGTGTTATCCTATCTAGACACTTTACTGGAACTGTCTCAGTAATCTGAAATGTCAAATTAAATATACCATCTACTCTGACTAAAGTCCATAGAAGTGCAATTGTAAAATGGTTTGATTGTTACACCACACAAGACAAAAGTAACGCTAGCATGATAGTTCTGGGGTTTTTTTATGCATACTGGAGTTCCAGGGAAGGAGAAACATTATAATATTCAAGGGGTGTGTAATTAAAGCCCTGATGACCTACTACTAAGGGCTGATAAAACATAAATACACTTCACAAAGAAGTAGACTAGTTTTTGGTAATATTACAGACATTATCCCTTCATTATGCATTGGCTGGCAATGGAGAAGAGATTTATATCTGCAAAGAGAAGCAAAGTGCACCGTGTGCTGAAAACTTGTCCAAAGAAACCCACTGGTCACATGGTAAAGAAAACTACCTCAAAAGGAGCAACAAAACAACAACAACAACAACAAAACAAGCTGCAACTGCATTTAGTAAAGAAATTAGCAGTGTTTGTGAGGCAGTAAAAGAATGGTGTTAAAGTCCTGGGAAGCTTAGGTTTTATGATTTCATTGTGCATAATTGAATGTCCAAACACAAATCAGTATGCAAATAAATGTATAATAAAGATCACTCACAACGTAATATGCAAATGTAATGATGATCAACACTATCAGTTAAACTTTAACTGTAAAACAAACTTTTGAATGATAGTTTAATAATAATAAGTTTTATTTATATAGCGTCTTTCCAGAGCTCAAGGACGCTTATGAGTTTAGGACGGTCAATGGGACATTTCAAAAATTATAATATTTTATTACAAAGACAACATTTAAACCTGAAATTATCTTCAAAAAAAAGTTTTAGTCTGTGTGGTAAATGTTTTAAGATAAAATTAATTGCAGAAATTAAGAAAAATAAGAATAAGAACAGTCTCATTTCAATTCATACTCACCTTGCAAACACCAATAAACCAATTTTAAGCAGTGAGTTCAAAATTAACTCAAGGTAATCTGAAAAGCCACAGGAATATTAAGTGAATATTTACACCATGTTAAGAAAACATAGTGCTCTTGCATCCAGGGATATTGTGTCACAGTACATACATAGTGTCAATCAGCATCCATTGTGAAGTGGTGAAATCATTAAGAATCCAAGAGGAACAAACAAAAAAAACAGGAATGAGCTTGTCCTCTCTCCCTCATTGTCTCATAATCCAGAAAAGCTCAGCTCTGCTGCCTCCCTGATATCTATTTATTTTCTTCCACTTTCTATCAAATGAAGACAAGCCACCACAGCATCAGCATCAAGACCAGAAGGCTGCTCAACAGGAATGAGACTTGAGGGCGAAGCAGTACCACTCGGTACAGCGGGCAGACTAAGGCAGCACGGCTCTCTTCCACTGTTGACACGGCTATGGAGACTTGGACAGCATGTCCCTGAGCCTCAATGTCTTTTTCTTCATTATGGTCATCATCATCTTCATCCTCCTCCATATGCTGCAGTAGCGGCAGCCCTCCTGGCACGGGTGCCCACCTGACCCTTACCTGATGTTGCTTCCACGTGCCTGCTGCACACTTCCATCTCTGCGCAGGGTAACAGGACACCAAGAGAGACACAGAACAATGAACAGACATGGGGAATGGGGAGAGACATGGGAAGAGATTGATGGGGGTAGTACTGATTTCTGGGTAGGTTTGATGGGTCCGGGCTCGGCATCTGACCAGAGTGTTTTAAGCAGGCCAGATGGATTGAAGCAAAGGCCTTGAGGGGTTTTATGGTGTTTGTGGCATGGTGGACATCTGATTGACATGAGGATTGGCAGCATACATTATTTTGGCAGTGCAAATATCCATCAATGACAGAATAACACCATAAAAACCAGCAGGGTTTGGGCGGGTTGGACCACTAAGCGAGATCCTCAGAGGATCAGATCAGTGGATGTGTCTGTCACAGAACTACACTCTGTCATTGGCTAGATCAGATACTATATCCGCAAAGATCATTCATTATGAAGTAAGGTTGGGAATCAAGAACTGGTTCTTATTCAGACCCGGTTCCATTTTTATGAATTTTTATGATGTTAAAATGATTAACAGTTAAATAAATAATACTTTTAAATACTAAACCGTGCTTTGTGTGCCACTAAATCTGCAGTACCACAGCCAGAGAAACTGTTTTAGTTGAGAGGTTGTGATCTGAATCGAACATAATAAAACGAACATGATACTAGCACACATGCACACCCTTTAAAGCCACTTTTTCTCTTGACAAACCAAATGAGATAGAATGAAATTTGTATATGTAATGAAAGATATAGATTGCACTGAATTTTAGCTTGCTTTTTTCAATCAAGAGCATGATCTATTGAAGCCTACATGTCATACTAACAAGAAACTATGCTTCTGACCACAGGTCGCGAGTTGGAGTTTCAACCTCACAAGTTTGTTGAATGTTTGTTGAAACTACGGTTTCAGAAAATGCTAAATCATTGAACTATGTTGGTAACGACGGAACTATGCGATCATTGTTGGCTAACAATACTTTTGGGAAACGCATCGCAAAACAGTTGTTGACTTAATTTGTATTTTTGTATTTCTGAGATAAAAGAATGGATGTCTAGAAATGTTTTATGCCTAAACAGTGACAAGACGGAGGTAATGCTCATTGGTTCACCTCATCAGCTACGGAAGGCTGGTTCCCCCACTTTTAGTGTAGAACGTTCTACACTTCAATTTCAGACTAAATTAAAAAATCTGGGGGTGATATTTGATAATAATTTGACATTTGTTCCTAATGCTCAGAGCACTGTCAGGACATAATTCTTTCATCTCAGAAATATAGCCAGATTGCGTCCCATGTTGTCTCTCCCTGTGGCTGAAAAGCTAATCAACATTTTTGTATTTTCACATATCGATTACTGTAATGCTTTGTTGGCTGGGGTTTCAAAAGCTACCCTTAACAAACTACAGTTGGTACAAAATTCTGCCGCTCGAATTCTGTCTGGAAACAGGACAAAGATTACATTATTCCGGTACTGGAATCTTTACACTGGCTCCCTGTCAGATTCCGTGTTGATTTTAAAATCTTAATGCTTACTTATAAGGCCTTGCATGGACTGACACCTCATTATATAACTGAACTTTTAACACCCTACACACCAGCACGTGATCTCCGTTCTTCGGAAGCTGGCCTTTTAATTGTTCCGCATACCCGACTAAAATCGATGGGTGATAGGGCATTTTCGTCAAATGCTCCAAAACTCTGGAATTCCCTGCCTATTGAGATTAGGCAAGCAGAATCGCTTAGTGTTTTTAAATCATCACTTAAAACTTATTTGTTTAGGGTAGCTTTTAGATAATTGTTGTATTATTATTATTAATCCTATACTTCATAATGTTTTTATTTTGTATTTTATTTCGTCTCTCTGTCAGCAATTACTAATGCATTGTTTGTTTAATTGTATGTTTTATTATGTTTCTATATTTGTGAAGCGCTTTGAGATAGCCTACTTTTTAAAGGCGCTATATAAAATAAAGTTTATTATTATTATTATTATTATTAATCATTGAAATCATTAGTTTATTCTTCTGTCTTCTATATCTTGAAATTAACCAAGACGTGTATGTTAATTCATGCAGTGCAGTTGCGTTTTGTGTTTTATTATATTTAAAGGGTTTTTAGTTTAAGTTTTAAGTTTTATTGTAATAAACCCTACTTTAAAGCGTTTAATATTTTTGTTTAATATATAAGGCCAATTATGGGTAATGATTCCATACAATTTGTAAAGAAATCACAAATTTAATGATTAAGAATTCAGAACCATTCAGTTCCTTGCAATTCCCATCTCTAGTGCTAACACTTAAACACAGAGATGATCAATATTACACAAGTGGTTTAGAAAACTTTGGATAAGCATAGAATATACTAAATAGTTTTATTAAAAACTTAACTTAACTAAAGTAGAAGAGCACACTGCCTTGAGAGAATTTGAGAGAATGGAGGAGTGTGTCATGTGGCAGTGTATTGTGTTCAGGTCTGAGACTGGTACATGATGTAATAAGCCTCAGCAGAGGAGGGGCGTGGATTTCTAGACACTCCTGTATATGGAGAGGAGGAGGATCGAGGTGGAGATGGAGCTATGGATGAAAGTGGAGGAGGACAGGACTGTGATCCAGGACAAGACTTTGCGAGGAGAGATGGAGGAGAGTTTACAATGGGAAGGAAAGGATGGACAACAAGAGGAAAAAAAGGGGAAAAGAATGAAATGAAGAGGAGGAGGCATCAGTTTCTTAATGTTTGCTCTTCCTATTTGCTTTTTTACTACGTTTTCCTTTTATACCTACTTTGGTTGTCAATGAACTAACAGACTCATGCAGCTTATTTATGCATTGTAATCCAGCCATGCGATTGGCAGATCAAAGCAGAGGAAAGCCGTCAGTAAGCCATTCAGAGAGCAGAAGCAGTAGTATAAAGGGGTGTGGCTTTGGCAGAGGGCGTGGTCAGGGGGTCTATAAAAGCTGCGGGCAGTGAGCAGATTCAGAGAGAGAGGAGTTCTCCTACTCTGACTGGGTCATGACCATAGCGTCCAGCGGCCATCTATGCTTCTGCTTGTGTTGTTCTTTATCTACATAAAGAAACGTCAGTCATGAGAGTACGTTTACCTCTGATATACCTCCCGCTACACAGTGAATGGGTAGGAGAGGAGGCATCTTCACCTGTGCACACATGCCCACACACACACACACACACACACACACACACACACACACACACACACACACACACACACACACACACACACACACACACACACACACACACACACACACACACACACACACACAAACACACTGAGAATTTATAAATAAAGTGCTTATTTAGGTGTCACTGACCAACACGTGTAAGTGACTAACTCAATGCCTTCTGTATCAGTGAAAACTGCAAAGTAAAACCAAATTATTTTTAGTCCCTTTACTCTCTTATCAAGGTCGGCATAATTTCTCATGTTATGACTTCCTTTTTTTCTCTGTGAAACACAAAAGGAGACATTTAGAAGAATAGAAGAGCTAACTGTACGACTTTAGAAGACTCGAAATATAGCACAAATTGGATGGACTACTTATTGGTATGTTTGCGTCCTTTTACAGTTTGAAAACCTCAGTTCTAATTGGTTCTAAGAGGTCTAATTGCATGGAAAAGAGCAACCAGCATAATTACTCACTGTGTACTCTATCCATCAAACAAAATTGCACTGCGAATCAGCTCACTCACTGATGTACCTGATGACTTTGGATTAATTTACTTCAAATGCTTCAATTAAATTACTTAAATTACAAATGCAATTTATCATCATGCAAAAAAAACAGAAAGCTTTTAAACCAGGTTGTTATGTTGAAACACTAAATATAACAGTAGAAGCTGAGAAAATAATGAAACTACAAGGGGAAATCTACCCCACGAAGTCAGACAATACGTCATAAACATGGACATTAACACAGGAAAAATGTGCAACGGATGCTTTCTGCATATGCAAACAGGGCTAAATAATTTTTCTTTGTGTTTTTTTCAAAATAAAGTCAGCATATCAATCAAATCAATCAAATTTTATTTGTATAGCGCCTTACAACAGCCAAAAGGTGCACAAGGCGCTTTCCAGTAAAAGCATCAATAGACAACAGAAAAAAACGGAAAGAACAAAACAAAACACAAATATCAGAGTCGGAGATTACATGTTAAAAGTTTGTCTGAACAGATGTGTTTTTAACTGTGATTTAAAAGCACTCAACACGGTGATGCTTCGTAGGAGTGTTGGTAAAGCGTTCCAAAGTTTAGGGCCCTGGACAGCAAATGACCAGCCTCCAAACTTTTTATATTTAAATGTGGGAATGACCAGATAGGTGTGTTCAGATGAGCGCAGAGTTCTGGGTGGATGATAGACCGTTACTAAATCGGCGAGGTAGACCGGGGCCAGACCATTGATGGCCTTGAACACGAACAGCAGGACCTTATACTCCACCCTAAACCGTATCGGGAGCCAGTGGAGCGAGGTAGGACGGGGGTGATGTGCGAGCGTTTGGAGGTGTTGGTGAGGAGACGTGCTGCCGCGTTTTGAACCAGTTGAAGCCGATTAAGAGATGATTGATTAAGTCCAGTGTAGAGGGCATTACAGTAGTCTATCCTAGAGCTGAAAAGGCATGAATGACTTTTTCAAAGTCAGCTCGGGACAAGAATGGTTTGACCTTACTGAGAAGCCTTAGCTGGTAAAAGCATATGCAGTCTTTGTATTTAATGGAGAAAAGAAATCACTGAGGTTTAAAATAAACAAAGGTCAATGCCATAAAGAACAACAAGTGCTATTTAAAATCAATTATTCGTCTATGATACTGTATCCTACTATTCTTTTCTGAAAACAGAGAGATTTTTGATGTTTGCTTTTGGACTATTTCCCTTTTGGACGTTCATGTGGCATACTGCAGAGTCCAACTCTTGTATTTTTCGAGATTTCGGGAACAAAACCAAACGAGAAAACTCCATTGGATATGTAATAACATGTACCATAACAACACCTTTTACCATAATCAGAGCTTGACATTAAGCCTTGTTATGTGCTTGTCCTTCAGATAAGTCAATCAGTCATTCACTTTTTTAAGTAATAAAAAGTTCCTTGTCTATTTGTTTTTTGTTTTTGTGGCGTTAATGTAATTTATTCAGAAGCAATAATCACATCACTGTTCTAACTATTTAATGAATGCATTTACACTGAAAAATAACAACTGCATAAATAATTTACTTTTAAAAATTAATATGAATATGCAAAGATAAAATATAAGAAAAAACGCAATGATACTTTTAAACTTGAAACTAAACTGCCAGTAGGTGGCGGCAAGTCATTAATTTAACCAATTTGTTTAAATGGCTGATTTATTAAAGAATGAAGCAAGTGACTCTTATTATGAATGGGTTAATTATTGACTCACCCAATTTGTTCAAAAAAGCTGAATCATTCAGTAACGAAATACCACTGTTGCTCAGAGACGGCAACTGCTGTGGCTTTGTTTGGACCTATTTTCGTTTGCGAAATAAAGCAAAAACAGTCAAAATTGTGTCTAAAATGTAAGTCAAGTTATTATTACTTACATGCTTATTGAACTATTGTAAAAAAAAATCGATGTCACATTTGCAATTGTGCTGATTCAAAAAACTTGATTGTGTGATGTTGCTTAACTAAAGTACCTGTCAAAAAACATGAAAAACAATTATCTTTTTAAAATAAGTCTCTTATGCTCACCCTTTATTTAATCAAAAATACAGTAAAAAGTTATATTGTGAAATATTATTACAAATTAAAAGTATAAAAGTACCTTTTACTGTTTTCTATTTGAATATAATTTAAAATGTAATTTATTCCTGTGATGACGAGGCTGGATTTTACTCCAGCCTTTAGAGTCACATGATCCTTCAGAAATCATTCTAATATGCTGATTAAATGATAACATTTCTTCTTATTATTATCAGTGTTAAAATAGTTGTGCTGCTTACTATTTTAACAATAAAAAATTAACAATAAAAAACTCGGTTTCCAAACTTTTAACAGTATCTGTTAAACTGTATATCATTTGATATTACGTTTCTGTGAGTTAATTGTGTGTGCTGTTGCGCAATATTATGTGATTCTTCCACGAGTTTATATTTCTCACACACAGGTAGACTGCACGAGTCTCAACACCAGCGACCTTGTTACCATCAATACTATGATACCGTCAATACATGATCCATTAATAATGGTCGTTTACACTGGATGTAATAAAATCAGAATCATACTGGCACAAAGATTTTTGATGGTGCTTCCTAGTTTTTTTATGTTGTTGTTGTTATTGAACTTTTAATCAGGCCTCATCAGGTTGGCAAACTCTTTCACTTGCATCTTCAAAAAATCAAATTTTCCTGGACAATCGTTAATGTTGAGCACTGGTAATGTTGGGAAACTGCCAAAAAAAGGAGGTTTGTATGTCATAGACAGTTTAACAGACAAAATGGCAGATAACTACAAGGCTTATCAGAGCAGCAATCTGATTGGCTATTTGTGCAGTTCTTTTTTAGTCGTAAGATCAATTCTCCTTTGTGTTCCATAGAAGAAAGAAAGTTGAGCTTCTTTAGCATGAGATGGTGGTCTTATGATTCAGAACTTGTCTAATTTACTGCCTGTCACATCAAAAAACGTCTCGGTTACAGATGTAACCCTTGTTCCCTGAGTAGGGAACGGAGACGTTATGTCGTGACAACAAATGGGGTTTCGCTTAGAAAGCCTATCAACTTCGAGAAATATATAAAACGAGCCAATGGCAAGGAAATGTCATGGGTCTGCGGAATTTGCATAGCTTAACTCCGCCCCACCTCGTGGGTATAAAAGGAAGGACGATGGCAACATGCAGATGTTTCTTCGCTGAGGAGCCGAGACTGAACTCAGGCAATTACAGCGGCACAGTGGAAGTGGCAGAGAGACGTAACGTTCTCCTTTCGTAGTCACTACGAGTTCCATCGTAACGACGAATGGGGTTCCTAGTCTAATCACGCCACTCGGCTGTCTTCCAGTGCCCTGCGTAAGTCTGAGCTCATATATAGTGTACACTATATATGCTAGTCTCGAGCTTAAGAATACACATATGACCCGCGTGGGAAACATATGGAAGAACACTGGGGTGTCCAGCCCGCAAGGTGGAAAGTTTCAACCCCAGGGGTGGCAAGTTGGCTTGCCAAGGGAAAGACACATGCTCAGAGAGACTTACAGTGTAAATGAAGAGTTTGGTTCCAAAACGAGATAAAAGCCATTTTAAAAAAAAAATGAGTTACTGCACAAATCAGTATTTTATCTGGGTGGTATTGAAAAGTCAATGTTTAATTTTAAATAAAATGCGATATCCGCCGTGTTATTCTGTCATGTTTTCTCCCTTTCTTTCCAAACCGCGACAAACGCCAGTCTCCCTTCTCTGCAGAATGCGATACATCCGCTCAACCAATCACAACGCACCATTCCACGCAATGTAAACAGTAACGGCTGTGCTTTAAATACACCCGGCTTCCTAGTTTTTCTTATCTATTTTGTACTTTTCGATCAACAAACAAACAAAAAAATGAATAATTTTGACGGTATTGATGGACCTGTGTGTTTCTGCGGTGGGTAAGAAACGTAAGGCATCGAAATCGAATCATTTCGTGAGGATATTAAGAAGATGAGGCACTCGGGAGGAGGAAAAATGCTGGCTGTTGCTTGTTCTCACAGGAGGACAGCATCAAACTTCTGTCACTCTGACACATTGACCCCAGGGTATCTTTTGAAAAACTTTCAATTGTTTTATTCAAAGTCAACGAAAACCGAGCAGGACCAAGCATTTTACAGCTGATGGTCAAAAATCCGTGAATCTTTGTGAAAGTATGTGTTTTTGTCTGTCAAAACTTCCTAAAGATATTATAGTAATATTATTATACTAATAAACTTACTTTGTTGTGTATTTTCAACAGTTTCAATATGAAAAATAACTTCTATATTGATTCAATGGATTAATTGCATTTAGAAAAAAAATTAATGGATTTATTGCATTTTGGGGGAAAAAAATAACCCGTTTTTATAATAAATCTTTGAAAATCAAAACCTGGATTTAACTTTTTTTTTTGTTATTATAACCTGTAAATGCTATGTGAAAGTTTGAAACAGAAAATAGTGGTTTTCATCTTTCCACTTTCTTGGTAAAGAAAACACATTTTTACTCAAAATAATCAAAATGGATTTATTGCGTTTTGGAACCAAACTCTTCAAATATACATGTGGGGGTCACTAGTGGTGAACCATGCACATGCAGGCACCTAGCCAATGTGAAAGCTGCCGCAGGAATAGACTCTGGCATTGACAACAACAGTGCTGGAGGAACTCGGGGCTTCTCGGGGAAACTCACCTGAGGAAATTTCACGTATCTAGTCCGAGGAGTGGAATGGCGAACAAGGAAGACACATGAGCAGATCCAGTTACCGGGTAGTTGAAGCGAGTACACAAGAGGATACTGGCTCCACTCGGAGATTGTAGAATCTCGCAAATGTGTTAGGTGTCGCCCAGCCTGCAGCTCTGCAAATGTCTGTTAGCGCGGCGCCATGCACTAGAGCCCAAGAGGAAGCCACACTCCGGGTAGAGTGAGCCTTCACACCAAGAGGGCTGCTGGTATCCACTATCCAGTGAGACAACCTTTACTTGGAGAGAGCCTTTCCCTTCAGCTTCCCACCATAACAGACAAAGAGCTGGTCTGAGGTCCTGAAACACTGCATTCTGTCTACGTAGGCACGGAGGGCGTACTGGACAGAGCAGTGCCAAGGCTGGGTCTGCCTCCTCCAGGGGCAGTGCTTGCAGGTTCACCACCTGATCTTGAAAGGGAGTGGTGGGAACCTTGTGCAAATATCCAGGGAGGGGTCTCAGGATCACGTGAGAATAGGCCGGCCCGAATTCGAGGCATGCTTCGTCAACGGAAAATGCGTGCAAGTCCCCTACCCTCTTAATGGAGGCCATAGCAACCAGGAGCGCTGTCTTAATTGACAGAAACTTAGCTCCACTGATTGCAGAGGCTCAAAGGGAGCACTCTGCAAACCACTGAGTTCCCAAGATGGAACAAGAGGAGGGGGAGGAGGATTGAGTCTTCTCGCTCCTCTCAGGAACCTGATGATCAGGCCATGCTTTCCCACGACTTACCTTCGACTGCGTCGTGATGTGCGGCGATAGCAGCAACATACACTTTCAGGGTGGAGGGAGACAGCCGTCGTTCCAACCCATCTTGCAGGAAGAAAAGCACGACACTGATCGGGCATTTTTTCTGGGGTCTTCTTGTTGAAAAGAGCACCAGTTGACAAAGAGGTTCCACTTCAACGCATAGGCATGTCTCGTGGAGTATGCTCTAGCGGAAGTGATGGTAGCCATCACTGCTGGTGGTAGGGTACTCAAACCTGCCTTGTTGCATCCAGGAGCCACACGAGGAGGTTCCAAAGATTGGGACGAGGGTGCCATAGAGTGCCCCGTCTCTGAGAAAGAAGGTCCTTCCTCAGAGGAATTGGCCAGGGAGGTGCTGTCGCGAGGAGTACAAGTTCGGAAAACCAGGTCCGGGTGGGTCAATGAGCCGCAACCAATATGACCTGCTCCTCGTCCTCCCTGATCTTGCACAGACCCACATGGTCTGTGCAAGAAGGCTCACTGGGGGAAACACATATTTGCTGGGCCAGCTGTCAGCGGTCAGGGAGTAAAACAGGTTGCAATGGGACGAGTCGTGGGAGGCAAACAGGTCTACATGTGTGTCCTCGAACTAAGGTTATTTTCGTAAACGAAAACTGAAACTAAGACTAAAACTATTGGTCAAAAAACATTTTCGTAAACTGAAATAAAATAAAAAATTCATAACAAATGAAAAACTAAAACTAAACGAAACTAACAACAGTTACTGAAAAACTAACTGAAATAAAATAATAATTAGCGAAAATAAATAATCGTTTTCGTGATTAATAAGCTCTTTACTTCCGCGGAAAAATCTGACCTGTGGCTGTTTAAGGAAATGCCTATATTTGGCGCTTCATACGCGTGAAGTTGCTGAGGCGATTAACCGCTGTCCTGTGACGAGCTCAATCAAGGACCGTAACGTAGAACACATCGCTAGTGCATAGCAGCTGTTCATGCATCTTTTGTGGTGGAATGGGAAACAACACCAGGTAATAAGACGCAAGTTGGACTTCTTTTAACTTGAGCGCAGCATTTTTAGAATGCCGTTTCATTTGCGAGACGGTGCAACACCAAAACAAGTTCGTGAAGCACAAAAAAAACTTAAATGTGATGTCATGTTTTCATGAAGGTTGAAAGGCTGAAAGGTGCTGTTATTATCTTTGTTTTTACAAAACATTTACTGCTAATAATATTAACACACACACACACACACACACACACACACACACACACACACACACACACACAATCTTTGTGGGGACTCTCCATAGACTTAATGGTTTTTGTACAAACTGTACAAACTGTATATTCTACCCCCTTATACTAACCCTACCCCTAAACCTCCCCATCACACACACACACACACACACACACACACACACACACACACACACACACACACACACAACACACACACACACACACACACACACACACACACACACACACAACACACACACACACACACACACACACACACACACCTACCCCTAAACCTGCACATCACCCACAACTTTCTGCATTTTCACATTTAAAAAAACAAACTATTTCTGTATGATTTATATTTTATTTTAAGATTTACTTGTTTCACTCACTCACTCACTTACTCGTAATGGTTGTAATGGTTTTTAACGTAATGGTCTCCTTACACTGATGAGTTAGTATGTTTCATCTTTTTGGTTTGAGATTGAACAAAGCACCAAATAAATGGAACTTAAAAGTACACAAGAACATTTATTTTATATTTATTATTAAGATGTCTGCACAGTTAACTGTAATTTGTGCAAACATTACACTTAAAGGGATACTTTACTGGTTTTTCATATTAAACTATGTTATTCCCTTAACTAAGACGAGTTGATGCATACCTCTCTCGTCTCAGTGCGTGCACTAAATCACTGTCTTGCTGCGAACCTTTGTTAGATCTTATCTCAGCCCTGTTCATTCAATACGGGCCAAGAAGAGAAGCGACCCAACACCTCCACGTTTTCCCTATTTAAATACAGTTACTAGAGTAGTGTAACTCGACCAAGGACGGTGACACAAAATAAAACGTTGCGCTTTTCTAAGCGTGTAAAATGGATAACTATATTGTATGGCAGAATACCATAGCAAGTGCTTGGGAGCACTTCGACTCGGCACAGTAATATCATCACTCGTGAAAAGTCCGCTCCCTCTCCTCCTCCCTCTCATTTCAACGGAAGCGGACTTTCAAGCGGAATTTAAAGTATCCCTTTAAATGAAACTTCTCGCGTTGGTCTACACTGGAAGTGTACTGCTTGCTCTGCTAAACTATAATTACTAAAACTAAAACTGAAACTAAATAAAATAAAAACTAAATAGAAATGTGTTTGCAAAATAAAAACTAAACTAAAACGAACAAAACCATTAATGAAACTAACTAAAACTAAACTGAAAATTAAAGCAAAATTGAAAACGATATTAAAACTAAACTAATTTTAAAAAGCAAAACTATAATAACCTGGCTCGAACTGATCCTAAATCAGCTGAACAGACTGGGGATGGAGTCGCCATACTCCAGGAAGAGGCTGAAACCATGGTCGGCTGCACAATTCAGGGTTCCCGGAATATAAATGGCTCGAAGCGACCTCAGATGCTTCTGACTCCATAGGAGGAGGTGGTGGGCGAGTTGCGACATATGGTGGGAGCGTAGACCACTTTGTCGGTTGATGTACGCAACTGTCGCGGTATTGTCTGAGCGGACTAGTATGTGTTGGTTCTTGAGAAGCGGCAGAAAGCGGAGCAGAGCAAGACATACTGCCAGCAACTCAAGGACTAGTATGTGTTGGTTCTTGAGCAGCGGCAGAAAGCGGTGCAGAGCAAGACATACTGCCAGCAACTCGAGGCAATTGACATGCCAAAGGCGCAAGGGGGACTGACCATGAGCCTGCGGCAATATGTTTATTGCACATGGCGCCCCAGCCCATGGCGGAGGCATCTGTTGAGACAACAACATGCCAGTAAACTCGATCTAAGGGCACTCCGGCCCGTAGAAAACTGAGGCTCAACCACGGGGTGAAGGTCTGATGGCAGGTCGGAGTAACTGGTACTCGCAACGTGCCTTGTTGCCATGCCCACCTCGAGACTCGATCGCGAAGCCAGTGCTGAAGCGGTCTCATATGAAGCAGTCCGAGCGTCGTAGCTGCGGATGCCATATGGTCCAGGAGCCTCTGAAAAAATTTCAGTGGAACCGCACTCTTTCCCTCGAATTGATTCAGGCAAGTCAGCAGTGACTGCACGCGATCGCTCTTAAGCTGAGCGTACATGGCGACCGAATCAATTTCCATACAGAGAAAACTTTGCACTGGGAAAACTTTGCACTGAATCGCGTAGCCGAGCCTGATGGTTCTCGCGACCCAGTGGGACAGGTTGGGAAGCTCTAACCAATCTCCCAAGGACTGTACCAGTGGGGTCATGGGAACCACAGACATACCGCCGGTGAGGCAGCAAGGCCGAATGACTGGCCCGGACAGGGGAGGCATAGCGTCCCGGCGTGGGGGCAGTCATTGACCGCGTCCTGACAGAGGAGGCCAGGGAAGGACCAGTGTTTCACGGGGGCCTGCTCTGCCAGGGGTCTGGCGACAGAGGGGGACAAGAGTGGCTTCTGGGTGGTTGAGAACTGTTAAGGGTAAAGTCCTCAACCGCACCGCCGAAGAAGCCGGCCTGGGATATTGGAGCGTTGAGCAAACATCATTGGTGCACTCGGTTGTGGCACACGGTTGTGGGCCGAGGAATTATTGTCGGCGCTTTGTTCAACACCGTCACCCTCAGGTCACCCTGGCCACCAGCCGAAGAACTACTTCTCGTGGAGGGTGTAGATCAGGGTGTGGATGAAGGGAATTCTCGCTCTAGTGAGCTCAATGTGTCTCAAAGTGTCGCGATTGTCATTTTCCCGCAGTGAGAACATGAACCATCCACAAAAGCTGCTTTAGCGTGATCAATGCCCAAACACGCAAAGCAGCTATTGTGCCCATCCGATTCAGAAACCATCCGACCGCAACCAGAAGTGCATGGACGAGACATCTTTCACTGCTGTTTTGGAAAGATGTATTGCGCGTACAACTCTAAAATGAGAGGAAATAGACTCCGCAGATGCTGAAGCGACCAGGGAGAAAACACACATCTGGCAATAACTGCACAGATCAGCAGGCAATGTGAATCTCGCTGGTATTCACCGTCACACCAACACCTGGAAAGAAGCTCGTTTTGAAGAGTGAAAACTCAGAATGGCTTGTGGAGTAAAGAATACACTTGGGGAAGACACTTGTCCCTTCCTTTTATACCCACGAGGTGGGGCGGAGTTACGCTATGCAAATTCCGCAGACCCATGGCATTTCCTTGCCATTGGCTCATTTTAGATTTCTCGAAGTTGCAGAGTTTTTATATTTCTCGGCTTTCTAAGCGAAACCCTATTCATCGTCACGACGGAACTCGTAGTGACTACAAAAGGGAACTGCACTTGCAGGGTTGCACAATGTGCATCATAGCGACTGCATCATACGTAGGCTGTGATATAACATGTAAAGTTTCACCTAGAACATTATTCAGTGCATAATTTTGACTAGTGGCATAAAGTCTGATTTACTTTGCACAGGAAGAGACAGTCTGACTGAAATATAAAGGTGACCAACAACTGTTTGCCATTAAGGGGGAATATAAAAAACTAAGTAGATGATAAGATAGAATAGATGAAGAATATACAGAGAATGCAAATAATGGTATTGCAGTCTACAAAAATAGGCAACACTGAAGAAATGGTCGAAAATTGTGTGTAAAAAAAACAATAATTTCACAGAGATAACTCAGAAAAGGAAGCTGAATATACAATTCTGCTCATGGATGCCTAGTTTACTCACCAGTGACCACTATGTAAATCTCTAAGATTTGATGTCACTAAACTGGCAAAGTTTGGAAAAATATTTTCCTCCTCAAAAGTGCTCATTGCATTAACCCAGTACCTTGTCAACGCAACTTTTTGGCACACTGATAACCTGACTCACAACAATGTCATAGATGTCAGTCAATTTATAGATATGAAATGTAAATGAGGGAAAACAAAACATTTTGGTCATCAATTTTCCAACCCAGTCTGAAAATGCAATGCTGCGGTATAAAACTACCACTGACAAACATGGATGACTATCAAAACTATCTTCAAGCACAGGCTTTTTCAATCTTATCTTTAAACAAGGCATACAAAGACTCTAAATTCAACAATGTAGTGTAACCTTTAACCCCGTGCGTAACCCCAGTACTCACGTCGGGCTGCAGCTGGCCATTGAAGCTGGCGGTGCGGAAGGGCGAGTGGGTAGATAGACGCTTGTCCCACTCGCTGGGCCGTGGCTCGGGCACCGACTCCATGAAGCTCCGCTTTAGCTCGCTGATACTCGTGTGATGGCGCATGATTTCTGTCTGTGTCTTTTCCACATCCTGAGAGAGAAATAGAGGTCCAGGCGGAAAGAAAGTATACCAAAAAGGTCAAAAGAAAAAGCGCAAAAGGATAGAAGAAGAGAAATTTAGGAACCGATAGCAAAATTGAGAAAAAAGAAAGAACACAGGAAGATGAAGGACAGATGAAGAGATTAAGAGAGAGAAATAACCAAATGAAGATGTCACATTAGTTTTAATGATCTTAAATAAATCACTATTTTACTCTAAACTCAAGGGATGTCACATCTAGGGATGGGAATCAAGTATTTTTTATCAATACACTGGCACTGGATAATTTTAAGATGTTTGGTTCCGTTAACGATTCTTAAATCTCCACAGATTCCATCTGGGGTGGGTTGTGAGCTTGTAGTCTAAATCGATGATGGCAAAGACTGCACATCACTCTTAAAAATAAAGGTTCCAAAAGGTTTTTTTTTTTTGCCATAGAAGAACTATTTTGGGTTTCTCAACAGTAAACAGTTGTTAAGAGAACCATTTTTTATTTATTTAAATAATCTAAAGAACCTTCAGGGAACTATAGATGACAATTAAAAACTTTACTTTTAAAAAATGTGTACATAATAATACAATAAACAATAAATAACTGTACATTTGTTGCTGCATGCAACCAGCGAGGACAACACCGTATAAATGTGCTGTGTTGTACATTGTATTGTCCTCGCTGGTTGCATGCAACAACACATGTACACACTGTAGGTGTGAATGACTGAAGCAGTTATTTTTAACTAATCAGACAAAAATAATAATAATAATAATAAGTCTTGAACTCATGGGTTTGAACTCATCAAGTAATTCACTCACTGGATCGTTATTTTACATGAGTCACTAGTAAGGAACCAAAATCATTACATCTCTTGTGATCCCCATCCCTAGTCACATCGGTTTTCAGTCAAGCGAATGTCACACACAAAGCCATTCTACAGATCGCCCATGGGCCACCAAGACACAGGTCTCTTCTCTTCCACTTTCACTGTCTTCTAATTGCATTTTCCCCTTTTTCTCACCACCCGCAGCTTGATTTGCCACCCATCATCTCCTCTCAGTGGCATCGGGTAATCAGCTATGCTCAGACACTATGACGCTATGAATATTAATTTCAGAGAGGAGTCTTTGTGACTTTTCAAAACAAATGATCCATGTGTATACAGACAAACTGTGATTTATGAGTTTGAGAGAGAGACAGATGGTCTAAAATCTCAGCTGATCTTTATTCCTTTGAGACATTCCTGGTAGACAGGTGAGACTTTGGAAACAAAATGGAGAGAACTGATCTGTGTCTCAGTGCCCAACAGAACATCTGCAAGAGTGAAACACTCTCATGAGAAACCAGACCTCATCATCTACATTCAATGATTTCAGACAGACAGTTGCTACGTGAAAATAAACAAAGCCAACATGTTTTTGGACTATAAATTTTAAATATATTTTGGGTAACAAACTAAAAAAAGCTACTGCATTACATACAGTTTGTCAAATTTAAGTTTGCAGGCTAGTAGTTTGAAACTGCTATTTATATTTAGCAAATGGTTCTGTTCTTAAATCTTGTGAGCTGACAACCTAGACAGTATTTTAAAGTATCGTAAGTGTTCCACAAAATAGGCCCAAAGTACACTTTAGATTGGACAAGAATGCTAGCATATACAGACGAATGCACAATCTTTCAAGGTGTACTTCATTTGATAGCATACAAGAACACAGGTATTCGACACATGAGGACTAGAAATTTTTCGTTTTTGTCAAGTATTTGATCATTTGATGAGCGATAAAAATGTTTTTGGTAAAGAGTTGCGTGTATCTCTTAAACCCCTCACACAAGCACTCGACAACTATTATTATTGCATCTCCAGTAGTTTGTTGTTCCACCTTGTGGACAAAATGTGCATGTGTGAGCTGAGCGTACAGAGTATGCATGGTTAGAAAAATCTAGCAGCAAACATACTGCACTATGCTAATGATAAAATTTACATCACATGCACTGAACACATAGTCGAGCATACATGTAAAATGAAATAATCAGCAATTGTTATTCTGCCTCCAAAGAAACCTTTTTGGCAGAAATGTAAGGTAATATTGTATGTATTCTATAATTTACAGAAAAAATATCAAATCAATTTTTAACATGTATTAAAATACTCTAGCTTAGTAACATGCTAACATATTAAGATAATAAATAAAAATTATGTTTTGCTATTACAGTATGTATAGCTTTCCTGGATTGCTTATGATGCCTTAAAAGCTAGTCTGGCAGTCAGCTCACTTTAGTTTGTAAAATATCTAATTTCTGATGTTATTTCATTAATTAAACTCTTCTCTAAAGGTAGATGAGGTGGTAATCATGTAAGCACTTCATCGGTTTTAACATTAGCTGTTCAAGCTCCAGTGTAAACAAAGCTTGAGTTCAGACATGGGTCAAATGCTGGGTCCTGATCTCTAAACATGCTGTTTTATAAACTGGTCTATATTCCTTTCTAAAGCTATAGCGTACTATATGAATCATATGCTGTCACAATTCAATGCAGCATATGATAGATTTGACACATGTCTGTTAATCAGTTGATGTATGAAACAAAGCAAAGTGCAAAACAGTGCTTGGCTCAAACATCAACAGCAATCTTAACACTTAATATAACAATAGTATATGTGATGGAGACACAGTGTTATACAAGATGTTTGGTTAGGTACAGAGATCACAGGGTTAGAGAAGAGGTCATGGTGTGGCTGGGTTACTGTCACAAAATCCATTTGGGTGTCAGACTCATTATCAGACTCATCAGACCTCACAAGGACAACAGAAACAAACAGCTTTTGTAGCTTATTGTAGTATGTAAATATATGACTGGGACAGGCTGTATAATCTGTATAATAGAACACTGCAAATCAGTAATATAATAATGTGATCTGATAACAAATAAACAAATAAAAACATGAATTAGTAGTTAAATGGACAGACAATGATTATACTGTAAATCTGGCTAAACAGTACACTTTTTCAGAATATTTATGGGCTTATTGCACTATGTTTAACCCTGGGTCAACATTTGTTTTTAACCCAGACTAAAGACCATTTTTAAGCCATGAAATACTGATGTGGATTAAATATCCATGTGCTTAGCTCAGTCACTGTGTTTAGATTCAGTGTCCAGGCCAGTCAAAATACTAGTCTGGAAAAACCATTAAAAATAACCGTGACAGAAAACATTAATTAGTGATGAAGAGACTGTATTATTGGCATTTATGTACATTAGCATACTTATGTGGTGACAATTCCACAGTTGGATAGTTCTGTACACATGCTGTTCTTTTTTAATCATTAGTATTGAACTGTTTAGCCATGACGTCAATTTTCAGGCCAGCCTGCAGGCTAAATCTAGTGTGAAATCTCAAAATCTGACCATGCAGGATTAATTTAATAATCCAGAGTAAAGTATGAAGCATGTAAACAGGAAACATGATACAGGGTTATAAATTGTTTATTAATTTAAAGTGTGGAAAGCCCATTAGAAATATTAAGAGAAGCTGGAACAGATTAAGCATAGTATTTTTCAGTGCTTTAAAAACAACTACTTGCTACATTTTTTGTATCAGATCAATTATTTTGCATTAAATTATGAACTGAAGAAAAAAAAAGTAAATACATTTCATATTAAAGTAGTTAAATCAAAATTCCCAATCATATATTTAATTAAATAGTGCTAAAAAAATTAAAGAATAAATAGAAGCGAGTACTTGCATTACAGTTAGTGAGGTAAATAGTGCATGCCAAGCCTTTAGGGTTAAGCTACAAAACAAAACACAAAAGAGAGTGTGCGCTGAGAAGAATGAAGAAAGAAACAAGATGAAACAGAATATCATGCAGTGAGACATGCAGCGGCAAAAACAAGACATTTCCAGAGTTTCAATACAAACCTCCAACATTAAATTGCTATGTTTGATATAAATAGTTTCACCCTCAATTTTCTTAGCTCTTTCTGTGAAGAACAGGGGGGAAAAAGTTGGCAGTGTTTGAACGTAGAGAAAATCATGAAATGAATCTTGGGTATTTTTTATGATTTGAACTGCAATTGCATTCAGTGTGTGGGGATGTGGAGGGATGGAGACAAATCAAATATGGATGAACCACAGCAGCTAGACAGGGGGGAGAGGTCAAAGGTGACTGCAAGATCAGGAATAATTGTGCAATGGGTAAAGTTATGAAAGTGTAATGAGTTTAAAATAAACTCCTCTTTGCCATCATTTGTGAAACGCTATCCAATTTGCAACTCTCTGGTGTTATTAAATCAATGCTACATTTGATTGAGCATCCTGACCACTGTGATCCAGCAACACTATACAACCAGTGTAATTCTTGTCTCGAAAATGTTTTGGATAATCTTGGTTATTAGATGAATATTAGTGAGCATTTTCTAATGTCTATAACCACATAAGCTAGAGTATATAAAAGCACACTACCAGTCAACAGTTTGGACATAGGTGACCACATTTTTATTTCTCATGATCTTAAAAAGTATTTGATCTACAGGCTTACCCTTGTGAAAAGAAGTGTATTGAATATGCACTTATAGTGTACTTTAAAATCTTAAAAATATATATTTAAAAGAAGAACTTGCATGATAAAATATTTAAGTGAAAAAATTTAAGTGTACTTAGAGAGTACACATTCATAACTACGTTGATGTTTATTAACAACACACTAAACTCTTTCCCTGCAAAGGCTGCCATTGACAGACATTTTCCGTCATTTCTGTGAAAACGCTTCCCCGCCATTGACAGAATTTTCTGGCATTCCGTGTTTTCACTGTTATACGGTTTCACTCATCTTTTTGCTCAAAATGTTGCTTTTTCATGAAACTTATCCACATTGAAGTGTTGAAAAAAAGAATGCATGAAGCTAGAATAAAATGTTTTGTTGTTGTTTAAAAGCAGAGGGTCTGTTATTTCTTTTGATATATTGCAAGTTCAGATATTCATACAACAAAATTAAAAAAAAATTGAAAATGTTAAAACATGTTGGTGGTGGCTGGCAACATACAAAAAGAAAATGCTGGTGTGAAAAGAGTTAAGTACAATTTTTAAAAATGTGCTTTGAAATAATTTAAAATGCACTTTAAAGTAAAACTTTTATTTTTGACTGTGTTAATCCTGTTCCCTTTCGAGGGGAACTCGAACTGTGTCAAGCGCTATGGGGAACGCCTCAGCGTGACTGATGACTGAAACACTGTAGAATCACGATCCTATTGGTCGGCGTCAGCCATGACGTCATGCTCAATCGCGACCAGGAAGTATAAGAGGAGCGCCTAGAGAACATGTCATCCTCTTTTCGTCTTCAGGAACTGTTTCACTGACACTGTGAGTAAAACGAAACTATGGCAAACAAGGGAAGTGTGCCGACCCGTGTGAGAGGTTTCTCACATCTGACGCATCCTCTGGTCCAACAGGCAGTGCTCTACTGAACGCGCCCGCCAGGAGAGTATTGCCATGGCAGCGTGTGAGAGAAAAAAAAGAAAGAAAAAAAACTCTTGATGAGCGCTTTCTCTCTGGCCACACCCTACCAGACACAGTTGGTACTACGTCCCTCCTCCAGTTAAAACGAACGTAGACAGGCTGTAATTAACGGCCTCTGTTCCCCTCCTGGATAGGATGGGTTTCCCTTACGGTGTGGTGAGATTGCTATAGGGACTCTGTCGCTTCCTTTTCAATGAGATTCGTGTAGCCCAGATCTAGATCTCCTCTCATGTGAGAGTCATCATGCTGAGACCTCTGGCTCTGGAGCCCCATGCAGGCAGCACGGCTGCTAGGGACTAGGGATCACTCTCTTAAGTCGTCAAGAGAGGTTTTCCTGGCCCTCCGCCTCTCGGGCTCTTAGCTGGATTTATTTAATATAGTTGTTTCCAAAAAAATAAATAATAATAATAAAAACCTAATAAAAAAGACTAGTTTAAGACCACTTGGGTGCGAGTATGGCAGGTCTCCTCTTCTTAGAGTCTTTCAGCTAGGCCCCTGCTCTGCATAACCCTGTGGAGGCAGTATGCGTCTCTGAATTTGCGACAGTGGTCAAGTCGCTCCTCTAGAGTAGGATGACGTAGTACTACCCTAGTTAGCAGGGTGTTTCTATAGAGTGCTTAGTAACAAGCTAGCTCTCCTAACTATATGTATCAGGACTCATCTCCTTTGAGAGTCATCCTGCTGAGGTCTCCATACGTACAGTTAGACTGTGTTATCTGTTTATAGCATGTGTCAGGCCTCCTCTCCTTCGAGAGTCATCCTTCTGAGGTCTCCATGCAAACAGACATTGCGGGTGGAGCTTGAGAAGTGGCCCCTCCCTTTCTGAGGAGGTGCTTCAGGCCCTTCACTCCCGGAGCTTTGGTGATAGTCGAGCTAGCTCTCCTAACTATGTGTCAGGCCTCTTCTCCTTTGAGGGTCATCCTGCTGAGGCCTCCATATATTCAGTTAGGCTGTGTTATCTGTTTATAGCATGTGTCAGGCCTCCTCTGCTTCGAGAGTCATCCTGCTGAGGCTTCCATGCAAACAGCATTTCAGGTAGAGCTTGAGAAGTGGCCTCTCTCTCTGAGGAGGTGCTTTAGGCCCTTCGCTCCCTGAGCTCTGATGATCGTTGAGCTAGCTCTCCTAAATATGTGTCAGAACTCCTCTCCTTTGAGAGGTCATCCTGCTGAGGCCTCCATGCATACAGACGTTGCAGGTGGAGCTTGAGAAGTGGCCCCTCCCTCTCTGAGGAGGTGCCTCAGACCCTCCACCCTGAGCTCTGATTGTGGTCGAGCTAGCTCTCCTAATTATGTGTCAGGCCTGCTGAAGCCTCCATATATACAGCTTGGTAGAGTGCTGAAGGGGTTCTTACTCATTTCTTGAGTAGTTGTTAGACCCCTCGCTCCCTGAGCTCTGGTGGTAGTCGAGCTCTCTCTTAACTTCTATTACAGGTAGAGCTTGAGAAGTAGCCCCTTTGAGGTGCTTTAGGCCCTTAGCTCCCTGAGCTCCGATGATCGCCAAGCTACCTCTCCGGAATATATGCGTTGGGCTTCCTCTCCGAAAGTCATCCTGTTGAGGCCTCCATATATACAGTTCGGTAGAGCGTGGAGGGAGAGCACCTAGGCCCCCTCGCTCCCTGAGCGTTGTAGCGGTACTCTAGCATGTGTCAGGCCTCCTCTCCTTCGAGAGTCATCCTGCTGAGGCTTCCATGCAAACAGCATTCCAGGTGGAGCCAAGGTGCTTTAGGCCCTTCGCTCCCTGAGCTCCGATGATCGTCGAGCTACGCCTCCTCTCCTTTGAGTCATTCTGCTGAGGCCTCCATATATACATTTTGGCTGTGTTGATCTGTTCTATAACATGTGTCAGGCCTCCTCTCCTTCGAGAGTCATCCTGCTGAGGCCTCCATGCAAACAAGCTTTGCAGGTAGTAGGAAAAGGGCCATCTCACTAACAGAGAGTTGTTTAGGCCCCTCACTGCCTGAGTTCTGCATCATGAACTTTATTCACCCTATGAGGAAAAGCTCTAGACCACAGTGGTGTAAGTGTGGCAAGCCTCCTCTAATCTCATCAGTCATCCTGCTGAGGCCTCCGCTTCCCATAGCACCGTGAAGGAGCTATCGTCTCTGGCTAGAGACTGTGGTTGAGTAATGTAAACCCAAGCAGGTTGTTGGCTTCAGCGTTAAGCATGATAGCCTCCCTGGTGTGGGGGTTGACACTGTCCCCCCGTAAGTAGCAGGCTAGGGCCCATAGGCTCCGGGCTATACTCCTTTAAAGGGACCCCCCTCTGAAGGTCGGGCTGTGGTTCCCATGCAGTGTAGGTATCTCGTTCCCTATAACGCTTGACGCAGTTCGAGTTCCCTTTGAAAGAGAACGTCTCAGGTTATGACTGTAACCTATGTCCCATGAGAACAGGGAACGAGACACTGCGTCTCGTCGCCATGCCTCTGGTCTGCTTTTACAGTCCCTTCAGACGAAGAAGTGAATGACATGTTCTCTAGGCGCTCCTCTTATTCTTCCTGGTCGCTCTAGAGCATGACGTCATGGCTGACACCGGCCAATAGGATTGTCGTGATTCTACAGTGTTTCAGTCATCAGTCACGCTGAGGCGTTCCCCATAGCACTTGACGCAGTGTCTCGTTCCCTGTTCTCAAGGAACATAAGTTACAGTCGTAACCTGAGACGTTTTGTGCTTTAAAGAAGTATACATATCTGAAAGTGTTTACAAACACATTAAAGCACATACTGTATAAAGTATTTGATTATAATTTTAACTAGGGATGCACCGATACCAATACCAGTATCGGTATCGGGCCCGATACTGAGCTCATGTACTTGTACTCGTACTCGTAAAAATGCCCCGATACCAACAACCGATACCAGACAGAGACAGCATGTGTACAGTGTCCGAAATTATAATGGGGATAATAAAAGAAGGCTGTATATGAAGTAAATGTATCTTATCAGTGGAATATTAAACCGAATATATTAACGCGTCACCTATTTAACTGTGGTGCGCAAGCTGATAAGAGAAAAACGTGCAGTGGATTGAGCGCGCTACGACACAGACGCGCGAGCTGGTCGAGCGCACCCCTTTTTCACAGACGTCAGGGAAAAGTTTGTAGTTCAGTCGGATGTCAATGGCAAATAAAGTAAAACGAGGCATGTAGCTTATTAATAACGTTAACTGACGAGAGAGAGAGAGAGAGAGAGAGAGAGGAGAGAGAGAGAGAGAGAGAGGAGAGAGAGAGAGAGAGAGAGGAGAGAGAGAGAGAGAGAGAGAGAGAGAGAGAGAGAGAGAACTTCTGTTGAATGCTGTTGGTTGCGGATCGTTCACTCACCACGTGTTATTTGGATTAAAACTAAATCGTATATGTAAGTAAAACATGAACGGTTACCTTATTTATGTTTAACGAGTGGTTGCCTACATTATTACTGGACATTTGCAGGTCAAGAATTTCCATGAACTTCAAACATCCACAGCGCGCGCCCCGAAAACCACCAGACAGCGCGCGAATACTGAATGGAAGTCTTTCACGCATTGCGCTTGTACGGACGAATTCACACAAAACTATGTAAAACACGTGTCTTGGCGAGTATCCTAGTAAAAGTCTGTTATATATCTCAAGTGAACGTAGACAGTATAATTCAAATGGCGTCCGTTCGTTCGGTCTTAAAGGAGCAGCAAATAAATCTGCTGCTGTGTTTTAATGTTAATCAAACGAATGACAAATAAATGACTGTCTGCTCTTGTCTAAATAGGCTACCTCTATCAACTTTACAAAAAGATCCATCTATATTTAATTTATACAGTAATGAATATGCAGTGCATGAAATATATATTTGATGAACTAATTAAGTTTAAATTTAATAAACAACTAATATGATTGATATTATTTTGGTTTCTCTACCAGTACATTTAAAATTTACAAATGCATGAATTGAAAATTAAAAATACAGGTATCGGTTATGGTATCGGTATCGGCGAGTACCAAAAATGAAAGTATCGGTATCGGACTCGGTCTGGAAAAAGTGGTATCGGTGCATCCCTAATTTTAACTGTAGTATGTTATTCAATATACCATTTAAAGTTAATATATTTTGTATATTGTACTAAATTCTAAATTGCTTTATCATTATGAATGTGTAAGTACAAATATATTTGAATACATGACATGCATGTTTAAATAGAAATTACATTAAAGTATATTTTAGTTTGCCACAAATGCTTGTCAGTACATTTGGCAGTACACTTTAACCATATTTCAAGGCCAATGAAGTAATTATAAAATTAAATGTAAATATGTACTAAATTCCCACTTAAGTGGGTTAAAAATATTCTATTTTAATATTCACATACTCTTTTAAAGCATATTATTTCTGTGATAAGCACTCTTTTTTAAAGTATTGTTAGGATTAAATAAACGTAAATAATGCTATATGTTCCACTTTAACAACCTTTGAATTTGTTCTTTCACTTCTAGGCTAGTATGCTATTCACTGCAGTCAAGAGAAAATTATGCAAATCCCAAAACAAATCTGCTGACTAAAACTTGTGTGTGGTTTTCACACAGAAATCATAATTCATAAGAAACAATTATTAAATTGTAATTTGAATTATTGAGTTTGAATTATGAGTTTGAATAATTGAGGATAAGTCTCAATTCACACATATGAGTCATGGTGGTCTTAAAAATATTACATTTATTGTATGTTACAGCTTTTTCCAGAGTAGATTCTGTATAAAATGTAGCCAGTCACATTTAGTCTAGGCCTTTGGGCTTCTGGTTTTGATAATGACACACTGCACGTGCTGTCAGGTGAGACTGCATCTTTAGAGAGGCATCCAACTACACAACAAGATCAACAGTACTTCAGATACTTGCAAACTGAGGAGGCATTCACCTCTTCCCTCCCACATCCTCGCTAATGGCTGACAACTTTGCCAATTTTTCACAGATCAAGTAACAATCAGCAGCAGCCAATTCTCAACACACAAAAAAACCTAACAGACACCCACGACTCGCATGCAAATCTCTACTCTCCTCTTATGGAGGCAGAAGTGTCTAAAGTTCTCCTCTCCAACCATCCTACCATTGATCCTTTTCTCTCCCATCTTTTACACAGCATCTCTCCCTCCCCACATCACTCACATGCATCATAAACGTATCACTATGCACTGGAACTTTTCCCACCACATTCAAAATGGCTTGTGTAACTAACATTAAATTCCAGGCCACCTGCAGACTAGTCTTCTTCCAAAAAACACTAGAGCAAAAAGGTTTCAAGCAACAAGGAACACTTTTAACAAGGTTTCTCTTTTTATTCTCACAGAACAAGCTGCTAGACAGCAACCAGTAAGGATTTAACCTGACTGACTTGATGTCAAAGCGAACATTCAACATATTCAGCCTTGCTATCCTTAAAGGATAATCCACTTTTTTTGGAAATAGGCTAATTTTACAACTCCCCAGAGTTAAACAGTTGGGTTTTACCGTTTTCGAATCCATTCAGCAGATTTTCTGATATTTAGAAAAATATCAGTTACCAGACAGTTTCTGGTCCCATTGACTTCCATAGTAGTGCTGTAGCGGCGCGTCGATGACGTCGTCGACGCCATATTTTTGCGTCGACACTTCTTCATTTATTTATTTTTTGCACCGTTTCCGGCAGTACAGCTCGCCAACACACGAGGGAGACCGAAACATTGCAGAATGGAGGACGAAGACCACTAGAAGTGAATGTGCTTTCCATTAAATGAATCAAAACACAGTAAACAAATCCTTAACAAAAAAAACCTTTGCAATTTAGACGCGCAAACTGTGTGCCGGTGCGGTGAGACAGATTCGGCTTGCAGTCGTTCATCCGCGGACGCGCTGTTACAAAAGAAGCCGTGCACACAGGCAAGCGAAATGGGGTCTTGCCGGTCTTGCGCACCCAACGCGTCATTTTTGCCGCGTGCTCGTGCGGACGTGTCGAGTATAAACAAGGCTTTGCTCCGTGTCAAAGTGCGCTCTGATCGGTAAAGGGGAACCTCTCCCGAATCATCTCCAGCAGTAGCAGAAGCACCACTAAATCCGCCTCCGTTTCCCTCATAAGCTGATATTAGTATTTAAACATTCTCTATGATAAAAAATGTTTGTACAAAATATTTTAATAACACGGTTTTGGCGGTTAAAGAGTTCTAATGACGGTGTTCAAATACATAACATTAGACTAACGTTAACCAGCTTATACAGTGTCATGATTCAGTACGCTAGTTCGTATTTATTTGAGATACATTATAGTTTATTAATCGAGCAGCAGGAAAATAATCTTTATATTAATCGTCCAATTAGTTGTTCGATTAGTCGACTAATCGATAAAAATAATTGACCAACTAATCGTTTAGTTAATAATCGTTTACCCCAGCCCTATTCCATAGTATATATTTTTTCCTACTATGGAAGTCAATGGGACCAGAAACTGTCTGGTTACTGATAATCTTCTAAATATCAGAAAATTGGCTGAATGGATTTGAAAATGGTAAAACTCAACTGTTTAACTCTTGAGGGAGTTGTAAAATGAGCCTATTTCCAAAAAAAGTGGAGTATCCCTTTAAATGAAGCCTCACGGGTGAAAAGAGCATCTTAACGATAATCTGTTCTAATTTTTTTTGACTTTGACACTGTCAGTCACTTCCTCTTTACTATCCACTCCATTTTGAGCATCACAGGAATCTGCTTGTTTAAAGGGTCATGAAACCCTAAAACACATTTTTTTTAGATGTTTTTTTGTTTGTTTTTTTGGAGCCATTACGTTCTTCCGGTTTTAAAAGCAAATTTGAACCAACATCCTGAAAAGTAGTAGCCTGGCAAGCCAGACCTACATCAAGATGTTAGGTCTGGGAACTCACTATTGGCATACCTCAATCCTTGGGGCGGGATAAACGGTTGTCTTTCAATATCCTTCGGCACGCAATAGGGTACCGCTACAACCAACCAGAGCAATGAACGGCTGTGGCTGAGTGAGTCCCATGCGTTTTTCCACCAGCGGAGCTAGTTGATATATTAAACTTTTGCCGTATCCGGTCGTCAAAACTCCGAACACATCTTCCTTTTTTAAGAATGACGTAAGTGACGTTCTCTTAACTCCAAGTCCTCCAGAGTCGCGGCCAAAGCCGATTCGAAAGACCGCTGTTCGCCAGCAGCATCTTCTTTGTTTTCAAGTAACGTTAGCAGGGAAATCACCTATGGAAATCACGAGGAACCGTCACAACTCTGCCGTCATTATGTTAAGCCCGCCCACCAACTCTATACATGATCTTATTGGCCTGACCAGAGTTTGGTTTTTCCAGCTCGAAAAGCCAACGGAGAGTTGCTAGACCACACTGGCTGCAAAATAATTTTTGCTGCCGCTAGGGTGCGTCTAGATTTCTAGGCTAGAAAAGTGGGGTAATACCGTGGTATCGGTAATTCGGATTGGTGTTTGGCTGCCGTGGCTGGAGATTATGCGTCTATGTTAACTGTTTCTGAGCTTTTCTCCACATTATTCATAAGAATTAACTTTTTTAATCCAATCACTGCACTGTATTATGCATGAGATTAGATTAATCTAAGATTAGTAGAGAATTCAAATGTCACAAAAGACTGCTTCGCCTCTGTTCATTCGTCATTAGTCATAAGTGTATGTTTCTTCAGTACAGTAACACATAAGTGTTGTTTGCATTTTCTCCACGATGAGGTCAGAGCAGGAGTTTGACTACCAACACATATGTGCGGAGCACTACAATGAGTTTAACAACACTTGCAGTGCAGATCATAGTTCATAAAGGACCGGAGCAAGCATGTTTCAAGTTTTATGGACATAATTCATAAACTCTTGTGCTCCAAAAGTAACAAAGCATTTTATCATGTCTTCTTCAAATTAAAATATATATGTGAATAAGGACAATGATCATGAACGCAATGACATAATGGATTATTCTGATACACTGAAGAGACTATATGCTGAAATTTCAAAGAATAATGGACAAGAAAGTAACTATGCCTTTATTCCTTCTGTGTTAAACTGATGTGTGTCATTTGTTCAGAGACTGTAGTACTTGCAACGTGATGACAATCTTCCTAATTTTTCATATGGACCAATATCTCTGCAAAGTTATAATGCTGATTTGTTGATATTTCTTAGAATAATTTATCAAAACGTATTTGATTTGTTCATGATAGTTGTTAGTAGTTAGTAGTAGAATTTTGTAAGTTTGTTGTCATAGGGTTAAAATGCACCAAGGAGCCCCCAACTCTGCTGTTTGGTTGTTTTTTCTCAGCTCATATTTCAATAATCATTTGTATGTATAATGAGCGTGTAGTAGGTCTGTGTTTTATTGGTCTCCCTACTTCCCATCCTCTACACTCCCACTTTTCCACAGCTTTTACACGTCCATTTCTTGAGTATTTTTCAAATCTGAGGTGTGAACGAGCAGTGCTTTAACAAGGGGGTTTCGTGACACTTTAATTCCAGCCTTACAGGTAAATTCTTCTGGTATCGCCACAGGGTACCTCAGGGTTCAGTGCTTGGCCCTATCCTTTTCCAATATATACTGCTGGAATCATCCAGGGCATGGGTTTTTCCAGAAAATAGGTATGTCCAAACCTCTGACTGGTAGTTTATAAATCTCATTGATTTTGTTCTTTAGTTTTGTTATAGATTAACATGTTTCTGTTGATAGAGCTTAGGCTGTTTAAAACATTCCTTAAAATATGCTTTAAATTGCTTCTCCAAAAATGTTAATGAATTAAAAGTATAAAGGTAAATAAATGTGTTTATTTAAAATGTTATTTATCTCAGTTGGATTTAAAGTTGAAGTAACTCAGGTTTGCAGCAGGAGAACACAGTTTGGCTTTCCTAAAAACCAAGTTTTGGTCTGCATCTATGTAAAAGACAATGCAACAGACAATGCATGCTAGAGTAAATGCCACAATAACAATGTAAATGTCATAATGTTCATCCGTACTTCACTCATTCTGTAAACATCAGTATGCACTGATTCACTGGTGCAGCCTGAATAGGTATGTATCTGACAGCTACAGTGCTGTCTGGTACAGCCTAACTCAAACAAGTGCAAGCAAGATACAGCCAAAGCAGATGAGAAAAAATAATAAATTATATTTTTGTTGTAAAACATGGGCAGTGAGGAGATGAGTACAATGGCATCGTCCTCATGCTGTGATAACTGTATGGAACGAGCTCTGACCTTCCTCATGCGCACCATTTCAGTGTCCGCCCGTGGCGACTGTTTAGGCCCCAGAGGGGAAGGAAGAGAGCATTTAAGTGTCTACAAAACAAGTTACCTCTTTGCTACTCACATACTGCATCAAAACACAAGATTCACGATGGTTATGATTTTCTTACAGCTATTAATTTATGTCTTAATAGTATGATACTATAATATTGTCATCATGCACTAATATTTTAACAAGTTTGTGAATTGCTTTCTTTTTTATGCATATTATAACAGCCTTAGTGATTGGCTGAAATCATGAGCACAAACCTGGCTCTTTCTCTCCCCATTTGTGGCCGTCACCACCGGGGCATCACGGTGCCGCCGTTCTCGCCGGGCTACAGTCTGTAGCAGCACAGAGAGAGTATGCATACTCTTGCGGTCTCAAACAAACCTAAACATCATGTCCATCTTACATGTGTGGTCTCAAGTAAATATTATTTTTCTTTCTAATTGGAACTGTAATCATTCTAGTTATGAAAAGGCCTTGTGGGTGCTTACAGGTACGTTTAGGATTGCTTTCTGATCACTGACTCCAACAATTCAAAGGTCAGTTAGAAGTCTGTACTGCAGGTTTATAAAAAAGGTTCATGGATCAAGTATTAAAGGGCATTTTCACACCTGGCTCATTTGGAACATTTTTTAGGAACCTGGTGCACTTTCTTTCTCGCTTAGGCATATATAAACACAGTAATCGTGCTCAGATCCGTACCAAAACAATCGCTCCGAGATTGCCTGAACGAGGTGGTCTCGGCCCGATTGCAAATTAACTCTGGGGTGGTTCGGTTGATGTGAGAAAGCTTTACTCACATGTGACTTGCATAACACATTTTGGTATGCTTTGAAATATTGCCTTGTGAAAGCGAACCGAACCAAAAAGAAAATGCAACATTGTACCAAATTAATTCCCTGTTTCTGAAAACAAAGCAAATTATCTACAGGTCTGAAAACAGGTCCGAGGCGGAAACGTTCCTGTAGGGCGGAAACGTAAACAAAATAGGGGGCACTAAAATTATCTAAAACAAAATATGATTTTGTTCAAATAAACAAATAATGAATCAAATAAAAGCATTAATTATGATTTAAAATAAATTTCCATTAATTTTAAATTGACAAACTATAGTATATATTTGTGTGTGTGCCATACCTTGATTTCAGGTGTACCCTGTGCTTTGGTGCTGTGTGTTTTGGAGCCATCTGTCACATGGGCCTTCACCTCACTCTTCCTCTCAGAGGAGCGTAGACGCCCCGTGGGTGTGGACATCTCTTTACGGTCAGTGCGGGCAGCAGATGCCACTGGGGAAGGAGCCACATCACCCGGGGAGATGGGAGACATAATGGGAGCGCTGACGGGACGAGCATTCTTATCTGGGGTCGAAACCATAGCTGTCAGAGAGAAATGTATGGGACAGAGTAGTTCTGTATGTTACATTAAAGTCATGGATTAAAAATAAATAAGTTCACTTTAACATAGTGACAATTGCTTGAGTGTTGTCTGCCATAAAACCAGTTTAGGTGTTTGCTGTGAACCTCTGATAGGAGACACACAATCAGTAATACACATTCTTATTGTGATAATTATAAAACGATTTAAACCTAAATTAATACACACTGAAAAATAAGTCACTTTAGCATATTTTTAAAAACAGTACTTATTATGGAAATAATACACTTTAAATTAATATACTATAAGTGAAAACTTCTAGGTTACTAATGTAACCCTTGTTCCCTGAAAGAGGGAACGGGAGGTGTTACGTCGACGCATCTTCGAGTGTCTACAGAACGGGCCAATGAATGTTGCCGTGGATTGTGTTACGCGCCCTGCCCCGCAGTACAGGTATAAACAGGAAGCGGGCACACGTCCTTCAGTTCGATCGCGAGTCTGATAGTACAGATGAGCCAGCGAGACAGGCTGGAAAGTACTAGCCAGGCTCCCTGACACTGTGCAAGCGGTACCAACGGCACCAAAAGGAAACAAAAGATTATCTGCCTGGCCCTCCACCGGGGGAAGGAGCGGCCCAGACGGGTGTGGCCAACTTCCTGCGGCTTGCTCCACGCTGAGGCCTGGGTGATGGCTGCTGCGGTGGTTTAGTGGGAGTGGAGGACCCTGTAGAAGCTCAACCTCTGTGACAAGCAGACGGAGGGTCTGCAGCCAGCGGACGGGTGGAGGCAACAGCGGTCCGCTGGGGCAGGATGTGCCGGATGGCCTCCGTCTGCTTCTGGGTGGCCGAGAACTACTGGGCAAAGCTCTCAACTGCATCGCCGAATAACCCAACCTGGGAAAGAGGGGCATCCAGGAACCGATATTTATCGGTGTCCCTCATATCCGCCAGGTTGATCCAAAGGTGGCGTTGCTGGACCACCAAGGTGGACATCACCTGACCGACGGAACGCGCGAGATGGAACGTTTCTTTCAGTTGCCGCACGGAGATCCCGGAGGAGCTAGGGGTCAGAACCACCCTCGTGCATGTCCATGAGTGCCTGGGCCTAGTGAACCTGCAGGAGCGCCATGTCATAGAGGGTGGAAGCAGCCTGTCCACAGGCTCTGTAAGCCTTCGCCATAAGACCAGACGAAAACATACATGTCTTGGATGGGAGGTGTGGATTACCCCACCAAGAGGAAGCGGACACTGGACACAGCTGCATTGCAACGGCACATTCCACTGGCGGGACATCCACATACACCTTAGCTGATGACTGCAGTTGGAAGAAGGCGGCCGGCCCTTTGTGATGGCCCAGCAGCCCAGACGCAAATGGCTTTTGGCCGGTTAAAGCGACGTTGAGGCCGTCATCGAGAAGGTGGTACTGGAGCAGTTCATTGTTCGTCTCCCAAAGAGGACTGCACAGTGTGTCCAGTGCCACGGGCCGACGTCACTACACCTGGCCATACAACTGGCGGAGGACCAGATGGTGGCGTGCTTCCAGCTATCTCTCTCTCTCTCTCCCTTCTGTTGATCCCCCTCTTTCTCTCTCTCCAAATCTGTCCCTATGCCCAGGTCCCGCTCCAGTTTCCCGCCGCGAGTCCCACCTCGATGGAGGACCAGTCCGGGACAGGAACCTGAGGCTGGACCCCGAGCATGACCCTGGACACCGCCTCAGCTCCCGCTTTCCCCTCTTCCTCACGGCAATCCCTTGACCCACTTCCTGCCACTAGGGTGCGGGGACCCGGGACACTTTGTGGATCGGTCTCCGGTGATGGAGGTGGGAATGTTGGTCCGGGTTCCGGACGACCTGCAGGCCGCCCCCGATCAAGCCGGGTTATACCAAATACCTGTGAGTATAAAGGGGGATACTTACCAGGCTCTGGTGGAATTCAGGCTGTAATCAGGTTGTAATTCAAGACCTCCATCCAAGCCTGATACAGTCAGAGGCATTGGATAAGAGCTGCACGGTGTGTGCACGGGGATGTGGTATATTATCCTTTATGGGCTGTAACAATGGGCTGTATCAATTTCGGGCTCAAAAGCATAGAGTTGAGGTGGCATTTAGCCCGCACCTCAGGCATCCGCTAATTTTGGGGACCAATGGCCAGCGTTTCGGCAATTATTGGGGCATTTAACAGCGGATGCCTCATGGGGGAAAACAGCACCAGGAGGGGGGGGGGGGGGGGGGGGGGGGGGGAATGCACAGGTGGGAGAGGCTGTTACGGGTCCAGTGGCAGCTGTACCAGGGGAACCAAGCGTTCTGGAGAGGCTAAACCTCTCCAGCCGTGATGATTTTTCCCTGGAACAGTCCCACGATGAGACGCTAAAACACGCGTTCGATCAGGTCTGCACTATCGACGGACAGTCTCTCCACCCTGAGCGAACGCTCACCTATCCTCATTTTGCTATAATAAAGGACAGGTTGTATCGAGTGACCCAAGACACTCAGACAAAAGAAGATACAACCCAGTTATTAGTACCAAAAAGCCGTCGGGAAATGCTTTTCCAGGCGGCTCATTGTAATCCTATGGTCGGACATTTAGGAGTGGCAGCCACATTAAATCGTCTAATGGCCCGATTCTTTTGGCCGGCCATTCACAGGATGGTGCGCATCGTGAATGTCAGCTGGTAAACCCACCGGCCGCCCCAAAAGCCCCTTTGCGCCCTCTTCCATTGATGTAGGTCCCCTTCGAACGAATTGGTATGAACCTCATCGGGCCATTAGAGCGATCTGCAAGGGGACATCGCTTTGCATTAGTCTTGGTGGACTATGCAACACGATATCCCGAAGCAGTTGCGCTACCCAGTATCTCGGCAAAGAGTGTGGTGGACGCGCTGTCTTGTTTAATCTCCCAAGTGGGGAGAAAGAAATTCCGAAAGAAATTCTCACTGATCAGGGCACAGCGTTCATGTCATGTATGTTAAGCGAATTGTACAAATTATTGGCCATTAAATCAGTTCACACTAGTGTCTATCACCCACAAACGGACAGGCTAGTCGGACGGTTTAATCACACGTTCGTTCACGAGGACGCTAAAAATTGGGACAAATGGTTGGAATCCCTCTTGTTTGCTGTGTGCGAGGTCCCTCAAGCCTCCACAGGGTTTTCCTCCTTCGAGCTTCTCTATGGTCGTCAGCCCCGTGGGGTTTTAGACATCCATAGAAAAGCTTGGGAGGACGGACCTTCAGTGATCAAAAACGAAATTCAGTATGTTATGGACCTGCGAGCAAAACTCCATACACTGGGGCGGCTCTCTATGGAGAATTTGCTACAGGCTCAGAACAGACAAAGCCAGCTATACAACAGGGGAGCCAAACTGCGTAAATTTACACTGGGAGAGAAAGTGCTTGTATTGCTCCCAACGTCCAGCTCAAAATTATTAGCAAAGTGGCAAGGGCCCTTTGAGGTCACAAGACAAATAGGAGATCTCAATTATGAAGTGGTTCGGACGGATAGGGGCGGGGCACGCCAGATATACCACCTCAACCTCCTTAAATAATGGAGTGAAGAGGAATCAGTGATGCTAGCGATGGTAGTGAGTGGGGAGGAGAATCTCGGGCCAGAGGTGAGCCACAAAAGACAATCTCTCGCCCTGGTCCCAGGGGAGATCACCTCTCGCCGTCGCAGCTCACTGATTTAGTAAGAATTTGCAGACATGTTGTCGCCCCTACCTAGCCGAACCAATTTGATTAATCAATTTGCACCATATTGAGACGGAGCCAGGTGAGACAGTGCGCACCCGGCCATATCGCCTGCCTGAACACACAAAAAAGGTCGTTCAGGCAGAATTGGAAGCTATGCTAGACCTGGGGGTAATAGAAGAGTCACACAGCGAATGGGCGAGCCCGATAGTTTTAGTGCCAAAAACGGACGGCTCAGTGCGTTTCTGTGTCGACTACCGCAAGGTGAATGCTGTGTCAAAATTTGACGCATATCCAATGCCTCGGATTGACGAGTTGCTGGATCGGCTAGACACGGCTCGTTTTTACTCGACATTGGACTTAACAAAAGGATATTGGCAGATCCCCTTAACTCCAATGTCCAAAGAAAAAACAGCCTCAGTATGACCTGCTGGTCATATAATACACTTATTTTAACTTAAATATAAAACAGCATGCTGTTTTTGGGGCAAGTTAAAATAGTCCTTTGATTCATCTCAAATATGAAACAATCTTCAAAATCATGTAAACACAGTGACAGCCGTTTTTTTTTTTCATAAGAGTAGGAACTTTAGGAGGAAAGAAGAACAAGCTGAGGGAATAAAGCTCCACCTCAGGAAAAAGAGGTTTCTGAAAGAGTGCAGCCAAGGACCAGAAACCAATCTTTCTGTAGTGTTTCTTTCCAAAATTGTTTTCCTCTCACTCCTTTTGAGTTGATCAAGCTCCTGTCGGCCTGTGAGAAATGCTCTAGGCAAAGCCTGACCCGACAATCAAACTGCAACATAAACAATTGCTTCAGGAACTCGAAATCTCACTCTGCATAGACTTTATTGTCTTCACAGGTACATTTTTGGAGTTGTTATCCACAAGAATAAACAATACCAAACTAACCTTCATTTAAAATGTTCAGAAACCAACTTGTTAATCAAACTACTAATCAAAACAGCAATCATTCAGTCTTGCTATTCCTTTTATAAGCATTTCCGGGAGGGTCATTTGCGAATTGCAACAACTGAAATCTTTAAAAGCCGATGTAAGATTCCCTTCATGGAATTTTTATGTAATAAATAACCAACGGTGTCGCATCTCTGATGAATCCAGAAAGTAATTAAGTCTGTGTCCATATTCTACCTAAGGATGAATAATTAAATTATCAGTGGGTTAACTAGGGTTGCTTTTCTGGATCACACCACTGCTGTGATTTTTCTCCCACAGTGAGTTCACCTGCACTGCCTAAAGCAACCACAGTTTATTTATTCCACAAGAAAACACCTTCGCTTTACCTCAGAGACACGTGGCTCTGTTCCAATCTCTAGTGAGCTCTCACCATCTACACAGCCAGCTGCTTTAATCAAAATACAACCTCAAGAGACTGATTTGGAACACTCTCCATAGGTAGCAACTCTGAAAAGGACTGTCAGTACACTTAAGACCAGAAGATTCCAATCGAGTCTGATTGTAGCATGTTGCTAAAATGAATACTCCATACCATATTAAACACAAAAAAAGTAACTAATGTAAATATAATACATTTAATAGAACAAATACTTTTAAAGACTTTGTAGTACTACATTTTCTACATTCTACCATTTCTACCTTTCTAAAAAACTACTTGCAGATAAACTAACAATAATTATATAAAGGGCCTCTTAACACAAGAACGGCCATGACGGTCATTTTGACCATTTTGAATTTTATATCTGCAATAACTTTGTTGAAAAAATAAATACAATTCTGCTGGTACCTGACTTTTCCTAAAAGTGTCTGTATTTTCATTTAAAATGTTTTTCATATAAATTACACATAAGGCAAAAAAAAACAAATTAATATATTTACCTATTTCGGCCATAGACGGTCATATTGACCGCACTGAATATCGCGGTATTTTTTTGTTACATTTCCCGCGATTGACCATTGTCTATCTCACTGTCAACAGAAAGGTCAGTAGCGGTCCTGGGTTTTTTCATTTATGCTAATTTCTACCAAAAAAAAGTATATTAGATTAAAATCACCGCAGCAGACACCAAAGCGGAGGCAGTGCCAGGTTCGGAAAATCTGCAGGCAAAACAAAACCCACGACACCTGCAAATGCTGCAAACCTGTGTGTGGAAATTGTGCGAGGAGAAAAGAGGTCACTTGCCTTGACTGTGAAGCTTAAATAGCCAAGCACTATATTGGTTTAAATAATTAACATACAATTTGTAATATAGGCTAGTGTTTTGATGTTTCTGTAGCCTACGCTTCCTTCTTGGTTCTTCTTTGTTTTGTTTTAGATTAGCTCGTTTCCAGCTTTTTCTATTAGCCTATTTTCTCTGTTATTATATTAAAATAAAATGTTTTATAATTAAATAAGATACTTTTAGTTGTTATTATCTTGTTCTGAGTTATGTTGAATGCATATGGAAATATCTGTTGCCTATCTGTTGTGAATATGTGATAATTACGGTAGGCAACTAATGATATTATTATTTATAAATGTATAATTAAACTTGTTTAAATGTACAGTTTGGTGTTGTTTTGTTTTTAAAAGATATCCTAATACAATAAATGCATTAATCTCTCAATTGGGTATTTATCATTAATGATATAGAGTTTGGAATCTAGCGGTCAAAATGACCGTTTGTGGCAGTTCTAGTAGTTATGGAATTCTGGCATTTCTAGTGTTAAAGGGTACCTATCATGGAATTTTGAAAATTACCTTTCATGTAGTGTGTAACATAGATCTAAGTGAACAAAAACATCCTTCAAAGTTTTAAATATGAAAGTTCACCGTATACAAAGTTATTGTCTCTCAAAAGTAAGAGTCGACTCTGAGTCGCTGATATGAATCGATAGACGAACGATGCACTTTCGTACGTCACTTGTACAAGTTATTTGAATTTGACACGCCCACTCAGTGCGCGCGCCGAGCAGACAGAGAAACCTGACAAACATGTCGACGAGACTCTGTTCTGAAGTGCGAATCAAAAGCAAACTTTTTTTTTTCACTGCCCAGGGACAAGCATGTGAAGACTCAGTGTCTAGAGTTTATATTTACAACTATACCACACAAGTATAGCCACCTTGAGCTGTGTTCGCTTTATTTTAATGACGATCGCTTCACAAACACAAATGCTTTCACGTGTGGATTCGCAAGTCGCCTGATACTGAAGGAACGTTCAATACGAAGTTTATTTGGATCAGCTTCCTCCTCCAAATCACAACCTGTAAGTACTATTAATAATTGTTGCTTTTATGTGTGTGTGTGTGTGTGTGTGTGTGTGTGTGTGTGTGTGTGTGTGTGTGTGTGTGTGTGTGTGGTGTGTGTGTGTGTGTGTGTGTGTGTGTGTGTGTGTGTGTGTGTGTGTGTGTGTGTGTGTGTGTGTGTGTGTCTCTGTGTGCGTGCGTGTGTGCGTGTGTGTGTGAGAGAGTGAGAGTTACGCTCAGCAGCTTCTAGGTCTCCAATGTCATTTTTTTTGTTTTTTGAAATATGTGAAATTATGTGAAGCGTATTGTAGTACTGCAGTGCTTTATCAATATGTTTAAGCTTTGGGCTAATGCAAAATATAACTGACTGCGTCATCTGACCAATCACCGCCGATTAGCGTCACGCAAAGGAGGGGTTTGGACAAATGAGTCGTCAAACGAATCATTAGGGAGTCGGTGAGCAAATCAGGTAAAAATAAATGCATATTATAAGACAACAAAAGTGTTTTTTGTCATTGCATGCATGTAAAAATGTTGTTGGGGACTCCCAGAACATTATTAGGAACATTTTAAATGCCATAATAGGTACCCTTTAAAGGGATAGTTTAACCAAAATTTAAAATTCTGTCATCATTTACTCACCCTCATGTTGTTCCAAACCTGTATGAGTTTCTTTCTTCTGTTGAACACAAAAGAAGATATTTTGAAGAATGTTGGTAAGCAGACAGTTGATGGTAACTGTTACGTCTGTGTCGTATTTTGGTTGGGTTTTCTTTTTCCCCCTCCCCTTCTTTTGTTCTCTGCTGTCTTTATTCTTAGGTCACATGATTGGTTCGTCCATGATTAATCAACGTGATGTCATCCCCCTAAAGAACCAATCCGAACTCACCTTCTCCATATAAAGATCTGGAAGTGACGAGTAGAGGGAGGGGCGTGTTTTCACTCGTGTCACTGTGTTGTTGCTTGCTGCTAGCCTCCTCGATTGTTTTTTCTTTTATTTCTCTAAGTTTGTATTGTTTGATTTATTTTTGAAGCGTGACTTTGCTGTACCACATCGATCTACCCAGACACCATGAGAAGGGATAGTTAGTCTGTCACGTGATCTACATAATGCAACACGTTAGAGTTTGAGTTTGTTTATATACATCAGGTAAGGAGCGGATGCTACCTCATGTATTTATGTTTGTTATTTAGTGTAGTTTAGTTGGCGATCCGTTGCCGGAAGATTGTTTATTTTCGTGTATTTCTTTGATAGTTTAGAAGTATCAAAGGGGTCAAAGTTAGAGGGTTTTGTTATGTTTATTTCTTTGCTTTAGCACCGCTCATTTTCCCTTTCTCCTGTGTTCTACGTTTTGTCTCATCATTTGTGTATATTCTGTAAATATTTATTTCTTAACTTTCAAACTGTAAAATCATCAGGTTACTAAATCACGACCTACTAAAAAAACATTTAACGAAATCTGTCTCTGCCTGGTTCATCTCAACACGAGTTATTATCAGTAACTGAACCTAATTTTTTTTTTTTTGTTATTTATTTAACTAAATTTAATACTTGTGTTACTTTCCCTATTATTTTTAGACCTATTGGTGGGGAGACGTAACATAATTGGGGGCTCGTCGTTTGTTACTGTTTATTAAATAATTTTGTTGTTTTGAACTTGGCAGAGATTCAGTGTGAATGGTAACTTAGTGAACTTGTGGAGTATATCTTTCCTTTTTGTGAGGCATGTTAGTTTGAGTTGTTAATACGAAGCGTGCTCATGGCGTTTAATTTGCAGAGTTTCCTTGATTATCCCTCATTAGATGCTATCGAAAAGTGTAGGAAAGATGAGTTGTTGACAATAGCTAGCCACTTCCAGATTCCTATTCCAAAGCAAACGCTAAAAAAAGGAATTAAAGCCGAAGTGATAGATCGGCTGTTTGAATTAGAAATTTTGCCTGACGTAGACAAAGAGGCTGATCCTTTTGGCGAAGGGCAGGATGTTACTGAAGTAGGTAAAGAGGAGGTAGAGACGTCCGTGACGGAGGCTGAGGCTGATGTCGGGGCTGTTTTGCCCCCTTTTGAACCCTTTTCACTGAGTACTCCCGGTTCAAGAGGGGAGATACAAGCGAAAGTGCGTATAGCACGGCTCCGTATGGAGGTGGAAGAACGAGCACAAACCCGCCAAGCAGAGCTGGATCTTAAGCTGGAAGTCCGCAGGCTCGAAATTCAAGCCGAGAAAGAGGTGAACCTTCGTAAGTTGGAGATTGAAGCGGCTAAGGTTACTCCAGTCTCCTCTGTGCAGCAGAACTTCTCATCGGTGAGTAATAATTCGACGAATTTGGGTTCAACCACATTTGATGTGGGAAAACACATTGCTTTGGTGCCGAATTTTAGGGAATCAGAAGTGGATAGCTATTTTAACGCTTTTGAGAGAATAGCAACGTCCTTAGGTTGGCCAAAGGAGGTTTGGTCGTTGTTGTTGCAATGCAAATTGGTCGGCAAAGCATTAGAAGTGTACTCCACTTTATCTTTGGAAGATGGTCTTAAGTATGACATAGTGAAGTCCGCCATACTCCGGTCATATGAGTTAGTACCAGAGGCTTACAGGCAACATTTAATTGTAAGAAATTGTAAGAAAAACGCAACGCAAACCTTTGTAGAATTTGCACGAGATAAGGGAATGCTTTTCGACAAATGGTGTTTTTCTAGTAAGGCTGATGATTTTGTTTCACTTAGGGAGCTTCTTTTACTGGAGGATTTTAAGCAGTGTCTCCCTGAGAGAGTGGTGCTGTATTTAAATGAGCAGAAGGTAGCGACACTTTCACAAGCTGCAGTACTAGCAGACGAATTTGTGCTTACGCATAAAAACGTTTTTCAAATAGCAGGTCCTGAGAAGAGTTCTTTACCGAGGGCTTCAATGAATGTTCAGATGCCTAAACAGAGTAGTGAGAAGTCTAAAGAGACTCGTGACTGTTTTTATTGTCACAAGAAAGGACATGTGATAGCCGACTGTTTTGCTTTGAAGCGCAAGCAGAACTTTCCGAGGAAAGAAGTTGCATTTGTGAACTCTGTGAATTCGTGTGTGCTTTCTGAAAATGGAGCTGAAATACCAGACCCTTCTTACTTGCCCTTTTTACTTAAAGGGTTTGTTTCATTAACCGGTAAAAAGGAGGACCAGGTTGAAGTCCAGATGTTACGTGACACGGGAGCTGCGCAGTCCTTTGTATGTGCTGATGTGTTGTCTTTTTCAGATGAATCATCAGTAGAATCTAGTAGGTTAGTGCAGAGCTTCAGTATGGAGGTGATGAGGGTACCCATACATCGGATCCATCTTCAGTCTGACTTGTTGACCGATTTTGTGGAGGTAGGAGTACGTCCAGTATTACCAGTGAAAGGGGTGTCTTTCATCTTAGGTAATGATTTAGCCGGGGGGCAGGTAACACCTTTGCTGGAAGTGGTAGACACTCCATTGACTCCTCTTAAGACAGATGAGTTGTTTCAGAAATACCCAAGTGCATTTCCTGCGTGCGTTGTTACAAGGGCCCAATCTAAGAAGGGGAATGACATTTCTTTATCTGACTCTTTCTTGTGTACAGATGGGACGACGGAAGAGGTTGTGGAGACCAGGTTTTGTGACAATGACCAGGTGAGGGAGGTTGTAGTGAGTGATCCTTTGTCATTAACCGTAGCTCGTGAAAAGCTCATTGAAGCTCAAAAAGATGATCCATCGCTAGTAAAGTGTTTTAAGTCAGTGAAGAGTGATGAATTGGACAATGTTTCATTCTTGGTTAAGGATGGTTTACTTATGCGAAAATGGCACAAAAGTAATACTATAGAGAACGAGTGGAATGTAGTTTATCAAGTGGTTGTTCCCACTGTTTTTCGCCAGCAGGTTTTGTCTTTGGCGCATGATCACTTGTTGGCAGGACATCTAGGAGTAACAAAAACCTATAATCGTATTCTACAACATTTTTTTTGGTATGGTCTTAAGCGGGATGTGATTCAGTATTGTAAGACCTGTCACGTTTGCCAATACGCAGGAAAACCTAACCAGGTGATTCCACCGGCTCCTTTGATTCCAATCCCTGTGTTGGGCGAACCTTTTGAACACGTGATAGTGGACTGTGTGGGGCCATTACCAAAGTCAAAATCTGGTAACCAGTTCCTACTTACAATCATGTGTACCGCTACCAGGTACCCAGAGGCCATTCCACTTCGTAAGATTACAGCCAAAGTGGTTGTTAAAACTTTAACAAAGTTTTTCTCGACTTTCGGTTTACCAAAGATTGTGCAAACCGATCAGGGCACCAATTTTTTATCTAAGCTGTGTTCCCAAGTTTTCCAGTCACTAAATATCACACATCGTATATCTAGCGCGTATCATCCCCAGAGTCAGGGAATGTTGGAGAGGTTCCACCAGACACTAAAATCAATGTTGAAGAAATATTGCATTGAGACGGGAAACGAGTGGGATGAAGGAGTCCCGTTGCTTTTATTTTCAATTCGTGAAACCGTGCAGGAATCTCTTAAATTTAGTCCATCAGAGTTGGTCTTTGGACATATGGTCAGAGGTCCTCTGAAAGCCCTGAAAGAGAGGATGTTAGGCATTGAGAATGGTGAGAAAACAAATGTGCTAGATTATGTAAGTAAGTTTCGTGAACGACTACAGAAAGCTTGTACACTGGCCCGAGAATCTTTGTCTAAAGTTCAGGGGGAAATGAAGGCGCGTTATGACAAATGTGCCGTTAATAGATCTTTTGCCGTTGGTGATCAAGTTTTGGTCTTGCTTCCCATTCCTGGATCTGCTTTATCTGCACGATTTGCTGGACCATATGTGATCCTTGAGAAAAAGAGTGAGACTGATTATGTGGTGCGAACTCCTGATAGGAGACGTCAGAAGCGAGTATGCCATATTAATATGCTGAAAGCTTATCATGCTAGAGCTGGCTCTAATACAGAATCTCTTACCATGAAAAGTGAAAGTTCTGTTGTCTTTCCAGTGGGTGTGGCTTGGGAGACGAGTCCAGCTGTTGAGCAGCAGGATTTTGATCTGGATGGTGTACTGGAGTCTGACACGCCGTTATTATCAGCTAGGCTATCAAACTCTGAAACTCTTGCAGACTTATCCAATTTTTTAGCTCATCTTAATGCAGGTCAAAGGCAGGATGTTGTAGAGCTTCTTGACAAATTTTCTTCTATTTTGGGTGACGTTCCTACACTTACACATGTGCTACAACACGATATTGATGTAACTAATGCACGACCGATCAAACAACACCCTTATAGGATTAATGCTGTGAAAAGAGCTATAATGAAACAGGAGACTCAGTATCTGTGGGAGAAGGGATTGGCCAGTCCTAGTGTTAGTCCCTGGAGTTCCCCGTGTATCTTAGTGCAGAAATCAGATGGCACTAAACGTTTCTGTACTGATTATCGACGCGTGAATGCTGTGACGATACCGGATTGCTTTCCACTACCGAGGATGGAGGACTGCGTGGATAGCATAGGATCCGCAAAGTTTGTTAGTAAACTCGACCTACTGAAAGGATACTGGCAAGTTCCACTGACCCCTAGAGCATCTGAAATCTCAGCGTTCGTAACGCCAGATTGCTTTATGCAATATAATGTTATGGCTTTTGGCTTGCGAAATGCCGCGGCTACATTTCAAAGATTGGTCAATTTAGTTCTTGTTGATGTTCCTAACTGCAACGCATATCTTGATGATTTGGTTGTCTATTCACAAAGTTGGTCAGAGCATGTATCGTTACTAGGAACAGTGTTTAAGCGTCTAGCGCAGGCATCCCTGACACTTAATCTTGCTAAATGTGAGTTTGGGAAGGCAACGGTTACCTATTTGGGTAAACAGGTGGGTCAGGGTCAAGTGCGCCCTTTGTCCGCAAAGGTTTCGGCTATTAGCGAGTTTCCTGTGCAAACTACCAGACGTGAGTTGCGTAGGTTTTTGGGTATGGCCGGTTATTACCGTTGTTTTTGCCGGAATTTTTCGTCTGTTGCAACTCCCTTAACTGTTTTACTCAGCCCTTCCAATCAGTTTGTATGGTTACACGAGTGTCAGAATGCTTTTGACAACGTCAAAACTTTGTTGTGTAGCGAACCCGTGTTGTCTGCTCCTGATTTTTCCATACCGTTTAAGTTGGAAGTGGATGCAAGTGAGGTGGGAGCTGGTGCTGTGTTATTGCAGGAGGGTAAGGATGAGATCAATCATCCTGTTTGTTATTTCTCAAAGAAATATAACAGACATCAGCGTAACTATTCCACTATCGAAAGAGAAGCTCTAGCTTTACTGTTGGCTCTTCAACATTTTGACGTGTATGTCGGTTCGACTGTCCTTCCTGTAACGGTTTACACAGACCATAACCCACTGACTTTTCTTTTACGCATGCATAACCGGAACCAGAGACTGATGAGGTGGTCTCTCATCATTCAAGATTATAACCTGGAAATAAAGTATAAAAAAGGTGTGAATAATGTGGTGGCAGATGCACTATCCCGGGTTTAAAATAAAGTGAGTTGATCATAATTTGGGTTCTTTTGACAAACTCTGTATTTTGTGTAGAAGTTTGTTTTTAAGGGGGTGGGTGTTACGTCTGTGTCGTATTTTGGTTGGGTTTTCTTTTTCCCCCTCCCCTTCTTTTGTTCTCTGCTGTCTTTATTCTTAGGTCACATGATTGGTTCGTCCATGATTAATCAACGTGATGTCATCCCCCTAAAGAACCAATCCGAACTCACCTTCTCCATATAAAGACCTGGAAGTGACGAGTAGAGGGAGGGGCGTGTTTTCACTCGTGTCACTGTGTTGTTGCTTGCTGCTAGCCTCCTCGATTGTTTTTTCTTTTATTTCTCTAAGTTTGTATTGTTTGATTTATTTTTGAAGCGTGACTTTGCTGTACCACATCGATCTACCCAGACACCATGAGAAGGGATAGTTAGTCTGTCACGTGATCTACATAATGCAACACGTTAGAGTTTGAGTTTGTTTATATACATCAGGTAAGGAGCGGATGCTACCTCATGTATTTATGTTTGTTATTTAGTGTAGTTTAGTTGGCGATCCGTTGCCGGAAGATTGTTTATTTTCGTGTATTTCTTTGATAGTTTAGAAGTATCAAAGGGGTCAAAGTTAGAGGGTTTTGTTATGTTTATTTCTTTGCTTTAGCACCGCTCATTTTCCCTTTCTCCTGTGTTCTACGTTTTGTCTCATCATTTGTGTATATTCTGTAAATATTTATTTCTTCACTTTCAAACTGTAAAACCATCAGGTTACTATATCACGACCTACTAAAAAAACATTTAACGAAATCTGTCTCTGCCTGGTTCATCTCAACACGAGTTATTATCAGTAACTGAACCTAATTTTTTTTTTTGTTATTTATTTAACTAAATTTAATACTTGTGTTACTTTCCCTATTATTTTTAGACCTATTGGTGGGGAGACGTAACAGTAACCATTGACTTCCAGTGTCAGTTTTTTTCCTACGATTAAGTCAATGGCTAACGTCAATAGTCTGGATACCAACATTCTTCAAAATATATTGTTTGTGTTCAGCAGAAGAAAGAAATTCAAACAGATTTGGAAAAACTTGAGGTTGAGTAACTGATGAAACAAAAAAATTGGGGGGTGAATTAACCATTTAAAGGCCAATTCAACAGCACCGACAGTTGCTGACTAATGCCTACAATCACTAGATTATGGTATGTCCCTTCTCAGACATTCCATGACCTGACAAACTCCGATTGAACATGTTGAGTTTACCATAAATGCTTGTCAGTACATTAAACAGTATACTTGAACCATATGTCAAAAGCAATGCAATTAATTATGAAATTACATATAAACATGTTCTTAGGTGGGTCAAAAAGCACTCTAAAGTTCAACTAATTTTATTTATGTAATATTATAAAAACTTTAACTATAATACATTTTCATTTAATTGCAAAAACAACAAAATCTCATACTTAAATATACTCTTTTAAAGAATTTTAAAATAAAGTACTTTTAAAGTATATTGTTTTCATTATTAGTACTCTTTTTAAAAGTATGCTAAAGTTTCCTTCTTTTTTTAGAGTATGCCTTGTGGGTTTTTTTTATGAAGTATGATATGTTGTTTTGGAATTTGGCCAAATGGAGGTATCTTATATTAGCCTGGCTCCGCCCTCCTACGTACTTCAGCTCAATTTTCATTTTCCTTCAGTACTACGTCTGGGTTTGTGTTATATTCGTGGGTTTTCTCCGGTCAATTTTTTATCGGTCCAATCAGCGAACAGAGGGAGTGGCTGAGAACGATGATGTTGAGGTCATGCGCTAGTCGTGCGTCACGACTAAACGTTAGCAATTGGTTATGGCAGATTCAGAGTGGCTCTGGGCAGAACCAATAGTTTTAAACTTCAACAGAGTACTCGCCTTCAAGGAAGTTAACGCATGTCAATGGAGAGCGGCCAGAGTCTCTGTACAAATGAAATGTACGAAATGCTAATCTTATATGGCAGCAAGAGTGCGAAATGAATTTGACACAGTTTAATCACATACTCATTTCATATATACACAATTGACAATATGACTTAACATTTCTGTCCAAGATAGCCAGCAGGGGTCAAAACCCATGCATGAAGATTGAGAAAGCTGCCCAACATATGATTGTTAGTGGGTTTGTTTGCTGTGGACACAGAGAGCGTAGCCTGAATACAGAATTCATCTGTCCTTCAGTGTAAAGCCAGCAGAGACAAACAACATATACTCCCAGCTCAAATAAAAACAGATTGCTTGCAGAACAACTTACATAAGGAGTCTGAACCTTCCTGAGGGAAGTACATTAGAGAAATTGAGAGAGGTTGAAAGAAGGAGAGAGAATGAAAGAGCAAATGAGATTTCAAGCAGAGCAAAAGCAAGGATCATACTTGTGATGTCAAACTCCCTGAGGTGACTAGCAGTGATTGACCAGAATCCAACAAAGTTTGCCAATCATCTGCCTGTATTTTCAATATAACTTGCTGTACCCATAGGCAATCAGAGCTGAATACAGTAAATCAAAATGGAAGAGAAAAGTAATTTCATAGATGTTTACACACCTCCATCTAAGCTGCGGGATGCCCTCTTACTGGCAGAGCGCTGGAAATGGGGGGCAGGTCTGTCAATCATAGAGCTGGCTTGACGGGTCTGAGCCTGAGTACGCCCGCTGTAGCGGAACTTTGATCCCAGAGCCAGGAACTTCCTGGGAGTAGTGGCCGCCTCTGTGGATGTCAACCTGGGACAGAAGAGTTTACATCTCTTCATAAAGTATGACGACTCAAATGAATTTATAAAAACAAACAGTCACTAAGATGTGAATACATGTTGTGATGCATTGCTTGATATTTATACCTGAAGAATGTGTGATGCTCCACACATACTTTCCACAATTTTTTGGCAGCCTTGTAGTTGGGCAGTTTAAAGCCAATGGCGCTTTCGTAATGTTCCAGCTAAAAAATTTTTTAAAAAGTGTTAAAAATAAAATATATTGCAACAAATGATAACTGCACATACAGGGGATTGTCATGAACAGAAAAATCACCAATAGTTATTAAATATTATGTAAACATTAGACTGTGAATAAAGATAATTTATTTTACTTTCCAAACATCAGTATCTGGATAATGTTTTAAAAGAATGGTTAAAATTGTAAAAATATTATTCCATTTTTTTTAATTGAAACAATATTTGTAAAAAATAAAAATTAGGAACTGTCAAACAACATTTTGTATGATACTGATTACATTTTATAATTAATTTTATTCCAAAGAATTCAATTTGGTAAATTATTGATATGCCAAACACAATTGATTCCTTGCATCTTGTGACGCCTAGACAAAGCATGTCTAATGTAGCCATGTTTCATCTGACAGTTACATCAGAGTGAAAGATGTATGGTTTGGAAATAATATGAGGGTGAGCAATGACAGCTTTCTTTCATTTCTGAGTGAGCTCTAACTTTAAATATTATTTTTGATAAAATTATGTTCCACCTTGACATATCCTAAAAACAATTGTTTAATAATCAATTATTATTTAATAATTATCTTTACAATATAGTGATGTCAGACTTAGCTCTTTATGTTCCAAAAAATAATAATACTTAAAACTAAATGTAATGTGGCTTGAATAAATTCAGTATTTTAAGTCTGTGTGTACACATACATCAGATGGCCGTATCTTGATGAAGAAACTGCTGCGTTTGTAGGAGACTTTGAGAACTTTTGGCCAGGGGAATCGATTAATCCTCAACTTGTCTTTATACACCATCAGGCCACTGGAGCAAACCCCCAACATTATATCCACCCCATCCAGATCCTGACAGAAAGAGAAAACAGTTGATATCTTTTGACTCAAGATTTGAGGTAGTGTAAACTCAGTGTAAACAATCATTTTGCACTTTACAAGCTCTACCACCAGGAGGCGCCCCTGCTTCACTTAAAAAAAAAATGAATTCTATCATTTATTTAAATCCAAGACTTGGTGCAAACAGATTGACCTGGTTTCAGCTACCAAATCTGAGCAGTGGCAGGACATGCAATGCTTTTATCACAAGCACTCCTGCGATATGGACGTTTTTATGACAGCTCAGATTGATGATTTCTCATAAAGCAGGTGGTTTAATCAATTCTGGGGAAAGTCACATTGTCTAACTGAGACATGTAATTGAATGCATTTTAAGTCACAGCACGCTGCAGTAAATGGAGGATTGTAAATGTATGTATGTATTATTATTATAACCCGATCAACAACCAAAGTTATTACTAATGATCAAATAAATGTTTATCAATAACTACAAAACCAACTTCATTTAAATAATGCTGGCATATAATATTTATGCATTTAATTTATTTTAAAATGTTAAAGATTTTATTTATTTGATATTGAGGTTTATTTTGTTGATAGAAAATAAAATCCTGGATTTCAAACTGTGTTGCAAACATATAAAGAAGGAAAGACAACAAAACAACTCATTCAATATTTAGTATGACAAACATTTTCTGAAGGTTAACTATTTTAAACCCTTATTTTTCGTAGAAAGTGCCTGCTGTCAATCTACTGTACCTTTGCCTGGTGGAGATCAAGCCCATACATGGCCAGTTTTTTGGCATTCTCCAGGAACATCATATCAGCCTGAGCCGGACTCATAGATCTGCAGGGGGGAAAAACATGCTACATATATCCTGCAAACTAGACAGTATATTTGCAACACACTAAATTCGTATCTAATTTTACTCAGGATCATAACATTAACTTAATAACGAAACGTGCAAAAAGCACAAAATATATTTTAACCTTAAACCGCTAGTAAATGTGCCTTTAGTTCCCCTGTCCTAACAAAAGTTTCCCAAACATATATGTAAATAAACCATAATCATCACCCCACCAACAAGAAACACATGATCACCTGTATGTGCGGTGAAGCTCCATGACTTTCTCCTCAAGCTCTCTGGTCTGTCCTGGGATCAGCTGGAGCTCCTTGGCATAGTCACTGGCATGAACCTCTGGGTCGTATTCACCCAACTCAGACTGCAGGGCGTAAGAGCCCAGCAGGGCCAGGGTCACGAAAGAGCAGGGCAGACGGCCGTTCTTGATGTCCTTCCGCAGCTGCAAACACAAGTAGTACCTGCGCAGTGCAAGTAATTTCATTTAAGCTCAAAAACTCAAAGACATAATGACATTATGTGCCAGGATATCACATGTTACAAGTTGGGACAAGTTTTTGTAGCAGAATGTAATACACAAGAGTCACAAACTGGTACCGTGACAACAACAGTAAAGTGACGTCAGTGTGCCGCTGTGATTATTCAGGGTGAAAGGGGTTTTGTAATTTACGAGTGTGATAATGAAACTGGCTAGAGAATTGCATGCTCACTTGGTACGAAACAGCAGGAGGCTTTCCATTTTATTAATGATTTAATCTGGCAAGTATTAGAGATTAGTTTTAAAATTAGTGAGTGAGCAAGCGAGAGAGAGGAATAGAGAGAGAGAAATTACTGTCCTATATGGCTGTTTATAAAAATATGAATTTTATTATTATTGTGGTTCAATTCACATGCATATAGTAGACTGTCCACTCACACATTACAGTCTCTCTGGAGCTCTGGCCAAACGTTATGACCCATATATATACACCTGAGAAAGAGACACCGTTCCCTTCGGGGCTTTCTGTGTGTGCGATCCGAGATAGAATGAAACATGGACAAGTACAGGCTACAATGGGCTTCGGCGTGTGCTTAAACGGACAAATACATTTTGTGTTAAAATGTCCGTCTTGGCGAGTCTGCATTTAAACGCAGTCAGTTCTGTCTTAAGTGAACATAAACCATTGGGAAAATAATCGAACACTTGTCAATATATTAGACAATATAATAATAATATAATAATAACCTGCTGCTGTCTCTGTCATTTAATGTTAAACAAACAACATAGGAAAACAAGAGAATCACTCACTGCTCTTGACATTTTGGTGTTTTTCTGAATGCACTGACAGGGACCCACTCACAATGTTTAGTTTAGGGCGCCCAGAAGTCTATAATATATTTTATTAGATTGCAGCCTTTGTGATTTGATAATCGCACTAAGCCATATCGCCAAACCGATTTTATTTAACCGATCTATAACCCTAGACATTAGGCAAAAAGAAACGTTAACCCCTTCAGACCTGAATTATGTTTCAAGTTTTAGAAAAATAATAGTACATTTTCCCAGCTCATGAGGCTTCTATAAATGAGACCAAATGAAAATAATAAAAAAATATGTCAGAACGATGAAAAAGGGTCTTATCTTGCTAAACAGTGTTGCCACAGTTACTTTGAAAAAGTAACTAAGTTACTTTACAAGTTACTTGATTTTAAAAGTAACTAAGTTACTTTACAAGTTACTTGATTTTAAAAGTAACTAAGTTACTTTACAAGTTACTTTTATTAGTTACATTCAGCAGTTGCCGACAACACCCCCGCCACCTCAACATAAAAATGACAACCGGTTTTGCCAACACTCACTTTATTGGAAGTGTATTTTTAACAGTAATATCAACAATCTATCTCCTGACATTTAAAGTTGAACTTAAAAACTATTTCCTGAAAAAACAGTCTTTCTTGACTTCACTTAATATAAATACTTGTTTTTATAAAATATATATTGTTTTTTTTGTTTTTCTTGACCCTGTAATTTAGTAACTGTAGAACACGTTAACTGTAATTTTGCGTATATGATGAAATTAATACAATTTCTTGTCAATCTATGTCTATTTTAATGTGAACAATGCGCTGACACTTTAATTCAGCACGGTGCAGCACAGCAAAAATAGACTAGGTGCGGAAACGATCTCTGCACTGCTGTATACTCACGCACCTGGAACGGATCGACGGACCGCACCCGCGTGCAGTGTGAAAGCTCTAACCTGTTAACATGGGTACGGGAAAAAATATGCACTGCAGACGGAGACAAGTATGTGTGAAACGGGCGTAAGTTTGACTGTGCGGTGCTGCGACTCCATATGTTTTTTCAAATTCGACGAAGTGTTTCTGTAGGTAGATAACACTTTGTCGCCACCAGCACAGAGTTTACAACGGACCTTAATGTTGCCATCTTTAGCTGACAGACACAAACTCAAAATAGTGACTGTATTTCCAGCTAGAAAAAGCGCATCTCTCTCCTCCCTCCATTGTTGTTTACGTTTGTGTCGCTGCGTGGTACGTACACGTGACGTGAACCTCATGCTGAAAACGTGACTTGTCGCGCACACTCCCCGAGATGCAAGAATAAATAAATATATATTTTTTACTAAGGAAAATGACAAAAATAGTAACGCACAGTGACTTGGATAAGTAACTTTAATCTGATTACTGGTTTTGAAATAGTAACGCGTTAGATTACTCGTTACTGAAAAAAGTGGTCAAATTAGAGTAACGCGTTACTAAGTAACGCGTTACCGGCATCACTGTTGCTAAATGATCGGTCATTTCTAAAATAAATAAAAAACTGTAAGTTTTATGCCTTGCTCTGTTGTGTGATGCGCGGTCGTGGCTCTCCTGTTTGTTTCGCTAGATAAGACTCTTGCATCGTCTGGTATCGTTTAAAACCCTTTGAAGCTGCACTGAAACTGTCATTTGGACCTTGAACCGCATGGTACCCAGTGAAGTACATTATATGGAGAAAAATCCTGGAATGTTTTCATCAAAAACCTTAATTTCTTTTCGACTGAAGAAAGAAAGACATGGACATCTTGGATTACATGGGGGTGAGTAAATTATCAGCAAAAGTTTTTTTAAAAGTGAACTAATCCTTTAATTCTATCTTTTTATTTTACATACAAACTATGAAATACTGGCAAAAATATATAAAAAATGTAAATAAAACCATTGAAAATGTTACTGGCTTCTGTGTTTTGAGTGAAATGCTGCAGCTTTACTGGCATTTGATTGGATGACAAACGTCCAATCTCATGGACTGCAGGCTTTAAACTAGGTGAAATGCTCCAGAAGTAAAAAAAAAAAAAAAAAAAAAGGGGGGGGCTGACATGTGATGTCCATTGTAATGGACGCGGGGTCTGAATGGGTGAAAAGACAGAGAAAAAGATGGGTAACACTTTATTTTACGACCCGCAAAAAACTGCGTAAGTAAACCGAAATTACGGTGTACGTTTCTGTAATTATAGCGTACTTCCGTGTAGGTATAGGGGAACAATATGTTAAGTTTGGGGTAATAAAGGGGTAACAAGCAGATATACAACCTGTAAATAACTTCGTAAGTAAATCGAAATTACGGTGTACGTTTCTGTAATTATAGTGTACCTCCGTGTAGGTATAAGGGAACAATATGTTAAGTTTTGGGTAGGCTAATAAAGGGGTAACAAGCAGATATACAAGCACATTTTTTCTAAAGTAATTATTTTAAAACTAACAGGTAGGCCTACCTATTATGTTAATATATTCCAGGCAAAAATTGTACGTCTGTTGTATATAAAAAGTTATCATCACATTTCTGCCAAAATATGTTCTTGTGCAATTTTACAGACATCTGTGAGTTGAAAATGAAACGTGAATGGCTGTATGTAAGCACAGTATGATAAAAAATGAATTTATTGGCTTTTCTTACTAGATTAATTAATGTTAAATCAACCCACAGATGCCAAAATTAAATGTAAAATTGCACAAGAACATATTTTGCCAGAAATGTGATGATAACTTTTATATACAACAGACGTACAATTTTTGCCTGGAATATATTAACATAATAGGTACCTGTTAAAATAATTACATTATAAATAATTTGCTTGCATAGCTTGTTACCCCTTTATTACCTTATACCTACAAGGAGGTACACTATATTTACAGAAACGTACACCGCAATTTCAGTTTACTTACAAAGTTATTTGCAGCTTGTATACCATCTGCTTGTTACCCATTTATTACCCCAAACTTAACATATTGTTCCCCTATACCTACACGGAAGTACGCTATAATTACAGAAACGTACACTGTAATTTCGGTTTACTTACGCAGTTGTTTGCGGGTCGTAAAATAAAGCGTTACCAAAAGATGGGTGAATGCAAAGGTCAATGAAAAAGTCAAATCGCCTGGCCAGAACTCCAGAGAGACCGTGGTGTGTCTGCACATATAGAATAAAGAAAGTGCTGTTCACCTGGTGATGTCTTCTGATAGCTGGGCAGGATCAGGTGGGTAGAACTTCACATTGAATGTGAAATCATAGTTGGTGCCTAGATATATGTAAACATGATTTAAAATAGCAACAACAGAAAATAGAGACTGACTTTCTGATAATTATAACATATACCAACGAGCTTGATCGGTTACTCACCTTGTACTTGCCGTCTGATCTCCTTGGTAAAGTCCAGCCATGTCTGAAAGAAAAATGAAGCTTTAACTAAAGGCCTGTTTACACCAAGAATGATAATGACAACTAAGACAACTACAACAATAACTATATCAGCTTCTCCGCCAAATGTTCTGTATAATTATAAGCAAGTTCTGAATTTGAGTCATTTGCCGTTTTAAATGCTCAAGCTCTTTAAAGTTGGATGTATTCTGATTGGCTCTCAATGTTTTTATTGTTGATCATTTTCATTAAGTGATTCAGATATTGTTCCTTTTTATATTTATTGTTATAGCTGTAGACATATCTATTCTCATATAATTAGATTCAGTATTAAAACTTTGAAGTTATAGTTATTGTTCTTGGTGTGATCAGGCCTTTACTGCTATCAAAACTCCTGATAAGTATGAAGAAAGCAAATCTATTTTTAAAATACATACAGTCAATCACTTAAAAAATATATTGGATAGAATTAACATTTCAAAAGCTAAATTAAACCAGAAAAAAATAGCAGTAAATATTAAAAGAATGTGAGTGAGTGCCAACAGATAGAGGTACCTTTATGGTTGGTGTCTCCCATATGGCCAGACCGTAATAGTCCTTCTCTAACAGGTTCAAGTGGTCACACACCTTTGCAAACAGCTCCTGGCCTTTGGCATGTTTCTGGAAACAAAGAAATGTAGTTAAAACATAACAACATAGTACTATTTTAGTGTTTTAAGCAGACATATGTTTTTAAAGAAAATTACTTTTTGATTAATTACTATTATGGGACTGCTAAAGGTTAAGACATTTTTACAAGATAAATAGATCACATCTAAAGAAAAGAGGTCATGTGAAAGGAATGTAGCACATTTCTGTTTGAAATGTTGTTAAATTATGCTGACTGTTTCACTTACTATTTTTGAACCATATAATGTATGTTCTACATAAATAGTTGTCTTTCTAAGTTTGTATCCACCTTGTTTTTCAATGCCGGAAGTAACCTATTTTCTTTGAATCTGTGGAGACTCAACAAAAAACTGGAAGAATTACATAATAGCCTAATTTGCGCTACTGACCAGTGTGTTTATGATCAAGATAATCATTTAAACAATATGATAACAAGTAACAGGTAGCTATATCAAGCAGCAAACACATTTTGTTACAGCTAGAATAACTAGAAGTGCTTAAGACCTGAAGACTCGACACATTCAAGTTACAACGTTAAAAATAAGGTAGATTCAATTCTGAAAGACTCTTGTGTGGGTCATGAAATCGAATTGTTAACGTAGCTCGCTACATGCTAACATCAAAAATAGCTGTGAATGTAAAGCGAGACTTGCAGGTCAAGTTGCTTCTAATAAGGATGTTCTGTTTCGCTTAGAATGCTTTATCGGTAGACATCGAGTCAGCTCAGTCGGTTTTTAAGAGCCACACAGTACGATCGCAACAAAAGCAGGCCAAAGTGTCACATCAGCAGAAACAGTCTCTTGGCAGTCTGAGAGTCAATTAGCAAAGGAAGTAAAAGCCCTTGAGCAATGCTTGAGTTTCAGAGTCACTCTCCCGGGACTAGACAATGATACACCACACTTGATAAGCAACAAAAGTGGCGGTTGTGTGTGTCGCTTACTTCCAGTTCACACTCAAAGAGGGTATCATCCAGCAACTTGACTTTGCAGTGCATGATCCTGGGGCGGCGAGATGCTTTCTGCTTCTTCCCCTCCTCCTCCTCCTCCTCTTCCTCTTCCTCCTCCACTGCGTTCTCCTCCTCCTCTTCCTCCTCCTCTTTCTCTTCCTCTTTTTCTCCTTCCTCCTTTAGTTTAGTTTCTGCAGCACCTGCGTCTTCCGGGCTTGGCTCTTCCTCTACTTTCTCTTTTTCATTCTCACAGTCCTTGTCTTTCTCTCCCTCCTCTCCTTTGGCCTTGTCCTCATTTTTCTTCTCCTTCTTCTCTTTTTTATCCTTCTCTTTCTTCTCTGCTTTCTCTTTCTTCTCCGGCTTCTCCTTCTTCTCTAGCTTCTCCTTCTTCTCTAGCTTCTCCTTCTTCTCTAGCTTCTCTTTCTCTTGCTTCTCCTTCTCTAGCTTCTCCTTCTCTAGCTTCTCCTTCTCTAGCTTCTCCTTCTCCAGCTTTTCCTTCTTCTCCAGCTTCTCCTTCTCCAGCTTCTCCTTCTTCTCCAGCTTCTCCTTCTTCTCCTTCTTCTCTGGCTTCTCCTTCTTCTCTGGCTTTTCCTTGTCTGCTTTTTCCTTCTTTTCCTTTTCCTTCTTGACCTTCTTCTCCTTTTTCTCCCCCTTCTCCCCCTTTTCTCCTTTGCCTGACTCCAGCTCTGCGTCTTCCTTCTGATCTGCTACGATTTGCTGGAGAAAAACAGAATTAAACGTGTTAAAAACTTTACAAAGCTTAGATAATACACAATCAACAATGTCTAGACCTAGGATTTCATACAAAATGATTCTTTCAGTTTTTCCACGATTGGAATTTAACCTCCCTTCAAGAAAATGGTCCAACATTTTAAACAATAAACAAACTTGTTTTCCAGGAAAGATGTTTTTGTTTTTTGTATCACAACATCCATTCAACAAGTAATGCATAGAACCGTTAAAGCTACTTAAAGCATTGTGACTTTAACTGTAAAATCTTCGCAACCATAACACGTGGTTTAATGTCTCTATTCAAGCGAAAAAAGAGATTATTATAAATAATAAAAAGCTGGCAGAGAGGAAAAAGCTGAGGCATGTTGACAGCAGTTAGCAGTGCCTGTTCAGTATGAACAGCCTCTCAGAGAGCTTTTAGTGCTGCTGGAACAGATGAGAGCTGCACAGAGAAGGTTTTAACATGCAACCTTTGACCGTAACACAAACGTGTGAATGTCAGATGTGTGAAGCTCCACAGTCCAGTTAGCCTTTGGACATACATCCCTTTTTACATGCGAACAGTTTGAACATCCAGTTGTTACCCTGAGGTCATACCTGACATGTTATTAAGCCCACACACCAGTAGGATAAGTGTTACTAGGATAAGTAGGAAAAAGTCTTAGAAAATCTTAGAAAGGCCTGGTTTCACAGACAGGTCTTAGATTAAGTCAGGATTGGGCATTAGTTTAATTAGGACATTTAAGTTCCTTAGAGAGAAAAAAAACATTACTGGTTTGCATCTTGAGACAAAAAGACTTATTTTAAGATGTCAGTGCAAGTTGTTTTCAGTTAAAACAGCTTAAAGGGTACCTATTATGGCATTTAAAATGTTCCTAATATTGTTCTGGGAGTCCCCAACAACAGTTTTACAAGCATGCAATGACAAAAAACACTTTTGTTGTCTTATAATATGCATTTATTTTTACCTGATTTGCTCACCGACTCCCATATGAATCGTTTAGCGAGTCATTTTTCCAAACCCCGCCTTTGCGTGACGCTAATCTGTGGTGATATGTTAGACACCCAGCCGACGGGGTGTCATTGGTTGTTGCGCTAGATCTTACCCAGATACAACAGTGCTATTTTCTGATTGGCTAACAACACCAGACGAACAACACCAGAGGAGACCAGGGTTGCCAGGTCTGCACAACAAAACCAGCCCAATTGCTCATCAAACTAACCCAATCACGGCCAAAAATATTCAAATAGCGTTCCCGGGTGTTTCCTCAATAACAATCATGTTCCAGTGGATAAAACAATCGCGTCAACCAGCGTGCACTACACAAACAACCCGCGGAAACAGTGCAGGCATACAGACCTGGCAACACTGGAGGAGACGCGCTTGAATCCTGCCGGTTCCACAGTGAGTGAGTTTTGGGCACTGCGGCATATTAAATATATTACAAATAGTTTATCAGCGTGAGAAATACAATGTGTGGCCGGAGAGCGTGACAAAAGACCGAAATGAGTGACTGTCACGCTCAATGCGTGATGCGTGACACTCGAGAGCCTTGTGACAACTCCATTAACAACGACAAACACTTCACATATTTCAATACAATTGACATTGAAGACCTAAGTTAGCTGCTAGAAGCTGCGCTGTGCCTGTGCGTACACAACACACCAAAATAATTATAGAACATGATACAAACATAAAAGCAACAGCCTACTTACAGATTGTGATTCGGAGAAGGAAGCTGATCCAAATAAACTCGGTACTGAACCTCCCTCCTTCAGTATCAGCCGGCTCGCAAATTCATACTTTATAGCATTTAGGTTTGTGAAGCAATCATCTTCAAAATGACGCGAACACAGAACGAGTTCGGGCTATAATACTTCTGTGGTATAGTTATGAACTGTAGCCACTGTCTTCAAATGCTCCTCACTGGGCAGATGAAATAAGTTTGCTTTTGCGTCGCACTTCAAAACACAGCAGCGTCTCGTCGACATGATGTTTTCCCTGGTGTCTCCTAATGCAATGAGTGGGCGTATCTTATTCAAATAACTTGGACAAGTGACGTACGAAAGTGCATCGTTCGTCTATCGATTCATATCAACGACTCAGAGTCGACTCTTACTTTTGAGAGATAATAACTTTGTATACGGTGAACTTTCATATTTAAAACTTTGCAGGATGTTTTCGTTCACTTAGATCTATGTTACACACTACATGAAAGGTAATTTTCAAAATTCCATGATAGGTACCCTTTAATAATGCATTTTAGTCTGGGATTAGACTAAAGCCTTGTCTGTGAAACCGGGGGACTTCCTATTAAACACTTCAACTCATTAACACCAGCATTACTGTTATTATATATTATATACAACAAAAAAGAAAATTACAGACTGTTGCTTCAAATGACTTGGAAGTTAGTCATATGGACTACTTTTATGATACTTTTTTATGTAGTGTTGCATGCACCAAAGTTTTGGCAACCAAAACTATTCGTCCGGAAATTAATTTCTGGTTTTGGCCCAAAAGAGTTTTGGAGGGCCGAAATCATTGCCCAAAACAGAGACTTTTAATTAGTGCTTCTCAGCTGCTAAATCAGCTTGCAAACAATGTCACGTAATGTTACAATTAACTCAGGAAAGCCATGCAATGTAAAAAAAAATTACTTTACAGAGGAACATTTGGTAATGCTTTAGATTACAGCCTAGAAAGTACTGGGTAATTAAAGTGATTTTACAGTGTAACTTTCTGTTATAGTGTACCTATAAAGTACTTACATGTAATATAAGAGAACAATATGTAAGGTTTGGGGAATAAAAGGGTAACAACCAGGAGAATCAAAAAAAATATTTATACTGTAAGTATTATAGAACTAAGGGGTACTTATTCTACTATTATGATACAACAATCTTACATTTGTTACCCCTTTATTCCCCAAACTTTACATATTGTTCCCTTATACTTACATGCAAGTACTTCATAGGTACACCGTAATTAAGACGAATTTACAGCGTAACTTTCGGTAATTATACAGTACTTTCCTTACAGCCCGGAAAGTACTGTATAATTACCGAAAGTTACGCTGTAAATTCGTCTTAATTACGGTGTACCTATACACCGCTTTTGCTATCTAAAGCGTTTTGCTAACATTTTGCTAAATATATGCTATATATTACATTTTTATTATATTTTCACTTAACCTGTTACTTCATTATGTAATGTATGTTAGAATAAATCTGTCATCAAAAAATGTTTTTATTACAGCTACTGTTTAAATGTTTATATTTCCACAACTAATTGGAGTAGAAACATACAGTAATATTACATCATTGAAAAAAATTATATAAAATTTAATATTTTGGTTCCCTGGTTCCCTGAAGAGGAAACGCTGCCTCGAGATGCGGTGGGAACGCTCCTGCGTGATTGCATTATGAAGCATGTGTATAATCAGTCCAATGGTGTGACGAGACATCATAGGCGGGTGACGTCATAGACCAGGAAACTATAAAGCACACCTGAAAACAGACTGTGCTAGCTTCTGATAGGCCAAAGCAAGTCTATCACAGGCATGCAGGGAGTATGGCAGGGCGACGCAGCATCTTGTTCCCTCTTCAGGGACCCAGGGTTACATAGGGTAACCTGAGACATTCCCTTTCAAGGGAACTGGAGCTGCATCAAGACGCGGTGGGAACACTATACCCACGACAGCATAATTGCAAATGCCTGTTCTGTGTGAAATCATCGCGCACACTAAGAAGCAAGCACCCTAGACCCTGGAGTGGAGCCTAGATCCAAGTTGTAAAATCTAACAAATGGATGCGAAGAGGACCAGCCTGCCGCATTACAAATCTCATGAAAAGAAACCCCAGATAATAAAGCCTTTGAGGCAGTCATACTCCTGGCAGAATGGGCCCGGACAGGCAAAGGTGAAGGCTGACCAGCCGCTTCATAAGCTAGTGAGATAGCCTCGACTACCCACTTGCTCATCCTCTCCTTGGATGCAGGGAAACCTTTTCTTGGTGACCCGAAACAGACGAATGCATTTAAAGGTGGAGAGCAGAAGGCCTGCAGCACTATCGGGCCCACCACATTAGTAGGGACTTTAGGAATATAACCCGGCCTAGGGTGAAGAAAGGCTTTCACCATACCAGGTGCAAATGCCAGGCACGAAGGAGCAACTGACAAGAATTGCAAATCTCCAATTCTCTTGATAGAAGAAATAGCAAGGAGAAATAAAGTTTTTAGTGTAAGGAACTTTTCTGAAACCTCTTCAATGGGTTCGAAGGGAGGCAAAGCCAAGCCTTCGAGTACAACGGCCAAATCCCAAGCCACTGTTTTAGTGCGCAGTGCAGGCCTCAGCCTCAGGGTGCCATAAAGAAAATGAGAAATGATAGGATCTCTCCCCAATGATGCACCACCCTGAGGAGTGTGGTAAGCAAATGTAGCCACCACGTACACCTTTAAGGTGGACGGAGATAACCGAGTGCATACAGTAACCATTTCAGTGCATACAGTCTCCTCATGGAGGAGCTTTGGATTGGAGTATGGTCTCCACGACCTCGGTCGAGAGACCTGATTCTATGAGCTGGGCCCCCTCAGGGGCCAAGCCCACAGTTTCCACAACTCTGGGCGAGGGTGAAAAATAGTGCCCCCTGCTTGGGACAGTAAGTCCCTCCTGATCGGAATCTCCTTCAGAGATCTCCATCGGGCTACTAGTAACAGACGGCCCATTCCCGGCGAACCCTCTCCAGAACTCCAGTGAGCATAGATATCGGACGAAAAGCGTACAGGTGTAGCCTTGGCCACACCTGAACCATGGCATCCAGCCCCAGAGGAGCTGGGTGCGTGAGAGAGAACCAAATGGGACAATGAGTTGTCTCTGAGGATACGAATAGGTTGACTTGAGCTTGACCGAATTTCTCTCAAAGGAGCTTCACCACCTCGGGGTGAAGTCTCCATTCCTAGGGCCTCAGCCCCTGCCTCGACAGGATATCTGCTCCCTGATTTAGATGCCTCGGAATATATACTGCCCTGAGAGACAGTAATTTCCCATGGGCCCATAAGAGGATCTGATGAGCCAGTTTGCATAGGAGGCGTGACCTCAGCCCCGCCTGATGGTTGATATAAGAGACCACCGATGTGTTGTCCGTGCGGACAAGCACATGGTGACCTCTCAGATCTGGCAGGAAGTGCTTGATAGAGCTGGAAACACTGCCATCATTTCTAGCCGATTTATGTACCAAGAAAGTAGACGTCCTGCCATAGACCTTTCGCCGAGCGACCACTCATGATCACCCCCCAACCTATGAGGGAAGCATTCGTCGTTAGCGTTACGCGATGACAAGAAGCCCCAAGCACTGGGCCTTGGGCGAGGAACCAATGTTTCTTCCACATGAAGGCATTGCTGCATGACCTTGATCATGCGAAACGGATTTCCTCTCAGAGAAAACCCCTTGGTCCTGAGCCACCACTGCAGGGGTCTCATGTACAGGAGGCCAAAAGTTTTTATGCTGCCATGAGACCCAACAGTCTCTGAAATTGTTTCACAGTGAGTGACTGGCCTAGTTTTACTCCATTTATGGCTGAGAGAATCGAAGTAATAAGTGCAGGTGACAGTTGTGCCCGCATTGTTGTTAAATCCCATACCACACAGAGAAAAGTGGTCCTCTGAGACGGGAGGAGCACACTTCTCTTGGCGTTGAGCCTCAACTTTATGTGAGACAGAATGGCATCTTGATGCCGAACCGCCATCTGCTCGGACTGAGCTAAAATCAACCAATCGTTGATGTAATTCAACATGCGGATGCCCTGGACTCTCAGGGGAGCCAGAGCTGCATCCACACATTTCATGAAAGTGCAGGGTGATAAAGCTAGGCCGAACGGAAGAACCCGATATTGGTACGCTTCGCCCCCGAAAGCGAACCTCAGGAAATTCCTGTGATGAGGATGGATGGACACATGGAAGTAAGCGTCCTTCAAGTCTATCGTGACAAACCAGTCATCGGACTGAATCTGTGACATAATCTGTTTGAGTGTAAGCATCTTGAACTGCAGATTAGTTGGCGCAGATCTAGAATAAGACGCAACCCCCCAAACTTTTTGGAAACAATGAAGTAACGACTATAAAACTCTGACTCCCTGCTGGGAGGAGGAACCCTTTCTATAGCATCCTTTCCTAGAAGAGTCTGTACTTCCTGCTCCATAACCAGAGCCTGCTCAGGGTTCACCACCGTGGGGGGACCACCAGCGCACTGAAGTGGCTTTTAATGGCTATATTAGCCCTCATTTCTGCCATAAAATCCGGTTTAAATCGACTGAAGCGATCCCCCGATCTAAGCACAGTAGCACGGCGGGTTACTTCTCTCAGGGAACCAATGTTACGTTAGTATCCGAGATGTTCCCTTTCGAGAGGTCTCGTATTGCGTAAGTAGCTTATAGTATGGGAACCCCTTTCGAAACGCTGTGTGTGCTTAAAACTTTGCTCCTCACTATAGCCCAGGGGCCCATATAAGAGTAAAGTTATGAGTCCTAATAGACGAAAAAACCCGTGTTGAGCCTTCTATAGGGAACCAAGGAATGGGCCTAGAGAGGGCCAGTCCTTATATAATATGTATGAACTAGGATCAGATATATGCATTGGCCTTGTAGTTATGTGCTGAACACTTATTATATTGAAAGAACCTTCAATAGGTTATAATATCTCATAAATGTGGACGGTGAGGCCCAGCCGGTCGCCGCACAGATATCTTCAATTGGTATTCCACTTGACCAAGAGGCCATGCCTCTTGTAGAATGAGCTCTAACGCCCAAGGGGCAATGAAGGCCCTTAGACTCATAAGCCAGCGCAATGGCGTCCACTATCCAGTGCGATAATCTCTGTTTTGTGACAGCAAGCCCCTTGGTCTGAACGAGGCAGAACGCTCCAGATAAACTCTGAGAACCCTGGCGGCAGAGTAGATTCGCATCTCTTTCGTCCATTGGCGAGGGAAGAGCTGCTAGCGAAATAACCTGTGTTCTGAACGGAGTAGAGAGCACTTTAGGAACATAACCATGCCTTGGCTTAAGGACAACTCTGGAGTTGCTAGGCCCAAACTCAAGGCAGGAAGAGTTTACTTCTAGCGCTTGCAAATCGCCCACTCGCTTGACTGAAGCTAGTACCAGTAAGAGAGCAGTTTTGAGCGAAAAAGGCTTCAGGTCCTCAGACCAAAGCGGCTCGAATGGTGCACCCTTAATGGCTTCCAGGACCGTGGAAGGCCCAGATAGGCACAGAGGGAGGTGGAGGAGGTTTAACCTTCTGGCCCCTTTAAGGAAGCGCACGACAGGGTTATTTCTTCCAAGTGATTGCCCGGCCACAACAGGGTGATATGCTGTTATGGCAGCCACATACACTTTGAGCGTGGAGGGGGTACGACCCACGTCCAATAGCTCTTGCAAGAAGGCGAGTACACTTGATACTCCGGACGAGTAGTAGACCAGGCTCTGTGCTACACACCAGCCGGAGAATACTACCCACTTTTGAGCGTAGAGACGCCTAGTTGAAGGAGCTCTCGCTTTAGAGATGGTTTTTTACACCCTTTCCAGGAGACACCTGGATACCCTTTGAGGGGCCATATGTGAAGGGCCCACAAGTCAGGACGGGGATGCCAGATTTTCCCGTTCGCCTGTGTGAAGAGATCTCTCCTCAGCAGTATTGGCCATGGGGCTGTTTCCAGCAGCTGCGACAGCTCTGAGAACAATAACTGGGTCTTCCAGAGAGGGGCTATTAATAGCACTGCACACTTGCTCTCCCTGATCCGTTTGATGACCTGTGGTAGCATCGTAACCGGAGGAAATGCATACAGCGGGCGGCTCGACCAGTCGTGGGCTAGCACGTCCCTGCTTTTTTTGAAAAATGTTTGGCAACGAGCGTTGTCTCCTGAGGCGAAGAGGTCGACCTCGGCCTCGCCGAAGATGTCACCCATATCAGCTGAATCGTCTGTGAGTGAAGGGACCATTCCCCTGGGGGAAATTTGTCTCTGGATAGCATATCTGCACCCTGAATCAGATTGCCTGGCACGTGTGCCGCCCTCAGCAAGGGCAGGTTGTGCTGAGCCCATAGAATGAGACTCTTGGCCATGGTGTCCAGGTTGTCCGACCTGAGACCACCCTAGCGATTTATGTAGGACACCACTGCCATGTTGTCCGTTTTGATGTTTGTGGAAACCAGTTTCTTTTCATTTCAAAAAGAAACCAGTAAACGGCAAACCCCAACGAGGAGGTTGTGATCTAGATGCTAAATATCTTTCATCTAGTAAACTTTTCTTATGTTCTTCTCGTTTCTCGGCTAGCCAGTCAATATTTAATTTAGCAACAGCGCGAGTCACAACCTCCATAAGCTCCTCATAAGCAGGGGAATGAGGTGGCAAATCCTCAAAATCCCCTGCATCAATGCTGACGACATCCAGATCCTCAGAACTGGATGATCGCAGCACTGGTGCCTCAGCCAGGGGAGAAGAAACCGCAGCGCATGCTTCTACCTGAGATAAGACACTGGATCTGGCAGGTGAAGGCTGAGATAGGGCTGTGCCCGTCTCAAATTCCGCTGTCAGATCCATTTGCGAACCCCAGAATGTGCGTCGCACTGTGCCTGGGCAGCAGCGGGACCCGCATCCTGGAGAGCCCTCCTCCTCAAAGAACACCCAGGGGGAGCGAAGCGTCCTCATGGAAAGCTTCTCGTAATGCTCACAGTCAGCCCCCTCGCGAAATGACTGGGCACACTCCACTCCCAAACAAGCTACACAAAGCTGTGTGTCTACACAAAGCTTCCTGTGTGTCCCCACACGTGAGAAAACGAGGGCAGGGAACAGCACACTGTTTGAAATTTTGCTTGCTCACCATATTTCTTAATATATATATATATATATATATATATATATATATATATATATATATATATATATATATATATATATATATTGTGTGTGAATTCATGCTTGCAATGACAGATAACACCAAATAGACAGAGACAGTATACAGAGAGCGCCTGCTGAAGGCACAGAAGCTAGTGTGGTCTGCTTTATAGTTTCCTGATCTATGACGTCACCCGCCTACATCTCGTCACACAACTAATCACATTATAGACTTTATATGAGTGAATTTCTGTTGTACATCATTCAATGTTTGTTAAGACCATAGAATATTAAATGGCAAACATGTTGAAAATTACAGATAGGCAGCTTTCAACAAATAACGGCTATTTCTTCACAAAAGCAATATTTTATTTTTCTCACCTGGTTTTCAGCACTGCTGATTGAGTGCTGGTCTAGAGCAACATCGCCCTCTATACGCAGTTCTGGCTCGGGGTCTGCTATAGGAGCTTTGGGTTCTTCCTGGCTTTCCTTCTCTCTGGCCCTCTCCGTCTCCACCCCCTCGCCCTCGGAGCACTGCGAGCGGCGCTTCAGGAAGGAGGAGAAGAGGCGGGAGAGGCCACGGCCAGCGGAGGTGCGCTGTCGTGGTTTTAGCTGCTGTTCCTCCTCCGAGCCCCCAGGGGGCGCTGAGGTGCCGGAGGGACTATCCTGAGTTGTATCAGTGGGGCCTGGCTCCTGTGCAGTGGGGTCCTCTTCTTCCTGCTGCTGCTCAACCACTTGTTTCTTCTGAACGCTCTCCGCCTCGTCTGTCGTCATGGCAGTCACTGGAGCAAGAAAACTTTCAGTTAAAGTTACGTATCGAACATATAGCATTTTATAATTGCTGACTGCATACAAATTCAAATAATATTCATCTTAAATATAATGAGATTAAGATTGGAGAGTGAAAATAGTATTTTAAAAGTGTCTGAATGTTCTACTATTTCCAGTGGATTTTCACAGTATGGGCCTGTCCCAATACCTTGCGCATACCTTCCTGCACGTGACATGAAGTAAATGTGCAAGGCTGTCCCAGGTCAGAAAAGTGCCCTTAATGTACACTAAATCCACACTATGACTAATTGTGGGAAAGGAGGAGATTTTTAATGTGCAAACACAATACTATAAAATCATTGTAACATTTTTGGTCAATACAATGTAAGCATTTCTAAAGCCGGGTGCACACTGTAAGATTTTCAATAGTCCTTTACGATTGTTGCTTGTCAGACTGTACAAACATGATCCCCACAGTAAGACATGTCACACTGTGGGATATCAGTTGTCTTTAATGTCAGACTGTACAATAGTCAAGATTCATTAAAAACAGAAGACTCGTCCTAGTTTTACATCATCAATCTGTGACCCGTTCGGGGACAGTGAGCCGCAATTAGCTGCGGGATTGAAATGGTAGCGAGCAAACAAAAAATCTCTCTAATAATTCTGATCATGGCTTATCTTGAAAAGAAAAATGGGGAAAAAAAGTAGACTGTGTATGGAACGAGTGGTGGTCTGTTGTTGTCGCACTAATTACGTCATCAGAGTCTGTGCTCCTATTTTATGGTTGTTGTAAGAGAAGTCACACCGCAGGACTGTACCTCAAAACTTCTGACACCGGCAGAATATCATTGGAGGTAAAATTTGATCTCAATGGTCATTCATTAATCAGCTGTCTGTTGTGTCAACATGTCAAAATAGCAATCAAAGACTACAGATATTGGCCTAGGATCAGAGGAATCTTTTAGGATTCGCAAAATTTGTCTCAGGTGGCTAAATCGTCAGGACAATTGAGGACATGGTGCCACCTGGCCATGTGCCCAATTGCCCACATGGTAAATCAGATTCTTTCCTTGGCATGTTCATGACAGTTCATCAGAGATGTATTGATGTCCGATTAATGAGCAACTCAAAGAATCAGTTTATCAGTTGAATGATATTGTTATGAGAACTGATTCAATAATTCAGTCAAAGCGGTTAATAATCCACTGGACAGAAAGAATATCTGTGGATAATTTACATTTTGGAATGTTCTTTCAAACCAAAAAAGCTATAATTTAACTAAAGCTGTAAAATATAGCATGTTTTGGAGTATGGACAACTATTATGATACTTTATGGTGTTCTGTGTTATTTTGAAGCCTAAAAGCTTCAGTCCCCATTCATTGTAATTGCATGTCTAGAATGTCTTGTTTTATAATGCACAGAAAAAAACTAAGTAAATGGGGAGTAAACTATGAGACTTTTCATCTTTGGGTGAATTATCCCATTAATGATCATTTAAATTATTAACTTTATTTTTTTATTTAAACTTAAACTAAATTTTAATAATTGTTTTAACTTAAAACATGAATTTGATTCTAAGAATCGTTAAGAACTGAGAGCTAAGAACTGCCACACAAAGCCATACATCGCCACTGAACCTTGAAGAGTGTGAATAAACAAAATAACAACTGAATTGACCTCTCACGCTCTTTCACACACTTAGCAAACACATGACGAAGTAAATCTAATGTGCTCTTTTAGAATGCATCTGTCTATTTTGAAATAATCAGTGAAGCCATATCCAATTACGACAAAATCACACTTTCAGTGTTAAATCTAATCCAATGAGCACACATGAACCACTTTAGACATTGAAGGTGTTACGTGAGCCAGCCTACCCCAGACCTAATGACATCACAGAAGATTTACACACTAACATTATGGGTCTAAATAAGGTTTACAAAACCTGATGCAGCTTGACCTGGGTTACCAAGACAACAGTGGATTCACTAAGGTGACATCAGTAGATAGGCCTATATAGTATTGGGGGGAAAAATACTATGGAAGTCAATGGGGCCCATGAACTGTTTGGTTACAGAAATTCTTCAAAATATCTCATGTGTTCAGCAGAAGAAAAAAATACAGGTTTGGAAACAACTTACGGGGTAGTAAATGGTGACAGGATTTTCATTTTCATGAACTATCCTCTCTTTATTAATTAATTGGGAGCTCAAAAGCTTACACCATTTGAAACAGTTTGAGGCTGTCTGAACATGTCAAAATGTTCAGAAGTTGCGCTGTTGTCAGAAGCTGCGCAAGTACATGCAACATCAGTTTATTGTCCACTCGCCATCCTGCACCACGTGCAGTGTAGACACTCAGAATCACTAATTATAATGGGTTTAGTTGCGTTTGGTGCATTGCGCCACTCACGTTCACTCATGTCAAATTTCATGTCACACAACATGTTTCCCAGTTCTCTGGTGAAATGTTCTTCAACACCACTTTAACTAATTATGCGGTGTCATCATTCAATCATTTCAATTGAATCCATGAGATTGGGAATTTTACATGAGGACTTCCCAATAGAGATTGTGCATCAGGTTCAAGTTGGTTAATAAAATTCACAGCATTGACCAACAGAAAGCTACTTGGTTTGAAAGGGACTTCTGTGTGGAGTGCTTCATATATCGCTACAATTCTAATGACAATTTACCTTTTTTGCCTGCAAAATTTTGCAGACATTCTGCTAACATGACAATACCTTAAAAAAGCAGTTTGGGTGGTGCCGCGATGGGCAAGTAAAGGCCAGGGTATACTTAATTTTCCACATTCTGCTCCATCTCGCACACAGTCTCAAAGCCTTTTAAAGTATGCACCATTGTACGCACACCGTCCATGCAGACACAAAAATCAAAGCCACTTAAAGGCAAGCCTGCAACCTTAGCCGAAAAAAGCGCAATGCTTGCTAACGCTGTGGAGACAAAAGGCTGTTGTTTATGAATGGATGTCAATGTAGGAGCTTCACTATGCTGAATAAACTTTTGTGAGGAAATAGCTAATCATTTGAATCGACATCCCAACGGCTAGGCTAACATGTTTGCTCTTAAACATTCATTTTGGATTGATCTATTTTTAGAATTTACTAATCTCTTTTGTACTTTGTTTTTTGACAAAAAAAAATGCTGTTTTAGAAGTCACTGACAATTGCGTGACAGGTATGATTAAAGGTGCAGTGTGTAGCTTTTTGGCGACATCTAGCGGTTCGTTTGCGAGTTTACACTAAGGGCTCAGCCCACTGCTCACCCCTCCCTTTCGAAGAAGCTACGGTGGCTAAAACGGGACAAACATCGTCGTAGTGAGCCAGAGTAAAACAAGCCACAGCTAACATGGAGTGCCACAGTCCATTATAAACCACATCATGGATAAAGTTTCCAAAGCCATAGTCAGGTGAGGATCAAGGGTCTTACTCTTAATACTTAATATAATAATATTGGTCTGAGCTGTCGACACGACAGATCTCGTCACAGTTGTTGTAAATAATAGTAATCAGCTGATTGTCTCACGATCGTAACCAGCACATTCTCCCCACATAGCAAACCCATAATACAGCGAGGGAGTAGAACCACATGAAACTATGCAACTATAGATTTTTTCTAACAGGGTAGTAAAAGTTTAGCTGGCTAATATGAGCTGTTACTGTGGCTGAGCTGCTTAAAGCCTTGTTTATACTCGGCGCGTCCGCATGAGAGCAAAGGTGCGTGCGGCAAAAATGACGTGACTGTAACAGCACGCGCGCCTCCGCATCCCAATAGACACCACTTTCTCTGATTATGGAAACTCGTTTGACTTAAAATGCTTCCAAGATCGACGGGTTGGTGATTCCTGTAACTGTTTTCCGGTCAATGACAAGAGTAATTAGCCCACTAATCAGCTGTCTCACGAACGTAACCAGCACATTTATCCCCACATAGCAAAGCCATAACACAGCGAGGGTGAAGAATTAAGTTACATGAAAAAATCCAACTACATATTTACACCACTGACAAGGGAAAACACTCACGGTGTTTATGACTAAGTTCTAGCTTTCTGTGGCTTCTCTTTCAAGGTAGTGACGAAACGCGCTCTGTAACGCTGTTTGTTCGCTGTCGGCTACGGTAGAAATATGACGTCATAATATGGCGGCCTTCATAGAAGGGGATTCCCGCGCTTATGTAGATATAAATGCCTAATTCTAAGGTAATAAAAACATTACGGTTTGTTAAGTAAGTTCTTTATACACAACTGAACACATAGTTATGGATGTCATATTGCATTTCTGTTAATAAATAGTCAAAAATGTTACACACTGCACCTTTAAGTTCATGGCACTTCTCAAGGCCCTGGGTATACTTCATTTTCCAAGTTCCCCTCTGTCTCGTGCACAGTTGAGCGTGGAAGCCTTTCCAAGTATGCTCCTTTGGCCGTGAGCATGGAAAGACGAGTTCGGCACTTGCACACTATCTAGTGGATTTTGTTTTCAAAGCGCAGAAGTCACTCGTATGCATTGTTGTACCTGCACTGTCCACGCGGTCACAAAAATTGGGCTGCACAGACGGGGTATGCAGAAGTCTGCGGATCCTCCTGATGATGAAAATTATGCCACGCGGACGGCCAAAGTATACTTTGGGCTTTATTTTTTCTATGGTATCCGCAAACAGTGATTGACAGCCACACAACTCTGAATGAAATGAAATTGAATGAAGTCAATTTATCAAGGCTGTAATGTGATTGGTTATCAAGACACACGTGATCCAAGTTAGCTGTTGCGCTTTTTCCAATGGTAGATCCACGGACCCTCGTATCTCCCAAATTGGTTAGGACCAGAGCCATAGAGAGAAATTTCTCTCGATGACTCTGGTTAGGACTGCATGCGGACAGTGTGCGTGGACGTTCGCAGACCCTCCTGATGATGAAAATTACTTCACGGCGGAAAGTGCGCGGATCGTCACAGAAAGCGGACGGCCGAATTATACTTGAGTTTAATGTAATCGGTGTGCAGCTGAACACCATGTAACAACGGTAATATTATTCAAAGATCTCAGAGTATATATTGTGCTGCTGTGATCTCTTTACATGTACAGCTTAGACCTGGACAACCACAACAAGCTGGTCAAATGGCTGCTGGAAACCAGATACATAAAAGCAGAATTGCTGAGTCTAAAAAAAACATGATCTCACCAAACAAGCACTTTCACTGTACTGCTGTCCAATTAAGATTCAGACTAAACTGCCTGAGTGCTCAGCATAAGAGACCCACGACTCGAGGATGTTATTCCTCTCACCAATTCTCAACTCAACATAATCCATTCCATCCTCTGCCCGGACCATGCATCTCTCTCCTTTGTTCTCTATCCCCCTACTGTAAAAAAAAAAAAAAAAAAAAAAAAAAAAAGTCTCCCTCTGGTGTAGTATTGCATTGAAATTTGGGTCTTTTTTATAATAAGGTCTGAAATGTGGGTTCCTCCACCACATTACAAAAAAGGCTGTTTTTATTTTAATTTTGCTGACATTAATAGTGATAACAATTAATAGAGCACGGCACACAGACAAGTAAATAAACACAGACTCAAATAGCTTTGAATCATTTTGTCCACACACATTCACACACAGGTCTGCCATTCAATCATCATTCTTCCCCATTCATTAGCAAAACGATTACATAGCCTCAATATGAGGCTTCAAGTTTAAGCACAAGCTGTCTCTTGAGGACAGACAGCAAACACAGTGGACTAAAGAAGACAGTCATGCAGAATGGCTGTGTGTGTTTGTGTGAGTATTTAATAAACTAATCTGACACTAAGATGCATAACCTCCCTTTTACATCAGATATCTTTCATTTACTTTATTCTCAAGAAAGCAACATAAAAACAAGGTCAAGGAACTTGTGTCACTAAATGTATGTGAATCAGGTTTTGAGGTTTGTGAGGGCCAGGTTCTAGGAAAAACAACATACCTTACCGTAACCCAATTGTTTGTGTGCGTTCCCTCAGTCTCTTCAATAGAGAAACATACATTCATACTACCTACATGATGAAATACTCCTTATTAAGAAAGTGCAGGTGTCTGTGATTGCCAAATGCAAATTGTTACACCTCCCATCCTGAAATGAACCCAAACAGGAAGTGAGCTTCTGAGCTTCTCGTTTTATCTACTTAAAGCCATCAACAACTAAACTACAGACACCCACCACCTGCTCAAGGACTGAACCATCCAGCTGCACAAATGAAAGCAAAAAAAGAGGTTTACTACAAAGAGTGTGTCTTACAGTGCATTTCTACTTTGCCAAACAAAGATTCTCACAAATCTTCCTTCTTCACATCTGTCCAAGTGTAGATGGACACTGACCCTACAGCAAATGCCTAGTGCTCTGCTCTGCTCTCAGGAATCTGCAAAACCCCTTTAGAACCGGCCCACGTTTCCACTGACCTGAGGGCCAAATGATGACGCAACAAACCTGATGATTTCTGTTTACGAGTTTTGAAAACATACTTTTGAACAGTTAATATTATAATATATGTAATATGTAATATATTATTATCAATTTAACTGCACTGAGACTATCGGGAGAAAACAAAATTTGTACTGAATAGTTTAATAATGACACTTTAAAACATCGACACTTAGCCTATTGAACTAAATAAAATCAACATTGAACTGACTTGAGTAGAAAAAATGACACTACTGTCTTCTGTAGAGCTACTTACAGTATAGCTGAATTGAACATATTGCATGATTGATGAACTTTGCAACATTGACAGTTACTGAACTGAATTGAAACCCTGAACTAAATTTAGGCTAGCTGAATTATGAACCGTTTTCTGTAGAGTTGCTTTACAGCAAAAAAAAAAAAGCTTAATTTTACAATATATAAATTTTACAAATTAACACTGTTATTTTCTTGTTTATTGATGTGATGCTGCTTTGAAACAATCTGCATTGTATATTATAAGTGTTATGTAAATCAATGTCACTTCAATAAAATAATATTTCAGAACAGGGTAGATAATCGAGGTTAAAAAAAATCCAAAATCACACACATTCTAGTATGTATGACTGTTAAAAAGTATGTATGCTATGCAGTATGAATGAATGTGTGAATGTATTCTCTATACAATATTCATCATGTCGACATTATGTGACCTACCAAGCTATGTCACGACCAATTCCATGAGTAAAAGGTGGCTAGTTCATACGAATTTGTACGACCTCACTCGTACGAACTGTCTAAACCCACGTGATGGGTAGGTTTAGGGGTGGCTGGGGTCAGGTGTAGGTAATTCGTGCGAATTCATACGAACTGGGCAACTCGTAAATATACGATTCTTACGAATTCATACGAGTGAGAATTCGTACGAATTAGCCACCTCGTAAAATTTGTATTCTGCCGTAAGATCAGGTTGTCCTACCACCAGCACTATTTGCATCGCTTCCCTGCCATTCACAAATCCTCTCCCATGCCCTCATGAGACAGTAAAGTGTCCATTGGATGCATTTTTTACTGCCACTATTACTATTACTGTTTTATAGATTTTTGCCTACTATATAGTAGGGAAGTACAGTATGAGATTTCGGTTGCAGCCTGTGTGTAACTAATTATAATACGGTGGGTATAATAGGGGTATAATAGACCTAATAGCAACAGGGTGTCTGTCAGTTGAATGCGTGTTGCAACGCTCCACATCGGGTGCTTGCAGTGTAAATAACTTAGTTAATAATGATGGTAGTGATCTAGTTTTGTTTTGCGTCAGTTCCTGATTTGAGACCAGCAGGTGCTGGTCGTAACCATTTTACGATCTGTACTGTCTTGTATTCCACGCTGTGTCCGTAGAAAGAGGTATAATTCTACAGAAGACATCTCATTTTCATGGCCTGAAGGAACAGGTGAGCAGGTTGTGTGGATGTCTGGAAGCTTCCATTGACATAACAGCAAACACACACAAGGCTTGTTTTCCCGCAGACCGTCCAATAGGCTATCTCCCCCAAATCAACGTCATCCTTTCTACAGGCCCTGTCACACCCCTAATATCCTGTTCACTGCCAATATGAGGCCTGTCTACATGCATTTGTGTTACAATGCTTTTGTACGGCCGCTATTAATGTGCGGGGTGGAGGAAGGAGGGGCCGTGGGCGTAACGGCATAGATTTACTGAGACAACAATGACAGAAACAAACACACTGAACGGAGACAGAGACACATTAGACACGCTGAAGTCCTGAACCCTCTCTGAACATCAGACAACAACACCAACGCTGAGTTTATCAGGAGTGAATGAAAAAAAAAGAGGAAAGGAAAAGCCAAATTTCAAATAAGGTATAGACAATAGACAAGACATTATGTGGAATGTAATAATAAATAAAAGATATTAATGAAGAATGAATGAATAAAATAAATAAATGTTACTAATGTAGTAAAAATTATTTACAAATAAATAGTATCGTATTTAAATTAAAATTTAATAAGTAAATAAAATTATTAAATACTAACTATACTCCACTCCAGTTTTTTTATTATAATCAAATGTATAATAATAATACTTATTTAATATTATTTGACATATTTAAATAAATATTTGATCAAATAATTAATGTTAAAAATGTGTTCAAAATTATAAAAACTCTCTCTCTCTTTTGTTTAGATCCTTTGACCACTAACACCACTGCACTGACACTAATCCATTCTTTAACATTCTCTCCCCCTCCCCCCCCTCTCTCTCTCTCTCTCTCTCTCTCTCTCTCTCTCTCTCTCTCTCTCTCTCTCTCTCTCTCTCCTCTCTCTCTCTCTCTTCTCTTCTCTCTCTCTCACACACACACACGTTGGGTTTTCATGTTCTATGGGGACTTTCCATAATGATGTTTATTTATACTGTACAAATTGTATATTATATCCCCTAACCAGAAGACTTCCCCCTCATCACAGAAGACTTTCAATTTTCAAAAAGCATCATTCTGTATGACTTATAAGCTGTTTTCCTCATGCAGAACAAAAAATGAGGGGATTTTTTTCCCCATAATGTTCACACACACACGCACGCACACACACACACACACACACACACACTAGGGCTGTCACTTTTTATTCGATATTCGAATATGCATTCGAATATGACGTGAAATAACCGAAATCGAACTATAAATAAACTATCCGGTTTTTAAAGTGCCATGTTTTGCGCATTTTTTACAGTTTATCATTTGCTATTTATTTATTGTTTGCCATCTCATCCAGTAGCGGCCGCTCTAAACATATTGTAGCGTCGGCCCATGAGTCCAAATCAAGCGAATAATAGCCAATATAGCCAGCTTGTTTTGAAAATGGAAGATAAAGACAAGACGAAAGAAACCGCGCTATAATTCCTGCCTATTACACACACACACACATACACACACACACACACACACACACACACACACGACCCACAGAAAAGACGCGTGTTAAGTATCGAGTTCTCTTTCAGGCTTGAACAAACCATAACACACAAATTATGTCAAATGAATGTAAGAGCAGTCTTTATTTAAAAATTATTTAAATAAAGCCTTAAATTAACGTAGAGATTTGCGAGAAAATGGGACGCATGTCAGATCCATCTCTGTGTGGCATCGCGTCTCTGTCAGCAACAACGGTTGGTCTTAAAGTGTCAAAGAACAAAGGTAAGAGAGTAAATTACTCACCCAGACCCGGCGAGAGGAGGATTATTATACTGGTATGAATGTGTGTATCATGAATCATGAATACTCCGCTATCTTTTAACAAATCTCCGGCGAACGGCTTCTTCACGCAAAAGAAAAACTCTTCATGAAGCACAGTTAAATTCAGCGACCATATGTGGCGTTTCCTGGTGGATCGAGGTTGTTCATTAACTTTTACATTTTACTCGTAGATATTCGAATATATTCGAATATATTGCTTGATATTCGATATCCGTTCGAATGTGATTTTTCTCAAAAGTGACAGCCTTAACACACACACACACACACACACACACACACACACACACACACACACACACACACACACACACACACTTATCCATCTTCCTGCTGCATCGGCCATCCATCAATACATACACCACACAGCTATCCAAATAAAATAACTTATAAATACACATGTGAACACCATGTGAACCAAAACACACTTCTATTCCACTGTTGCTGTTGGACACACACAACTTGATCTAATCACAGCTCTCTAAATTATCCACACACATCACAACATCATCCTTAAAATCAACGCAGGCCTGCCCACGCACAACATCATCCGTTTACACTTCACCTAAACACACAGGTACACACACACACACAGGTACACACACACACACACAAACACCATCATCCTCTTATGCATCAAGTGCAGAAACACACACACTCATTCAATTATATCTCACTGCAACACTTACAATGTATTACAGATCACTGCACTCATATCCCACACTGTAAAAAAAAGTTATTAAAGTTGTTAAATAAAGATTATTAGAGTATGTTTTACAAGAAAACAATATTTGAGTCTTTCTACATACAAACGTAGCCTAATGTTTAATTCAATGTGCTATTTGCTGTTTCTTTTTAATTATTTCTTGAATTTACTAGCAATTTCTAACTGAAAAACAAAATGCAGAAGGAAACACTAACATTAAAAACACATCTGCGGCCATCATCCTTATCTTTCCAACACACACACACACACACACACACACACACACACACACACACACACACACACACATAAATCAGATGGTGCAGCGGTGGCAGATGGTGTGTGGGGTGTTTTGGCCTCTCAGAGACTGTGAAAAGTGGACATATGCGAGACCCTTCGCCTCTGACCTGACCGACAACCTCTATAGAGGAATACACACACTTATTGACTCAAAGCAATCCTCATCATCATCACTCTCACAAACACCAAATATCAGATTTCATTTGACACATCATGACTGTTTATCTTTACACATTTATCTGCCTGCTCTTTTCTGGAAGAGGGAAGAGTTGGGCTCTGTATCTAAAAAAAAATATACTTCAATTCTTCAACCTTTTGAATAATCAGTCTTTATCAGTCTGTATATCGGTCTATCAATGCTCAGACCAAATGCTGATGATTGACAAAGCAATAACAAGTTTCAATGATCACCAAGTATGTGGATATTTAATAGTGTAGCATCACTGTAATTAACTAAAACAGAACAACATTAAACTTTTAGACTATACTCACTTTTATTTACAAACATTAAGCTAATTTGGAGATTTAAGTGGAAACATTCCACCAAACACAGATGTATTTTAAAAACAAACATTTGAACATTTTTATAGAAATGTATTTTATACAGTTTGAGAAGAACATTCTCAAGGCCAGCTGACTAATGCTGTGTGTCAATAATAAGTATGTTGCACCCCCTGCCCCCCCCCCCCTAAATTTGGAATAGTATCGCACCAAACTATTTTTTGAAACAGTAATTTATTGTGCCATATAACCTTTTAATCTCTGCGAAGAAGAAATTGCGAGACCAATGCGAAATCTATGGAAGCTTGTTTCCGCCACTAAACAAATAAATAAATAAATAATTGCGATATAGTCAGATATAGATATAAAGTCAGAATTGCGTGATATAAAGTCGCAATTGCGTGTTATAAAGTCAGAATTGCGAGTTATAATGTCGCAATTGTGTGTTATAAAGTCAGAATTGTGAGATATAAACTCGCAATTGCGAGTTATAAAGTCCAATTCTATGGGGGGGAAAAAATGACTTTTTTCCTCTCAGAATAGTTTTATCTAAAAATTCTGACTTTATAACACGCAATTCTGAGAAAAAAGTCAGAATTGTGAGATAAAAAGTCGCAATTACCTTTTTTATTTTTCATTCTGTGGCGGAAACAAGGTTCCATAGAAATCACATGAAGAGGCTGTGAGTAGTGATGGTCGTTCATGAATGATTTGTCTGCATTTGCTCAAATAGTTGTAAAATGCAACCGGGGGACTGTAATAAAACCACAGCACTTTGTGCAACACAAACTATGTTTGTCCCTAAATGTATTCTATGACACAGCTTTTAAGCTGAACTTAAACATGTGTTTATGACATATTTATTACAGGTTAAAATAGCAGAACAAGGGGTTTAGCATATTTGAAGAATTCTAATATATATATATATATATATATATATATATATATATATATATATATATATATATATATATATATATATATATATATATATATATATATATATATATATATAGTGATAATACTGATATATATATATATAATCAATATTATCACTATATAAATATAAAATCAGTATTATCACTCTTCAATCAATTTTACAATTTTTTATTTTTTTATTTTACTTCATCAGAATGGCATGAAACTTGGTCAAGGTTTTGGCACTTGCTATGTGAACACACACAAAAAAATGGACATGATTAGATTCGAAAAGGTTAAATGGCCCTGAAAACAATTGTCACACTTTGTTGTTCTCGCATCAAAAATTACTGCATTAGAAATGAATGGGATATGAATTTCATCTAGTGAAAACTTTTGGTACTGCGGCCAAACAAAATCAAGATGATATCAAGCTCAAATTTGGAACACAGCTTGTTTAGATTTATGGCTTTGATTTTCTTGCAGTTTTATAGTAAAATGTGTTTTTGAAAATACATTTCATATAAAAAATTAAAATGCATTGTATGCACAATAATGTGCATTGTTCATAACAATAAATTTAAGATTCTGTGTAAAATGTAAAAAAATGTAAATGTAAAAACTTTTTTTTAAGGTCACTTTTTTTAAACTTATTTAAAAAGTGCCGAGTGTCATCTTTTAAAAGAAATCAAACTTAAGTCTGTGCTCTAAATCATTAAAGATTTACAAAATTTTATTTTCAGGTATAGGCTCAAAAAATTAATAAATGGATCATAAATACAGCATAAATATAATTTAGTAGCCTACCATAAAATCCCTTAAAAATACAAACTATTAAATAAAAATAAAAAATTATCAAACTAAAATATAGTACATTCATTTCATTGAAATAAAAAAAGTACAAAATTTGACCCTCATTATAATTATCGTCCTTGGTGTGACTGTGAATGGGCCTTACGGGAGTGTGAGACTGAGAGAATATGATGAGTGCAGGAAATCTCAGGTTAAATCCCCAGAAATAACAGCTTCAGCACTGGAATGCTGCTTTTTGATTGGCTGGCAGGGTCAGGAGCTGCTGAGTGGGCATAAAAATGGGAAGTGCGAACCTCACAAGAGGCAGATGTACACAGCTCTGTGTGACATTACATTTATACACACACACAAATACATTCACACCTGCAGTGGCACAAAACTGACGCTTTCAGTTCAGAGGTGAGTTTTATGACCAAAATTAAAAACATAGACATGAGTAGTAACGGTATGATATGTGTGATGATGCATGTAAGCTATTGTATGACTTTAGATTATTTTGTGAAAAAGTTGTGCTTTTTTTTTTCCAGCCCCCATCCATTTTCATTATGTGGAAAAAAGCAATGTGAACATTCTCCCAAACATCTGATTTTGTTTACCAATGAATAAAAAGTAATAAAAGTTTAGAAATTTCTTTCTTCGAGGTTGACATGAGTGTGAACTGAGATTCATTTTCATTTTAAAATGCACATGCAAACAATTTTGGCTCTTGATCAGATACGTTACAACAATGACGTCTCATAAGTGCGTCTTCTTCATTCATTCCTAACACTGATGCCACACTAACAGAAGCACTTTGGGGCTACGGTGACAGTAAACAATTCAAAGACAGAGTAAACAGTGTAGTAGAAAGCCTAGTGCTGTGCGCTTTTGTAACTGGATGCAGAAAGTGAGCTTAAGAATGGAAAGCAGCTTTAAAATTAATCGGGGTCCTGTGCGGGATTAGAGAAGCTCTCTCTCTCTCTCTCTCTCTCTCTCTCTCTCTCTCTCTCCTCTCTCTCTCTCTCTCTCTCTCTCTCTCTCTCTCTCTCTCTCTCTCTCTCTCTCTCTCTCTCTCTCTCTCTCTCTCTCTCTCTCTCTCTCTCTCTCTCTCTCTCTCTCTCTCGATGTTCTAATGTAGAGGGAGTAAGCATCTGGATCTCACTGTCAGTTGTTCTTGCTCTCACTGTCGTGTTGGTCTCCATCTTTAGATGCCCGGTTTTTGCTCACCCTGCGCTCAAGGACAGAAGCCAGCTGTGAATGACCCAGAAAACTCTAGCCTGAGCAAACCCAATTTACATTGCTATAGAAATTAGAAACATGGAGACGGTATATCATCTTTTGCCCAATTCAAGCTTAAGTGTTTGACGTTTAAATATGCTGAGACTGTAAGTAAGCTATTAGTATGCTGACTTCCGGAATACATTTACATAGCCTACACTTTAAGTTTCAGTCGAACACACTATACATTTAAAATATGCTAATAATATATGTAGTAAACAGTGGTGCATAAGGAGGATATATTTAAAATATTCCAATATTTCAACCAAATGCATTTCCAACCAAAAATAAATTTTAGGTAAATGCAAAATGTATTTTAAGATATTTGGACAATACAAATATATTTATATTTTATAAATATTTAAATATGTTTAATAAATATATCTATTTTAGTAGTATATTTTGGCCGTTTGGTGTATTTTGAAACATATATGAAAATATTTTTTTAAATATTTTTTTGCCCTATGGGATCCTTCAAATGTTTAATTACACATGTTATCTATTCCCCATATATAGCAACACGGAAGTAAGCTATTTTCTGTGATTGTGTGGACACTTCCGATTCATTTGCAGGCTGCAGCCATAGGCAGATAATATGAATAATAACAAAATGCTACTATTAAATAATTAGCACTACAAACTAGTTTGTCTATGATTATGTTAATAAATTAAAATAATAAAATAACAACTAAAAGTTTGCAATATTAAGCAGCATAACAGACAGCTAAAATAAATGAAAGCGGTTGAGACCGAAAGCCTTGATACAATCAAGTTACAAGTTACAATGGCCTGTTCTTACGCTAGGAATAAGGTGAATACTTATACATGAAGACTGTATTACTACACAAATCCCGCTGCAGCCTGAAACACATGTTATTATAACCAGCAACCTATGTATAACCTATACCAGCAACCATGCAGGACATTTTAACAACAACCTAGCAACACGCTCACAACCAACAACCTAGCATTTTGAGTTTTGTATAGGCACCATTCACATTTTGATAGGGACCGATTTAATAGGGACCTATTAGGCAAAATTCACTTCTATAAGGTGTTTGAACACAGACGTGTGTCCACAGTGTGTGTAAACAACCCAGCCTATAATAATAATAATAATCCACCCAGTCCTTTTTATAATCCCCATAAATCATACAGTCTCTCCGAACGAGCGGTTCCAGATTTCCCACTACTCTTACGTGAGTGTACACTGTAAAAAGTGCTACACCCACAAAGTAGGTTTTATATACTTTAAATAGTTGTAATCTAGCTTATTTTATTAGTTTTTTTACTAAAAAGTATCAATAATACTTCCTCTTTACTTAAAATATAGAAGTTTTTTATATAACCATATATTTTGAATAAAACCAATGCAATTTATTTAGGTAGTTATTTGTATGTGGTTATTGTGTACAATAAATGTTATAAAAGTGAGTTGACATGCACTATTTTATTTGAGCAGCTGTCGATGTGGCACGTGCGTTCATCAAACGCAATTATTTTAATTTTATTTTAAATTGGAATCCCGCTTTTTCATTGGTGCGGGCTTTCCCAGGCAGATGCAGTATCTTCCTCGGCACTTCAACGGTTTCATCGCTGCAGCGGATCTGAATAACAAGGTAAGTTGTCCAGCAAATTTAGCCAAATGACTGGTGATGTTAAGTCACGCAAAATCGCTTACTCCAGGGAGCTGAGGTTAGGTTTGCATTGTACTGTAAGCTATCCTACATAGGCAAGCTAAGATGGTTGCACAGTGCTAGGGAGTGTGGTCGATCGGCTCACAGACAACAGCGGTTGAAATTAAATTAGTGCAGTTGGCCTTGTCGTGCCTACAATGTGTTTTAGTTTTAATGCTTATTTCTAGCAGCACCTGCTAACATTATCGCCACTGTAAAAACATTTAGAATGGACGTGTTTAAAAACGCAGATATGTACAGTAGGCAATACTTAGTTGCACAAAATGCCCTCAGTTATATTTTTAGATTGCAAAGATTAAATTTCGGGATAATATACGATCGAAACGGTCGCAATTTTCAAGCCTTCAGGCAATAGAACGGGCAAATAAAGGAAAGTAAGATGGTGTTTTATGGACAGCAGGCAAAACAAGGTAGCCATGTGTCTTTGACAGGACTCTGCAATCAGAGATTATGTGCTTTTGCATTACTAAAGCAGATGCACAGATTACACTGCAGAGATGCATGTTAGTCTGTCTGATTTTAGAGATTGTATCCATGTTTTTTTTAATGCTGCATAGTCAGAGTGACAGAGTTTTGGTTGGAAAAAAACTAAAATTATTTCTAACCCATTACTTAAACTACATTTACCACTGTTTTTTGTACCTTATTCTAACATGCATTTTCCTGGTCTTTAGATACCCAAGCGCTTTTGTTACCTGGGGTCTTCAAGCTTCACATCCAGGTAAGAAAAACTTAAGAATTTATACAATTACAGCTATAGCCTAACTATTCACAGGTGAAACATAGGTAAAATTGCAAACAATAGTGTGGGCTCCATACAATTACATTTCTTTTGACGTTTTTATGTACCAACCACCAATAAAAGGCAGATATGATCACCTTTCTGTCTCCTCCCCACAACCAGTAAAAATCACCAAATAGAGCAGTTTCTTATTATCAGTCAGTCTTTATAAATTACATTGAAATAAATGTGAGTTTTAATTTAATACATCCTGAGAGTGTTTATTTGATCCAGAAACAGCATAAATTGTCTAAATGAAACCTTAAATTATGTTGAAAATATGTCCACATTTTCCACAGGTCACATGAACGTTCATTACAGAACACGTCAAAAATGGATATCAAAAGATATCAATAAAAATTTTCATTCTGGCTCCTCAGTGGACGTCTTTGTAACGTACGACTTTGTGACAAATACGTTGAAAAGACGTCTTTTGAACATAATTTTTGCTTAGTGGGTGTATTACTATTGTGATGATATGGGGTAATTACGTTTGCTCTTGAAAGATATTTAAACTTTGTAGCTTAATAAACAATAATGTGATGACCAATCAGGGACAGGCAAGGACAATTGCATTGTTTCATTGTAATGCATCCTTTGAACCAGAATAAGACAACACTCATGCTACAGTAGATTATGATAGTTTAGTACCCACACTCTGCATTGTCACTCTGAATGGCATTGTCATAGACTTCACTCTGGTCACATGCTCTAGTCACAGTATCCGTTTAGTATCACCACCTTTAGTAACAAAAGAGTACAATTTTGACTTTCTGTCTTATGTCTTCTACTGGTCTGCTATATTCCTCTCATTACCTGTTTTTCTTGATTCTTTTTTGTCTCCACCAATAGAATCATGCTGAAACAGAGGTGCACACTGAGCTTGGCAGTTGGCCACTGAAAATGTACATGTGCCATCATCCCAACGCGATTGGTATTATGATAGAAGGACAGCCCGTGGTCAGAGGGTGTGCCAAACCTGTCTAAAGCATGCTGCCTCCTGTTTGGACTTACCTATGCTCTCGACCTTTGCAGTTCCAGTGTGATACATACAATGTGATTTTATGGCTCACATTTACCTTTATCCAAACATTACAGATTGGGCAGTTTGGATATTTCATATTATACTGAACATATGCAGCCACATTTATTTGCTGTTTTGTAATAACTGTTAAAAGTGACACTGGGTAACATTGAATAAATGTTTTTGTCTTTAATCTATTTTCTCATCTTTTTCTTCCATTGCATTTGTAATAGGTTAATCACTGTAGTGCTTAGAATATAGAAATTTAGATTTATTTTCTGAGGTTATATCCAGGACTCGATTAAAATGTTCATTCACATATGATTAGGTTCATTTTACTAAGAAAATAAAGTTCATAAAACCTAATTAAAATGAGTGCAGGTTACTTGTAGCAAACCATAAATACATTACCTGTACCAATAAAAGTAGGTTTATCTAACTGAGTAATACTAGTATTTATTAGTTAACTCAACTTGATTTTATTGCGTTCATATTAAGTAATGTTAAAGTGTTCAATATACTTAAAAAAGGCTGCATGTTGACTCAACCTAAAACATTCAATGCAGCCGCTTGCCTCACTTTTTATAAGTTAGATCTAGGTATTACTTTTTACAGTGTAAGGCCCCCCCCACGACTGCGGACAGGATCTGCCCTATTAGCTTAGCTCCTCCCCTGAGTAAGCTGTACACAGTCCGTCATGTTTATCTCCTCACCAGAGCATTTAACAGCAGCATTCAAGAAATGTATTCTTATTAAAGCTACTAGTTATTTAATCAGGGAAGTGAGTGATTTTATTGTTGTTTGGTTCACCTACTGGTTAACAGCAGTCGGTACTGTATATTACGCTGCTTTCACTTTAATACAGATCTAATATACACATGAGATTTATTTCCCTGCTGTTTATGTTCACAGACATAACATGTGTTTGGGAACTTTGTGTGTTTTTGACATAACCTTGTGTGTATTTGACAGTTTAAAGGATGAGTTCACTTTTAAAAAAACTTTTGCTGATAATTTACTCACCCCCATGTCATCCAAAATATCCATGTCATTCTTTCTTCAGTCGAAAAGAAATTAAGGTTTTTGATGAAAACATTCCAGGATTTTTCTCCATATAATGGACTTCAATGGGAGCCAAACGGGAGGCGACCATTTGAGCTTATAAAACTTAAACTTTGTTATTTATTTTTGAAATGACCGATTGTTTCGCTTAATAAGACCCTTATTCATCATCTGAAATCATTTAAAGCCCTTTGAACAGTTTGCAGTTTGCACTGAAACTGTCTTTTGGACCTTGAACCGTTTGGTTCCCATTGAAGTCCATTATATGGAGAAAAATCCTGGAATGTTTTCATCAAAAACCTTAATTTCTTTTTGACTGAAGAAAGAATGACATGGATATCTTGGATGACATGGGGGTGAGTAAATTATCAGCAAAAGTTTTTTTAAAAGTGAACTCCTCCTTTAAGTGCAATAAGATGTGTAAATCAGTTTTTTTGTTGTTGTTGTTGTTGTTTTAAAGATTTATTTTTGCCTTTTATTAAGATAGGACTGTAGCTAGACAGGAAGTGAGGGGGGACGGGATCGGGAAAGGTCCACGAGCCAGGACTCGAACTCGGGTTGCCCCGAGTACACCGCCGCTACATGTCGACGCACGTGCCCACGAGGCAATATTATCAGTATTATCAGTTTAATACTCAGGACGCACCATCTGACTGACAGCTTTCTGTGCGTGCTTTGGCTGTGACCTGTCAGAAGTTTAAACTGTTATGGCTTTAAAATGCATGTAGATAATTAACTTCATGATGATGAAGAACAGCAATGTCACGTGAACATAACCGCGATAGGGATGACAATCACAATCATTGACAATGATTTTTCTGAGGCATTCTGGGGACACCTGAGATTTATATTGAATCTTGTAAAAAGGGGCATAATATCATGTCCCCTTAAAAAGTCAGAAAAATAATTTTCGTAATTCCATTTGGTGCCATTAATGGTGCCAAAATCACACAATTTACCTTTAAAGACCCAATATTTAAATACACACAAACTTCCAGTAAGACAAAGATTTGATAAACCAAATTAAGAAGCCCATTTTAAGCAAACTACTAATAGAGAGACCAAATGTGACCAAATTAACAAGATTGAGAGGTTCCTCTTGGGACCACCGAAGGGTAAGTGGCTTTACAGGAGGCGTAAACTTGCACACACATGGGGCTCAGGAGGATGTACTCAGAACAATCAAACCAATCAATGACCACATGGTCGCACAGGCCGCCAGTGCACCTGATCTCCATGGACACAAAACGGATGGGGGGCGGTCACTAGAGGCAGCGAGAATAAAACAGACATACAGACACAACGGAGAGCAGAAAGACAGGGAAAAAAAATTTCAACATAACAGAAGAGAAGAAAATGACTCAAAATGTACGAAGAAACTTGATTTAGGGGAATAAAACATAGTTTGCAACTTATAGGGCTGCGTTTCACAAAGTATTGTGAGCTTTTGATTATAGATTGGTTCTATCTACTTAGAATTTTGAGAAACGCAGCCTATAGCTACGCGGCTATATTTTTATTAAGCATAACACCCAGGGCCCTATAACACTTCAACTATTAACACTACAGGTGTGCATGGGCTAATGCACACACATAAGAACTTATAATGCAATTCTGATAAGAATGTCTAATTCAGTATAACCAGCAGCGCAAAACACACACACCCTGATGAACCCTGGTGGTGTGTTAAACTACCATCTGGACTGAATTGCATTATATGCAGAAGTTGTTGGCCCATCAAGAACACACGTCAGGAAAGACCTTAAAAGGAACCATAACTGTGCCTACTTCGCATTCACTTATAAACAGATATTCCTGAGTGCCTTTGCTGCATGGCAGAACAATAACAAAGACCATGCAAAGAACATGCGCGGTCAGAAAATCACATCAGAGAGAACATTGTTCAATCAAAAGGAAAATGTGCTTTTATTACACATCTCTGTCGTTTTTTTTTTTCTTCTTCATACAAATACATGGGAAGGCTTACAGCACATCCAATTTATAAATGGGGTTTGATTGCATAACATTTCTGAATGGGCACAAGCTGAAGCTAAAGCCTCAGAAACAATAAAGTGAAGGTAGCTATTAGAATAACAAGGCCTTTGGGTTTGAATGAAATGCAATGCAAAGTCTCCAGAAGTCACAGCATATGATTTGTTGACTTCAAGACTGTTCGTCTATATGACAGATCCAGTGTCACAGGGCCTCTAAATATCATAATATCAGCTTTGCAGTTCTCACACAGACTGATGATGCACTGTATAAAGTGAAACTGTGCAAAATCTGATCTGAATCTGAAACGATTTTTTTTTTTTTATGTAATGCAGCCAGGTTTATTCTGTCATATTAAATAATATTGACTCAATCAATAAGACAAGTTTAGAAAGAAAGAAAGAAAGAAAGAAAGAAAGAAAGAAAGAAAGAAAGAAAGAAAGAAAGAAAGAAAGAAAGAAAGAAAACTTGAGTGCCTTTTAATTTGAGGATAGATTATCTAATTATCTAACCACGTTATGCACAACCATCTTTAGTAATAAACACTGACATAGCAAAATATAATATTGTTTACAGTAAATATACCTGCATGAAGTAGCCTAGACATGCGCTTTATTCTGATACCGCTGAACGGGACATTTTTCAACAACACGACACGACCGAACGGACATAAACACAGAAATGAACCCATATTCATATACATGGTTGTATACTAAATCAAAGCGCATTAAAATGAAAGCATTTGCCATGCGTGTCATAAACTGTCCAATGTGAGATACGGTCAGCCCACCAACAGTGCACCGAAACAATACAATAAATCAGAGCGCTCATCAATCGACTATAACTTTAAAACGTCTGAAGTTTTTTGACAGCTGTCGATCAAAACGCTTTGATACTGATAATCATAGTGCGTGAGCAGGTGCGCCGTGCGCGTGGAATGGAATGTCTGAAAATGGCGCCGAATGTGAAAAAAAATGTCAACATATTCCCGTCCTCGCGAGCATCACACAATACAATAATCCAGCAGCAAGATTCCCCTCTTACCTTTCCCTTAATTCATCAACGGGTAGAAGTAATCCACTACAAAATATCCTGAAACCGCTTTTCCACAGATATCACACAAGCAAAACCATGTACAAAATTATCCAACCTTTTTTTAAAACGTTGTATAGATTCTAGTAAAAAGGAGGGGCAATCTATTCAATGAGCCAAGCGTATTTGTAAAAGCGACCAATGGGAGACGAGCAGAGGTAGACATGAGCCAATCAGATGTGAGATCACTGAGCTTCGGTCCCTGGCGCTAAGGCTGCAGCAGCATCGTTACCAAGGAGACTTAGAAACGGGATCAACTGGATTCGTTTTGTAACTGTTTAATTTCAGCTGCTACTTTGTTTCCAAATTAGGCATGACTGACTAAAAAAGGAACAACATTTGATCAGCTTTTAGCTTATATTACTGTTTATCTCCCATATCAAATGCGTTGCAAATTTCAGGTGAAAAAAAGTGTTTAGTGTTTGACTCAACTGGATGATTTTAATCTCAGACACTTACATAATAGGTTATGCAGTTTTGTGATAGTGCACGCAACTTGTTCTTCCACTGAAAATGTAAATATTTGGTCTCATTTTATATGTCTTTAACTTCTATGTAGCCTACTAACATTTCAGTTCAATTTTATACAATATGATCATTCGATATGCAGTTATTGTGCACATAACGTTACATGTTTTTATATTGTAGCCTTGTCGGTGCCAGCTGTTATTAAAATAACAGACATTTTCAGTCCAAAGTCTGAAAGTATTGTCTCTTGGTGCATTTGGCAATATTAATGTCTTGCCCAGTTTCCCATTTAGGTGGTCAGTTGAAGGGTTCTGTTATTTGGGAATTCATGTCCCTGCAAACTAAGGCTATAACATCTTAACGTGACGTAAACTGTGGTAAACAAAAACAAGGATGATCTGGACAGTTGGATGGATCTATGGCTGGGTCAGATAGGATGAATTCAAATGAACATCCTTCCCAGACTACTGTACCCGTTACAAATGAATCTGCTTTACATCGGCAGGAAAATGACTGACTGACATGACTCTAGCACATGTTGCTTTATATTGGTCGAAGATGTATTTGACTTAATTGGATTAAAGACAAACCACCATCAATTCAACAGTGGCTTTAAAAGATTTACAGTAGGTCTATATTTACATTTGATTTAACAAGTTTATCACGTAAAGGGAATGTAGATACTTTTAGATCTGATCTTACATCTGACCAGACTCAGCTAAAGAAACTTTAGAGCTCGGTCAGACAGACATAACTTGGACATAACTAGCAGTAAAACTGTTTTGCAATACAACATGAACACAATAAGTGTACACGGTTACACTTTATTTTAAGGTGTCCCTACAGTGTAAGTATACATTTAAGTACTGAGTAATATTAATTAACTACATGTACTTACTTGTTAGGGTTGGGCTGAGGGTGTGGTTTACATTAGTTGCATGTAAATAATTATTAAAGTAACATGTAACTAGGACACTGTAAAATACAATGTTACCATGCACACCTAGTATTTTTTTAATGTAAGTACATAGTGGTTAAATACACTAAATATAAGTGTGTGTGTGTGTGTGTTTGTGTGTGTAATATTTTATTTTTATTTATTATCTTTTTAAGCAAAAAAATGTATTGAATTAGTGCCACAAATCTCAGATAAAAACTATCTGGTGTAGTTCGGGTTCAGATACATCAGATATGTGAGGTTAATGGACATATAATGTCTTCATAGGATTGTAAATCTCAGCATTTTGTCTATCCACACAATAATCATGACTGTAGGGTTGGGTGTGTTCCCTCTGCCCTCAAAACAAGCCATCATCCATCACTACTAGTAAATAATACATGATGGTGCCGCGGCTGCCGCCCTAGTAACTGCGCAAACAAAAAGTGCATGTACACTTTTGTTTGTTCACATTTAGGCCTATTTATTTTGTAAGCATTCAGCCAAGAATAATGATAAAATAAAATAAACATTTAAAAAATGTCACAAATATGTATTATTGTTTTGTTAAAATCTAAGAGGGACCTATTCAGTAGCAGGACATCATTGAAACTTTTTATGGCTCTTAAAACAAAACTTGATATTTTATCAGTGGCTGGTTTCATAATTAATAGTATATGGATCTCTGTCTGTCACTGACTAATGTGGTTTCCCACATCAGGAGCATTGGCCCTTCAAGTTCCCATGGATAATGTAAAGGGCAGGTGCTTGGAATACATCTGCTAAAACAAAGTGACAGCACCAACCAGACAGTCAAAGTCCCCAGAGATGGTCGCGACAGAGAGGAGACACACACACACCCCACCCCACCCAACCCCGTCCCTCTAGAACCTTCTGCATCTCCTCCCCACCCCCAGGTCTTCTCCATTAACAGCTGTGATAGTGGGCACCAGCTGGGCACGAAACCCCTAATTACTGCTCTGTCAACCACCACAGCATTAGTCAAATATCTCTAACCTGATAGGCCATAGGACTGAATGAATGATGTCATGTCAGACATGCTCACACCAATACGGCCAAGAGATTTTGGAGATCGTTAGTGCAGCCAAAAATTGTCAACCCACTGGCTGTGTTTCAAACACAACACATTACACCCATTATTCATTACAGGGATAGGGTCTTTAGTCACAGCATTACATATACACATAGTAATGAAGATAACACTTTTGTTATAACTATCATAAATAACATGAAAATACAGAAAGTAGAAAGAAAATAAAAATAGAATGAGTATTACGCACAACTGATTGCATTGTACAATGTCCCTGTGTTTAGTATCTTTAGTAATACCATATGTCAAAGATTGGACCTTTGCATTGTAAATTGTGTAATGTGCATCATAACTGTTCATATAAAAAATAACAATAATAATGTTGTTACGTATTTGTAATGTTGGGGTGTTTATTTATAAATAATATTCTAAGCATTATTTTCTTTTAAAGTTCCCCTGCAGTCAATAGTTTTATCCCTTAAAACTCATCTTTGATCACCAAAATGATAGCCTATATTTAAGTATTTTTTAAATAATTCTTCATACCTTAAAATAGCTTGAATGTAACTCTAAACCCTTGCTTCATTAGCCCCTTTCACACAGAGATTCCGGAAAATACACAGATAAAGTGACCCTGGATTTGACCTGGGTTTGTTTGATTGTGGTTCATTCACACTGCCAGTGATTTTCCGGAATCGTTCACACACAACCCGTAAAAATCCCATAAAGACACGTGACATCGATGTGACGTAATGTCTCAGCAGCGTCTAAAGTTTGCTTATGAGCTTTTTTTTTCTGCGATTTTCGAAACCAGGCTTGTTCATTTTCCCTCTGATTCGATCATAAACGCTGGCGAACGATCCCGGCTTCAGCGGCATCATTACGACACGGCATTGATTATGGCTTTTGTTCACACAGTGCGCGTTCCGGAACTGAACACGGCAATGTTACTAGGTCCCCAACCCGGCATCGATCCCGGCATCACTCCCAGGTCGCGTTTGTGTTCACACAGAAGGCGTTCTGGCAATTTCCCGACAATTTCCGGGGATCAACGAACTGTGTGAAAGGGGCTATTTAGTATACGCAGTTCTATGAATATGCAAATTATCCCCACCTCCACTCACTCACACCAGCTCAGAGATCCACTAGTTGACAATCACTCGTTGGCGTGATTGGTTACAAAGTAGTTTGTGACGTCAGAAACACCAGCGATTTCAAACCGCGTTTTTGAGACTGTATTTGGTTCATTGCAGTTTTAAAGAGAAAATACTCAGCAATGGTGTTGACTTATGAATTTGCACATGGTTTGTCTAAAAGCATATTAAAAACACCACATAGACATATAAACAACATTAAAAGCTTGATTTTCACAGCAGGGGGACTGTAAATCTGTGAGACAGGGATTGTTGACTTGTATCTGTTGTCAGCTCAGTTGTTGTTAAATAGGCTAATATCTTTTCCAAGAGTTCTAGAACTTCATTGCTTAGAGGTAAGATAGAATAAGTCATAGTTTAAGACAATAACAAAATATAAAGTTTAACAGTTGGGCATCATACAAAATTAAAATCTAAATAAAATAAATATTAAATATATAAATCTTTTTAATTAATATATATATACATATATATATATATATATATATATATATATATAATATATTATATAATATATATATATATATATATATATATATATATTATTGATAAAATAACTGTATAGTAAATGTTATCACATCATATATTGTTAATGATGAATTATATAAATATAAAATCGTGGGGGTTTTTTTCAAAAGTGCATACCACACACACATACACATACAAAAGGCTGATGTGATGTAAACATCCACAGTAAATGTTCTCTTCCTCTGGGTGTTTTTGAGTTTCACTGTTTCTTCCTGGGATGATGTTTTTTTTCTTTCTGTTTGCATGTTGTTAATCCAGAGCTCAAGCCAGTGACCACCTGTTCCTCAATTTCCCCATCAGACTCTCTGCTGACATCTGCTGACATTATGTAAAACTACATGGGAGCTAATCATTTAATGTCATTTTTTGAATCTCTATTTCACAAGATGAAGCAAATAAAATATCTTTATCCTGCATGATAAAAAGGATGCATTCTTTAGAAAATGTAGAGAAAATTTAATAAAGAAATGTGCAAGGAAAACCATTTTCTCGTTGCTATGTATAACTATTTTCACCCTATATTTGCAATATTTCCAGTTTTTCAAAGACAGAAATTCTGCATATATTCTATAAAATGGCCATATAAAACAAAATGACTGGCATTGACCCAAACATTCATATACCGCACAGCTTCCTAATGACCTGCAGTACACATTCACATTCAAAATAAAGCTTAGTGTGTATTTGATAGACTGATTTATCATATCACTAATGCTTTGAAGAAAATATGTATACAGTAAATGCTAAAAGATCATTGCAAAGTTGAACATTGACATGCTGAATCTCTTGTATGTAATTAATTTGGCTATGTGTTTAGCCATGAAACACATACATAGATTACTCAATATAAAACCCTCAGTCCTGATGTGAGGTGCACAATAAAGTCAGGCAAAACATAAATTCAAAAAGGAATGTAATTTAATCTGTAATGCCTTATTTTAATTAAAAAATGATAAGAATGAATTTAATAAGTATTTCTGAAAGTGCAAACCCTTCTTGAGCAGTGTCTTGTAAAATATCTCATTGCACTCTTTGTATCTATCAGTTGTTCCCGGTTACCATCATCTGTCAGTGTCTGAAGAGTGTAAAAAGCTTTTATAGTGATGTGATAACCTTTTCAGCCTGAGGCTTTGTGTTTCAGGCCTCATCTCTGCCAGCACAGATAAGACTGATCTATTTCTCAGTACAGTGTCATCTGTCTGTCTCAGACGAAAGATTAATATTGGTACTTTCTGAATCCTTGTTTTAAAAGCATTTTCTTTACTTTGTGAGCAAATGTGGAGTTTATTGAGGAAACCATTATGTGACCTGAAACAATGAATCGCCAGTCTTTGTTCTGCTGAGCTTTGCAAATCTCAATATAAATAAAGAAAGTAATATGACAAACTCACCACAAATCACACCGAGTCATTCCCAGCAAAATCATCAGCAAATGAAGGATAATCCAATCCAGGTTGCGAAAGATAAAAAAGAGAGGCAGAGAAAATGTATTAGCAATACATATAAAGCCAGATATAAACGTGTATTTAGTAAACCTTTGTTTAACTTATGTATAAGTCCAATCAAATCTGTCACTTAGTAGAAGTTGATATTCCTTAATTCAAAAAACTAAAGAACCACAAACAAAATGACTAAATGTAAAAGAAAACGACACCAACTTAATGGGTCGCTTGCATAAAGATTTGTGTGCGCTGAATTACTGGCTGCAGATAGCATGTAACGATTGAAATTCAAAAGACATTTGGAAGACCAATGTTACTGCATGTTATTTTTTGAATATTGAACTTTGCATTTTCTTGGGCCTATTCAAGGTAATATATTATTAAAATATTAATTTTGTTTTCGTTAACTTTTGTACGAAGAATCATTGACGTCAAGGACACACATTATCCACAATGACATTCAAAGGCCATATGAATTTTCAAGTCATTCGTAATTTACTGGATAAGGATTTTTTAAAAACATTTTACTAACAATTTCTACAACAAAACATAGTTTAGGACTTGTCATAACTGTCATTATGTTTATTATAAAATTTCCCACATTTCCAACAATGACCATCTCTCCCACCTCAGAAGACAGAAAGTAAAAATATGAGCTAGCTCTCTATTAATACTTTTTCTTGCTCTTATCACTCAAAGTGTTCAATATTTAATGTTGCCAAGAATGAAACCAAATTCCCATTAAGCTCATGTTTCATTATTATGATGCTACCCTCTCATCTCTATGGCTCATCCCTTAAATTCTATTTCCAGAAGATAATGAAGACCATGATTTGATCCAAAGGAGCATGATATGAATGACATACACAGAGGTAGATTTATAGAGTAAAAATAACTAAAACTCTGTTCCAAAGGCTACTTTTTATCAGAATAAAAAAGGTACAGTAATCCTTACTGTGAAAAACAAAATCTGTTGACAGAACACTTAAACAATGGAAGTCTATGGGGCATTGTGTTTTTTTTTTTATGTGAATGCATAACACACAGAATGCATACAGACAGGGGAGAGTTAATATACTGACTTTCTGGTACAGGTGAAAAAGTGCCATAGTTTGCAATATTGCTTTATTATACAGGTCTAATAAACATTGTGAAAAAGAAGTTAATTGTATTGAAGGTGCGCTTGTAGTGTACTTCAAATCTTAAAACTGTACTTACAAATTATATAATATTAATAAAATAAAAGGCACTTAAGTGAACTTAAAGATTGTCCACTTTCATGACTGTTTCAATTCACACTTTTAAAAAGTGCAGTTTTTAATCATATCAAAGTGAAATTATATTTTAAAGGTAATTTCAAACCATTATGTTTTAATAATAGTTTGTCATGATTTAAAGTACACATTTTTGATGTGCTGACTAGCATACTAAAGCACATATGAAGTACTTTTACTGTAATTTTACTGTACTGTATTTTACTTTTACTGTAAAAGTAATTTTAACTGTATTGTGTTTTTTGAGATTACATTAAGTTAATATATTTTAAATGTACTAAATTGCAAATCCATTATCATTAATGTGATTACAAATAATACTATTTAAAGACATGTTTCGTACAGTACAAGTTTCAATCAAAATTATGCTAGTCATAAATGCTAGTCAATAAATTCAATAGTATACTTTAACCATAAAGACAGTAGAAGTAAATATGAAATTATATATAAATAAGTACTTAGGTCCTACTTAAAATGGGTCAAATCACTCTTACGTTAAATAGATTTTATTTAATATAACTAGTAGCCCTATAGTATATTATTTCTGTAATAAGTATCCTCTTTTTAAATATGTTAAGTGTACTTCTTTTTGACAAGAGAACAAAAAGCATCTTAGGGTTACGCATGTTTCCCAGTTCCCTGTGAAGGGAACGAGACACTGTGTCAGATGTTAAAGCCATGGAGATGCTAATACACACTACACCATGCTGACCAATGCAGTGAACGTCATCAAGCACAATCGTGTCAGGCAAACACTGAGTTAGACAAAAGCATCAACAATTTCATAGCCCGGCTTTACTCCCCAATGAAATGAATTGTTGAGGGCGACAAATGAGGGAGTGGGTCGCTTTCTGTGACTTAGTCCATCTCAACTCTCAACTTCCAAGCTCTACAGTGATAAGAGAATATACTAGAACCAACCCATTCAGAGCGAGCACTACTTGCGACTTAGTCCACCTAAGTTCTCAGCAGCCAAGTTGTACACCCATGGATTGGTTCTTTTAGGGCAAGGAATTATGCTTAAATTGCAAGTCAAATAGCTGCTTAAAAGCTGAAGAGGTTGCAAATAACAAAATGCAAATAAATCCATTTCTTGTTACAATAACCCTCAAACACATTAGTGCAAATGTAGGCCAGACACTGCTTGCACAGCACTTTCCCTAAAATCACCCAATCTCACAGGGGATGTGTTAACATTGTTTTAGAAATGTCACCACTAGAAATAATGGAGGGCAATCGACATTAAAAATGGGTTGCATCATTTTACCGTGACTAGCCATTTCCCCATCGAAAATTCGCCCTCAATTAATAGCTCACATAAGGGCATGCTACTCCAGTAGACTAGGACTACTTTAGAGTACTTTAAGAGTGCTTTACTTTTCACTGTTGCCGTCACTAAGGGACTCACTCATAAAGACAGTCTTTGTCACCATCTAATGGTGATATAATGTAACTTCTGTTGCTGTTCACGGTCAGGATGGGATTCTTTTTTCCAGCTGAGAAATCCGCTTCACGTGCCTAACAACCCCCTTGATACAGCACAGCCTCTCGTACCTTATTGCTTCCATACTTCATTTTCATAATTTTATTTTGTAAAATAAATGCCTCTTGGTCCAATGCAATCTATATGTGTTTATGCATGGCTTAATTGTCCAAAAACGTGTTAGAACCAAAGAACCAGAAAACTGTAATAAAATTATAAAACTTAAAGGGGAACTTGGTAACTTTTTTAACTTAATAAAGCTGTCTAGAAATCATTTGGATGGTTAAACAACATGTTCTGGTGATATTGGTGACTTTCCCAGCTCCCCCCAGCGTTCCCAGGCGGAAAACCAACCGTGCAACATGGGGACTACGTAACCGTCCGGCAAAATGAAAATTGGAAGTCTCGAGACGAGAACATGAACGAGCGAGAAACACAAACTGCTTTACTGGTTGATAACAGAATACAAAATGTACATGTCAATGTTCTATGATAATGTGTATGATGCACCCACCTCGGTAGACATAGTATGCAAGTAAAGTTGGCTGGCTCCGATAATAACAAATGCACATTAGCAGCGGTAGAACGGGGGAGGAGGGTGCCGCAAGTGTTGTGAAATATACGCCCCACAGCTTAACATTAAATAACAATAATGTTATTTTGTAATTATTTTGCAATATATATATTGCAAAATAATTACAAAAAAACATTATTTAGCCATAGGCTACTATTCGACTGGTAGTAATGTTAGCACCTATTAAAAATCATCGACTTTTCAAATCATCGTTTTATGTGTGCATGGCGCTAAACAAATGGGTGTCTATGTAGGTCAGTAAACTTTTGAAACTTGTGACTTGAGGCTGCGCTCTAATTGGCTTGTTTCCAATTGTCCGTCCCTCCTTTGATTTTAGCGAATCAATATTGTCGATTCATGTGATTGGACCATTTCGACTTTCAAGGCGCAATATCTCTTCTGTGATGAAAGTAAATTCGGTTTTATTTTTTTACAAGAAATCCTTTTACAAGGCATTTAAAAATGAATAAAAAATATAAGGATCATGGAGCTTTGAAGGACTTGGCTGGATGTGATGTTAAGTCATGCCTTTTATTGGTTTCCCTATTTGCAATTTCAAAGTCCTTTTTAGTCCTTTTTTTTTACTAGTCAAATTTATTGAGCAATTATTCACAGCCTTTAAAACTTAGATCTTACAAATGATTTGTTATCCTGTGGCTCTCTCTTGTGGACAACATTAGTATTATGGCCTTCATCTTGAATCACATCAATATAAATGGCTGATTTAAAAACTAAAATAATAAAAAAAAAAATTATGATTAATTTATTATTACTGAAAATATACCCACATTAAACACAAATTCACTGATTATGGTACCTTATTTCATGCTTTAACAGTTACATTTTAAACTTCCATTTTTTAGCTATGGAGTGACATTTTTATACTATCACGTGTGTTAAATGGTGATTTAACAAATTCAGTCCGACTCCCACCTCCCCCAAAAAAACTCAGCCACTGCTAAAAATGAAAGACTGGGAATAATATCAGACATGAAAGTACATAAAAATAACTATATGATTAAAATGTCAAACCTTGAAAAATAGTGAATATGACAGCAGTCAGCCTTAAGAGCTTAAACTTCATCTCAGTTGTTTTTTTCTCTAGACAAACAACTTCACATCCCATTTCATTTCAATAACATATGCAGACAACATAGCTATTATTGAACTGAATAACAAATAAATAACAATGCTGTCCGTGTGCACAACACAAAACACTATAAAGCATACACATTGTTTATTTCAAGCTTACTCTCAAATCTGTTGTAGCACCAAAATCCCATTAAAAGATCACCCATACAGACTTACCACCACCTCCAGCTCTGCAATTTATGAAACAATGCCCACCTGAGCATCTCTCATTATTAGTATTACCCCACTATACAATTTCTACTTCAAAAATAATAAACCTCCTGGTTAGTGTATGCCCAGACCCCAAATCACCTGCACTTCAATACATTATATAACATGTTCATATAACCTGCACTCTCAGAAAGAAATGGCCAAACCACCTTTAACAGTATAACAGCTTGTCACTGAGGCAGTACCCTTAAATGGGCATAAAAGGGTCCCTTAAAGGGATACTCCACTTTTTTTGGAAATAGGCTCATTTTACTAGCCTCGTGAGACCATCCTGATCTCGCGAGCTTTCAAGGTTTCACTCGCAGATCAGTCTGGATACTTTCCGTTAAAGAAAATTTGTGAGCAGTTCACCAAACGAACGTCCAATCAGCGTTGGCTTTGAGGCGGGTTGAGATGTGACGCAATGAGAAGCGCGACAGCTTCGTTGATCTGATTGGTTGATTTGGCCCGTCTATCACCAACATAGGCCAATCAGCTAACCAGTATTTTCGCCCCTTACCAAAACTACTTCAACGGAAGGTTTCCAGATGGATATGCGGAGCAAATCCATCTGGCGGAGTCAGGTTATCATTTTACAACTCCCCCAGAGTTAAACAGTTGAGTTTTACCGTTTTTGAATCCATTCAGCCGATTTTCTGATATTTAGAAGAATATCAGGAACCAGACAGTTTCTGGTCTCATTGACTCCCATACTATATATTTTTTCCTACTATGGAAGTGAATGAGACCAGAAACTGTCTGGTTACTGATATTCTTCTAAATATCAGAAAATCGGCTGAATGGATTCAAAAACGGTAAAACTCAACTGTTTAACTCTGGGGGAGTTGTAAAATGAGCCTATTTCCGAAAAAAGTGGAGTATCCCTTTAAGGCAGTGATAAGCTATTGTAGCCCTAAAATGTATGTGTTTCTCTGTGAATGTATCTTTTTTATTGGAACTGAGCTGTTTGCTACGCTGTAACACAAAGCAAAAACTCTCTGGTCATTAATGATACATTTTGTCCAACCTTCTCCAGTTCTCCTTATTTCCCCTATATTTTGTGATGTAACATTAGGCTATGTTTCATGGGGATTTAAAAAAGTTGTTGGATAGGCCTACATCAATCCATGTGTGTTCTTTAAAAGCTTGTTTGGATTTTGAATCTAACCCAATTTTTAGGGCTTGGTGAGGCAGTTAGTGCCATTGTGATTGTGGGTTTCGTTTCGAATACCTTTTGCCAGCCATATCTTATGATAGCATAGCATCATAATTCAAACCATTATGGAAACAAAATCAGGAAGTCCTAGCTTTTAATGTCATGTAGCCTAATACAAACACTGTTGGTTGCCTTCTGTCTTCATAAACAGAAGATCCATGTACAAATGCCCAAAGCAGCTGTAAAACAAAATCAATCTAATGAACAATAACTTTTTTATTCTTCTTCTCCATTGAGTAGGCTGTTTAAATTCACACGACATTTTGGGGAGAGGGCCGAGATATTCCTCACTTCTCTGCCGTACGATAAATAACACCATATAATGCATATATTACATAACTTACAAATACTGACACGGATAGAAATGGAGCCACTTGCCTCAGATATGTTTTTTTACACGACTACAACTAACCGAAAGTGCATGGTTGGATATTACGAAATAAAACAAAATGACAACATCAATTTAGCACGACTTCGAAATGACAGATCTCACGTCAGCATAATGCAGTGACAGTAACCGTGCTAACAAGGACAGAACGATAATCTCTATCTATTTCCGTAATAAATCCATCTGAAAGTGTTTTATTTAGATCCGTTTAATACACGCGCCGATCCAGCTGACAGCGCGAACCGCTCTAATGGCTCGTTTCCACTGAGCAGTACGGTACGGTACAGTACGGTTCGGGTCGGGTCGGGTCAGTAAACCATGATCCGGCTAGCGTTTCCACTGCCAACAGTACCCTACTTGATAGGCGTGGCGTTTGCTGGAAATAAGCGATCAACGTCATTTTCGCGCGAAGAAAGCGACACCAAGAAAGTAAACACAAATGGATGGCATACAGCAGAACTTGTCCCTGCTTCTCGGCATGTTTATCATAAGAAGTTGCCGACATTAGGCATTTCTCAATACCAAGTACGCAAAGTTCTCAGCAGAAGGAGTCCCGAGGACGCGAGTGCTGTAATTCTCTAAATTGAACAGCGCGTTCTGAAAGCGTCACTCGGCTCGCTCTGCATGTTACTTTAGGCAACAATAAAACGAAATATGTTATAAAACACCACTCTGCCTCTTTTCGTTTTCATTTAAATACATTTTAAACATTATAGGCACACAAGTGTGGTTCGGCAATGTATAACGTTAGACCTGATTATATTATTCACTGCATGTATAACGTTAGCTAGCCTATTTATAACAAAACGAAATATAAAACACAACCCTGCATCTTTTCGTTTAAATTTAAAAAAATATTAAACATATTCCAGACAATATGCATTCGTACAAATGCTGCAATAAACAACATTACAGTGATAATCTTGAAATAAAATAAATAATGACAAAATTCAAACCTATCTCTTTGTGTTAAATTTCAGTTTTATTAATAATAGCCATTATAAAAGTATAAGTAGAAGGTAACGTTACAAGAAGCTGTACAATAAGATATAAAGCAAACAATTCAGTCAAAATACAAATTCAGCGCTAGTCTAACGTTAACGTTACAACGGAAAAGTTAAATAGCCTAAATTATATGAAACTTAACTTAGTCCTCAGCCAAAACGATTGGCCAGGGAACGAATTATCGATTCACGAGACCAAAGATCACCCTTTAGATATACACAAGACGAATTACCACTAGCTGCTACAGAGCCAGCGGCATACCTCAGAACGACCAGCCGAGGAAAGGCTGTTCCGGGCGGGGAACATGATCGCCGAGCGTCCGGTGATCGCCGGGAATGGATCAAATTATCATAAATCATTATAAATAAACCACAGATTTGAGCTTTAAACAACTACATTCTCGCCTGAAAAACTCTTAAAACTAGATTTCGTGAAAGAATAACCGTAGTATTTTATTCCAACTGTATATTAAAAAATGGCGCTTCTTATGTTGTCATTCCCCTTGTAGCACGCGCAAGTGACGATACTCTGTCAACCAATCAACGTTCTGCAGTGAGTCTAGCTCCACCCTTTAGTACCGTACCACTGTGCTAGGTACCCCAACGGAAGGGTACCCAAAAAGTGGTACGGTACGGTTCGGCTTTTTGGTACCATTCACAACTTTTGACAGTGGAAACGCAAATATTTGCGTACCGTACCGAACTGTACCGTACCGTACCGCTCAGTGGAAACGGGGCATTAGTCTAACGGTCACCGCTGTAACTATAGCAACATTATCTGTCAATCAGCTCACACACCGACTTTACACCTCAGAAATAGCCAGTCGCAGGCAGCTGCTGTCCTCGAAATAGCGATACTAGTCAGTGATATTTATCTTCATTATTCTGACCAGCCGGCTTAAATGGCTAACCCAGAAGTGTTTACCTGCGGCAAAGAAAAGGCGCTGTCCTTTCTCCCTGTGCGCTGGTTTTCCAGTAGGCTGACGCTGTGCTCTTTCGTAGGCCAGCGTCACTCTTCTCTGGTGATGCCCCCTTAATGTTCAAATCACGATTCCTTTTCTGCGGTGTGGGTTATGGAGTGGTTAAACATCTGAGTGGGAAAATGGTTGTAGATTCAAATCCCAGCAGGGTTAATCTATGAACTGGCTACTGAGCCCTTGATCAACCTTTGGATAATTTAGGAGGGAGTATGCCTATGTGAAAATTTCCATAAATTTTAAAAGAAAGAATGAAAGTAGGCTATAATGAAAATGAAGTCTTTCATTCATTCAGAATTTATGCATGCATTGTGACATTTATCATATGCTACCGGTTAAATGGATGGTATTCACTCTCATGTTGTTCCAAAGACTTCTGTTCACAAATGAAGATATGCTAGGCCTATATATAGCTTAGTCTATGTTTAATATTCTCGTCATTTTGTCCATCCACTGAAAGACTGCAAAACCAAAATTGTCAAGCTTCAAAAGTTCAAAACAACATTGTAAAAGTAGCCTGATGATGCAGTTTAATAAGACTATTGATGCACAATAGATGCCATTTTGTAATATAAATATGTGTTCACACTGAAAATTCCACAAAAAAGAAAAAGTGCAAAATTCAAATACCCAGATTGATGCATTTAATTAACTGGAAAAAAGAAATGTGGAATGATGGACACTTCACTCCTCAGATGGTTGACTACATGCATTGTAGTGCATAGTGTACAGTACGTCATTTGGTACACGACTGTTGTTATGTTTTGGACAAACTGGCCCCATTTAGGCTACTTACATTGTGTAACCTCATAACCTCCATTTTGTTTTTGCTTTTTTTTTCATTATTGTGTTCTTAATTGTGTTCTTAGGACTGACAAATAGCAACAAATTTTTGTGGTAGCCACTGTCTCAGCAGCAGAGAGACAGTCAATCTATAGATGAGCTGAATGAACCTGCCTTTGAGCCAACCTCAATAACACAACGAACTGCAGCATCCCGAGCCTCTGCCAGAAATATAAATCAAGCACCATTTCTCTCTTTTCCCCCACACACTTGCTAAAACCATTCCAAGAGTTGTCTGATTTGAAATGCTTATAATTCCTGCTAATTCTTATTCATCTAATGTTAACTTGCTGATTTATTTTAGTGAAAAACATCAGAAAAATAATTATTAAAATCAATTGAATATTTATATTAGCCTACATATTATTTCCAACAATTCATGTCACTTTACCATTATTTTAACATTAGGTTAAGGTTAGTAATTTATAACAACAAAGAACATGAGGAAAGAGTCAGACTCATAGGGCACATTTACACTGCAGGTCTTGATGCGCAAATCTGATTTGTTCACTATATCCGATTTGTTTTTTGATGACCAGCTTACATCTTCTATTAAAAGTGACCCATATGTGATATCTGCATTGACTAAACACTTGACGAAACAACCCAAGGTAGACGTACTGACCCGGAAAAGCTTGGGCAGAAAATAATACAAGTTTTGCTTTCCGCACCAGCAAAACATTGGTCTCTTAAGTCATGCTTTTTCTCTGCAGAGAAGAAAAGAAGAGAGAGCCCTTGTTGCAGCCTGGGCATTGAAACCAGTCATATGATGCCGGTTGGTGTCATTCGCAACTGTTGCTTTTTCAATGTATGACTCGCATTGACGGGGTCAAATCTGATCTGACCGCTTAAATGGCAGACGCAAATGCACATATCTGATTGAGATTTAGATTTATTTCCACAATCTGAGAATTGGAATACATGTGCTTTTTTCCTTACACATTCATGGGTCATATGTGATCTGTGCCACATAGGAGGAAAAAATGGAATTGGGTCATTTGCAGGACATGTAAATATGGCTGGTGTTGTGAGCTTGGATGTCAGGGCCATGCAAACCACTTTTACCTCTTTAGACCTAACTGTATTATATAACTGTATTAATTATAGGCTACCTATGTATTAATCATATTAAATGTGCAGTTGCATTGTGTTGGTAGGCTATAGGATTAAGTGACTCCAATAATCCACAGAGTATATATAAAAATATAATTTCTTTATTGGAAAATAAAAGTGCATCAGAAAATAACTCGCTGGTATCATTGCCAGGTGATTACAATGAACACAGAGTAATACAGTACACGTACAAAACTACATTTAAGAGTTAAACGACAGTTACATAAATTAGTACAATCTGTACACGGTCTTACATTATTTACACAAGGTGTATTCGTCATTGTTCAATTCTTTTCCATTCATTTGCTATTAAATAAACAGTAAACAACATAGGCAGTATTTCATTAACTGAGCCTCTTTCGTTGGAATGTTTTCTATTTCCAAAATACTTTGGGACTCATTTTAGATTCAATTAGATAAAAACATTAAAAGTTATTACATCAGTTGTTAAATATTATTCCTTGTTGTACGGTAAAAATAATTGTAAATAATGATGACCCAATGACATTTTACAAATTACAGAAAAAATACATATCAATTGTATGATTACATTATTGTCATTTCAATCTATTCCTGTATTGAGGAAAACGTTCTTGAAATTAACTACTCCATTAGTACACAATGTCTTAAAGGAATCGTTTACCCAAAAATAATCATTAATTATAATTAAAATTATAATAATAATACAAATCGTTAAAAAAAATATATTATTTAACCTCACAGTATTCCAAGCCCAAATTATGTCACACCCCACACCACCCCAGTGAACAAAAAGAGATTTTTTAAAGAATCTTCATTCACCCCTTCTCTACACAATAACAGTTTTGATCAAATTGTTACTGATTTAAATGTATCTATTCATTATGACTACGTTATGACGTAAGAATATTTCGAATATAATGTAAAAATTGTATGTCCTATATTTCTTTTGATTTCCTTGGTGTCTTTGTGGTCCTTGTCTATGAATTTTTATCATATGGAAAAGAGCTGCATTAAGATTCTTCAAAAACTCCACTATTGTGTTCACAACAAGAAAAAGAAAACAGCTCATAGGCTTGAAACAACATGAAGGTGAGTAAATGACGACAGGATTATCATTTTTGAGTGAACTATCCTATTAACACAAAGTTCTCAGTGCTTCAGGTCTGCTGTAGCATGACCAGTCAAACAGCCAGATGACTTCAGAGCATCAAAAATTACAAACAAGAGAATAGAAGTTTTGCGGGGCCATCAACAATGCCCACTTCATGTCAAACATTCTAGTTTTCTATGCTCACAGGGCGTGAGTATTTCAGGGTTCAGTAAAACACGGAGCTGCCTCATGTGCACATGTGCTTGATTGTCAGTGTGTGTGTGTGTGTGTGTGTGTTACACTGGACAGCTCCTCACATGTCATTATCATAGTCCCCAATCATTCTCCGTGAGTTTGAGGCAAGGAAGATATCGTTCTCACGGGGGCAATCGTGATGACAGGAGCAGGTCTTAATAAACATCATCCTCTTCCTGAAAGTGTCACCCTCAGGACAGCGGAACTCCACCTCGGCTGTGACAGTGGCATGAGGTGTGCAGCAGCGGCCGTCTGTACACACCCCGCAAAACTTTGGCTTATACAGCCTGATACTCTGGCATCCAGACAACTCGAAACGCATCCCGCGCTGGCTCTTTGGGGTCCGCACACACTTCTTCCCTCTCTGTAACGGGGAAGAGGTGGGCTATTAATATTTAAGGTGGTTTTTGATAAGTTTACTGAAAAAAGTGAAGATCATAAACAAACTCTCGGCATGCACTGGGTCCCATTAGGCATGCGTTTTTGTATTACTCTAACCGTAACAAAATTTATACCTATTCAAGGCCCAGGTAGGCCTTTACTACATTTCCCCTGCTCACATCACTTGCGCATGCAGACGGGCTGTACAATTAAAACTTTCGTCTTTTCTCTTAAAATGTTGTACCTTTAAATAGATATAAACATGTTGACAGTTTAACTAACCTGCTTAATTAATTAGTTTATTTTGATTAACAAAAGTGCTCAGATTTTCTTCAAGACAGAAGCTCACTTGAACTGCACAACAACAGATTTTACACTAGTGGGTGCCATAATGCACCATGGAACAATGCATACTTGCATCACATTATGATTTGCAACACACTTCAGAATTCAATAACATAAAATACTTGGAGCCCCTTACATGACCTGTTGTGATGTCGAAATCACAGCCACGAGTTAAGACTTTTTCCCTGCATTGCATAAATTACTTTTCTCATTTTAAGTAAATTGTGGCCATCTTGTATTTATTTGTTTTCACAATATATTAGTTGTGACATGGCCATGATTTAACTCAATTAAAACAAGTGATTAAATCATGGCAGTGTATTCTTAATATGCATATCATTTCCCCTGCATATCATTTCAAGGACATTAAAGTTTCAGCCTTAAAGGGTTAGTTCTCCCAAAAATGAAAATTCTGTCATTAATTACTCACCCTCATGTCCTTCCAAACCTGTAAGACCTTTGTTCATCTTCAGAACACAAATGAAAATATTTTTGATGAAATTCAAAAGATTTCTTTCCCCAGAAAGGTATAAAGACATCTTTAAAATAGTCCATGTGACTACAGTGGTTCAACCTTAATGTTATGAAGCGATAAGAATTTGTTTTTTTTTTGCGCACAAAAAGTATTCTCATCACTTCATAATATTAAGGTTAAACCACTGTAGTCACATGGATTATTTTAAAGATGTCTTTACTACCTTTCTGGGCCTTGAAAGTGGTGGCTATGTTGCAGTTTATGTGGGGTCAAAAAGCTCTCGAATTTCATCATAAATATCTTCATTTGTGTTCCGATATGAATGAAGGTCTTACGGGTTTGGAACGACATGAGGGTGAGTAATTAATGACAGAATTTTCATTTTTGAGTGAACTAACCATTTAAAGCCCATTCTATAACAGTATTTCAGCTCCGTCTAACTCACAATTAATCACACAAGCCTTTCAAAGTATACTCTATTGATCATATGCATGGATGGACACATTCAGTGCATGCACACTACATAGAGGACTACAATAATTCCATGCGTACTGTCCACAGTCTGGAGTGGAACATGGACAAGGGAAGTATACTTTCAGCTTTAATTTGTGCTCTCGACACTTCTTACCTTTATGTCCTTTTCCAGCTCTGCATGGCAGGGGCGGATCATGCACATGCGGGTCTGCCGTTCCAGCTGGCATTGCTCATTGTCATTGGTTACACGAGAGGACACACCCATGCCACAGGTTGCAGAGCATTCACTCCATTCAGTGGTCTGAACAATGCAGTTGTCCCTTGCGCTCTCAGACTGGACACCCTGATCAGTTATTTCTCTATATGCTGAAAGAAGAGAAAGTGGATGTTAAATCCATGTGCCAATGACAATAACTTATATGGAAATGGAAAGCATATAATTGTCATGCAGAGCGGCTCGTAAAATAAGTTTGCTATGGAAAAAGACCCGAAATGTGGAAATTCACTGGGCCCGCCAGGACCGTATTTCATTATTTTTTATTCATAGGTGGCCCTGGCCCCCTTCTCCCCATACCCAATGACAGGGCTTTCCGGAGATTGCGAGATTTGATTAAGAAGCAGCTGTTTCAACATGGTGAAGCAAAATGAAAGAAAATTTGACTTGCCAATTGACCTACCAGCCATTGCTGACTGGAAGGTGTCTTCTTGTGGGATCTGGTCGCACACCCACTCCTCGCAGCACTTGCTGGGGATTTGGACACGTCGTGGGTAGGGACAGTCTGGAGAGGGCAGCCGTATGTTGCTTGCACAGGTTGGTACGCAGCCAATCTCCCCATTCATGCAGACACATTGATGTTTGCAGCTAGGCTGAAACGTCTCACCACTGCGGTAAATCACACCCCCCAGGTCGCACGTCTGACCCTCTTGAGCTGCAACACATACAACAGACATAAGCTAATGTCATAACAATTAGAGGCTCCCACTTGTGGACAAAAAGTGTAGTGTAATACATGCAGAAACATTGATTTTCAATTCAATTCTCTCCTCTTTATATAACAAATGTGTAACCCCAATATTACATTCCAAAACACAACATTGCACCCATATACTCACCCATACAGATGCCTGTCTCAGTGTCACTGAGCACTCCATAGTCACAATACAGGTCTTTATGATGGTCGCATGGCTCCAGGAAAGAGCAGGGCTCTCCTGCCTGCCGGGCACAGACTTTACAGCAGCTGCAGCCGTCTAGCACTAGACTGGTGCCTACAGGACATAAAGGGCTCTCAGCTGGGCAGTTGCAGGGCTGAGAGCATTCCTGACACATCGCCTGCATAGAACAATGACACAATGTTAGGGTTTCAACTTGCATCAGATTTAGCAATCCCTCATAGAAGCTTTCTTTCATAAATCTGTGGCAATAACAGTTTTATCATACCAGATTCCAGAACATACACAGAGCAAAAATGTTGTTTGACAGCTGTTTATTCTAAAATGTGCCTGGGACATAGATCAGACAGTCCATATACAATACTCTTGATGGCCACATGGGGGGATAAAATGCATTACAGATTATGTAGATTTGTCACTTGGGAAGTGATGTTTTGGAATTACGCTAGAATATCTTCATCATATGAAGCATTTTTAAAATAATAAAAGGTGTAGAAAAATATGACAGGTTTAAAAAGTGGCTGCTATACTGAATATAAAACAGTAAATAATAATAATAAATTAGGCATATTTATGAAATACCGCTTGTATATATAAATATTATTCATTAAAATATGCAGAATATTTTCATTCAAATGATTCAGTTTGCATTGAGATCATTGTTTTGAGCATCACGTGTGAACACAAACCAGTTAGTGACTTACATAATCCCCTCACATGTTATCATGGGAAACTTTATTATAATGCATTAAATGAAAACTAATTAGACCAATTACCCAAAACTATAGTTAAGATGTTAAACACATCCCCAACTAATGAGACTGTCACTCACTACTGCATGACTAAGTATGCAATGTACAAACATAAAACTTGTACCTAAAAGATTATTTAATTTCCTATGTGATCTCCATTATTTAACTTGAAATGATAGTAAAATAATACATGATTAACTTACAAATTAAATCAGCTAATTCATGACATTTTGCATAAAGCTTATAGCAATACAGGTCATTTTACTTTGAATATATTATTGATGTGTTCACTCACCATATGTATAATCAAGCAGAGAACGATGCATGATCTGGTGAATACTGTTCCAGCCATTTCCTCAAAGAGTTCCCAACAGAAGCACACTCCACGGGTTTGTTTTGGTTCTCTGGTATCTGTGATCACGGTTAGACTGCAGGACTGTTGTGAAGAGGAGAGCAGAAAGCCCCTCTTTAAATACTACCAGAATGGGGTGTAGCCCACCGGAGTCAAGCCATGCCACGCGACCCAGAGGGGTGAAAATATTTCAATTCCAGATGGTTTTCCATAATGTTTGAAAACGCAAGAGATGCTGTAGACCAGCCTTTCAATTAATCATACCACAGATTCCAGAACGTGCACATGGGAAAAAGTCTGGTTTCTGCACATGGTTTGACTGCCGTTTATCGGAAAATTAATGAAGGCCAATCTACAGGATGGTTAAAAATGTTTTGGCAGATGATAGATTAGAATGTTTATTAGATACTTTTGTAATGCAACAATGTTTAGACGTCATACAAGTAATGTGTGAAACTATGCGTGCATGCTTCTCGTTGGACTGGCATCAAACGGTATTGCATTAAACAGTAAAAAATATATATATTTCCCACCACATGATGTCATATTAGACAGGCCTGCAGGGCAGGATATGACACGGCCCACAATTTAATGTTTGTTGGGACAAAATTACACAGAGACAGTGTGTTTAGTGGAAATACAAAACAAGCTCATGAAATCCGTCAGGTGCAGAGAAAGAAACATGGTTGAATGAAATTGTTTATTTTTTGCAGCTATTTCCTGAAGCATGTCAGTCAGAGAAAAGAGACAATATGTGCTCAACAACAGCAAACAAACTAGACTCTTACATTTCTGAAGAAAAAGTGTCAACTCCAAAATCTGGTGATATTCTGAGGTTATTCTTGTGTCTCCATGTTATTCCAAACCTTAATTTCCTTCTTCTGTGAAACACAAATTCATATTCTGGTCATTGATGACCACTGGTGAAGGATAACCTTACCAAAGAGGATCAGAAAAGCCATACAACTCAATGTTGTCATCAGGGCGGAGCTCTGGGGAGTGGAGCAGGCCCGTCGCCAAGGGGGGGCATTAGGGGGCCGTGCCCCCCAGATGACACAACGTGCCCCCCTAATCATATGGTCATTGAGCAAACTTACTATTGAGAGCAAAAAAACGTATCCACGTATTCCATAACGAAATGTCGTCAGCAGCATTTAGCACACAGGTGCACTAATCTCTGTAACTTTAAATAACACATTGTCTTCAGAAATATGAAAATTAGTCGGAGCGTGTAAGGCTCTGCACAAGGCTTATCTTCCTCTGGCCAAGCGGGCTTGTCGAATTTTCTGATTCATTTGCCTGCTAAAAACAGCCTAGTGTTTCCACATAAAAAGGTAATTTTTCTCAGAATTGCGTGATCAAAATGGCAAGTTATAAAGTCAGAGTTGAGTGATATACAGTAGCCTAACATTTGCGTGTTATAAAGTCAGAATTGTAAGGAAAACTCTGAATTGAGAGAAATACATGTAAGAATTGTGAGATAAAAAGTCGCAATTATCTTTTATTTTTTTTTTATTCCGTGGCGAAAACAAGCTTCCATATACTTCTGATTGCTTTTAGAGGGAAAAGCTGTCCATAAATGCTGGTCTAGGATCAGTTTTCTCCGTAATAAAAGAATATTGGCTAAACTCCGGTGTTTTGAGCGGTGAGTGGATTAGTTCTACACGCGTGCAAATCCTCTCGTTATAATAAGCAGTTAGGCTATGTAAATAAGGCATTATTGTGTTTCAGCTTTACTGATAACCTAGGAACTTTGTGAGATCGCGATGAAGTTGTATAACCGCTTTTTAAAGATAATAAAAATGCGCTCTTTACGAGCTTTCTGCCATGCCAAATCCTGCATAGTAAATGTTTTTAAAGGGGAAGCGTATATCTTCGTGGTGTTGGTTCACCCTCCGCCTATGATCAAACTTAAAGCTGCCGTCGGCAACATTTGTTTGATCATATTCAGTGAATTCGACACTATAATCTGACAGAACAACATAAATAAAGTGGTTTTAGAAAAAAACCTGGAGCGTGTTATTTGTTTTGCAAAAATCCACAGCTCCCGGTTCATCGGGTCCAATCAGCGCGGTTGGGTGGGGGGGGGGGGGGGGATCTGACTGTCAATCACAGATCGGGCACACGCCACCCCTCGCGCACGTTACAATCACATGCACCAGGGCGGAAGTGGGACCAAAAAATCGTACGGGAATTCGTAGACCACGGGCCCTACCGTGCAGGGCCGGATAGAGTCAGATGGCACAATGTCTTGTGGCCCCCTCTTAGGGCAGGCTAAATTTATATTTTGACAGGAATTTTAATATGGCATTTACAGTTTACTGACTAAAGTAACTTATTGCAACTATGCTGAGTAAAGTTCATAAATTTCTTTACATAGGATTTTGTAAATATGTGGGAGGACCTCTGTGGCTCTAGGGGGGTTCAGGGGTTATGCTCCCGCAAGAAAATTTTGTACATTTTAGGTTAATGCATCAATTGTGTCTTTGAGAATAAAAATTAAGAGCTTCAACCATGACCTGTCATTGAGAAATAAAAGGTATGATTTTACAAGGAATTAAAGAGGCTCAACATCTTATGAAGTCCATCTGATATTACCTTGTCAATGGTGTTTAGGGTGGCCCAAACAATGATTATAATAATGTAATAATGATTTATATAATTATTCCTATGATGTAAAATCCATATCGCCTATAAATGTACTGTATAAATGAAAATTAATATTTCAAAAGTATATTTTAGCCTACATTACACTATAGTATAGGAAAACTAAAATACTTTTGTCCTAATTTCTTCACTTGCAAGAAATAAACCCTTGAGCTTTTATTTTGGAGAAAACACCAGATCAACATTGCTAATCGCGTGAGCAAAGAGAGCACTTTTCTTTCAATCAAGCAGCACAAACATGCCTATAATTAAAGTCTTGTGCTGTTTTATAAAGGCACAAAGCCATATCATGGTTTCAATTTTAGTTCATTGGCAAAATATAACGCTAGAGACCTTTATGGTATAGGCGGTACATTTTACATCTCATATGTGTTGGGAAAAGGGAGAAGAGAGTTCGGCAAAAGGCGGATTCGAACTCGGGTCGAACGCGTCAAAAGCTGCATTCAAATACCTCACACCCTACGACCTACGCCACTGTAGCTGCTTTGAGACGGGCGTCTTTTTGCTAAAAAGACAGGCACTTAGTGCAAATATACGCTCCGTTATCGAAAATGTAAAAAAAAAAACATTTTTTCCCCCCTTGCTTTGGCCCCAAGTGCGCATAGCGAACTTGCAATGTATAACTATTATCAGACCGGCCCTCGCGGCCTCAAAACACTACCGGCCCACCGGGGAAACTCCCGACTCTCCCGATTGCCACTCCGCCCCTGACATGCACACGCCTGAAGTTCGCGCAGTAAAAAAGAGTGGTGGCGGATGTATCTCGCTTTCAAAACACTAACAGATCAAGTAAGCTCATTTAGAGTATAAATGACGTTAGCAATTGCAATCTATCGCAGCATACCTCCAAATACTTCATGGTGTTGATGGATGCTGATGAGACCGGCGCGTTCACAGAAAACCTGGTGCACACGCACTGACGAGCACGAACTCGGTGAGTCGGTGGGAGGGTATCCGTTTATAGTGGGGGAGGGGCATGAGAGTTGTAAACATTCAAAATTTTGCCTAAGTCCACTCAATCTGCCAGACTTGCCGACTGGAGCTTTAATATTTGTGTTTTGGTGTTGTTTAAATATAGAATTTGGTCTATTTCAGTTATATTAGACTAAATAGGGGATGTTATTGTTTTTGTGACTGTCAGTTTTGTAGATCATAAAAAGAACAGAGGCCTCAGCATGATGACATTCTAAAATAAGGGAAGGCCTAACAACAAGCTAAGCTAAAGACAGCCCTTTCCACCCTGACATACACCCTGATATTCCCATCAAGACGGAGCTTCTGGGAGTGAAGGCCTCAGCAGGATGACTCTCTAAGCAAGATGTTACCCTCTGGCCCTGTCTTTGGTCCCAGACCCAGATGGGTCAGGCCCCTTAGAGGCTGCACACCTTGCCTCCACCTCCTAGAACTTCCCAGCCACCTTCTCTACAGTTGTTCCAAAGGCGAAAACCGGAAAGTTTTTCTCTTTCTCCCCGAGGTCGAACAAGTTCACAAGTTCAAGTTCGAACAAGACATGCCACTCCGTGATCACCATCGCCACCAACGATCTGCCAGTCGCAGCAGCAGTCTGTTTGCTGGCCCGGAGAGCCAAGTCTGTAGTGTGGCGCAGTTCAGCCACTGCCTCAGGGGGTGAATCTTGAGATGCTGGCGAGCTTCGAGACATATCCATGCTCCTGCTTCCCTTCCACAATCGCATTTTTTATGATGAAATGGATGGATGCGGGCAGAATATGGTTTCTTCCAAGATCTCTCTACCTCAGAGTGGAGATCAGGTAGAAAAGGCAGGCTCACAGGAGCATGGCGGTTATGTCCGGATAAAAAAAACTGCCACGAGCGAGTTTAAATCTCTCACGCCACTAAGGCAGATCTAATCTGACTGTGGCACGGGACATAACCTCAAGAAGCTCATCAAACGGGGGCCATGCAAGCCAAGAGGGCTCAGTATCATCTTCTCCCTCATCAGCCACATCCTGCTCTTCCTGGCTCAAAGTCAAAAGTGCGCTGCCTGCTGGATCAGAGGATGTGAGTGATAACACATCCTTGTCCAGCAGATCGCCCTCGTCAGCCACCGAAGAACAAGAAAAGTCCATACCTCTCTCAAATTCCTTGGCAAGCTCCAACTGTGAACCCCAAAAACACAGTTTTCTCTTCACCTAGTCTTCAAAAAACAGAATTCATAAATTAATATCTTAATGTGTAAAACCTTTTATATTAGCTCCAAAACACTTTTTACACTTGTAATTGTTCAAATTTCATGCTAGCTAAACAAATGTCTCACACCAAAACTTCAGAACATGTCTTTCTGCTTCACAGTGTGATAAAGCTTTTTAACAATGTTTGCATGTCACACTTAGTGAACGTTTGGCCCACTAAAATGTGTGGATATCTGCAGCAAACAGAGGCAATTTCATGCTGTTCTGTGCTACGAGGTCACTTGTTTTCATGGGAATTTAATTTCTCAGGGCTGGGGGACTTGAGGTGCAGGAATGTAACAGCAGGCAGCACACCGTGGTCTCTTTCCTCTCCTATGGAGTGGTGGGATGGGGATTGTGCTTTGACAACGGGATACTCCGGTATGGTCATGACAGAGCCATATAAAGAGAGAGTTGCGACAACGGAAGTTCTAAATGCTTGGTTGTCACGTGATTCGCGTAGACCTCAGATAGTTCCAGGAAGTGCTTCGGCGCCAATTCAAATCGATGGAGGTAGAGAGCTGAACTGTGATTTTTGGTAGTTTGTAGTCAATAAATGCGTTGGTTTATAATATGTATATAATACTTTTGACATTTGGACGTAGTATGTATATGTAGTTACATCAATATTGTTTTTAAAAGATAAAAATCTGCTGATATTTAATGTTTATTGTGGTCGACCAGCGTTGCCTGCCTTTGTTAACATATTTTCTGGCTAACTTTACCTTGGTTAAAGACCGTTTTGCAGTTGTTTTGAAGTATTTTTGTGTTCTTAAACTTGTATGTTATTTAAGGGTTATCATGTAATGTTCACTATGGTTTCACAAGGACAGGAGACTTGCAGGAATCAGGTGATTGTCTTAAAAAGCCATTGCAAACAAGTAAAATTTTAAATTGCATTCATTGTAATGTTTACAATGCTTATGCACTTATTACTATATAAATGAATACATAATATATTTCATTTTAAAACAAAAACATGATTATACACACACACATACATTATTTCCTAGGTGTCCGAGTACATTATTTCCTTAACATAATTTGATAAATTCATGACATACATCACTTTAATCAATAAAACCTATTTAGTTTAAATTCATTTTTAGTACATTTAGATAATATATATTTTATGTTTTGTTATCTTAACCCCCCCCCCCCCCCCCCCCAATGTCAGGTTGTGCAACTGTCCGCACAAATGAACAGACTAAAATACTAATTTAAATGGAATTCTATGGCATCATTTTAACCTTTCATATAAACAAATTTTATACATTTCAGTAGATTTATAGCTGATGATTGAAAACCTTTTGTCTAGCAATCTGTATGTCAGGGAGGCACAACTGCAAACATGGCTCTCTTATTATGGTAATTGCAGTGTGTATGATAATGTATTGTCCAGAGGAGCCATAATGATCCTTGTAGATCTATATCAAATACTGGTAAAAACTGCTTTCAAGTATGAGTAGGTTGGTACAATTTCAGGTGAATTTAAACACTTAGAAATGTTCAACTGAAACTTGTTCAAATACATTGTTCATGACACAAAAATATACATTACATCAGTTTTGAAAAGATTTAAAAAAAAAAAAAAAAAAAAACATTTATTTGTTTATTTGTCAATGACCTATATATATATATATATATATATATATATATATATATATATATATATATATATATATATATATATATATATATATATATATATATATATACAGTGGTGCTCAGAATTAATGGCACCCCTGGTAATTATGATCAAAAATGGCTGTAAAAAATAAATATTCATCGTTTATCCTTTTGATCTTTCATTCAAAAAATTGTCAAAAATCTAACCTTTCATTGAAGTAAAAGAATTAAAAATGGGGGGGAAAATCACATTATAAAAAATATTTTTCTCCAAAACACGTTGGCCACAATTATTCATACCCCTAGAATTTTTTATGAATAATTTATCTATGAAGTATATTCCCATTAATATTTACCTTTTTTAGCACACCAGGGTGACTAGGAACATGAAATTGTCCAGCTATGACTTCTTGTTTCACAGGAGTTTAAATATGAGGAAGCACAAAGGCCAAATTCCCTTAATCATTCATCACAATGAGTAAAACCACAGAACATGGTTCTGATGTGCATCTAAAGACTGTTGAGCATCACAAAATAGAAAGTGGATGTAAGAAAATATCAAAAGAATTAAAAATCCCCATTTCCACCATCAGGGCAATAATTAAGAAGTTCCAATCATCTAAAGATGTTACGATTCTGCCAGGAAGAGGAAGTGTGTCTATATTTTCTTAATGGACAGTGAGGATGAAAGTTTGAGTGGCCAAAGACTCTTCAAGGATCACAGATGGAGAATTGCAGAGATTAGTTGAGTTTTGGGGTCAGAAAGCCTATTAAAAAAAATCAAACAACCCCTACATCACCACATGTTGTTTGGGAGGGTTTTAAGAAAAATCCTCCTCGCTCATCCAAATACAAACTCCAGCATATTCAGGTGTCAGACACGACTGGATCTTCAAACGGCACAGGGTTCTGTGGTCAGATTAAACTAAAAAAAGAGCTTTTTGGCAGCAAACACACTAGATGGGTTTGGTGCACACAAGGATAAAAAGTATCCCATGTGTACAATTTAATATACCATTGGATCTTTAATGTTGTGGGCATATTTTTCTGCTGGAGGTCCTGGACTTCTTATTCAGATATATGGCATTGTGGATTCTAGCAAATATCAACAGATAAAAAATCAAAACCTGACGCCTTCTGCTAGAAATCTTATAATGGGCCATGGATGAATCTTCCATCCGGACAACAATCCAAAACAAACATCAAAATCAACACAAAAATGTGTTAGGGAGCACAAAATGAAGCTTCTGCCATGACCAACCCAGTTCCCTGACCTGAACCATATAGAAAATGAGTGGACTGAACTGAAGAGAAGAAGCACCAATATGGATCTGGGAATCTGAAGGATCTGGAGAGATTCTGTATGGAGGAATGGTCTCTGATCTCTTGTCAGTTGTTCTCCGAACTCATCAGGCATTATAGGAGAAAACTCAGAGATGTTATCTTGGCAAAAGGAGGTTGCAAAAAGGTATTTAATAAAAGGGTATGAATAATTGTGGCCAACGTGTTTTGGAGAAAAATATTTTTTATAATGTGATTTTCCCCCCCATTTTCAATTCTTTTACTTCAATGAAAGGTTAGATTTTTGGCAATTTTTTTAATGAAAGATCAAAAGGATAAACGATGAAGATTTATTTTTTACAGCCATTTTTGATCATAATTACCAGGGGTGCCATTAATTCTGAGCACCACTGTATATATATATATATATAGACACTACCGGTCAAAAGTTTTAGATCGGTAAGATTTTTAATGTTTTTAAAAGAAGTCTCTTCTGCTCACCAAGGCTGCAATTATTTGATAAAAAATACAAAAAAAAAGTATTGTAAAACGCTGGTCGACCACAATAAACATTAAATATCAGCAAATGTATATGTAAGTCTTCAGTGTCACATGATCCTACAGAAATTATTATAATATGATGCTCAAGAAACATTTATTATTATATTATGTTGAAAACAGTTTTTTACATTTTTATTTCAGGATTCTTTGATCAATAGAAAGTTCAAAAGAACAGAATTTATTTAAAATATAATCTTTTCTAACATTATAAATGTCTTTACTGTAACTTTTGATCAATTTAACTCATCCTTGATGAATAAAAGTATTTTCTAATTTCTTTCCCCAAAAAATAAATTCTTACTGACCCCAAACTTTTGAACGGTAGTGATTAATGTTACAAAAGCTTTCCATTTCAGATCAATTCTGTTCTTTTGAACTTTCTATTCATCAAAGAAAACTGTTTTCAACATGGATAATAATCATAAATGTTTCTTGAGCATCATATTATAATAATTTCTGTAGGATCATGTGACACTGAAGACTGGAGTAATGATGCTGTAAATTCAGCTTTGATCACAGGAATAAATTACACTTCACTACATATTCACATAGAAAACCGCTGTTTTTAATTGTAATAATATTTCACAATATTACTGTTTTGATTGCAGCCTTGGTGAGCAGAAGAGACTTCTTTTAAAAACATAAAAAAATCTTACCGATATAAAACTTGTGACCGGTAGTGTGTATATATATATATATATATATATAATATATATATATATATATATATATATACACACACTTTTGCACTGAATTAGCACAATGGGATTTATAAATGTCTAATAAACTGCACAAGCATGTTGTCTGGCCTTTCCTCTATGTTGTTCTTGTACTGTCAGACACAGAAAATATGCTCTAAAAGTCAGGAGCAATCTAAATAGAACTAAACATTTTGTGCTAATCATACTTGGGTGTATCTGCACTTTTTCCACAAAGACCAACACTGGAAGTTTAAGGTTTATTAAAAATAAGGAGCATAAAGTCTTGCAAAATCCAAGGAGCTGAGACTGAAGGTGAGGGTACAGCGTCAGTGCAGGAGTCTTCAGGATCCACCGAATCCCCTTTGTGCTTCTTGTGTTGAAAGAGATAAAGGAAACAAAAACGGGATAAATTATATATAGGAGTTAGTATATAATACAGTTATGGTATTTATAATACCCCATTTAGCCTAGTGTGATTTGATCTAGAACACGGCTTGCTGCCGTTTTAAGCATGTTTTTTAATCTTACTTATTCCATCTCCCTTTCCCATCAATACAAATCAGCTGGGCTAAATCATAATATAGACAGGTAATAGTCAACAGAAACACAATGAATAAACTTTCCTTACTCAAATATGAAATCTAAAATAAGGATTTTTCCCCGTTATTGCACATTTAATATGGAATGAAACCGATATTCTCATTTTATCAATTACAACTAGCACACTCCCCAATGTTATATTTAACCTATGTTTAGAAGTATTTCCCTCTTATTACACAACAAAGGATAAACATGCATTAATAGAACGGGTTTAAACATTAATATGCTGTTCGTGGTTTGTTATTAACTTTATCCAATGACCTTTATTTTACCTGATAACGTCCCCTAAAACTACTAATTTAGAGAGCAATAATCAACTAGCATGCTTTAATACAGTTCAAGTTACAAGTTAATTTGATTCAGATGTACTGATAATATACAATCTTATTCTTTAAACGTCTTACCTTTTAAAAGTGTAACACAGTCTCATCCCAAGAAGTCATATATTGACGTCTTGGGACGTCTTTTGACCATACGTCAATATCCGCCTTTTTAGGGTAGGCTACCCTTAAACGTCGGTAAATGACGATCCTGGGACGTCATACAACTGACGCTTTACCTTAAACGTCAGTAGGTGACGGGGTAGGTTTAGGGGTAGGTTTAGGTCTGGGGTAGAGTTAGGATCCGATAACGTCATCTAACCGACGTTTAAGGGTACCCTAAAAAGGCGGATATTGACGTATGGTCAAAAGACGTCCCAAGACGTCAGTATATGACTTCTTGGGATGAGACTGCGCTGAAAAGTGCATCACAAACGGTCTGTTCTGCTGTAACTCTACCGCGCTGCCACTACTTCCGGGAACTATTGAGAGGCTCCGCGAGCCGCCATTGCTGTAAAAAAAACGTTCCATTGGAGTCAATGGAGTTGTCGGAACTCTCTCTTTATATGGCTCTGGGTCATGATAAGTTCAAAACAGAACCGTAACTAAGGAGTGCCATAAATATCCTCAAGCTGTGTGACTGTGGCGTTGCCATGACTCTGTTGCTGCAGGACAGGCTGCTAACTGTACTCTCGGTCTGTCATGTCTGTGACTGGTGGCTGCTCTGTGCTAGTTTTCTACCGGTTTCAGACTACAGCAGGATGGGACACAACATTTCTGGTTGCCCAGATGTTGAGTGATAATTAGATGCTCCAAGCAACAAATTTGATAACATTCATAATTCCATAATTAGGATAAACTTGTACCATCTCAAATATTACAATCTTATTCTGTTCTCCATAGTGATCTTAGCAGGCTAGGCATTATACGATTAGTGTGTCTATCTGGAAGATGTATGGAATTCTGTCATTGATTACAAGTGTAGTTGTATGTTGCATTACACCTTACTTACAGACACTTGGAGGTTCTAAAGTGTATGCAAAAAGGGGATTTTTGGTATCAATACACTATTATATGACATCTGGTAGATGGAAAAAAGCTATCTGTTAGCATTTCCATACATGTCAATTGTAGTGGTATAGTGGTACAGGACCACATGGAAGTGTGCAACATGCTTTCTGTCATCTTTAGCTTTCAGTTCTGATCACAGAAGTTTATAAAAACACTTATGAAACACTTTCGCAAAGGCGAAAGTCTGAATCTGATTGGCTGACTTCTACAGGTTTTCCATGTTTTTTTTTTATAGTGTGTGTTGATCTTTAACCATCCACCAGGAAACAAAGTTGTGCCTGAGCCTTACATATTGTGTGACTAATGTTTTATTCAGCCCTTCCCCGTGAAAACATTAAATGGGAAAACATTGACTATAATGAAATATTTGTTAAGTGTTTACTTTGTGCAGAGAATAAGTATACAAACTGGGATGCAGCCCTGTGGTCTTTTCCTGGTTCTCAGTGATTCAGCAGAGCTGCTGTATCTGTGAACTCCATGCCACTCCGTTGAATCTTCCGGTAATCACACTACACAGCTTGAAAAGACACATTCCACTACATTTGCACTGTCAAGAGGATGTAACACCCTTCACCAGAGACATGTTAACTTTGTCAATCCAATTCACATGCATCTATCCAGTGGTCTAACGGAAGTGTTTTGGCCCCCTTTGGTGTAGAGAGAGAAGGATATGAGGATGGGTTCTGACCTCTCTGCAGTCTCCATTACATGAGGTACTTGCCCCTATCCAACCTGGTATCTTGGTTACTCTTGGTAGCCTCAGAAGGTAACCTTTGCAGCACTGCTATCATTAAAGCAACAAACATGGAGGATCTATCATTCTATGTAGGAATGGGATAGTTTACAGTTACCTTATAGAGCATGGGTCACCAATCTCGGTCCTGGAGGGCCGGTGTCCTGCAGAGTTTAGCTCCAACCCCAATTAAACACACCTGAACCAGCTAATCAAGGTCTCACTAGGCATAATAGAAACGTTCAGGCAGGTGTGTTGGACCTGGTTGGAACTAAACTCTGCAGGACACCGGCCCTCCAGGACCGAGATTGGTGACCCATGTTATAGAGAATCATGCATGTGTTTTAGAGGCCCATTCTCTATGAAAGCAAGCTTGTTTTTTTCTTGACTACAATTTAAAATGCAGCACATTGCAAAATCGCCACTGTAGCAAAGGGGTGTTATAGTGGGTATTAGCATAATGTAAAGTGCATCTGTAAAGACTTCCTGACCTGTGAAAGAAAATAAACAGTTGAAGACCTTGTTTGAAATTTGCATTTGCCTTTGTCTATTTAGCACTATTAGACAAAATGGCAGTTTAAAGATGAAAAGGTTTTATATTGGGGCTCCTCAAGGCTTACCTTTAGATCATTTACATCTCTAAATGATGCTAGAGCAGAACATCTTACTCGCAATGAGATTCAATCCATCCATCCTATATATAGTACATCAGTACCTAAGTAGACATCAGTAGATACTGTATGTGCATGTAGATATCATTGGTGCCTGTAGTTTCTACAATCCACTTAAGATTATGATGCTTTCGAGAAAAACATCACTGGACATTTACCCCGAAAAGAAAACACATTTACACTCACGCTGATATAGGGCAAAAATGCAAACTCCACACACCTTTTTGTTTTGAGGCAACAGTGCTACCTACTGAACCAACATTCTAAATACATTAAAAAGAAAGAAGCACAGTGCATTTCTTTCTTCGATCCATGAGTTTATTTTCTGGTGGTGGTGTGCTATGGGACAGCAGGGTAAATGTCATCTCTGCAAAGATCTCTGATTCAGCATCAGTGCACTTATCCTGTACTCAGTTCATTACCTCCCACTTCAAAGAGGCCCAGACAGGGCAGAGCTTTGAGTGTATTTTCATGCTTATGCCAAAGGTACTTTCATTAGGCGGCTCTCGTTTTAGTTAATCTCCCCTTTTGATTTAATGCAATGTAAGCACCTGTTCTCATGAGTATGTCATACTTTACACCTGCCTTTGCTTTACTCCACATCTGATTTCTATATGCCTATGTCCTCTTGCTGAAGGTAGGGGATTTCAGGAGTGCAAAAGGTGGAAAACCCACCTGACTGACCAAGGAAGTCTTGCTGGTTAAGCAAGTTAAGAGGCATGATGAGGACACCAGGATTTTTTTTCAGGAAGTTACTGTATAACTGATGGATTTAGAACTGTGGTAATAAATGGACGCCTTATACGAAAATGGGAGTAGAGGAAGTACAAAACTATAAAAAATAAAAAAAAATAAGTAGTGCCATTTTTATTCAGAGGAAACCCAAAAGAGAGACTTGAAAGAGACACAATGTTGGATTTCAGAAGTGAGGTAAAATAAGTCCCATGCATGTTCTGCTTTCACTCCTATTGTGAGCCTGAGCATGGGCATGGAAATAAAGGTTTTTTATTGGCATCTATGCATCTTTAAATTGTACAAGATTATTTAGGAAAGGAAAAAAGGTTCTTCAGATGGTTAAAATGTCCTATAAAAATAACTAAGAAAGAAAACTTCAGAAGCGTCCACTGAAAGTTCTTTGAGGAACCAAAAGTGATTCCTTTATGGAACCTTTATTTATTTGCAGAGTTAAAGAAGATAATAATGTCAATGATAGAAGATAGAAGCCATTATTATTGTCTATTTGAATTGTAAGCCAAATGCACATTACAGCAGATTCATTGGTTGCTGTAAACTTTAGCATACATATTAAAATGAAGGAACAGATTTGTGACATTATAAATCATTTTTCCATCAAAACCCATCTAAAGAAATCCAACAATTTGCTATTTTATTGGGAACATTCTTTTAAACAGGAGGGAGTCCAACTTTTAACATTTTCTTTTATCCAACTCCAAAACATTTATGTAAGACATTGTCAATGAGAGTCTTGTACAAATCCAATACTCCCTCTAATGACGGTGGTTTTCAAATAGTTTTGGTTGGCTGTAATAAATTGCATCAATAACTGAAATGTCAATCTGTCTGAAATGGTCAAGCACAATTCCGTCAAAGCTAATTTAATATTAGAGAGTATGTTTAACATCTAAAACAACACCAACGTAATTTCCCAACATACATAAAGAGCCCATTCAATCTGTGACTGAACACAAGTGCACTAAAAACTGCTGTCAAAGAAGAAAGTAAAAGCACACTGTCTAATAGAGAAGAGGAAAAACTTATAGGCTCCATTTAAAAAGTTAGTTTTCATAGTAGACAAACATTTCAAATAGACAAAATGCATTGTCTATTATGCATTGTTCACAAAAAAAAATGAAAATTCTGTTATCTCTGTTTTGTCACCCTCTTGTCACTCCAAACTCATGTGACTTTCTTTACTCCTTGGAACACAAAAGAAGCAGAGTTGAGTAATGTATGGGTTCTCTATTCCGCGCAATCACAATAGATGTACTGTAAATTCTACCAAGTTCAGTTTGCTTAAAACATTTTGGAAACTGATTGCCTTGTTTTTGCAATGCAAACTTGACTAGAAGTCATTATTCACTGATCTTTCTGAGACCGAGAAGATGTGACTCATAATTTGTTCATGAATCAGACATTGATATACTTATCTCATGAATGCACCAAGATTTGAAGTGTCTGTTCATCACAAGCATGTGAAACTTGACAGACTCTAACTTTCATTACATTGCAAAATATAGCCATATTCTTCAAATATTCACCTTTTATATAACACCTTTTGTGCTCCAGTAATAATCAAATGGGTTTGAAAACACATGAAGCTAAAAAAATGCTGACACAACTTCCATTTTTGAGTGAAATATTTCTTTAGCAGCCCACGTTGTTGGACTTTATGTAATACAATTTTTTGTAGCCCACTGTGATGACAAAAGCACCTTGTCTCTAATGAGGTGAATCGTACTCTGCTAAAAATAGTTTTTTTTCTCTTTTCCCTCAGGATGTTGTTGAAGCTGCTGGTACATTCCTTACACACTTGGCCTGTCTGCATCATCATCCTTTTTTGTTTTTTCTTTCCACTTTCCCGTTCCCTCCTGTCTCAACGTGGATGGTTTTTGAGAAGCACTTTGTGTCCCATACCTGTGGTTTTTGTGGTGTTCTGCTGTATCGTCTAGTGATGAGTAAAGTTTAAACAGCTGATTCTTTTTCAAATTAAAATGTTTTCTATTTTTTGCTCCCTTTCTGGAATCTGACTGTTTTTTTTTTCCTCTGGCACTGGCCTGGGATCTTATATTGGATGCATGATGCAATAAATACACTGAGGATGAAGATAATCAAGACTGATGACTGCTGTAATTATCCTCTAAGATTTGCTAAAGGAAATGGGCCTTTGTTAAATCATGTATAATAGAGCTCAATGTAGTTGTCAATGTTTGTGGTTTGTATGATGAACTAATGAAACGCACACGAGATTCAAAAGTATGTGTCCTATTAATGTCTGATCACTAGGGTTTCAGGATTTACTGTAATATTCAATAACATACTACAGTTAAATTATAATGGGGTACTTGAAGTATGACAAAAGATTATTTAAACAACAACTTAAATGTACAAAACATTATTATAAAAGTGTACTTTCTCGTCATGAATGCATACTTGTGGCCTTTTATTTCATTAATATTATATTATCTGCCAGTAAAGGTGATCTGGGGTGCAATTTGCTGCATGGAATCAATGCATCCTCGTGAACTCGAGAAAGCCTTGCTTTTTACAAAGGTGGAGATTTTACTGTCGGCCCCAACATGAAAAGGAAAATAGAATGTTTAAATGTTCAATGTTCCACTAATTCCGGAACATCCTGTGCTTCCAGATTCCACCAATGTCAATATTACCAATGAAATATCTCAAGTCTGCAGCCCAGATGTGCCTCTCTAAAGCATCTATCTCTAACAGACATTTGACAATTTAAAGCTGCCACATGACTGATAATCCTAACTCCCATAAGAAACACTGAAAGCATGTAAATCCACAAAGAATGCATGTACAGACACCTGTAAACCATTTCAGCCTACAGGTGGTCTAAACATACTAATAGTTGATCCCTGAGCTAAGGTCAATGAACCATGTGCAACCCTTTCTGATCTCTAAATGAGACCCCTGTTCTTAAATAGCAGTAACAGTTCAGCAGCACCTGAAAAATGCATTTAGGAACGAGGTGAAAGTCATCATGAAACATTGAAATTCAACAAGAAAAATGGGGCATCTCCGGATGCTAAAAGCCCAAGGCTGATACTTTTTTTTTTAAAGGGCACCTATTATGGCATTTAAAATGTTCCTAATATTGTTTTGGGAGTCCCCAATAACAAGGGGTTTGGAAAAATGAGTCGTTTAACGAATCATTTGGGAGTCGGTAAGCAAATCAGGTAAAAATAAATGCATATTATAAGACAACAAAAGTGTTTTTTGTCATTGCATGCATGTAATGACAAAAAACACTTTTGTTGTCTTATAATGCACACGAATCCATAAGATCGCGAATCCACACTTGAGCACACTAATGGCACGCGAATCCACACTTGAAAGCATTTATGTTTGTAAAGCAATCCTCATTAAAATAACGCGAACACAGCACAAGGTTCGGGCTATACTTGTGTGGTATAGTTGTAAATATAAACTCTAGCCACTAATTCTTCACATGCTTGTCCCTGGGCAGTGAAAAAAAAACGCTTTTGATTCGCACTTCAGAACACCGCGTATTGTTGTCGACAATGAGTGGGCGCGGCCAATTTGATCATTTTTCGTCTTGACGTCACAACGAAAAGGAAAATGACTCATTGAAAAAACGATTCATTAAATTGACTCGGAGCCGACTCATACTTTTGAGAGACAATAACTTTTTTTTACGGGGAACTTTCATATATAAAACTTTGCAGGATGTTTTTGTTCACTTAGATGTTACACACTACATTTTAAAGGTGCATAACGCAGGTCTCTGAGTTTTTGCAGAACTACACCCCCTCTGGCGACAAGCGAAACTGCAACCAGAGGTGTGCACGCTCATGGAGCACACGCACACGCACGCTTGCACGAGCACGAGCTGTTCATAACCAAAGGAGCATCAGCCGCACAAATCTTTTGTTTACAGTCATAATGTCTTCAGAGGTTATAAAGTTATAAATCTGCAAGTCATTTTACATATATGAAAGGAAAGGCATTTGAGTAAATTACACACTTATGTGTGAGGGGAAAACGGGGGTAGAAGAAAACTTCAGTTTTTGTTTCCATCTATCTCCATGTTGAACTGTTTTATGCGTTTACTGTATCCACTTATGATTGTATTATTATGGAAACACGTTCATGAACAATTAAGTTATTAATTTGTAAAAGCTTAAAATAATAATCATACCATACACAGTTGGCCAACAAAGTACACTCAAATGTCTCAAGGTAATAAACAATCAAATGGCACTATATCCGCTTTCATAACAAGTAGTTATAGGAACTTAGTTATAGGAACTGTCCACTTCTAAACAGTTCTAAGAACTACTCTCCCCCAAACTCGGTTTTGCTGTTTGCGGTCGCACTGGCCAGTGGCCAGAACCGAGTGACGCGAGCACGGCGGCGGCACATACAACAACAACAAACCAGCATGGAGGAGGCTATCGCAATGTTCCCGTTCTGCCTACCGGGACCTTAATAACGGAGTACGAACGGCGGCGTTTAAAGACTATGGTGGAAAGTCTAAAGTAATATGATGGAAGAAGATAGAAGAGCAGAGCGCAGGCAAAGGACGTTAGCAAAGAACACAAGGCTACCGGTAGGCTATACACAAAAACATAGTTAGCATCTTTTATGGGACATGTTTTATGTTTCATGTTGTACTATTCTTCCGAAGACAATTCCTAGTTTATGAACCTGTTCACTGACAATGGTAACGTTAGTCAAATCAATTCTGATTGTACATTGTTTACATTTACATTTACATTTATCTAGCTTAGGCTAAAGCATTACACATTTTACGTATCGTCATTTGTTGTCATAGATTTGCCTATCAGACATTAGAGACTGGGGTATATCTTACCGTTTTATCAAGAAAACAGCCAACTGAGGATCCAGTTTGAGCCCTAGAGCACACCGGAGATCTATCCATTTGTTGAAAGCCTTTCCGATGCTGACTCTCGTCTCGTCTGATTCCGACGCCTGACTCCAATTTGGCCCTTTTGGTCAATAACTAGACAAAAGTTTTCTTTTCTTTGTCTTACGTGGAGTTTGCGTTGGGGTTTGGAATGAACTACAAGCCGGTCTCTTTGAATCCATCTTCTACTTTTGTCGAAAGTTGACTAAAGTTTTGTCGCTCGAGTTGTCTTTGCTGATACGGAGAATGGCGGCTAACAATAACAAACCTGCGAGACATCGCCTGGTGAGCGTGAACGCGCATGACGTCACGCCCAGTCTCAGATTCGAGCCCGAATCCCTCTTATATATTTTACTGTACAGGACTATAGAGGCAATCTCAGTGATCAGAGAAGGGCTCATTCAGCCCATCAGGCAATTGTTTACGCATGTATGGGTTAAAAAACGGGTATTTTTAACATGAAATGTTGCGCAATGCACCTTTAAAAAATCCATAATAGGTGCCGTTTAATTCAAATTTGCTATTACTTATGTAACCTTTAGCACATTAATGTTATATGGAAAGTAACTGCAGTGCAACATTATAGCTTAAAACAATGACTAAATAACTATTTGGTTATATTATATAATATTTGTTACATTTATATTCCCAATAATTATCCTACACAATAACACCACAATTGTTTATTAACACAGTCAAATTTAATTCTGGGTTAACTTTAACTTCAGAGAACCTGAAGGTAAAACCCCCCTCTAGAAGACTATCATTTTTAAAAGACTATCCCCCGGTTTCACAGACAAGGCTTAATGGCAGGGTAGGCAACTTTTGGAGTGGCTAGCAATAGCAAATTAGCTTTAAAACTACGTCATTAATCTTCAGTCTTCACGCGCCTTCGCGGGGTTTCAGACACGTGACACGACTTCCACCAATCAGATGCATCACTGTGGGATTGTGGGATTGTTCAGGATTGTGGGTAATGAAGTACTTATCCAATACATCGCGAATAAAAGGGATTTATCTTAAAACAAGGTTAGTGCCCCATGAACTTTTGGCGTTTATATGAGCATATACAATCACTTAGTACAGCCGTAGCTGGTTTTAAGTCTACCATGTATGGTTACGTTTTTATGGCTTATATCCCAAATGTCAATGGAGAAATTGTATTGAATTTTTACTTCCGGCACCGGCTGTGGGTGGGACTGTGATGCTCTATAGTGTGTCCGTCTCTGGCTCAGCGCCAGCCAACGCGCAAAAGCACGTTTGAATTTAGCAGTTGATCACTTGATGCACTGACCATTCTAATCACACCGGTGTGATCGTACGCTCAGAGACCAGCCAAGACTGATCACACCGGTGTGATCGTACGTGTGAAAGGGTTAAATAGCACTTACCTGTATCACCTGACTGCTGCAGATTCATTTCAAAAGTGACAGTGTTACCATTGAAACGCATAAATTCGAGTCACAAACTGCCCTGGATAACGTCAGGGGTTTCCATCTGGGTACGTCATAGGCTACATGTCCTACACACATCCTATGACGTGGTAATTCAGTAGAATTAGAAACCTATCTGTTTTATGTCAATATTCTAATTAATTTTTTTCAAACAATGTTTCATAAGACTGTATATGAAAAACTATGTAAAGTATATTTAATAGGCTACTCGATGAAAATAATTAACACAACTACAAGCCAAGTAGGCTATACTTTTAACTAAATTATACTTTTAAGTATAGTGTGGAAATTGTAGAAAATCGCAAGAGACAACTTCTCACATTGAGCACACAAATGCGTGTGTCGTTTATTATTGTAGAAAACAAAACACTCAACTCAAAATGGCGCTGACTAGCGTCTCACGTCATCACGCATACAGAACATTTAAAGGGACCACGATCCCTGAACAACAGTGAGGAACAATGCCAAGAACAAAGGTGAATTATGTAAGTCAAAGTCACTACACACGTCCCCCCAGAATTCACCCTATCAGGAGAACCAAACAGTCAACGGGGAGGTGGGCGGATCAACCTGCCACAACGGCTGCGCTGCACGGAAGGTAGAGGAGACTGCACTGCAGCCGGCAACCCGCCCTGGCACGGGTGTGGGACATGGAGTGTGGAAGGCTTGGGAGGGAGGGGAGCAAGTGGTGGGGGCAAAGCAGGAGGCCGTCCGCGCCGTGGGACCTGGGCCAGGTCTATGGGCCTGGCCATGTCCAAGTGAGCCGGTTTGAGGCGGTCAATGGAGAGTCGCTCCGGTTTCCCGCCCTTGTCCACCACAAAATGTTTGTCCCCCTTCTCCAGAACCCGAAATGGGCCTTCGTAGGGCGGACGTAGAGGTCCCCTGTGGGCATCGTGGCGAATGAAAACGTAGTCAGCCGTCTGAAGTCCAGCGGGTATGTGTGACTGAGGAAGGCCGTGATGGGAAGTAGGGACAGGTGCGAAAAGCCTCGCATTGTCCAGTAGAGTGGACCGCTGAAAAGTAGCAGACCAGGGAACCGTGGTGCTAGGGACAAAATCCCCTGGTACCCGTAGTGGCTGTCCATAAACCAACTCCGCGGATGAGGACTGAAGGTCCTCCTTTGGCGCGGTCCTGATGCCCAGCATCACCCACGGGAGCTTGTCGACCCAGTTGCTGTCTTTGAGGCCAGCGCGCAGGGCAGCCTTCATTGACCTATGAAAACGGGTGATATGCGGTCGTATGGTGGAGTTTCACTCCGAGGCTCTGTGCGACAGCAGCCCACAGCTCAGAAGTAAACTGTGCGCCTCGGTCAGAGGAAATGTCCGAAGGAGTGCCGAAACGTGCAATCCAGGTGCCAATGAATGCCCGTGTCATTTCGGAAGACGTCACTGACGTCAAAGGCACAGCCTCGGGCCAGCGGGTGGTCCTGTCAACCATGGTGAACAAATATGTGAAACCGTGAGAGGAGGGCAGATGACCAACCAGGTCCACGTTTACATGGTCAAACCGTCTTTCCGGAACCGAGAAAGACCCTAACGGGGCTTTAGTGTGGCGATGGACTTTGGCCCGTTGGCATTCAACACAGGTGTTAGACCAATCCCTAACGTCCTTCTTGAGGCCGTGCCAAACAAACTTCCCTGCCACCAGTCTCTGTGACGCTTTCGTACCCGGGTGGGAGAGACCATGGACGGCATCAAAAACTTGTCGCCTCCATCCCGAGGGAACGACCGGCCGAGGACTACCTGTGGAGATGTCACACAGGAGCTTGGTGCCGGCATCGCCAAAAACCACGTCCTTGAGCTGCAACCCTGTAGCCGAGGTCCTCAGGAGTTGCACATCTGGGTCTGTTGCCTGAGTCGCTGCCATGCGGTCGTAATCCAAACCCAGGTGAACTGCCCCAGCCACAGCCCGTGATAGGCAGTCCGCCACTTGGTTGGTCTTACCAGCGACGTGCTGCAAGTCCGTGGTGAACTCAGAAATGTAGGACAGATGACGTTGCTGGCGGGCGGACCACGGTTCAGCCACCTTGGCCATGGCAAAAGTCAAAGGCTTGTGGTCCACAAAAGCAGTGAAATGTCGGCCCTCCAGCAGGGAACGAAAGTGCCGGATAGCGAGGTAGAGACCCAGCAACTCCCGGTCGAATGTGCTGTACTTCCGCTCACAGGGGCGCAGCTGACGGCTAAAGAATGCCAGCGGCTGCCAGGCCCCGTCTACCCACTGCTCATATACAGCACCAACAGCATAGTCCGAGGCATCCGAGGAGATGGAGATGGGGGCTGTTGGAGAAGGATGTGCCAACATGGCGGCGTTTGCTAGGGCTGTCTTTGTGGCAGCAAAAGCCCTGTCTCTACTCTCATTCCAGGATACAGCGTGCTTGGGTTTACCCTTCAAGGCTTCGTGCAAAGGCTGCATGAGCTGAGCGGCTCGAGGGATGAAACGATGGTAAAAATTTACCATGCCGAGGAACTCCTGCAGGGATTTGACAGTGAGAGGGCGCGGGAACTGTGCGACCGCCTCCACCTTTGACGGGAGGGGGACTGCCCCGTCCTTAGTGACTCTGTGTCCTAGGAAGTCGATGGTGGTCAAGCCGAACTGGCATTTGGCGGGGTTGACAATCAGTCCATGCTGGCTAAGCCGCTCAAAAAGGGTTTGGAGGTGCGCTAGATGCTGAGGCTTGGATGTGCTCGCTACTAGGATGTCATCCAAATACACAAAAAGGAAAGGCAGGTCCCGCAACACAGAGTCCATGAGTCGTTGAAAAGATTGGGCGGCGTTTTTAAGGCCGAACGGCATGCACAGGAATTCAAATAAACCAAACGGTGTGATCACTGCCGTTTTGGGAATGTCCAGTGGATGTACCGGAACCTGATGATAACCTCTAACAAGGTCCCCTTTGAAAAAATCACTTTTCCAAACAGGTGTGCTGAAAAATCCTGTATGTTCGGACTGGGTATCGGTCAGGCGCCGTTGCCTCATTAAGCCGCGGTAGTCGCCACACGGACGCCAGCCGCCACCAGGTTTGGGGACAATATGAAGAGGAGATGCCCATGGGCTGTCGGATCTGCGGACTATTCCAGGCGCTCCATGTTCGCAAACTCAGCCTTTGCAACGGCAAGCTTGGTTGGGTCGAGGCGCGAGCACGGGCATAGACGGGCGGACCAGTAGTGGCGAGATGATGCTCCACACCATGCTTCACGGCAGATGCAGAGAAAGTGGGCTGAGTGAGAGCTGGGAACCTGGCAAGCAGACGGTGGAAATCATCAGAAACTGAAAGCATGCTAGACAGTTGTATGGAGTCGGGCCCGCTGAGCGTGCATGTATAAGAGCAATATGTGACGGCGTCAATCAGGCGGCGGTTCTTTACATCTACCAACAGTCCATGTGCACACAAAAAATCAGCACCGAGGAGGGGAACGGCCACCTTTGCTGTAACAAAGTTCCAGCCAAAGCGCTGTCCTCCGAAACACAATTCGACATACCTTTGTCCATAAGTGCGGATGGGCTACCATTGGCAGCTTCCATAGGGGGCCGTGGCTGTCAGTCACCATGTCCAAACGGGATGCAGGCAGGACGCTCCTTTGTGCTCCTGTGTCGCACAGAAAACGCCATCCGGAGATGCTGTCATGGATGAAAAGCACCCTGCCTACGCGGCCGACACTCATGGCCACTACTGAGCGCCGGCCCCTGCGTTTCCCGACCCGCCGAAACTGCATGGTAGGCGACATTTGTTAGCCTTAGTTCCAAACTTCGCATGGTAAAAACACAAGCCTGAAGGTTGTTGGGGGCCAGAAGACTGCTGCCGCCGAGAAGTGGTTGCCGCGATAAAGGTGGAGTCGTCCCGTGTCACCGAAGCGATGTGCGCGGGAAAAAGCGTGGCCGCGCAATGTCCGTGACTCGCTAGGAAAAATTTATCAGCCTCCTCGGCCAGTCTCCGACAGTCAGTGATTGTGGTGTTGGCTAATGCAGCTCTCACTTGTGAAGGCAGCTGACGCAGAAAAAGCTGTATAAAAAGAAAATCGGGTCTGTGCTCACCCAAAAGATCCAGCATATGATCCATGAGCTCGGACGGTTTGCTGTCACCCAGTCCTTGAAGGGAGAAAAGCCTGCTGGCTCTCTCAGCGTCCGTCAGTCCGAACGTTTTTAACAGGTGGGCTTTGAGTGCTGCATACTTCCCAGTTTCCGGAGGGTTTGTAAGAAGGCTCACCACTCTCGATGCCGTTGCATTACCGAGAGCCGACACAACGTAGTAATACTTTGTTGTATCCGCGGTGATCTCTCGTAACGCAAACTGCGCTTCAGTCTGGGCAAACCAAGCCGATGCCGACGATTCCCAGAATTCGGGGAGTTTGAGGGTGACAGCGTTCGTGGCCATGGTCGCGTTGGGTCACTGGATACGTCCAGCAGACTAATGTCGGGGTCACCAGTGTGGAAATTGTAGAAAATCGCAAGAGACAACTTCTCACATTGAGCACACAAATGCGTGTGTCGTTTATTATTGTAGAAAACAAAACACTCAACTCAAAATGGCGCTGACTAGCGTCTCACGTCATCACGCATACAGAACATTTAAAGGGACCACGATCCCTGAACAACAGTGAGGAACAATGCCAAGAACAAAGGTGAATTATGTAAGTCAAAGTCACTACAATAGCTCAATCAAAAGTTTGAGTACAAGTAGGCCAACTATATTTGGACTTTTCTCTCAGTATAAGTCAAGTACACTTAAGTGTAATTTTAAGGTTTTTTTTTTTTTTGAGAAGTACATAAAGTATATTTTTAAGAAGTATATAAAATGTAGACTGAAAGTATATTTATTATTTTTTGTTTTAAAGAAGTATACTAAGAGAACACTTGAATAAAATTATTTTTCGTAAGTGCTTTCAAACATCTTAAACCAGCCTAAACTAGCCTGGACTTAGCTTTTGGGCTTACTTTTGAGCTTATCATCAGCACCATCTAAACTAGCTGAACACAATCTCAACCATTCTGGGGGACTATATAGAACTGCTAAAGACCAGCTTGGCCAGGCTGGGAGACCATATTAACCAGTTTAGTCTGGTTTAAGCAAGTTTTTCCTAAGCAGGCTTTGTATTACAATAAATATACACTTGGAAGGCAGGCTACCTGACAGCAGGTGGTTTTATTCATATGACGAACTGTATTTGCTGGTTTTGCTGATTTTGACCAATGTAGCAAGAGTAATGGAAATGTTTCCTGTCTTATGCAATGGACTCCTTGGATTTCAAGTTGGATCAGTGTGTTGACAGCTCTGGTGATAGATTAGCCACAATAGTTCGCATTTAGCATTTTTGTGCCTAAAATGTGTCCCAATATTTTTTGTACTATTCTATGCTATTTTGTAAATGTAGTGTATTGATACTGAAAATTTCAAAATGAAGAAGTGCACTTTAAATACCCAGATGATGCACATATTTACCTGAAGAAAAAAAAACGTTGGACACTTTGTGCACATAGCAGTTGCAACTTCTGTATTGGAGGTGGAGACATTATACTGTTGTGCATAGTGTGTATAGTATGTCCAGTGGAACACAACTGATATAAGAGCTTGAAAGTTATTTGTAATGAAAATTATTTGCTCAGAATTTCATCGGTATGTTCAGTACGTAATCAAAAACATTTACTTTGTAGGCATTGTGAAAACCATTACCATGTGCTAATTACAAACATCGAGGTGATTAATGTCAAACTAAGCTGATTTCTTGCAGTTCATTTGGCATGTGTACAGCTCTCCCACACAATTTTACGCTTTACGTGGGAGGTAAGGGAGAGATATGCACTGCTGTTTCAAAATTATATACTCCATGAAATATTGAGTTAAAGATTTGTGCTTCTATCCCAGAATGGAACTCCACCAAAGCTCCGGGGTGGTCTGATGTCTCATCCCAAACTTGTGTATTTTCAGAGGCAAAAAACTATATCCAACGTTAGTATCAGCCAAACTGTGGGTTGACTGTTAATTTTCCCTGTCATTATCATACTGGACTCTATTTGTGAGCTATTTTCTGAATAGAGGTCTGCCTTTGATGTATTGAGGAAGACTCGTTTTTATTAGTGGTGGAAGGGTTACATACACATTTTAAGGGAGGTTTTGGAGACTTGAAATAATGAAATTATAATATGAATAATGAATGAAATAATACACTAATAAATCTTAGCATTGCTGACGTGGAGCTGTGATGAGTCAAACAGGACTGTTCATTACATTCTGAGACACATGCACAACAGTTATGTGAGTTATGTTTGTGGAAACTTTGATGACATAACTGCACTGCTGTAAGATCCCAGGGGGTTGTTTTTATGGAAAATCTGGCTGTGGAAGAGCATTCTCAATTGCAGACTGGTAAATGCACTAGGGGTAATGACAATGTGAACTTCTTCACAACAAGAAGCAAGTTTCCCATAATTTCATGATATTACTCTATTTTTGATCAAATAAATGCAGCTTTGGTAAGCATAAGAGTCTTTTTAAAACGCTCACCCCAAACTTTTGAATGGTAATGTAGTTTATACAATTAAACTTGAAAATGTTTATCCAGACTTGTGAAAAGTACTACTCTCATGCTAATAAATTGTTACTTCCTCTGCTCTTGAGGATGAGTGGCTGCATGTGCTCACTGACTGTTATGATGTTCAGCATTTTTGCTTCCGAATGCTCATTAACATCTCAGTCTCATGACTCCATCCTCATTCGTCCACAGTCACCCTCCTCTTCATTTGCTTTGTGCCTGGTCAACCATCAAACCAAATCTGAAAGTCATGAGTTCATATTCAATATAACAACCAGTGTAACACGCATCTGCTGTTGTTAGCTGACCCTGTGAAATGACATGGTAATGAGGCTTGAATAACAGACACAGGAAGGTCGAACATTTTGCTTGGGGTCTGTTTCCTGGAAATGAGTCTTCTGCTGTTTTGCCCTTTTGAGTTATTTCTGCAAACTCTTATTATTATTAATTTTTCCATTGTTTAATAGGCATGATGTCTCTAACATTTACAAGAACAAAACAATTAACTGTTGTTAGTTTGTGTGTGTGTGAGTATTTATATAAGTATCTGTATAACTAAGTACACTATTGTGTACATTTTCTAAAAGGAAAAAAACAATAGCACTTGTATTTTCTTAAAGGGGACATGTCTTGAAAATCTGACTTTTTCCGTGTTTATGTGCTATAATTGGGTCCCCTGGGCATCTACCAACCCTAGGCTTTTCGGGCAAACATGTTAAAAATGAAGCCAATCTTATTTCGCTCCTCTTCTGACATAAGAAGGGGATCTTATTATAATATTACCGCCCCTTAAAGAGTTAGTTCACCCAAAATGAAAATTATGTCATTAATGACTCACCCTCATGTTGTTACAAGCCCGTAAGACCTCCGTTTATCTTCGAAACACAGTTTAAGATATTTTAGATTTAGTCCGAGAGCTTTCTGTCCCTCCATTGAAAATGTATGTACGGTATACTGTCCTTGTCCAGAAAGGCAATAAAGACATCATCAAAGTAGTCCATGTGACATCAGTGGGTTAGTTAGAATTTTTTGAAGCATCGAAAATACATTTTGTTCCAAAAATAACAAAAACTACGACTTTATTCAGCATTGTATTCTCTTCTGGTTCTGTTGTCAATCCGCGTTCACGAGTCCAGTGACGCTGCTGACGTAAGACGCTGCTGACGTGTTATCTGGTGCGCCCGAGCTTCGTTGACAGTCCGAGGGAGACGCACGCTGTAAACAAAACAATCTTCGAAAACATGTCTAAGGATTTCGACACAGAGGAAGACTTGCATTTTTTTGCCCAGCGATATTTATTTGAACCCGAATACAGGGACGCACCAGATAACACGTCAGCAGCGTCTTACGTCGTGATTGACAACAGAACCGGAAGACAATACAATGCTGAATAAAGTCGTAGTTTTTGTTATTTTTGGAACAAAATGTATTTTTGATGCTTCAAAAAATTCTAACTAACCCACTGATGTCACATGGACTACTTTGATGATGTCTTTATTGCCTTTCTGGACAAGGACAGTATACCGTACATACATTTTCAATGGAGGGACAGAAAGCTCTCGGACTAAATCTAAAATATCTTAAACTGTGTTCCGAAGATGAACGGAGGTCTTACGGGCTTGGAACGACATGAGGGTGAGTCATTAATGACATAATTTACATTTTTGGGTGAACTAACCCTTTAAAGCAGGTGTGCCCAACCCTGCTCCTGGCGATCGACTGTCCTGCAGAGTTTATCTCTAACCCTGATCAAACACACCTGCCTTTAATTTTCAAGTAATCCTGAAGACCATAATTGGTTGTTAAGACCTTAATTGAAGACCTTCAGGTGTGTTTGATTAGGGTTGGAGATGAACTGTGCAGGACAGTCGATCGCCAGGAGCAGGGTTGGGCACACCTGCTTTAAAGGGATACTTCACTTTTTTTGGAAATAGGCTCATTTTACAACTCCCCCAGAGTTAAACAGTTGAGTTTTACCATTTTCGAATCCATTCAGCCGATTTTCTGATATTTAGAAGAATATCAGTAACCAGACAGTTTCTGGTCTCATTGACTCCCATAGTATATATTTTTTCCTACTATGGGAGTCAATGAGACCAGACCTGTCTGGTTACTGATATTCTTCTAAATATCAGAAAATCAGCTGAATAGATTCGAAAATGGTAAAACTCAACTGTTTAACTCTGGGGGAGTTGTAAAATGAGCCTATTTCCTAAAAAAAGTGGAGTATCCCTTTAATCTGCACTTTTCTACCCATGGAGCCGCCATTTGTTTTCACAAGTGAAGTGACAACGGTGAAACCAGTTCTTACGCAATGGTAAAAGTTGGAGCAAAACATGCCAACTGTTCTGTCGTCGGCTGCACAGACGAGCACAGAACACTGTTTGACCAAAAAATGTCACAGCTGTCTTATACAGACCTCAGGGAACTGTCAACTTGTGTAAAAGTTAAACATGACAGTACATGCAAGTGGATGAGATTAATCAATGTAACTCCACAACAACTACATAAATGTATCCACTAACCATTCAGAAACCTTGAAAAAAAAAGTTCCTCTTCCTGAGTCTCTCTATAAGGCTGCACTCCGCAACAGGTTATTTCTACAGGTTATTCGTGTTTGTTATTTCTGGAGTATCCAAAGCTCGTGTGAAGGATCGACTCTCTTCTGGACAGTGGTGGGGAACAGCAGTTTATTAGCATTTAAGGGACACACACAAAAATGGCGCGATATTGGTCACACCCAAAAAGGGGCAACTTTGACAAGCTTAATATGTCATCTTTAAAAGTTGCCTCCACAATGCTATGGTATTAATTATGTTGCTAGGATTTTCTTGGTGGTCAGTCTAATTGTCACATATATGTTCTGTTTTGGTTTAATTTAGTCCCTTTTTTCTTTTGTTCTCATTTTCCTGCCACTGGTTTGTTTCTATGGCTGTTACCTGTTCTGTTTCATTTATACTGTTTGTATATAAGCCCTGAGTTCTCCTTATTTCTTTTTCCTGTATCATTTATGTTGAAGTGGTTGTGCTACTCTGTGTTTCCAAGTTAACTCTTGCGCATTTCCGTTTGGATTTACCATTAAAGACTATTTTGTTTGCTACTCCATTGTCGTAAACTCTTTATAGCCACCCAACGCTAACACTAAGAAACTAGACTGAGGTATTTTAATGTTTTTAAAATTAAATATCTTCTACCAAAGAGGTGTGTTTGATTGCATCAGAGATCAGTAGCATTTTTCATTTCTCAAAAGCAGAATCAAAGAAAACAAAAACAAATCAGCTCTGACTTTTCAGCATGGGAATTACATTGTTCGTTCACTGTTGAACACTGTACTAAACTTAGCCATTGTGATTGGCTAAAGCTCAATGGAAATGGGATCCAAAGAAATGCACAGCTGGAAGGCCAATTTAAGTGTGCACAGAGCTGCATGAATGGATCAGAGCAAGGGCATTCGCATCGGAAAAATCACGGTAAGACAAAGGAAAGCAGCATTTACTCAGTGCCACAGGTGAAGGTAGAAAATAGATATTATGTTAAGTTAAATTTGCAGACTTCAAAAACAATCTGACTCTACCTCAAAAACTGATGCAGAATGTCATGAAAACAACCAGTGACATTTAAGTAACTTTTGCTTTGTTACTTATACTGTTACAATTTGGTCAAGATAACCAAATGCAGTTATCAACCTGTTTTGGTTCCATAATCTGATATATTTCTGAGGACAACTGGATATTATATGAAGAAATGTAGACCAGGACTTGATCTTATCCTTCAGAAACTGGCTAGATTGAAAAAAAAACATTACATACACCAAAATGGAGCAAAAGTTTTTTTTCAAAGGAAAATAAAGGTTTTACATCTTAATGCAAGATTATGAGGAAAAACTATATTTTTTTTCTTTGGAATATTGTGCACTGATTAACATGCATTAAGTAAATAGGTTGATTTTTAATTTCATGTTGATTGTAATAACTATTGTTATGTCTCTAAGTTATTATTTAACACAACAGACTATTGTTCACAAAGTAAAAGGTCCAAGGGTTACGCTTCGGTTATCCCCAGGATTGTACAGTGAGATCATATGTAACTCATGCTGCTTTTTCAATAAACTTATGGTTTCTTGGCACGCCAGGGAAGGGAAGGGAAGATCTTTAGGGTGGGATACAAATATATTATGATGTCTCGAAATCCCACCATAGATCTCAATAACATAATGAACTGTCCTGTCGGTTTCAGTCATTGCACTATGTACCAACTAGAAAAACATGTGGTCTTGAATTTGCATCCTTGGCTGCAGTTTTAAAAGACCTCTCTCTGTTTGTACAGTTTCAAAGACCTCCTTCTCACTGCTGGATATGAGACAGATATGAGAACATTCGGACGTCTGTGTCAACTCGCAACTCTTGTTATCATCTTTATCAGTCTAGCATCAACGGTGAATGGTGACTAAAATATGTGTTAGCTGTTCTCATGGCCAGAGCAAAGCTAAAACATCCTGCATGGACACACAATTACTGCCTCTGGGTTTGCGTGGACTTTGTGCGTTTTGACAAAGACAAACTGAGCTAATAAAAAATACGTGGAGAAAAAAGCATCAAGGAATGTTCTTCGGTGCAGCCGCTCTTCGCGTTCAAGGCAGGAAAAGCCAGTCAAACCACAGGAATGCAAAGCACTGCAGCAGACATGGTTTTCCACAAGTCTGTCTATGTATGTGTGTGTGTGTGTGTGTGTGTGAGAGAGAGAGAGAGAGGGGGGGGGGGGGGGATAGGAACTGTTGTGGTGAATACACTGTATGCACAACACCAGAATTGGCAGAAAGGTTGCACTGGACAAATCAGTCTCAAATGCTTAATAACTTTGAGACATTTAAGTCAAAATAGTATTCCCCTCATGTAAGTGACATGCATTATTAAAATATAAACACACACAGTATACAGTAAGGAATCTACTAAAGAAAACATATATTGCAACTCATTGCATCATATTTTTCCCCCTTTCAAATCACATGTGGTAACATAATTTTGGAATAATAATAACAAATCTTTGCATTCTACAACTGGTTAGGTTATTCAAGAAGAAATTGAGATATTATATAATGCTGTGAGTGACTTGAAAGTTGTTGATGGTGAACAAAGGGTGCATTGATTCCTCTATCTTTGGAGAAAATAAGAATTTTACCAACTTTACCATCCATCATCTCACACAACCCCATACCTAGAGCAAATATTCTACATCACATACTGTACTTTATTACAGACATATTCTCAACTGACATATTTACTATCCCATTTGGTAATGAGGAAAGTTATAAAACACCCAGAAAAGACAATCCAGCCGTTGCTCTATTGGTAAACAGCAAGAGCAGTTGGTTTAGTTAGGCACTGTTAGTGCAGACCCACAGGGTAGTTGTTCAGAATAGAGGGTTGTTTTGACTGCTCCATGCTGGCAGGGACTATTCCATCCCAAGAGGTTTGACTTGGAAAGACTCTTGCACGGAAATACCTCTGGCACAGCCCAGGCTGACTCTGGGGTGGGTCTCCATTGAGCCGAATGGATGAAATGTTGCACCAGGGATGGAGGCTGAAACTGGGAGGGAGGCTGGGGTATATCGGCTGGGAAAGAAAGGGTAGAGGCGGTGGACAGCGAGTGTTCAGAGAGATGACAGCCTCAAGGATGAAAGCAGGGGAATTTTTTCCTTCCAAACTAAATCCCACAGGTGCTCAGCAGTGGCTGAGGTGGCATATCACATTGCCCTGGTTCTCTCCAGCGCCCAATAACCCGTCTCACTGTTTCCCCCCAAAGTGCGTTCACACATTCCAGACAGGAGAGGCCCTTGAAGGCCTTCCAGCTTCAACATTCAGCCTGTCTGGAAGGAATTAAGGGGTGGGGGAGGTGTACGAGATGGTCGGACCAATTTTCCCGGAGTCAGGGAGACACACCCCATCAGAATTAGGTTCTTCTTTCGTTACCATCTCTCCCTGTTCCACCTTCCCTTGTTGTTAAGGAGAACAACTCTCTCAAAATGAGAAGGACATATTTCCACACTAGATCTAATGTCAAACATAGTAGTCATTAAGATGCCATCAGTATTACAGGGACAGTTCACCCTAGTTGGGTTTTTAGATTTGTGAGGTACATTTTATGAATTGGTTAATAAAATAGTCTTAATAAATCATTCCTGAATTATATTTGATCTGTTTCTCGAGTTCAGCTTACTGACTCAATTATCCAGACTCACTGTAGATGCAGTTTCTCAGTAAAGACTTAAGGTTCGGTCTGTGTGCCTTACGGGCCCAAAGGTATCTTGAGTGTCCTTAGCTAGGTCCTTCCTTAGATGTCTTCTGCCTGGTCTGTCAGGACCTGGCCTATTATACCAACCAAAAACGCAGAAAACAAATGATTCATTAATCCAATTTTGCAGTGTTGTTGAAAGGTACCTTGCATTGTAGAAAGCCAAAACTTGTTAACACTTAGATGGTCTGTTCAATATGGCCTGCAGGCTGTATTGTGTTGTTAAACTATTTCATATACATTTATAGGGTGTTAGTGTGACTCTGGTTGTAGCCTAATGATTAAGTGAATGCTGGAAGACCTCTTAACCTTATCCGTTCTGATGTTTCTCCCAAGACTTCCTTTGTATCAAGGGCCAAAATATCAGGCGCCCATGCCAGCTGGCCCCTGATCAATCAAAATGACTGCCAGATCAGATTAAGCACATTTAATGCTTTTCAGAAACATCTTCAAGATTAATGGGTTTCTTCTACATGTTAGTGGTCCAGCTCTCTGAGAGCTTTCCAAAGGAACTGGGCTGCTGTAGTATTTTCTGGGTGAGGTCTACAGAGGAGTTGACATAAGCAGCGAGGAGCCGGGGCGGTGCTGTACAACTGCCAGAATATTGACACAGACCTTGTACTGAAAGTTAACACTGGTGTTATTTGAAAAACGTGAGGACTGGGTGTCGGCATCTGGAAACAAAGGAAAGAAGGCCATGAAGCACACCATTCTCAGTTCTGAAATCGAGATACCTTAGCAAAACTCTAAGGCAACATAGAGGTGGTGTGCTGATCTTAGCAGATTTAAACAGGTTGTCTCTAAGCATGACAAGTTCATCAAAACAAACAAGATTGACCACTGGAAACAAGCTTGGTGGCCAGCGGAGGTGGTTTCAGCATGGCTGCCTTAAACCAAAAGTATGGTTCAGTTGTCCACTTGAGTCGTCTGCACTCATGCCTGGAGTTAACGGTGAGTCCACTAGGTGGCAACAGTCACAGTAAAGCTGGTGCAATAAAGAACAACTCAAAGAAGGTAGCAAAAATGCAAATAAAACTCAACAAAAAGCAAATGTGGGAACAACAAAAAAAAAGATTTATAAAAATATCAGAAAGTACCTTTGCACTCGAGAAAGATGACACAACTCTGTAGGTCAGGACAAGTAGGCTATTACAAAGCAGTGCACATGGTGTAAAAACAGGGGGAAAGCAGCTATTTACTACATTTGTCAGCAGTAGACAGGAAGGCAGCTAGGTTTTAGAACTGAGGTGTAATACGAAGTAAGAGCTTAAAAGGAAGAATGATCATGCGATAGGCCTTCAGTAAGTAGCTATCAGTATACTGCTGCTGAAGGGCTACCATACTCCAAAGTTCAGCTCCAACCCTAATCAAACACACCTCAACCTGGTAATCAATGTGTCCTTGATTTCTGGAAAAAATATTTAGCAGGTGTGTTGGAACAGGGCTGGAAATGAAATCTGTGTGAAGGTAGCCCTCAAGGAGCAGGGTTAGCTACCCTTATTCTACACCTTATCTCAAATCCACAGTCATTTTATTTCCAACTGACTATGAGGCCCTGGTGAGACAACCTGACTTCTGTTTTGAATAGTGCTATGACCAGCATTTACTGCTCTTTTGTGCACAATCCTTCACAGTAAAATGAACGAAGGGAGCTTTTAAGAAGAGGAAGAACTCTATCACATTTTACCTTTGAGAATGACCCCTCTTTCATCATTTTGAAATTTTCCTGTGCCCTTTGACACCTTTATCTATTTTCGGAGGGTGAAGTGTTTCCTTCGGGAGATCTTGGCTGCTTTTAGAGGATTTTCGGCAAAGTGAAGGCGGCCCCTGGCTGCACTTTCGAGAGGCATCAAGCACATTTAGTTAAAGAACTTCATTGGTGGAGGGAAACCTTGAAAAGATAAATAAAATCAAGGGAATTGGAGATGAGAAGAGGGAATGTTAAACACATCCACATGCGATCAGATAAGTATTGTGTAACATACCAAGACGTAAATAAGGGCCTTTTGATGATTTACATTCAAGCTTTTCTTAGGATTAATTGTCTTTCCATTAAACGTAAAAACATTCTTGGAATATCAAGTGCAAGACATTTCACGTGATTATGGCAAAGGATGATTTGTGCTGGCAGGTTAAATGTAATGCTTGTCAGGGTTCTGTTACTTCACTCTGGTACAGTCTTGGTTTTGTGACAGAGCCACATGTATAGTCTCATGTATAGTCTTATCGATTTGTGAGCATGCGGCTTCAAGTGTGTTCAAGCCATGTGATCTCTTCCGCGTGCTTTGTTTAATGTGCGAAGCATGGTGTTCGTATCCAGGCTGTCTAATTCGTTTTTTGTTCCATGTCATTCATGCTCCATGTTTTGTCTCTTGGTGTGAGTGTTCTGGTTGAATGTTCATTCACAGTGTGCTCTTGTCTCGTGTGTTTTTGTAGAGCACCTGGTTTATGTTTATATTTGCCAGGCATTCTTGTGTTGTCATGTTCTATGTAGCATGTGGTTCGAGTTTTCATCGGCCGTGTGTTTTTATGTTATGTTTTATGTTATGTTCGGCTTGTGAGTGTTCTCATTGGCTTGGGTGTTGACATAGCTTTGGCTTATGATTGTGTTTGCTGACCATGTTCTTCTGTTTTTATTTGGTGTGAGCACATGGCTTGTCATGTTTGTTTCTTTGCACCATGTGTTCTCCAGTCTATTGTGTAACCCCACCCATCTGATTATTGGTTTATTTGTCCCACCTGTCTATCATTGTTAACCTCCTAATGTGCTCTCATATTAAGGCCATGTCCACACGGACACGGGTATTTTTATAACCGGAGTTTTTCCTCCAGCGTTTTAAAAAAAAATCCCGTCCACACATGCTCGGTCTCCGTCTCCATGAAAACGCAAAAACACGCTATCAAGCGCGGTCAAGAGCATCCCACACCAGCTGGCGGCGATATAACCCTAACCGTAAAGCCACGTTGGCCAATCAGAAGCCTAACAAAAAGTTATTACCGGTTCCGGTAGGCGCAAATCTGACGTCAAACACAGTGGATAAAGGCGCACACTCTGACGTCGCAAGGCGAAAACCCCGGTTTCACTGTCTACACGACAACACGTAACCGGCGTTTCTGAAATTCCTCACCCTCAGCAGGGGTTTTCAAAAATGTTCGGTTTCAGTACGTTTTCGTGTGGAAGAACGGCCGAACCGCGTAGAAAAAGTCACGGTTATAAACATACCCGTGTCCATGTGGACAGGGCCTTATTCTCCCAGTGTTTTCTGTCCTGTGTCAGTTCGTTGTCATACTAGTTTTTTTTTTAAGAAATATACATAAAGCACTTATGGGCCCCCTCATGAGACTACACTACACTGCATGAAGATTCAAGTACGCTGATACCTGTAATGTTTTCAGGAGAACATAAGGTCAAGTAAGTGTTATAGAAATGAAGTAAATGCTCTGTTTGCTGTGGTCTTGAATATGCCTCTGCAATCTTGCATAAGTTTGCACCCAAACCCATTTCAGGCTGTGGTCTATTGCATTCAATATTTTGTTCATAATAGATTGAAGGCTAATACAGAACAGAATCTAGGAATGGTTCCTGAATTGATGACTGTATTGGCAAACATTAGCCATTATAATTCTCCAAATTTTTAGTGTCTTATTAGGTGTGAAAATGTTAAAGTACATTCAGTAAAAGGGAGGGGAATGCACTGCTGGATAAGACCATAGGTATGTTCACACAATGTGCACTCAAGCTTCATTAGACAATACAGACAAAAAGGTACATGTGCAAGACTAACCGTGACCTTCTGATGGAAACATTAGACACATGTTGCCACACATCCAATTTCCCTATATAGTTGATGATTCAACTGCCCATGTATTCACATGATAGTTGGGTTTCCATCTGCCCCTGCCACAAAAAGGTTTAAAATATTCAATGACTGTTCAAAGATCAGCTTCCATGGGGAATCCATGTTAAAGTGCATGGAATTGCAGATGGAAAAGAGCTAAATGGATAGATAGAATGGGGTCATAGCAAAAGAGACCAAAAATAAAAAGGGCATCACCCTGGGAGGATCAGCACCTCAGTACAGTTGATCTCCCCACGGTAAAGGCTGGAAACAGTAATGACGATTTCTAACCTAACTGATGCTCGGGTACGGCAACAGACGACCTAATAACAGCTTAGATCCAAAGGCCTCATTGTGTCTGCACCTTGTTTTATTTTTAATGGAGGGATCAGACAAATATGTCATTATTCCTAAGGTTAGCATTCCCCATTCGAGTGGCTCACTATTATTATTCGCTTCGGAAAAAAAGCTTTATCAATGTAATGCCAGCATATGCTGTCATGCCTTTCTCTTTACAGCTGTAAAATGTACACTACCAAAAAGTACCATAGCAATACTTTTTTGCACATATTTCTTTTAAGTACCTTGGAGTAGCATACCATTGTACATGAATATGGCAATCTATCAAAGTATCATGGGCTTACCATTTGATACAATCACTGTACTATGGTACTGTTACAACACTTTTTTTCAACAGTAATTCATACAGTTCCTGCAGCAGTGGGCCAAACCGAGACAAAACTGAGAACCTCACACAAAGCACTTAACTTCGTGACAGCTGATGAGGCAATGGATTCAGAGACTTAAGTGAATTAACTCCCAATGTCAAGCTTCTTACCACCCAGCAATTAATCAAGTTGCTCTTGGCATTTGTTCATGAAAGACACATGGGAGTGGCTGATGTTTGTCTGACAACCAACTTTATACTTTCTCCTAAAAATACTGGTGATGACAACTCTTTGGACAAGTAGCATTTTTGTGGTTCTAATACATCTTACATAGTCAGCAATATTTTAACTACAACAGTCCTATATAAGAGACCAGGCCCCGAGCACCAATTTGTAGCTTTATTGCTTTCTTAAACTTTAAATGAAAGTTGACATACATAGAACCAAAACAAAGCAGTAAATATTATAAATATTTTATTACATATAATTAAATAAATATTATATATAACACTGAACTGTTATAAGAGTGATTTTACTGTTTACATTAAAACCAGCCCCATTGTAACATTAACACCAAACTTTGTGAACATCTCTAAACTCAACTGTTTTTATAAAATGGATACTTCCTACTCAACATCTGAAAAATACCTCAACTTGTGAGGTTTGTCGAGACAAAGACCTTCTTACACTGGTCTAACTGGTCAATGTTAGACAAATTTATGCCAAGACTGAAACAAATATTTTTTTCAAGCAAAATTCACCGGCTTCCTTGCAACAAAAATTAACATTCTGTGTGAATATGCCTTACTGAAAGAAATACTTCGCCATTTACGAATGATTCCATATGGTATTGTGAGGTAATGAGCAATTTTCTGTTTGGGTGGTTGAGTTGTGACATACTAGTGTTATATTGTACTGGATTAAACCGTGTTTTATGTCATCACATGGTGAATGGATTGCATGGGAGCAGTTGAAGGACATGTCAGAGGTCGTCGGTTAAATCCTCTGAAGTGTGGTGGAGCCGAGTGACAAAACCAGAGTGGGCACCCAGGGGCCCATAGGATAAAGGTGTAACCAACATCTGCAACCCATTGCGCCCCAATTATCCTCGGGTGAACCTCATGGAAAATACGACACAACCAGCTGGAATGTAAACACAACCCAATGGGAACTCCCATTTATTTTCTCTCTTGCGTGAGCAGCAAACTCTATTTTGTTCTGTTTTTCTTCCTTTCCTCATTTTGCTCTTGGCTGTAATCATTTTAATGTAGATAGACAGCACAAGTCCCTTTCATTAGCACATATCCCATTGCAATTATCCATGTTTAGAACCATTCCATTGTTCGGCAGGCAGTACCCGATTCACTCTCTCCTGTTTTCCCAGGAAGTGCCAGCTACTGCAACAGTTGAAATGACGCAGTCTTTTCATGTTTCGTTAGTGTTTCTATTCAGGCTACATTGACTCTAAAATATTGAAACTCTCCACAACAGTGAACACATGTTTGAGTACACTGAAGTCACACCACAGGTCTGCGGCCCAGCTGTCTCTGGTGAGGGTCTAGGTTTTAAAGACCAATCTCACAGACACCGGCAGATTTATCCCAACAATCCAAATAAACTCCACATACCAGATTCTGCAAATCCTAATGATTTCAAATGCTGAAGCAATTATGGTGTATTGACAGGGTGTGAGAAACCATCATGAGTCAGTTAAGTTCGACTAGACTGTGTTGTGTAACCAATAAACAAACCTATTAACATTCCCCCAAAAAAGAAAACAATGTTATTAGGCAGACAGGTAGTATGTTTTGTTAAAAGGGTTATTTCACCCAAAAAATTCAATTCTGTGATTTATTGCTCACCCCAAGTCGTTCCGAACCCGTAAGACTTTCATTCATCTTCGAACACAAATAAAGATAATTTTGATAAAATCTGAGAGTTTTCTGTCCCTCCATTAACAGCAACGCATCTACCCCTTTGATGCTTCAAAAAAGCCTAAAATTCAATCTGTTCATCATATAAAGCAATTGTGTCTCTTCAGAAAAGTTTGGATAAAACCACTCAAGTATTCATATACAATCTCTTTATGAACTTTTTGTAGCATCAAAGTGGTAGTTGAGTAGTTGTTAAATGAGGGACAGAAAACTCTCAAATTACATCAAAAAGATCTTCATTTGTGTTCCGAAGATGAACGAAAGTCTTATGGGTTTGGAACAATATGAGGGTGAGTAATTAATAACAGAATCTAATTTTTTGCGTGAACTATCCCTTTAACATTATGGGTATTTAAATGAAAGGAAAAGGGAGAAAAGTAATGATGAAAATCCACAAACTTATTAAAGAATAGTCATTAAATGGAGTAATTTAGTAAATCCAATGAACAGAAAAAACATTATTATGCGACACTCTGCAATCGTTTCGTACTACACGTATCCTTCAGTTAATATCTAAATTGTATTGTTAGGGTCTGTTTTAGATTGTTGTCTTAACATTGTGTCAAGCAATTTATCACACTTATTTTGAAAGGTAGTTAGCAATGCTTTTAACCCTTGTTCATTAATAAAGATTTTTTCTCATTTATTTTCATATTTGTATTTAAAATGTAAATTGTTCACATATTACCCAATGAATCAACTTACATATTTCTATGGCCCTATGGTATAGAAGGTTTGTCGACTAAAGACTCTCTCAAGGAGTTTAGCTCCAATGCTGATCAAATTCACCTGTCTTAACTATCTAGTGATCCTGAACAGAGCCCCTCTACCCGGGGTATCCTTCAAGGTTAACACAAAAAAAAAAAAAAGAGTAATGCTGCTGGCGAGGAGACAAGAGGTCTTTTTTGTCAATGGAGGAGATGATTCATTATGCTAAATAAACTGCTTTTGTGACACTAATCACTTAATTAACTGACAGTCTGTCTGCTAATCTTCAACATGCTTGCTATTAAACATTCAGTTTGGATTGATCTTTTTTCTGATTTTGTCATTTCTTTTTATATCAGAGATATCCTGACATGAATTTTGGCAAAATTGCTTTTATAAAGAACCTAATTTAACCTCTTCTCCTGAAATTTGATAATGTTAGACTGTTATTTAGCTACTTTATGATAAATTGCATGAATTTTTCCTCATTTGTAAGTCAGTTCTTCATCAGTTGTGCCAATCCTCAATTAAAGTTATGTATTCATGTACAGTATTTCCTATATGTGCATGTAATGCTTTAGTTCCAGATTTTTCAGTGATGGTGTAGTTAAGTGATGTGTAGCTGTGATTAAATTCAAAATGTCTAATTGCTTTGCTATAAAACCCATCACATGTGCTACTGTCCTGATGTCCATATTCTGCTCACAACAATCCACTGCAAAAAAAGCTATAAGGAAAACAGAAAGTCCTTGACTGAGGAAACATGGAGTGCCATCTAATGCTCTCTGTGGAGTCCCATTGAAGTCTTTCATTTCTCCTCTCACACACCCTTCCAGTGGGTCCATGATAAGACCTGTCAGAGCTGCAAAAATGCATGTCCTTAGCCAGTTTATGAGCCAATAAAAAGCGCAGGGAGAAACAAGACATAAATGTTATAATGAAAAGGTCTGGACAACAAACCAAACTTCTGAAAGTCTCTTGTGGTTTGGTTATGTAACGCTGCAGCAGGAGATGTGTGCAGCTGGAGTGTTAGTCTCTGCACTAACTTCAATTAAAGAGAGAGAGAATGCCAAGACAAAACCACGACCGCGCTGCTGGCCAAGATACAGATGACAGATAATGTGTAATGTCAAAATATTGCAACAGTCTTTAAGGAACAGGACAAAAAGCATGAAGTTAGTTAAATGAGACTTGCTAAATACTAAGTTAATGAGGTTAAAGGTGCAGTAAGTAATTTCTGAGAAACGTCTGTTGATTTTTTTAAATCACCAAAGCAAACACGCCTCTACCCAAAAGGATCCCACCCCTATATTGATAGTTCCACCCCCAAATTCACAAGAGGTGTGTTTGACATCGGCTGCGGCTGGATGTAACCTATCGGCGAGAGTTGCCGAGTGGAGGCGTGGAGGAGCTGAAAATGGAGACGTGAAGTCGGGCACTTTCTGTTTCCCGTAGTGTTTGCATACTTTACCACAGCTGAAGTTAAATAAATGCAATATTTGTCACATACACAGACTTTTCAGAGACATTTTCATTTAATACATTATGCTTTTGCTGTACTTTGATGGCATACGTCACAGTCACGTGGCATCTGCGCTGTCTCAAGTCAGACAAAATTTCTAACCGGCATGCACTGCTTAAAGTCAGCCGCAGATCGGTCTGCGCAGAGCTGCATGAAGTCGAACAAGCCTAAACATGCTATGCAGCACAGGCACCTCAAGTCAACACAGGTACCTAATGAGTGTATATGCCCCTTACTGATGATTGGCTACAAGTGTGTTTTGGTGCTCGGTCCGATCCACTTTCAACTGTGTTTCTCAGAAATCGCTTTAAGTGTGTTAGTTCAAATCCAAAAATGAAATGCAGAGATTGTTTTAAAACAGGTTTCAAATACTGCTATGGTTCAAAAGATGTAGCTGTGTTTTAGAAAGCTTACCGTAGTTTGTCATTGTGATCATATCCTCATCACCTAACACCGTAAAAAAGGCCTCAAAAGCAATAAGATTTGGAAGTGATGTCATGCTGCAATGCTACAGGTCTATACATTTCACACCCTTGCTGGATCCAGATATTTCTGCACCTTCTTCACTAAAGAGAGGTAATATGATACCTCTCCTAATTAAAAGAGAATCATGCAAGAATTGTGACTTTCAGCCGTTCAGATCCGGTGTAGACAGAGTGTAACCTGCCAGTTTACACCAATGCGACAAGAATCGACAGTATAATATCATTTACATACACTGTAAAGAGATTGCTGTAAATTTTACAGTAACTTACTGGCAGCTGGATGCCAGTAATTTACTGTAAAATGTTTTACAGTATTATTACTGTATTTTCACTTACAGTACACTGTACCTTTACTGTATTTTCAATTACAGTATCTTTACTGTATTTTCAATTACAGTATACTGTACCTTTACTGTATTTTCAATTACAGTATACTGTACCTTTACTGTATTTTCAATTACAGTATACTGTATCTTTACTGTATTTTCAATTACAGTATACTGTACCATTTACTGTATTTTGTCTGTTACCGTATTGTCATTTACAGTATTAGTATTGAGTTTTTTTTGTTTTTTTACATGTTTACCCCACCCCCAAAAATTACAACAACTCATGAACATTTGTCCTTAAAATATTATTTTTAATTGTTGAACATTTTGTTTTTAGAAGTACAAATTACAAATCTTGACCTCAATAGCTGAAAAAAAAAAGGCAAAAATCACCAAAGTCCATAGAACTAATCTCCTGGGGACCATTTGTATCTGTAGCATGGCAAAAACGTGCGTACACGCACTGAAAACCAAAACAGGCCTTAAAATAATAAAATACCATAAAAGTCAGTTTGTGTTGTTACATTTCAGTAATTTTGCCAGTCAAAGTTGACAAGCTCTCTGATGAGAAACACTGAGGAGGTTCAGGCTGATGCTTTTTTTGTGTGTGGATCTTTCCAGATTTCCATCTGCTCTGTGCCTTTAGTGTTTGGTGCCATCAGAGTTGATTCTGAGAATGAACCTGCAAGCACAAAGGGGAAAAAAATACATTAATTTTGAGATCGGTGTTGTCAGAATTTGCCCTAACTCTCAAACTTAATGATGCATGTTATGTTGATAAAAGCAAAACATCTGATTCTGAATGCACCGTGCCACCTACAGAGATGGTACATAATTACCTCATAATCTATTACATTCGAATCATTTAAGCTTCATTCTTTCACAATACATTCCTGTGTAGCTTCAACAGTAGAGAAAGATGCAAGAATGCTGAAACAATGAGTTTGATTTCCAGGGAATGGATAACTTAAAGGAGAACTCTGGTCAATTTTAACATTGAGCTCATTTTTTGTACATTTGGAGTGCTGTCAGTACAGAGAACAACGACAAAAATCAGTGTTTTCTACACCGTGTTATCCTTTTTTTAAAATCCGCACCCTGTTGACTTAAACGGGGCAAGTTCTAAACCTGCTTTTAGCCTCTTAACATCCTTGATGTGTCATTACAAGTGCACAGCCATGTGAGTGGTGTTATTAAGAGTGACCACGGTCAATCTGACTGCAGTAGATGTGAAAGATATGAATAAAAATGATGTTTATTCAGCCAGCTCACATACCTGTGTTTTCTTCCTGTTTTCGGTCGAAGTCGACAGTAGTCTATTGTCGAGTTCGCTGCGTGCGCGATCATTGGTAACTTGTAATGACACATCAAGGATGTTAAGAGGCTAAAAGCAGGTTTAGAACTTGCCCCGTTTAAGTCAACGGGGTGCGAATTTTTAAAAGGGGATAACACGGTGTAGGCAACAACACCGATTTTTGTCGTTGTTCTCTGTACTGACAGCACTCCAAATGTACAAAAAATGAGCTCAATGTTAAAATTGACCGGAGTTCTCCTTTAATAATAGGAACATGCCACCGTTTTTGAAAAAGGTGGTTTTCACCGTCTCCCCTATATTTAGCAAACTCATTTTTGTCTCAGTGCATGCATTGTCTTAGTCTGGCAGTGCCGCCACTAGCTTAGCTTTGCATAATAAATGGAACCCTTTGTTGCCGGATAGCATGTTGGGAGTAAAAGTGATAAAAAAACTCAATTACGTTTTGTGGCCTGCGTATTGACCCTTTTACAGCCCACGTGATCAAATAGTTTGGCAACGGAAGTGGTGTTGTTTCCCACTGGCTCTAACGTGTTAGCAACTAAAAAACTAAAGTTTATCAAAACGGTTTCCCAGCATCAAAATGTCTGGTTGTTGCGTTTACGGTTGCACTAATCGATATTCCACCATGGGCAGGGCTTGACATTAACTTTTTGAGGCACTTGTCCTTCGGACAAGTAAATTTATGTTTCACTTGTCCATGCACAAAAGTAACTTGTCCGGGTAAAGATTTATAATTGTATCTAGGGCTGCACGATTTGGGGAAAATGTCATATTCCGATTATTGAGGTCAATATTGCAGTTGCGATATGCGATTGCGATATAACAAACAAATGGTTTCATGAGTCAACTTGTTTGGTTCTAAACCAAATGCACACACAGATTAGTGATAATTCTGAAATTAGCAATAACAACTAAATGATTGATAACACGTATAATAATCAATAAGCCATTGATGTCTGATATACAGAAATTGAATAAAGTTATCAAACAGTCTGCGCTGCATAAATTATAAATGATATATAGACTACTCATTATTAAAGCTACACAAGTTCTTTAGTCAAGAGCAGTGTGTAATTTTCTCTGTTCCCTTTGTTCTTTCATTAACTTTACTGACAGGACGCTTTATTGGTAGCTGGCCCTTTAAGAGCAGCCGCTGTGGACAGAGAGACACGGATCTCACACGCGCCTCATTCTCTCACGAGTCACAACTCTTTATGTCCATCATAAGACTGCTCTTATGTTATGAAGATAATCGACAAATGACATTTTGGCTTAATTGTGTGTGTTGTTGATGTTCGTTCAAGCGCGAAAGAGAACTGTATTCTGGCGTGCGGTTTCTGTGAGTCACATTCAGGACATTCACAGGCAGCGCGAAAAATGTGTTCATTTCAAATCGGTGAATTAAATCTGTAAAATAGACGTAACGAGTGGCACATAACGTGAAGTAACATGGCATTTTATTTTGTTTGAAATTTAACTTGTCCGGTCGGACAACTAATTTTCTCTTCTACTTGTCCAACAAAAAATCCACTTGTCCCGGACAAGCGGACAAGCCTTAATGTCGAGCCCTGATGGGACTTAAGTTTTATAGGATTCCGACAGGATCACGGCCGTTTCAGAAGAACCGGCGGCGCCTGTGGCTGCAGGCGATTAAACGTGTTGATTGGAGCGAGGACATAATAAAAAAATGCTCGCGTCTGCAGCGCCCACTTTATATGGGCTGATTCTCGCCATACTTCCGTTGCCAATTTGCGCACGCATACGTTGCCACGTCATCAATGTGTACAAACAGTAAAAGGGTCTATTCACAACGAGTGCAAATAGCAATGCAGATTAAGACTAGGCGATTTCCTAGGCAGATGTTGACTTGGGACGGAGCACAGGCGAAGCACTGCTACTTGGTCACAGAGATATCACGCAACACCTGAAATCCCCCAACTTCCGTCAACATACCGGCATGAATATTAGCTGGCTATTTTTCCTACAGTAGACATAGTGAATGGCGATAAACATGGCTGATTTTGTGAGAGACGAAGAGGGTGACTTCTCAGACAGCCAAGATCCAGAACCATAACTCTACGAACCAGAGTTTTCAGAAGAGGGGCTGCGTGCTTTGGAAATATGACAGACAAAAGGAGGAGGTTGCGATTGTTCAACAGCCTGAGGGCGTGAGGATGAGAGCCGACACTAACTGGTGGTGTGAGTGTAGGAATATGCCAGCCTATGCCGACTGAAATAGAGTATATGTGCTGTGGCGAGTGGGACAAGGTACTGCCATCGATGACCAGGCTCAACGTGTCAGATCAAGATGAGGTGCCCGCAGTTGTGTCTCAGCTACCGAGGACTTCTCTGCATTGATCCATCCTATAGTCTTCGACTTTTTTGAGAACTCATCTTCTTTGTCTCTCACAAAATCCGCCATATTCATCGCCATTCACTATGTCTACTGTAGGAAAAATAGTTAACTAATATTCACACCAATATGTTGACGGAAGTTGGGGGATTTCAGGTGTTGCGTCATATCTCTGCGCCCAAGTAGCAGTGGTTCGCCTGTGATTCACCGCAATATAGTCCCAAGTCAATATCTGTCTAGGAAATCGCCTAGTCTTAAAGGAACACGCCTTTTTGGGACTTTAGCTTATTCACCGTATCCCCCAGAGTTAGATAAGTCTATACATACCTTTTTCATCTCTGTGCGTGCCGTAACTGTCTGACGCACCCACCGCTAGCCTAGCTTAGCACAAATACTGGATGTAAACGGCTCCAGCTAGCATACTGCTCCCAATAAGTGACAAAATAACGCCAGCCTTTTCCTATTTACATGTTGTGATTTGTATAGTCACAGAGTGTACAAATAATAAGGTCACATGAGACACAGCCATATTTTAACCATATAAATACTGGGAACTATATTCTCAGAGGGCGAAGCACTGCTACATCTGTGGAGTGATTTGCTCGCAGCACTTGAGAAGCCCTGTAGTGAGGAGCAGAGAGTTTGCTCAGAGCTGCGGTAATCACTCCACAGAAGTAGCAGTGCTTCGCCTTCTGAGAATATAGTTCCCAGTATTTATATGGTTAAAAGATGGCAGTGTCTCATGACCTTATTATTTGTACACGCTGTGACTATACAAATCACAACATGTAAATAGGAAAATGTGGGTGTTATTTTGTCACTTATTGGGATTAGTATACTAGCTGGAGCTATTTACATCCAGTCTTTGGTCTAAGCTACTGTAGGCTAGTGGTGGGTGCGTCAGAGAGTTACGGCACGCACGGAGATGAAAAAAGTTATGTATGTATCTCACTCTGGGGGATACGGTGAAAAAGCTCCCCAAAAGTCGGGAGCGGACATGCTATCCAGACATGCTATCCGGCGGCGCTGCCAAACGGGAATAGAGCGTAAAATTCTCGTCTACCACGTCTAGTTGGACGCTTGAACATTTAGAATCCAATCGCGTGTCCAAAGCTAAGTTGACACGCGTAAAAAGCAAGTGTTTGAAGCGAAATTGACGCGCGTCAGAGGAGAAATCCGCTTCTTGTGGGAGGGGCAAGTGCTAGACGGTTGTCTGTTTGCAAGATGGCTGATGTTGATTGACCTCTAGAGGTGCATAATTGCGTCTTTACATTGACTTAACATTTAAATCACTCGCACCAGACGTTCTATTCGCGTTTGGTGTGAACGCACCTTAAGACAATGCATGCACTGAGACAAAAATACATTTGCCTACTTATCTAAATATAGAGGAGACAGTGAAAAAACCCTATTTCAAAAAACGGTAGGGTGTTCCTTTAAACTTAAATACAATGTAATTCCTTTGGATAAAAGTGTCTGCCAAATGCATGAATGTAAATGTAATGTAAAAAATATATATATTTTGGGTTACCTAATTCTGCATTCGACAAAATGGACAGTTAATGCTGAAGAAGAGTCTGTTAGCTGTAGTAGCTGGATGATGATTCTTCATAGTCAGCATCCATGTTTTTGCTTAGAGAACAGACTCTCCTGAAACAGACAAAGTCACAGCAGCCTTTTAGTGTTATTATAGTTCACAGAAATAAAATACAATGACAAAACGTATTACTAACAACAACGACATGAGGGGTAAAGATGATGTAAGATATGATGTTGTATGGTGTTTATAGTTTTTTTTAATAAATTAAACAACATTTAAAATATTAGTTAGCAAAATTTTGCTATATTGATAATGGTATATTGCTAACCCTTTCCTCCTCCTCCTCCTCCTCCTCCTCCTCCTCAAACGTCAACCTGTTCTGTATATTAGTGGAGAGCGTCCGCAGTGATGTACAGTCCGGAGGGAATGGCTTCTGCAAATTCAAAATAAAGAACAGAAACTGATGAATGATTATTTAAAAGCACTTTAACTCTGCTGCCTGGTAAACCCGTTTTCTCCCCTTCCGTTGGTTTCATCGGGAGTTACATTATATTATGTTTGCCTGCTAAACTAACGCATAATTCTGCTAATTTAGTTGATGTCATCTTACCCACCTGTAGATGTCATCACCATTAGGACGGCAATCACAAGAAAAGACTCCAAAACACACCTCCGACATTGCAGACATGATTCAGGCCACAAACTTGAAAATAAAACAAAAGATGTAATTAACAATGGTGTCGCTTAAACGGTTAGTTTACTTAAAAAATTAAAATGATATCCATTTACCATTTACTCAGCCTCAACTTGTTCATAACCTGTATTAATTTATTTCTTGTGCTGTGTACCTAAGAAGATATTTTAAAAAACATGAGTAACCAAACAAGTTTCTGGTCCCCATTGACATCCATAGTATTTTTATTTATTTATTATAGAAGTCAATGGGGACCAGCAAACTGTTCCATTACCAACATTCTTTAAAATATCTTCTTTTATGTTCAGAAGAAAGAACTTCATGCAGGTTTAGAACAACTTGTGGGCAAGTCAATTATGACAGAATTTCTTTTTGAGGTGCACTATTCCTTTTAACTTATTTTTTCACTTTAGCTCACTGTTAACGTTGTTACATCTCCCTAACTAGCTAAGTTGTGATAAATAGGGGACGGAAGTTCACGGAACATACATATGCTATTATTATTCTCTGTTTAAGTTTACTTCGGCTTATTTAAGTGAAGTTAACCTACCAGTTGATGTTATGACGGCAATGAAAAGGCTCCAACTAGGGCTGGGAATCGATTCCAAAAAGAATCGATTCCTCGATTCCGAGGCGTTGGGAATTGAGAATCGATTCCAAAGGTTGGAATCGATTCCATTAAGAGGAATCGACTCCTCTAAGATTTTTTTTTTAACAAAAACCGCGGCCTGTAGCCGGTTTAATTTGTCAACACAATCACTTCAGACGTCACCTGTAAAGCAATAAAGTTCAGACTAAATAAATGATTAGGCCAGCTAGTTCACAGCCTTTTACAAACCACCAAACAGTGCTGTGAACTGAACTTACTGAATTACTGTCTGATGAACGTTAACGCGTTCATTCTGGTGTCTGTGAACGCGCGCTCTCTGTTTAACTTTGTTCAATAGGGTGCCAGATTTCTAGAGCCTTCCAGGCGACCCAGCTAAAACACACCGTAAACAGGCCTTAATATGTAGCGAAAAAAACACCCAATCTGGCAACATCAGCCACCAGTGTCGCGCACCGCCGCATGCGTCATCAAAACAAAAAGCAGCATGTCGTCGACAAAGCAGCGAGCGAGGAGGCGTCGCATTTAAACGAGTTTTATGACAAGGTCGGTGAGGATGGGAAAAATCTTACATTTCTGTGCAAACTTTGCCAGTCGATAAAATAATTGCTCGGTGGTTGTATATGGGCTGTGGCAATAATAATTGCTCGCAGCAACATATGGAAAAAAATAACTATGAACTATAGTTCATTTTTTTTGAAGTAGGCTATATGAACTATGAACTGAACTAGTTTATTTAAAAATTTGTGAACTGAACTTTGAACTAGTTCATGTAGAAAATGAACTTTCCCAACACTGCCCTGGTTAATTGCAGAATGATCATCTCCACAGCTCTCGTGATACCGACTTGCACTGACAACATCCCGATGTCAGTGAATAAAATTCAGAGCAGGGCCGGAGTGGGACTCATTTTCAGCCCTGGAGTTTCATGCCTTAGACCGGCCCACTTTAGTTCCCGACTGACTATCTTAAAATAATGTAATTAAAACCTCAGTATATAAGTCTGCAATAGTGCACTGTTCTGTACAGCCTTGTAATTCATTGTATTTTTCAAAAAAATAATTTTCTATTCAGTGCAATAGCCGTACACAGCGTTTTATAAATACAGAGGTCCAACAAGTGATCTTACTAGGGGGTTCGAGGAATATTATTTTTGCACTGTCATTGGCAAAGAACTTATGTATATCTGTGTTAAAAATCCATTGTAATAAAGTTATTCTCATTCTGGGCACAGTATGCAATAGGCTATTGCTCTACCTGCTCTCCTCTCTTATCTCCATCTCCTTCTCTCGTCCTCCTTCTCTCAGTCTCTTTATCTGGTAACACTTAATAAATAAGATTAATTTATTAAACATTAGTTCATTTATTAACTAACATGAACTAACCACGAGCAATACATTTGTTACTGTTTTTATTCATCTTTATTAATGTTAGTTAATACAAATACAGCTGTTCATTGTTTGTTCGTGTTAGTTCACAGTGCATTAACTAATGTTAACAATATTTTAATAAAATATTAATAAATGTTGAAATTAATAGCTATTAACAAAGATTAACAAATGCTGAAGAAGTATTGTTCATTATTAGTTAACGTTAACTAATGTAGTAAACTAATGAACCTTATTGTAAAGTGTTACCTTTTATCTTTACCTGTAAATGTCCCCTTCCCGAAGCTGAACTTTGATTGATACAGTTTTTGCATTGCTGATTATTTATGTCTGTCGTTTAAAACTTCTATCGTAAAACAGCTGTTTAGTTTAGCCACTTGAATCTTATCTCGTGAAGCGTCGCATTGGGATCCGCGCGCGGCCGCGGCTCGCGCTTCTGTGAACATAAATCCTGCTTTGATCGGTCATCTCAAACATTTTGCCATTGCCGACGAGCGGCGTTTGAGTGCTGATGATGAGGTCGGTTATCGTCGCGATATGTTGGGTGGGCCCTGAGGCGCTTCTATTATCCATGTTTTGTATCTCTTATTTTTTGTTCACACATCAACAACTGACTTTTTTTTTTGTGGGGCTGCGAGAAAATAATCATAAAAAATAGCGGGGCTGCGCTGTGACTTGGAAAGCATTCAACCCAGTGACATGTCAACACGGACCGGCCCTCCTGGCCAATAAAACAGACCGGCCCACCGGGAATTCTCCCGGTGCTCCCGATTAGCCAATCCGGGCCTGATTCAGAGTCATTGTTTTTTTTATGCTTAAGAACTGTAAAACCTGGTTGTGGTGCAGTGATTATAAAATCTTACTACATAAATCCAATTTTATTTAATCCACCATTTGAATGTTTATGTGTTCGAATTATTTATATTTATTAAATAAGACATTTGTAGCCTACTGATTATTGTTGTCCATAAATCGAACTTCCGTGCCTCTTAAATAGTAATTATATATTACCATGTACCAATTAATTTCTAATGCTCGGACACTTCGGTTTCTCTCCTGTGTACGTGTGTGTAGGTAGGCCTATGTATATAAATAGAATCTACCATGTAGCTATATGGTGAACATATTCATAGTCTTTACACTGTGTCTGTCTACACCTGACGCAGGAAGCACGCGTGACAAATCCCCGAAGTAAATGCCTCGTTTTATTTATGACAGAACAGCACGCAATACGTCTCGCTTGTCACGCCAGGTGTACAAAGTTTCTCGCTGTGTGGCACCGTGGCACGGTAAAAGACGTGACAATGTTTGACACGGTGTTGGTATTTTAAAAAAAAGAATCGAAAATAACAGTGTGGAATCGATTCTTGGAATCGATTCTTTTCGATTCCAGAAACAGGAATCGGAATCGGAATCGATTCCAAAAAATCCGGAATCGAACAGCCCTAGCTCCAACACACCTCCATCGTTGCAGACTGCAGACATTATACAGATCACAAACCTGAAAATAAATCAAAGCATATACGTGAAAATCTTGTTTAAAAACCTCACTTAAACAAGGGTTTCGTCTATCTCACTTTACCTCAGTATTTCACCACGACACGTTAGTTCGTTGCGGTTAACGTTAGCCTAACCGACGACTCCGCCTAGCGAGCTTACGTTAAAGAGGCAGAGATATGTACAAACGTTATTGTTATCGTTTTAACTAAAGAATATTTCGGATAATATAGGTGAACTTATTAGCTTACTTACCAGTTAATATATCACCGTGACGGAGATCCGGCCGACTGTCAGGGAAAAAAAGGCACCAAAACCATTCCGACGAAAACAAAAAGACAAATCATGTTAGTTTGCTGTTAACATAAATGAAAACATTTGCAAATTTTTGTTTTACATAAAATAGAATAATGTACTAACCTTTTTTGTAGTTACCGGTAGGCTACATCTTTTGTCCACATTAACGGCCACTTCAACCAATACAGTCAAAACAATTCAAAAGAAATCTCTCTTGCCATTGGTCAGTTTTACGCGGGCTAGTTCACTACTGTAAATTGATTTACAGTAGAGAAGAATTACAGTAGTGACCATATATTTTCCCATAATCCTTTGCGGTTTACAGTAACATACTGTATAAACATTTTACAGTATCTTACAGTACATATTACAGTAAAATACTGTTCAAATTACAGAAATCAGTTACAGTGTAGCAATAACTGTTTACTTGAAGTTCAAATGAAAACAATTTAGAGGGTTCTAGCATTCAGACACAACATGTTATATTCTTGTTCTTTTTTTCCATTGGAAAAATGTATATGAATGCTTCTTGTTTGCTGATTGGCTGCAGTTTGTGATAATCTACATAATTAAAGTTTCAATGCCAAATTTCCAAAGCATTTATTTAACACTAATTTTATTCACATGTTTGCATACTTTACCACAGCTGAAGTTAAATAAATGCAATATTTGTCACATACACAGACTTTTCAGAGACATTTTCATTTAATACATTATGCTTTTGCTGTACTTTGATGGCATACGTCACAGTCACGTGGCATCTGCGCTGTCTCAAGTCAGACAAAATTTCTAACCGGCATGCACTGCTTAAAGTCAGCCGCAGATCGGTCTGCGCAGAGCTGCATGAAGTCGAACAAGCCTAAACATGCTATGCAGCACAGGCACCTCAAGTCAACACAGGTACCTAATGAGTGTATATGCCCCTTACTGATGATTGGCTACAAGTGTGTTTTGGTGCTCGGTCCGATCCACTTTCAACTGTGTTTCTCAGAAATCGCTTTAAGTGTGTTAGTTCAAATCCAAAAATGAAATGCAGAGATTGTTTTAAAACAGGTTTCAAATACTGCTATGGTTCAAAAGATGTAGCTGTGTTTTAGAAAGCTTACCGTAGTTTGTCATTGTGATCATATCCTCATCACCTAACACCGTAAAAAAGGCCTCAAAAGCAATAAGATTTGGAAGTGATGTCATGCTGCAATGCTACAGGTCTATACATTTCACACCCTTGCTGGATCCAGATATTTCTGCACCTTCTTCACTAAAGAGAGGTAATATGATACCTCTCCTAATTAAAAGAGAATCATGCAAGAATTGTGACTTTCAGCCGTTCAGATCCGGTGTAGACAGAGTGTAACCTGCCAGTTTACACCAATGCGACAAGAATCGACAGTATAATATCATTTACATACACTGTAAAGAGATTGCTGTAAATTTTACAGTAACTTACTGGCAGCTGGATGCCAGTAATTTACTGTAAAATGTTTTACAGTATTATTACTGTATTTTCACTTACAGTACACTGTACCTTTACTGTATTTTCAATTACAGTATCTTTACTGTATTTTCAATTACAGTATACTGTACCTTTACTGTATTTTCAATTACAGTATACTGTACCTTTACTGTATTTTCAATTACAGTATACTGTATCTTTACTGTATTTTCAATTACAGTATACTGTACCATTTACTGTATTTTGTCTGTTACCGTATTGTCATTTACAGTATTAGTATTGAGTTTTTTTTGTTTTTTTACATGTTTACCCCACCCCCAAAAATTACAACAACTCATGAACATTTGTCCTTAAAATATTATTTTTAATTGTTGAACATTTTGTTTTTAGAAGTACAAATTACAAATCTTGACCTCAATAGCTGAAAAAAAAAAGGCAAAAATCACCAAAGTCCATAGAACTAATCTCCTGGGGACCATTTGTATCTGTAGCATGGCAAAAACGTGCGTACACGCACTGAAAACCAAAACAGGCCTTAAAATAATAAAATACCATAAAAGTCAGTTTGTGTTGTTACATTTCAGTAATTTTGCCAGTCAAAGTTGACAAGCTCTCTGATGAGAAACACTGAGGAGGTTCAGGCTGATGCTTTTTTTGTGTGTGGATCTTTCCAGATTTCCATCTGCTCTGTGCCTTTAGTGTTTGGTGCCATCAGAGTTGATTCTGAGAATGAACCTGCAAGCACAAAGGGGAAAAAAATACATTAATTTTGAGATCGGTGTTGTCAGAATTTGCCCTAACTCTCAAACTTAATGATGCATGTTATGTTGATAAAAGCAAAACATCTGATTCTGAATGCACCGTGCCACCTACAGAGATGGTACATAATTACCTCATAATCTATTACATTCGAATCATTTAAGCTTCATTCTTTCACAATACATTCCTGTGTAGCTTCAACAGTAGAGAAAGATGCAAGAATGCTGAAACAATGAGTTTGATTTCCAGGGAATGGATAACTTAAAGGAGAACTCTGGTCAATTTTAACATTGAGCTCATTTTTTGTACATTTGGAGTGCTGTCAGTACAGAGAACAACGACAAAAATCAGTGTTTTCTACACCGTGTTATCCTTTTTTTAAAATCCGCACCCTGTTGACTTAAACGGGGCAAGTTCTAAACCTGCTTTTAGCCTCTTAACATCCTTGATGTGTCATTACAAGTGCACAGCCATGTGGAGTGGTGTTATTAAGAGTGACCACGGTCAATCTGACTGCAGTAGATGTGAAAGATATGAATAAAAATGATGTTTATTCAGCCAGCTCACATACCTGTGTTTTCTTCCTGTTTTCGGTCGAAGTCGACAGTAGTCTATTGTCGAGTTCGCGCGTGCGCGATCATTGGTAACTTGTAATGACACATCAAGGATGTTAAGAGGCTAAAAGCAGGTTTAGAACTTGCCCCGTTTAAGTCAACGGGGTGCGAATTTTTAAAAGGGGATAACACGGTGTAGGCAACAACACCGATTTTTGTCGTTGTTCTCTGTACTGACAGCACTCCAAATGTACAAAAAATGAGCTCAATGTTAAAATTGACCGGAGTTCTCCTTTAATAATAGGAACATGCCACCGTTTTTTGAAAAAGGTGGTTTTCACACCGTCTCCCCTATATTTAGCAAACTCATTTTTGTCTCAGTGCATGCATTGTCTTAGTCTGGCAGTGCCGCCACTAGCTTAGCTTTGCATAATAAATGGAACCCTTTGTTGCCGGATAGCATGTTGGGAGTAAAAGTGATAAAAAAACTCAATTACGTTTTGTGGCCTGCGTATTGACCCTTTTACAGCCCACGTGATCAAATAGTTTGGCAACGGAAGTGGTGTTGTTTCCCACTGGCTCTAACGTGTTAGCAACTAAAAAACTAAAGTTTATCAAAACGGTTTCCCAGCATCAAAATGTCTGGTTGTTGCGTTTACGGTTGCACTAATCGATATTCCACCATGGGCAGGGCTTGACATTAACTTTTTGAGGCACTTGTCCTTCGGACAAGTAAATTTATGTTTCACTTGTCCATGCACAAAAGTAACTTGTCCGGGTAAAGATTTATAATTGTATCTAGGGCTGCACGATTTGGGGAAAATGTCATATTCCGATTATTGAGGTCAATATTGCAGTTGCGATATGCGATTGCGATATAACAAACAAATGGTTTCATGAGTCAACTTGTTTGGTTCTAAACCAAATGCACACACAGATTAGTGATAATTCTGAAATTAGCAATAACAACTAAATGATTGATAACACGTATAATAATCAATAAGCCATTGATGTCTGATATACAGAAATTGAATAAAGTTATCAAACAGTCTGCGCTGCATAAATTATAAATGATATATAGACTACTCATTATTAAAGCTACACAAGTTCTTTAGTCAAGAGCAGTGTGTAATTTTCTCTGTTCCCTTTGTTCTTTCATTAACTTTACTGACAGGACGCTTTATTGGTAGCTGGCCCTTTAAGAGCAGCCGCTGTGGACAGAGAGACACGGATCTCACACGCGCCTCATTCTCTCACGAGTCACAACTCTTTATGTCCATCATAAGACTGCTCTTATGTTATGAAGATAATCGACAAATGACATTTTGGCTTAATTGTGTGTGTTGTTGATGTTCGTTCAAGCGCGAAAGAGAACTGTATTCTGGCGTGCGGTTTCTGTGAGTCACATTCAGGACATTCACAGGCAGCGCGAAAAATGTGTTCATTTCAAATCGGTGAATTAAATCTGTAAAATAGACGTAACGAGTGGCACATAACGTGAAGTAACATGGCATTTTATTTTGTTTGAAATTTAACTTGTCGCGGTCGGACAACTAATTTTCTCTTCTACTTGTCCAACAAAAAATCCACTTGTCCCGGACAAGCGGACAAGCCTTAATGTCGAGCCCTGATGGGACTTAAGTTTTATAGGATTCCGACAGGATCACGGCCGTTTCAGAAGAACCGGCGGCGCCTGTGGCTGCAGGCGATTAAACGTGTTGATTGGAGCGAGGACATAATAAAAAAATGCTCGCGTCTGCAGCGCCCACTTTATATGGGCTGATTCTCGCCATACTTCCGTTGCCAATTTGCGCACGCATACGTTGCCACGTCATCAATGTGTACAAACAGTAAAAGGGTCTATTCACAACGAGTGCAAATAGCAATGCAGATTAAGACTAGGCGATTTCCTAGGCAGATGTTGACTTGGGACGGAGCACAGGCGAAGCACTGCTACTTGGTCACAGAGATATCACGCAACACCTGAAATCCCCCAACTTCCGTCAACATACCGGCATGAATATTAGCTGGCTATTTTTCCTACAGTAGACATAGTGAATGGCGATAAACATGGCTGATTTTGTGAGAGACGAAGAGGGTGACTTCTCAGACAGCCAAGATCCAGAACCATAACTCTACGAACCAGAGTTTTCAGAAGAGGGGCTGCGTGCTTTGGAAATATGACAGACAAAAGGAGGAGGTTGCGATTGTTCAACAGCCTGAGGGCGTGAGGATGAGAGCCGACACTAACTGGTGGTGTGAGTGTAGGAATATGCCAGCCTATGCCGACTGAAATAGAGTATATGTGCTGTGGCGAGTGGGACAAGGTACTGCCATCGATGACCAGGCTCAACGTGTCAGATCAAGATGAGGTGCCCGCAGTTGTGTCTCAGCTACCGAGGACTTCTCTGCATTGATCCATCCTATAGTCTTCGACTTTTTTGAGAACTCATCTTCTTTGTCTCTCACAAAATCCGCCATATTCATCGCCATTCACTATGTCTACTGTAGGAAAAATAGTTAACTAATATTCACACCAATATGTTGACGGAAGTTGGGGGATTTCAGGTGTTGCGTCATATCTCTGCGCCCAAGTAGCAGTGGTTCGCCTGTGATTCACCGCAATATAGTCCCAAGTCAATATCTGTCTAGGAAATCGCCTAGTCTTAAAGGAACACGCCTTTTTGGGACTTTAGCTTATTCACCGTATCCCCCAGAGTTAGATAAGTCTATACATACCTTTTTCATCTCTGTGCGTGCCGTAACTGTCTGACGCACCCACCGCTAGCCTAGCTTAGCACAAATACTGGATGTAAACGGCTCCAGCTAGCATACTGCTCCCAATAAGTGACAAAATAACGCCAGCCTTTTCCTATTTACATGTTGTGATTTGTATAGTCACAGAGTGTACAAATAATAAGGTCACATGAGACACAGCCATATTTTAACCATATAAATACTGGGAACTATATTCTCAGAGGGCGAAGCACTGCTACATCTGTGGAGTGATTTGCTCGCAGCACTTGAGAAGCCCTGTAGTGAGGAGCAGAGAGTTTGCTCAGAGCTGCGGTAATCACTCCACAGAAGTAGCAGTGCTTCGCCTTCTGAGAATATAGTTCCCAGTATTTATATGGTTAAAAGATGGCAGTGTCTCATGACCTTATTATTTGTACACGCTGTGACTATACAAATCACAACATGTAAATAGGAAAATGTGGGTGTTATTTTGTCACTTATTGGGATTAGTATACTAGCTGGAGCTATTTACATCCAGTCTTTGGTCTAAGCTACTGTAGGCTAGTGGTGGGTGCGTCAGAGAGTTACGGCACGCACGGAGATGAAAAAAGTTATGTATGTATCTCACTCTGGGGGATACGGTGAAAAAGCTCCCCAAAAGTCGGGAGCGGACATGCTATCCAGACATGCTATCCGGCGGCGCTGCCAAACGGGAATAGAGCGTAAAATTCTCGTCTACCACGTCTAGTTGGACGCTTGAACATTTAGAATCCAATCGCGTGTCCAAAGCTAAGTTGACACGCGTAAAAAGCAAGTGTTTGAAGCGAAATTGACGCGCGTCAGAGGAGAAATCCGCTTCTTGTGGGAGGGGCAAGTGCTAGACGGTTGTCTGTTTGCAAGATGGCTGATGTTGATTGACCTCTAGAGGTGCATAATTGCGTCTTTACATTGACTTAACATTTAAATCACTCGCACCAGACGTTCTATTCGCGTTTGGTGTGAACGCACCTTAAGACAATGCATGCACTGAGACAAAAATACATTTGCCTACTTATCTAAATATAGAGGAGACAGTGAAAAAACCCTATTTCAAAAAACGGTAGGGTGTTCCTTTAAACTTAAATACAATGTAATTCCTTTGGATAAAAGTGTCTGCCAAATGCATGAATGTAAATGTAATGTAAAAAATATATATATTTTGGGTTACCTAATTCTGCATTCGACAAAATGGACAGTTAATGCTGAAGAAGAGTCTGTTAGCTGTAGTAGCTGGATGATGATTCTTCATAGTCAGCATCCATGTTTTTGCTTAGAGAACAGACTCTCCTGAAACAGACAAAGTCACAGCAGCCTTTTAGTGTTATTATAGTTCACAGAAATAAAATACAATGACAAAACGTATTACTAACAACAACGACATGAGGGGTAAAGATGATGTAAGATATGATGTTGTATGGTGTTTATAGTTTTTTTTAATAAATTAAACAACATTTAAAATATTAGTTAGCAAAATTTTGCTATATTGATAATGGTATATTGCTAACCCTTTCCTCCTCCTCCTCCTCCTCCTCCTCCTCCTCAAACGTCAACCTGTTCTGTATATTAGTGGAGAGCGTCCGCAGTGATGTACAGTCCGGAGGGAATGGCTTCTGCAAATTCAAAATAAAGAACAGAAACTGATGAATGATTATTTAAAAGCACTTTAACTCTGCTGCCTGGTAAACCCGTTTTCTCCCCTTCCGTTGGTTTCATCGGGAGTTACATTATATTATGTTTGCCTGCTAAACTAACGCATAATTCTGCTAATTTAGTTGATGTCATCTTACCCACCTGTAGATGTCATCACCATTAGGACGGCAATCACAAGAAAAGACTCCAAAACACACCTCCGACATTGCAGACATGATTCAGGCCACAAACTTGAAAATAAAACAAAAGATGTAATTAACAATGGTGTCGCTTAAACGGTTAGTTTACTTAAAAAATTAAAATGATATCCATTTACCATTTACTCAGCCTCAACTTGTTCATAACCTGTATTAATTTATTTCTTGTGCTGTGTACCTAAGAAGATATTTTAAAAAACATGAGTAACCAAACAAGTTTCTGGTCCCCATTGACATCCATAGTATTTTTATTTATTTATTATAGAAGTCAATGGGGACCAGCAAACTGTTCCATTACCAACATTCTTTAAAATATCTTCTTTTATGTTCAGAAGAAAGAACTTCATGCAGGTTTAGAACAACTTGTGGGCAAGTCAATTATGACAGAATTTCTTTTTGAGGTGCACTATTCCTTTTAACTTATTTTTTCACTTTAGCTCACTGTTAACGTTGTTACATCTCCCTAACTAGCTAAGTTGTGATAAATAGGGGACGGAAGTTCACGGAACATACATATGCTATTATTATTCTCTGTTTAAGTTTACTTCGGCTTATTTAAGTGAAGTTAACCTACCAGTTGATGTTATGACGGCAATGAAAAGGCTCCAACTAGGGCTGGGAATCGATTCCAAAAAGAATCGATTCCTCGATTCCGAGGCGTTGGGAATTGAGAATCGATTCCAAAGGTTGGAATCGATTCCATTAAGAGGAATCGACTCCTCTAAGATTTTTTTTTTAACAAAAACCGCGGCCTGTAGCCGGTTTAATTTGTCAACACAATCACTTCAGACGTCACCTGTAAAGCAATAAAGTTCAGACTAAATAAATGATTAGGCCAGCTAGTTCACAGCCTTTTACAAACCACCAAACAGTGCTGTGAACTGAACTTACTGAATTACTGTCTGATGAACGTTAACGCGTTCATTCTGGTGTCTGTGAACGCGCGCTCTCTGTTTAACTTTGTTCAATAGGGTGCCAGATTTCTAGAGCCTTCCAGGCGACCCAGCTAAAACACACCGTAAACAGGCCTTAATATGTAGCGAAAAAAACACCCAATCTGGCAACATCAGCCACCAGTGTCGCGCACCGCCGCATGCGTCATCAAAACAAAAAGCAGCATGTCGTCGACAAAGCAGCGAGCGAGGAGGCGTCGCATTTAAACGAGTTTTATGACAAGGTCGGTGAGGATGGGAAAAATCTTACATTTCTGTGCAAACTTTGCCAGTCGATAAAATAATTGCTCGGTGGTTGTATATGGGCTGTGGCAATAATAATTGCTCGCAGCAACATATGGAAAAAAATAACTATGAACTATAGTTCATTTTTTTTGAAGTAGGCTATATGAACTATGAACTGAACTAGTTTATTTAAAAATTTGTGAACTGAACTTTGAACTAGTTCATGTAGAAAATGAACTTTCCCAACACTGCCCTGGTTAATTGCAGAATGATCATCTCCACAGCTCTCGTGATACCGACTTGCACTGACAACATCCCGATGTCAGTGAATAAAATTCAGAGCAGGGCCGGAGTGGGACTCATTTTCAGCCCTGGAGTTTCATGCCTTAGACCGGCCCACTTTAGTTCCCGACTGACTATCTTAAAATAATGTAATTAAAACCTCAGTATATAAGTCTGCAATAGTGCACTGTTCTGTACAGCCTTGTAATTCATTGTATTTTTCAAAAAAATAATTTTCTATTCAGTGCAATAGCCGTACACAGCGTTTTATAAATACAGAGGTCCAACAAGTGATCTTACTAGGGGGTTCGAGGAATATTATTTTTGCACTGTCATTGGCAAAGAACTTATGTATATCTGTGTTAAAAATCCATTGTAATAAAGTTATTCTCATTCTGGGCACAGTATGCAATAGGCTATTGCTCTACCTGCTCTCCTCTCTTATCTCCATCTCCTTCTCTCGTCCTCCTTCTCTCAGTCTCTTTATCTGGTAACACTTAATAAATAAGATTAATTTATTAAACATTAGTTCATTTATTAACTAACATGAACTAACCACGAGCAATACATTTGTTACTGTTTTTATTCATCTTTATTAATGTTAGTTAATACAAATACAGCTGTTCATTGTTTGTTCGTGTTAGTTCACAGTGCATTAACTAATGTTAACAATATTTTAATAAAATATTAATAAATGTTGAAATTAATAGCTATTAACAAAGATTAACAAATGCTGAAGAAGTATTGTTCATTATTAGTTAACGTTAACTAATGTAGTAAACTAATGAACCTTATTGTAAAGTGTTACCTTTTATCTTTACCTGTAAATGTCCCCTTCCCGAAGCTGAACTTTGATTGATACAGTTTTTGCATTGCTGATTATTTATGTCTGTCGTTTAAAACTTCTATCGTAAAACAGCTGTTTAGTTTAGCCACTTGAATCTTATCTCGTGAAGCGTCGCATTGGGATCCGCGCGCGGCCGCGGCTCGCGCTTCTGTGAACATAAATCCTGCTTTGATCGGTCATCTCAAACATTTTGCCATTGCCGACGAGCGGCGTTTGAGTGCTGATGATGAGGTCGGTTATCGTCGCGATATGTTGGGTGGGCCCTGAGGCGCTTCTATTATCCATGTTTTGTATCTCTTATTTTTTGTTCACACATCAACAACTGACTTTTTTTTTTGTGGGGCTGCGAGAAAATAATCATAAAAAATAGCGGGGCTGCGCTGTGACTTGGAAAGCATTCAACCCAGTGACATGTCAACACGGACCGGCCCTCCTGGCCAATAAAACAGACCGGCCCACCGGGAATTCTCCCGGTGCTCCCGATTAGCCAATCCGGGCCTGATTCAGAGTCATTGTTTTTTTTATGCTTAAGAACTGTAAAACCTGGTTGTGGTGCAGTGATTATAAAATCTTACTACATAAATCCAATTTTATTTAATCCACCATTTGAATGTTTATGTGTTCGAATTATTTATATTTATTAAATAAGACATTTGTAGCCTACTGATTATTGTTGTCCATAAATCGAACTTCCGTGCCTCTTAAATAGTAATTATATATTACCATGTACCAATTAATTTCTAATGCTCGGACACTTCGGTTTCTCTCCTGTGTACGTGTGTGTAGGTAGGCCTATGTATATAAATAGAATCTACCATGTAGCTATATGGTGAACATATTCATAGTCTTTACACTGTGTCTGTCTACACCTGACGCAGGAAGCACGCGTGACAAATCCCCGAAGTAAATGCCTCGTTTTATTTATGACAGAACAGCACGCAATACGTCTCGCTTGTCACGCCAGGTGTACAAAGTTTCTCGCTGTGTGGCACCGTGGCACGGTAAAAGACGTGACAATGTTTGACACGGTGTTGGTATTTTAAAAAAAAGAATCGAAAATAACAGTGTGGAATCGATTCTTGGAATCGATTCTTTTCGATTCCAGAAACAGGAATCGGAATCGGAATCGATTCCAAAAAAATCCGGAATCGAACAGCCCTAGCTCCAACACACCTCCATCGTTGCAGACTGCAGACATTATACAGATCACAAACCTGAAAATAAATCAAAGCATATACGTGAAAATCTTGTTTAAAAACCTCACTTAAACAAGGGTTTCGTCTATCTCACTTTACCTCAGTATTTCACCACGACACGTTAGTTCGTTGCGGTTAACGTTAGCCTAACCGACGACTCCGCCTAGCGAGCTTACGTTAAAGAGGCAGAGATATGTACAAACGTTATTGTTATCGTTTTAACTAAAGAATATTTCGGATAATATAGGTGAACTTATTAGCTTACTTACCAGTTAATATATCACCGTGACGGAGATCCGGCCGACTGTCAGGGAAAAAAAGGCACCAAAACCATTCCGACGAAAACAAAAAGACAAATCATGTTAGTTTGCTGTTAACATAAATGAAAACATTTGCAAATTTTTGTTTTACATAAAATAGAATAATGTACTAACCTTTTTGTAGTTACCGGTAGGCTACATCTTTTGTCCACATTAACGGCCACTTCAACCAATACAGTCAAAACAATTCAAAAGAAATCTCTCTTGCCATTGGTCAGTTTTACGCGGGCTAGTTCACTACTGTAAATTGATTTACAGTAGAGAAGAATTACAGTAGTGACCATATATTTTCCCATAATCCTTTGCGGTTTACAGTAACATACTGTATAAACATTTTACAGTATCTTACAGTACATATTACAGTAAAATACTGTTCAAATTACAGAAATCAGTTACAGTGTAGCAATAACTGTTTACTTGAAGTTCAAATGAAAACAATTTAGAGGGTTCTAGCATTCAGACACAACATGTTATATTCTTGTTCTTTTTTTCCATTGGAAAAATGTATATGAATGCTTCTTGTTTGCTGATTGGCTGCAGTTTGTGATAATCTACATAATTAAAGTTTCAATGCCAAATTTCCAAAGCATTTATTTAACACTAATTTTATTCACATGTTGTTGTTTTTTGCTCCTTGTGAAACTAATGTTGATGACTGGCCCTTCGACTGAGCCTGATTTTTCCAAAGATTTTTTTTCTTCATTCTGTCACCTGATGGAGTTTTGGTTCCTTGTCGCTTTTGGCTTGCTTAGTTGGGGACATTTAATATTCAACAATATTATTATTGATATTATTATAGCATTGACACCATTAGATGAGAACTGAACGTAGCTGGATGATAGATTAACTTAGCTTAACTTCTTCTAGATCTGCTATACAGTAGAAACCAACTTTGTTGCATTATTTTCCTGTTATCACTGTAAAACTGCTTTGAAAGTATCTGTATTGTAAAAATTGCTATATAAATAAAGGTGACTATGATATTTGAACAGATTTAGCCCATTAACATCACTAGCGTGGTGCCGGCTACCGCTTGTCTTATTTACACTCTCCTTACTCAGGAAATTACTGTTTATTTGTTCTAATGGAGAAAGTTTCGGATATGTGTCTACCTTTGAGTGCAGGTGAGGTCACATTCGAGCTGCACACAGTGCAACTGGAACTGGAGGCCTTGGAGAAGCAGATCCACAACCTACTAGAGAAGCAGGCTGAGCTACAGGAACGGCAACCAACACTAGAAACATCTACTCACAAGTCAGAGGTGAGTTTGCACCACAATGTTAACACTCCAACCTCCTCTACTCCACGTGTTCCTCCGCACAGGGCTGTGCACCCAGAACGCGATCATCCTGGGTCACGGGTGTCTTTCACTCCGGAGCCGACACACCATGGACCCTGGTTGCTTCAGCAGCAGAAGGTGCTAGCTAGGCCTGGACGAGAAGTTTTCCCCCTCTGCCACCCCCAATTTTCAAGATCTCTACCCAGAACCACTTCACCCCTCTTCTTGAGATTGAACGCAATGCTGTGGTCATCGGTGACTCCATAGTTCAGCGTGTCAACGCTACCTCAGCTAAAGGTAAGCTGTGCAGTCACTGCTTTCCTGGTGCTCGTGTTCTCTACGTCACTGCGCAGGTACCTGCGATCCTGAATGGTGACGAGTGCATCGGAGCTGTCGTGCTGCTGCACGACATCGTGACATGTCGTGAACGACATCAGGCTGTGGCAAACGGAGGTTCTGAAGAGGGAGGAGAATGATCGAGATCGCTTCCGAGGAGGACATGAAAGGTTCAGTAGATTATTTGCTCTAAATGAATGGTTAAGGTCATTGTGTAATTAACAGAAACTGCTCTTTGTAAATAATTGGAATCTTTTCTGGGAGTGACCTAAGCTCTATCGTGCTGATGGCCTCCACTCTAGCAGAATCGGAGCAGATCTTCTGTTTGACAATAACACCGAGACGCTACGCGCCATATGACTAGTAAGTCAAACCTCAAATCAGTCTTTGTTCTACCCACTTAATTGATAGAAGTGCGTGTGTAGTACACTTATTGGACAACGTCAACAAAGCATTTATTGTCAGAGATTTTAACATTCAGATAATACAAATGATGCGTTAGGGGTTGCGTTTACAGATTTACTAAACCCCTTTTGGTGTCATGCAAAACGCCACTAGACACACTCACCGTTTTAATCATACACTAGATTGAATCATATTGCACTGAATCAGTCTTACTTATATAGATATTCCACTGCAAAGTGATGTCACTGATCACAACCTTGTAACGTGCATACTGCTGATATTTGCCATATCGCGCCAGGTAGAACAATTATCCCAACAATTAGATTCCCAAACATCCGTATTGATCTGTCTTAGCTTCTCAGTGTACCCAAACACACAAATGAACATGAGGAAATGACTAGCAGTATGTCTGCCTTAATGAGGATGCATAGCAGCCATAAACAAGGCACTCCTGAACACCCTTCAGAGTCAGCCTGCAACCTTTAGCAGGGTTCATCAAATCGAAACCTGGAGGGTCAGAGGGTCCAAAGCAGTGAGATTAGTTCAAACAACTGAACAAACTGACCTATCTGTCATTTTCTAGTAACTATCAAGACCTTGATTAGCTTGTTCATGTGACTTTGATTAGGGCTGAAGCTAAACTCTGCAGAGCAGTGGCCACATGAACCCTGACATCAGTCTCGTGGACTTCACAGATGTGCATGAAGAAGGCCACAAGACTGCAGGTACACGTCAAGTGCAGATTCACAAGTTCCTTTGCCCATATAATCTTTAAGCTAATATGGTTAAGCATATTTGGCTTGATGTCCGCAGTGGAGGGGCTCGAGGAAACAGCTAGCCTGGATGCCAGCCCAAACCCCGCCCACAACATTTTTTGGTCGGGAAGTTCGGTCTGGATCCATTGAGGAGTAATTATGCTCGGTTCAGAAATCGTCGGGCCAATCAAATTGCCAGGGCGGGCTTTATACGATGATGGACAGATGGTCTGCAGTTTCGTAATCATCACGTCATCAAACGTATTTCTTTCAAAAATGCTTTTCGTGTTTACGAGTACTCCGCGAATCCTTAAATTCTTTTTGCAACACCGGCAAAGATCGTTAACACTCATTTTTTTAACACTTTTTCCAGAGTGCGTGCAGTTGAGTTCTGTTGACAAAGTATGCCTCGCTCAAGATATGTAACTTACTGCGTTGCTCTGATTGGTTGTAGGTCTATCCAATTGACCCTTCGCGTGGAGCTTGATTGACAGGTGTTCTAACCAATCATACTTCGCCATCCGCCATTTTGTCCGAAAAAGCAGCCAGTAGAGTTAGGAGGATTTTAACTTGGTAAAATGAATATACTGACGCCTTTCCGCGGTTAAAACAACATTACTTCTTATGTTCGTTCATGTTTATTTGATGCTATAAATGAACTAGAAGGAAGAGATGATCGGATCACGAGCAGCTTTAACGGATGCTCTACAGCGATCTGTCACGGCACATTAAAGAGCCACAAAACGGTATTTATTGTTTAAATTTCTTTCAAAAAATGACCACATTTGAAAGCTGAGACTTTGTTTAATATGTTTAATATCAAAAGTAACCGAAAAGTAACCTGGTCTGTCCTGTCTGTCCGCGTGTTGTCAGTCTCCTCTCTGCTCCGTGATGTATTTTTCACTGCGTGAGAACATGGTGAGAGCATGAGAGCAGCATAGCTTGTCGGAACATAGCGACAGTAACTAAGGAGGGCGGGTCTTTGCGAAGGGTCAATTGAGTGCAGAGTTGTTGTTTTTTTCTGGTTCGGTTAAGACACGTCTCATAATCAAAGCCCTATGGAGCAGTATCAGACTCACATTCTGACTAGAATATGAGTATGACGAAGTCAGGCTAGGAAACAGCTTCAACTCGAGCTTAAACATACCCCCAGTGGGACTACTAATGCTCGGATGATGAGTATAATAGCAAGATGCCTAATCATGTTGGTGGAGTTGGGGAGGTGGAGGGATGCCAGAGCAAGGTGAGCGGCTGCTTATATGCTCCGGCAGTTAATTGAAAGATTAGATTAAATAATAAAAAATTATAATTCATTACATTTATATAGCGCTTTTCTCAGCACTCAAAGCGCTTTACATAGAAGGGGGAATCTCCTCAACCACCACCAATGTGCAGCATCCACCTGGATGATGCGACGGCAGCCATATTGCGCCAGAACGCCCACCACACACCAGCTTACTGGTGGAGAGGAGACAGAGTGATGAAGCCATGGTAGGGGATTATTAGGAGGCCATGATGGACAGAGGCCACTGGGCAAATTTGGCTTACTCCTAGATGGGTTTACTCCTCCAGAAATGACGTTGTGAACTTCACGTAAGTTGTGCTTGGCCATTTTTATAATCAGGAAGATGGTGATCAGACAAATTACATGGATGCTGAATAACCCCTTTTCTTTCATGACACTTTATGACATAACATACTACCGGTTCATGTTTTGTTTGTGAAAGCTCTAACCACCTAGGTCACGGGTTCCCTTGTTAGAGACCAGCAATGATTTGTGACCAGTTCGGAATAAGGATTTGGGCACTCTTCCAGGGTTTTTGTGTAGAAAAGCACAACCCAATACAAGGGGCACCAGCTTCTGTACCAGCCCAGTGGAAAAGCGGTAAGACTATTGCGACAACCCAACAACTTTTTTTTTTTCTTTTTTATAATTTTTCCAGACGTGAAAAAAATATATTTTTATCATAAATGGTACTTGGACAAATTTGGTAACAGTGTTGAAGTAGAATGGATTGTGAAGGAGAAAGCAGCTCTTGTCTGTTTACTACCTTAGAGGAACTACTCGGTCCCAAATACTATGTACTGACCTTCCAGAAAAGACAAGCCTGATGTTCTTGGTCCATTCACTGAAGAAGATCAAACAAGTGAGCACTCTGGGCTCATGGTGACAGCTCAGCTGGAGGTTTGGAGCCAGATTAAGCAACAGATGCACATGAGGAGAGCCGAATATCAAAGTCTTGAACCGTATCCATACCCATTATCCAGCCTGATGAATCCCACGCCATTTCCAGGATTCGTTTGAGAATGCAGCCCAGCTATGGGGAGCATGAAATGAGGGACAAGCAGTACTGATGGGAAATCTCAGACAAGGTTGAATAAGGTCTTCCCTGTGGCAGAGAGTGGTGTGTAACCAAGAAAGGAATTTCCCCTGCTATACCGTCACTTCACAGACCCTGTATTTGGCCTCATTTGAATGTTCTACCATGTTTATAAATGCTAACTTTACATGACTTGACATATGGCCATGCTCTTCGGTCTGTGATCATGTTCATTCAAAATAATTACATTGGACATACATAAACTGATAGTTTGCAGATTAATAACTTTTTTTTGTGAACGTCATAATTCACTGACAACAAAGAGCAGCATAACACAGCATTTATATAATAAAACTCTTTTGAGTGTTTTCGTAACCATCAGTTATTTGTCTGCAAAGGGCAAGCTACTCCTTGGCATTAACCGCTGACTGTTCCACCACAGAATGTGAGCAACACATCCATCATGATTTCTGGGTTCAAGCAGAGGCTCAGTCAGACTAATATCGAGTCAGATGATGAGAACTAAAGGTTAGTCATTTTGTTAAATGGCACGGTTTATGCATGTGTTTTTAATTCTAAGAGCTATGCTGATGTGACTATTTCAGGCCCAAAGTAAAGCTGACCTTTGTTGGAAGGAGTTCTAAAAGCATCACATAGGATGCAGTTTAGTTTGTAACAAACTACACATACATAAAAGTACCAATTCTAAATAAAAGAATGCACAACACACACAAGACTTAGTACTGAGTGATATACCTTCAGTAGAGGTAATGTCTTAAACCCCAAAAAACTTGTTTAACACTGACATCTGCTGTTGAGTCTAATATTTCTATTGTAAAGATGCATGTCTGAATGTATATAGCAACTACCTTTTTTTAGTGAAACCTTGCCGTCACAAGATCAGGAATTGCTATGAGGTTACCAAGGTGGTCTGAACACTTTTTATGCAGTTGCTATAATGTCCCCACTGGTTGTTTTTGGGTGGCTTCTTATTCTATTGCCCACCAGCTGAATATCCCAGATTAAGCATTATCCCATTGAAACCCATCCTCATGTCTAGGGGTGGTTAATTGGTCTGATTTCCCGATTCGATTCGATTACGATTATTGAAGTCCCGATTCGATTACAGACGATTTCCGATTATTAACGATTCTCGATTAGCGATTATTGATTTTCCATTTCACAACAGTAAACGAAAATACACTACAAAGTGATTGCAGTATTAAAAAAAGTCAGCTGCTGAATTACTTAACTCTTTTGTTGAGTAACAACAACTCAAAGCACTTTCTGTGTCGTGTAGTTATAACTTCAGAATTATTTATATGTAGCTTATGTTCTGTAGAACACAGAAATTAATACATCACATTGTGAGTCATCAAGTTGAACTAAACAATAACAAACAAATGAAAGGCTTATTTCCTTTAGGAAGTAGATCAGAACCAACATACTGTAGAAATTGGACAATTTTCTTCTAGGTGTTGTTCAGGTGGAGGAAGACTGCAGGTTGCAGTCGAAACATGTCAAGGTAAAGAAAAAGTTTTTCTCCACCTGAACACCTTATCTTTCTAGAAGAAAATTGTCCAATTTAATCATTAAGAAGACAAAAATGAACATTTTTGAACAACTTACTGTAGCTTCAGCTTATGTACTGTAGAACACAGTGACAAAATGCAACACATTATCTTGTGAGTAATCAAGTTGTACAGAGAGAGAGAGAGAGAGAGAGAGAGAGAGAGAGAGAGAGAGAGAGAGAGAGAGAGAGAGAGAGAGAGAGAGAGAGAGAGAGAGAGAGAGAGAGAGACGCGAGCACGATCAAACTCGTTGTGTGTGTGAGAGAGAGAGGGAGCGCGATCTAGCGCGAGAGGGAGCGCCTAGTTTCGAGCGCGATCAAACTGTATGTGTGTGTGTGAGAGAGAGAGGGAGACGCGAGCGCGATCAAACTCTTTGTGTGTGTGAGTGTGAGAGAGAGTGAGAGTGAGAGTGAGAGTGAGAGCGAGTTGCGGGCGCGGTCAAACAAACTGTGTGTGTGTGTGTGTGTGTGTGTGTGAGAGAGAGAGAGAGAGAGAGAGGGAGAGAGAGCGAGCCACGGGCGCCTTTACACGCGCTTGCTAACTGGAACTGGGCGCGTTCGTGACGTTCAACTTTCGGTATAACATTTAAAAAAAAAAAAAAAAAAAATCGATTTTTGAAAATTTAATAATCGATTCATACTCGTTCATTACATAATCGCGATTAATCAATAATCGATTTTTTTCACCACCCCTACTCATGTCCATAGCAAAAACAATGTGGGACACTAATTGCCCGGCCAAGATTAATATTCTGCTATTTTTAAAGATAAGCCCAAAGAGTAATAAAAGCCCTAAACTTTAATTACCCCACACAACCAAAGTAAATCAAAAGACTGCAGTGAATGCTGGGCTGATAAAGAGTACACTGTGTAGTTTCTGAAATATATAGCATATCCTCCTGACTGCTCACACTCACAGTGCTCATTTCACCACTGCTACAATGTGGCTTCACCACAATGTGGCTTGAATATTATAAAAGAGAATCAGGAAGGCAGACATGATTAAGACATGTTTCTTTACTCATGTACTCATAGCAGTCATATAAATCAATTTTTAAAAAAGAAAAAAGACATTCATTTTTGCATGTTCTAAAAGTATGAGTGCAATTCTTTTTACATCATTTTAATGCACTGTGCAGACTTTTCATGTTGAAATATACAAATCTGTTTCAGCCATAATATTGATTACAAGTGCTTATACAACACATTTACAGCTAATATGATTAATAGACCTGTATAATAAACCTATGCTTTCACACCAGTAACAGTATTGAAACTAAAGTTCAGAGATGTTTAAACTTTAGGTATCATTGCTGCTTCATACTTGCAATTCTTCTGGTCTACTGTTATCACTGGTATCAACAACAATGCACGATTAATTCTGCAGCTCATCTAAGCAATTTGCTGTTAACCTTTGGAGTGACTTGAAAACTTTAACATATCTGAAATGTACATTATACAAGACATCTGAAGCCAAATTTATATTACAGTAAGATGTAAAATCAAACAATTCAGTCATTAAATTCCATTTTACACCTTATCTCAAAATGAAATAACCTGGTTTTATTAAGAAATGTAAAGTAGTGTTAGTGCTAGAAATGTATCACAAGAATCTATATGTAATCTTTTCCCATCACATCCGTGAGCTAATTCCTTCTTCATTACGAACTAAAGGGCCGGAGGAGAGAGGCTAGGGAATGTTATATTCGCTTTAGCCACTTCATACTGTATCTAACCCCGCAAACCTACAGGTGCTGCTGAGAACCATTGACCTCCCTTCACATGTGGATGGCATTGGATTTACAAGCAGGAAAATAAATTAAAGAAATGAGAGAAAAGGAGGAAGTAGAGGAAGGATCCTCATTTGGAATACTGCCAGATAACAATGCTGATGATGACGATCACTACGGAAAGGACCACTGCCAGGATACACATCTTCTTACGAGACTTTTGCTACAGTGATGGAAAGAAAATATTGTCATAATCATCAAATAGAATGTATGCAACATACATCGTTTTAGATCCTGCCATGTTGCTACATGTTTTGTTATACATTAACAAACAGTCAATAATAACTGAATCCATTTGCCCTAATCGAAACTCTAATTTACATTAAAGTTTGTATCAGATGTTGCAGGCTTCCAGACTAACATTTGAGAGCAAGCACCAGTGCCACTAAGTTCTACAGATGGTAGAGCCAGCACCTGATTTGGTAGTGCAGAGGGGGGTGGGGGGATTGTTAATCACTAAAAAGAGCATTCTTTACTTGCGTTCTGTGTAATTATTTGCAATTTGAAGAAGTTTTTGCTTTTCATGAGACTTTGTGACTTTTCCTACTTCATACTTTAGTACAAAAGTGTCAGAACTTATCAAAAATGTATTTCTTGATGACTTGATATTTTATAATATGAATTTCATAATATCTAAATAAAAAAATTAAAAGCATAACGTGTGGAAAACAATATTAGGGAGTGTAAATGGCTAATAAGCCAATACATGCTCCTCTGCTGCCATCTACTGGTTATAGGCCTAATTCTTTTGGCCATCACATTAAAATTACATTTAAACTTAAAGGGATAGTTCACTTTGAAATTAATTTTTGGTATGTTTTAGCTTACCTCAAGGGCATCCAAGATGTAGGTGTCTTTGTTTCCACAGTAGTTTTAATTTTGATATTTTTAGGTCAAACCGTTCTTGTCTGTCAGTCATATAATGCAGGGCTATGGTCACCACCTCAAAGAGCATGCACAGAGAAGTCCAAATTAAACATGATGTACACGCGCGAGAGATCACTTCCGGCGCTTGCCGGAAAAGACCGAAGCGCCCGCGCCCTCAGATCACTTGGACGTGGCTGTGGTTACAAGAGGTAAAAACTACAGTGGTGCTCAGAATTAATGGTACCCCTGGTAAAAATGCTAAAAAATGGCTATAAAAAATAAATCTGCATCGTTTATCCTTTTGATCTTTCATAAAAAAAATTGGTAAAATTCTAACCTTTCATTGAAGTAAAAGAATTGAAAGTGGGGGGGAAATCACATTATAAAAATAAATATTTTTCTCCAAAACACGTTGGCCACAATTATTCATACCCCTAGAATTTTTTTAGAATAAAATATCTATGAAGTATATTCCCATTAATATTTACCTTTTTTAGCACACCAGGGTGACTAAGAACATGAAATTGTCCAGCTATGACTTCTTGTTTCACAGGAGTTTAAATATGAGGAAGCACAAAGGCCAAATTCCCTTAATCATACATCACAATGAATAAAACCACAGAACATGGTTCTGATGTGCATCTAAAGATTGTTGAGCATCACAAAATAGAAAGTGGATGTAAGAAAATAGCTAAAGAATTGAAAAATCCCATTTTGACCATCAGGGCAATAATTAAGAAGTTATAATCAACTAAAGATGTTACGATTCTGCCAGGAAGAGGACGTGTGTCTATATTTTCTTAATTGACGGTGAGGATGAAAGTTTGAGTGGCCAAAGACTCTCCAACGATCACAGATGGAGAATTGCAGAGATTAGTTGAGTTTTGGGGGTCAGAAAGCCTATTAAAAAAAATCAAAAACCCATACATCACCACATGTTGTTTGGGAGGGTTTTAAGAAAAATGCTCCTCGCTCCTCCAAATACAAACTCTAGCATATTCAGTTGTCAGACACGACTGGATCTTCAAACGGCACAGGCTTCTGTGGTCAGATTAAACTAAAAAAAGAGCTTTTTGCCAGCAAACACGCTAGATGGGTTTGGTGCACACAAGGATAAAAAGTACCCCATGTGTACAATTTAATATACCGTTGGATCTTTAATGTTGTGGGCCTATTTTTCTGCTGGAGGTCCTGGACTTCTTATTCAGATACATGGCATTGTGGATTCTATCAAATATCAACAGATAAAAAATCAAAACCTGAGGCCTTCTGCTAGAAATCTTATAATGGGCCGTGGTTGAATCTTCCATCAGGACAGCGATCCAAAACAAACATCAAAATCAACACAAAAATGTGTTAGGGAGCACAAAATGAAGCTTCTGCCATGACCGTCCCAGTTCCCTGACCTGAACCATATAGAAAATGAGTGGGGTGAACTGAAGAGAAGAAGCATAAACATGAATCTGGGAATCTGAAGGATCTGGAGAGATTCTGTATGGAGGAATAGTCTCTGATCTCTTGTCAGGTGTTCTCCAAACTCATCAGGCATTATATGAGAAGACTCAGAGCTGTTATCTTGGCAAAAGGAGATTGCAAAAAGGTATTTAATAAAAGGGTATGAATAATTGTGGCCAACGTGTTTTGGAGAAAAATATTTATTTTATAATGTGATTTCCCCCCCCCCCCCCCCCCCACTTTCAAATCTTTTACTTCAATGAAAGGTTAGGATTTTGCCAATTTTTTGAATGAAAGATCAAAAGGATAAACGATGCAAATTTATTTTTTATAGCCATTTTTTATCATTTTTACCAGGGGTACCATTAATTCTGAGCACCACTGTATAAATACTGTTCGTTTTCTCACACAAACCGCTCGTTTCGTGTCTTACTTAGGCCATCAATGTGTACTTACATTTACAAGTCATTAAACATGTTTAATTTGGACTTCTCTGTGTATGCTCTTTCAGGTGGTGACCATAGACCTGCATTATATGACTGACATACAAGAACGGTTTGACCTAAAAATATCAAAATTAAAACTACTGTGGAAACAAAGACACCTACATCTTGGATGCCCTTAAGGTAAGCTAAAACATACCAAAAATTAATTTCAAAGTGAACTATCCCTTTAAAGTGTAAATTGCAGGTTAACCACCACAATCAATTAATGTGTAAATAAAGTGCTCAATATGTATATATTTAAACATTTCTGTCTTAAAACGCGTTAAAATAACATTTATTGGGGTTTCTTCAAAGGTAGCGTGTTTTTTTACAGTAACTGTGATGACGTCATAACAGGGAGCCGCAACCTATACTCTGCTAGATTACCACTGTTTGTGGCTTGACTATGGAGAACGGGGAGGTGGAAAACCATCAAATTTTTGATGGACCACAGCCTTATAATTTTGAACTTATCAGGCGTGACAGAGGGGAAGAAATTGCCAGAAATCATGGCCCTCAAAGAGTAATTAATGCTTGGTGTGACGAAAATGAGCGGAGGGTTGCTCAGGTGTCCTGGTGAGTAGCTAGAGCTAGCCTGGAGCTAACCCGGATAACATTAGGGAACAAGCCAAAGTCTATTCAAAATCTTGCCGTCATGTAGAATAGCAAGGAGGGACAATGACTGAAGACATTATTTACTATGGTGTTAGTAACGTTAGTCCTAATCAGAGCTGTAGAGATGCACAGACACAATGGCGCTTTTGCTGGCATCTGCTGACAGAACGCGATATATTGCCTCTGCTAAAACGCTACTAATTTGCGATGCTCATTGTCAGAAAGAAACAGAGACAGGTGTGATGCCACCCAATGGAATCAGCAGTGGAGGTGTGCTGCCGTGAGGTGAACGCGAACTTGGGAGTTTAGTGGAGCAGCTCGACCCGCGACCGGCAAATCTGACGTGCCTCACGCAGCATCCTGGTTTTGACGCATGCCCGTTTGTTTTGCGAATAGCTTACTCTAATTTCAGGCAGGATCACGGTCCTCATGAAGCCAGCACACACGTGTGTGTTGTGTTTACAATTGAGTTGAGTTATTTCATTCATCACTGCTGAATCTAAAAAGAAAGCTTGCCGTTAGACGGTAACTCTAGGTTGCTTGCCGCTTGGAGTCCCTGATATGACGTCACGCCCAGCTTAGCGGAAGGGAGGGGGAGTGCTAAAAACCACGGTAAAAATACCAAATTTTCCTATCATATTCAGCATTTTGGTATAAAAAACATACAAAACAATGTTGGGCGGTTCTTACATTTAAGCACATTGCATTATCTCGTAAAAAATTAACCTGCAATTTACACTTTAACTATTTAGGGCTTTGAAGTGCTAGAAAAAGTGTGAAGCACTGAAAAGTGCTTGAATTTCACTCTCAAAAGGTTGTATGAACCCTGAAATAAATAATGCAAAAACATTCGACTATTTCTGCCACAATACCATGGTTACAGTTATTCTTACTACATTAAATCCATGGCGAATGTTGGTGATTTGTGGACTGAAATATCGTCTTTAACTTGTTCAATCAAGGCTCAATTTTTCTTTCACCAGTGTGACCTGTAACAAAATTTAGTCGCACTGGCAGGAAAAAAGTTTGCAAATTGCAATCATTTGGTCACAGTGTGGAGCCCTGTGTTGTCCTCCCAAAGTGACTTAGAAGACAATGCATATGCTGAAAAACTCAAAGACACAGGTGTTCTGACTGAAAATGCACGTATATTTAAAAAATACCATAGCTGTCTGTGTGTGTGTAATGCTGAAGCTTTTACTGTACCTGATACGTAGCTGCTCTCTGTAGTTGCTCAGCTCCTCTCTCCACATGCACTTCTGCACTTTCCACATTAGCCTCTATGCTATCTGTAACCACACACATTTACTTGCATTTAGATTAGAGATTACAAGCCGACAATCTGATGTTAAACAAACATACTCAAGTTTCCATAATTAACATAAAATATATAAGTGCATTTCATAATTCAGATGCTTTGACAGTGGTGCAAACGTGGTTGATGTAAATCAATGAGATCTTTATAAAGTATAAACTACTTGCAAAAAATGCATATAAATATCAGTTGTCACTCTAAATCGCCCAATAATACAGCCGTGGCAGCGGATATTGGCAGGGACACAAATTTTGTGTTTCACAAAGTTTGCTGCTTCAGTTGTTGTGTGTTGATTAACACTGCTTCTAGATTATTGTGCCGAGTGATCAAATGCATTTGAAATAATTGCAAAGAGCTTCATTGTGTGTTGTCAAGGGCCGCAAAGAAGCCATTTCTCTCCAAGAAAAACATCTGGACAGACCGAAATTCAGCAGGAAGTACAAGGATTGGACAGCAGAGGACTGGTGTAAAGTTATTTTCTCTGATGAAGCCTCCTTCCTATTGTTTGGGACATCTGGAAAATCTGTGAATGCTACCATGAGTCCTGTGTCGTGCCAACAGTGAAACACCCCAAGACCATCCATGTGTGGGGTTGCTTTTCATCCAAGACAGTGGGCGCACTCACAATTCTGCCCAAAAACAGTGCCATGAATAAAGAATGGTATCAAAACGTCCTGCAAGAGTAACTTCTCCTAATGACCCAGGAGCAATTTTGTGATGATCCATGCATTTTCCAGCATGATGGAGCATATCACAAGGCAAGAGTTGGCTCGGAGATCATTACATTGAAATTTTGGATCCGTGGCCAGGCAACTCCCCTAATCTTAATCCCACAGAGAACCTGTGGTCAGTCCTGAAAAAGGCGAGCGGACAAGCAGAAGTCCACAAACTTGAAGCACTAATAAGGTAAGAATGCATCACCATCAGTCAGGATTTGACATATAAGCTGATTTCCAGCATGCCAGAGCAAATAGCAGAGGTTATTAAGCAGAAGGATCAACACTGTAAATATTGACTGTAAATACATTGCATATATTGAATATTTTTGCAAAGAAAAAGAACTTACAAAATGCTTATTGTTTTCCAGTAGGCTATACCTTAGAAACATGTGAAAAAATGATCTACAAATACTGAAGAAGCAATCTTTGCGAAACACAAAAATTTATGTCACTGCCAATACTTCTGGCCATGGCTGTATGTCTTGTAAGATGATAGTAAGATGATATTTAATAACTTTGTTTTATGATCATAGCTCAGGTTTTATTGTAAGGGTCAAAACATAATCTAATGATGATAGAGATATGCACAAATTAAGATTCCTCAAAAGCCTGATGTATCATATTTAATACTCACATTTTAACATGCTTTTTCTATAACAATCCAGTAAGCGTTCATCTTGACATATTACTAACAATATAAAGGTTATTCTTACATAAAAATTTTAGATTTCACAGCAAAAATTTGTCTCACAATCTAGGGAGGGAATCATTTTTAGAAATATACTAAAAAGACTATTACTTCCTAAAAAAAAGTATAAATATCAATCAGATGACAGAAGGCATTTAGTAGATTGTGTACAAGTACAACAAGTTTTTCCAGCAAAGTTGATCATGTGCATAAATTAGAGGCCTTAGAAATGTATAGGTTTAACCTGTTGAATTCACAACAAATTGCACTGCTAATATCCTAAAAGTTCTCTCATCATTTAATCACCATCATGTCATTCCAAACCCATGTCTGACACTTTTATGGTGCTTTTGCATCCTTGGGACAAAACAGCCAATAAATTGATCAAAAATTCACCTTTTGGTGTAATGTAATAGTCATACAGGTTGTGTGATTAATACATGAATAAATGACAGAATTTTCATTTTTGTTTGAAAATGTTGTTACAGCAGTGTGCAGAAGTATAGATTAAAGACAGACTGTACTCACCTATCATTTCACCCTGATCATGGATCATCACAGCAAGATCCTTGAAAATCTGATTCACATCCAAAATGTCTGACTGCAATAACAGACGAGGTAATGAGCAAATTACAGATGACTGCACAAACACGTAACTCAATACAACAAAAAAAAAAACTTAATGTTAACAGCAGGTGTAAACAGGGTAAATGTAGTGTATAATGACATCTACAGATTGTCCAAGTGTCTTAAGAGGTTAGTTTGCATATATATGAGCAGCATCTTTAGTTTTAAACTGACACACTGAATAGGCAAAAAAGAGGAAACTAACCTCAAGTTGTCGAATGGCAGTTTCTCTTTCTTTAATGAGCTCAAGGTCCTCCTCTGTTATGGCCACTTCTTCTGTCTGAATGGTGGTCTTACCCCAGTCATCATTACTACACAAACACACAATGTTTTCAACTGCAATGCTTTGACTCAGTGCTGGGAGCTCATAATCAGGGAATATCTGAGACATACTTATCAAAGGAGACGAGCTGCTCTTCATGACCTCCATCTTCAGCCTAAAGTAAATCACAAGAACACTTTAATATTTTAAACATTAATAACATATGTCAGCATCAGCAACTCATTTTACTAACTGAGTCAGCATATTCTGCACACACAAAAAAGGGCAGAATTATTTGTTTTCCACTGGGTATTGTTTGAATGGTGTAAAGTAGGTACCATACCACTATGAATGATTTCACAATGTTTGATCTCAAATATTATAATTCATTTAGTAAAAGACTTTCTACAAATGATCCATTTCAATAAAACATTTGTGTGTAGGGCAAGAAATTAGCTTTTTCAATAAGGAGCAATATTTGCCCCTTGAGATTGATTTCTAGGGCCCTTTTCTACCTTTGTAAGGTGATTTCTATGATTATGTTCTGCTCTTGTTCATTTTGATGACATTTTTGCCCTGAGCCCCTGTTCATTTCCAACCCTGTTGTAAGGTATTTTTGGGTTCAAGTTATAAACATTCGAACGTCAGGCTCTATTGCAAACAAATCTAAATGTAGTCGAGCCTTGTGCGATTCACATGTGGAGCAGTGTTTGCATGGCGATCATGAATGACACAGTGCTACCTATGGAGACATTTCACAAGGTTTTGGATCGGAGCTAATGTGGAAACATTATTCTTAAAGGACTGATAAGTATATCTTACAGAGAGGCGAGACCCAGCTCGGGCTCTGGCCACCGACTCCTTCTCTTTCTCCGCGGCTCGGCGCTGCACTGCTTGGAAGTTGTTGAGAGCAGCGGAGAAATCATTCATCAGCCGTTCCTTCTGGATTTTCTGCTGTCTCTATATAAAGATGAAAACTAATGATTTTAACCAAACGATTCAGAAAATAGGTTATTCAACACTACCTTTAACTGATCTACTTATTTTAATTTTCATTTCCTTTTCAAGCTTAATGTAAACATTACTCTGGAGGTTAAAATGAGAGCCTGCACATACAAACTCACCTGTTCAGACAGGGAGACAGGTAGAGAGTGTGCGCCAAGGTCTTTCAGGTGTTTGTTGGTCTCTTTGGCCAGCTGGTTTGTGTAGTGCTGCACCTGCTGACTGTATACAAATCACAAATACTGAGAATACAAGTGCACAAGAGGAACAGGAAGTGCCAGCTAGAATTAAATCAAGAGTTAAACACTCACAGTCTCTCACGCAGTTCACCGGTGTCTTGTTTTGTTCCCAGTTGGTTTACCATGCTCTTGATTTGAGCCGCTAATGTAGAAAACACAAAGTTACTCGAAAATCAGGCTGTGTAGAGTGAATGCAGGTCTCTCACAGAAGACAAAGAGTGACAATAGTGTGAATCTATTTAACAAATGTATAAATCATATTTTCACATCAAAACAGAAATACAAAACAGGAAGAAATATTATTTTGTGCATGGAGAAAAGTAAAAGCAAAATACAAAATACAAATGAGTCCAACAGTCCCAAAAAATCTAATCAAATTTAATTCCCAATTTTAAAAAGAAAACAAATAATTTTGAAATTCTTAATAAAAACAATCATATCAAGAGTTCAGATATTATTCAAGAATGACTTACACTGTCATTCAAAAGTTTTTTTTAATAAAAAGTCAGTGAACTGTAAATACTTCAAAAGTGACAGTAACATTTATAATGCATTTACTTTGTAAGACTGGCTGATGATAATTCAGCTTTGACATTGCAAGAATAAATTACATTTTAAAATATATTCATATAGAAATAAATAATTTAAAATTGTAATTATGTTTTACAATATTACTTTTCTTTTAAGTTTTTATCAAATAAATGCCTTGGTAAGCAAAAGACTTCTTTTAAAAAAAATAGTGTTATTTCAATTTCATAACCATCTCGAAGCTGTATAACTTGGTTATACATTGATCAGAATTCTTTATTGAACATATTTTTTAAATCCCAATGGAGAAATTGACTGAGAGAATGGCAAAGAAGTGGCACTGAAAAGGTGCACAGTTAGCACAAAATAATTTCATAAATATGAAGCCAAAAATATGAAGGGTCCTACAAACATGCGTTCTTTCTTTATATAATTTATATTTGTATTTTTTTTTTACTTTTGATTTGAGAAAAAAATATTACCCAACATGTGAAAGGAATTCATGTCAGACAATTCAGAAAGTTATTTTCCACTTAATTTCCATTCTCATTCTTAAGCCAGGGACACCCCAAGCCGATGGTCAGCCGTCGGGCCATTTTTGAGCATCGGCCCGACTTAGTTTTTTGCTTTCTGCACTGTTTTTCCATGTAGAATTGGAGTCAGTGAGAGAGAGAACTCTGATTGGCTGTTCAGTTTAGCGAACGAATCAGTGCACAAGAATGAGAGAAAAAGTGATGAAATCATGACGGCACACAGAAGGCTGGTCTAATTTTAAGTCATCTTACCTGAGCATTTCAATGCGCAAATATTTTCATAATAACATGAGCGGAGTGAGCAAGCACTGCTTTGTTTATGGTTTGGTTTGTATACCTGCAGTCCTAGTTTCGTTTTCCCCTTTTTGACTGAAGAATATATAGACCAATATATCTGCTCAAATAGACAGTTATCTCCTTTACACGCAGGCGCAGAACGTGTGTGCAAGCTGAGTCGGCTGTAGTCCTTTCGGTATGTTCAAGCACAGATTTTTTGCCCTGACGCAGGCAGGCGACAACACAGTCGGCTTTCATCAGCGGTTTGGTGTGTCCCTACCTTTATACGCAACATGTATCCTTTAACGGTTTTATGCAGACCTTAATCATCATGAACCTTTCACTATGTTGTCAAATTTATCTGATATACTCCCTGGTAGTATCTTTAGATTAATTGCTACTAACTAACCTTCAGATCAACATCACACAGTAATAAGCGACACTGATCCAGCAATCTCCAGACACTCACTGTTCTGTGTGATCTTTTGAATGTTGGAGCTGCATGTCTGAATGAGGCTGATGAAGTCTTTTGGTGGGACACGCTGCTCTGTCCTTCCATACGACATGACTGCAGGATATTCTGCTGGCTCCGATGGATGTCTCGGGAGAAAGGGCGGATGAAACTACAGCAGGAAGTATATGTCAGTGCCTAAAAATGCTGCGGACAGAGAAACAGCAATTATAACATTGCACGCTATAATAATGCCTTATTGCAGCCACCTTGTGCCTTTAAATAGTATAAGGAACAGTGTGTAATGTCACCTTACATGCTCGGTGGCAGTGATAAGAATAGTTAACCAGATAAAACACATGATATTAAACAGCCCAGATCACAGTACGAGTGTGTACTTTAAAGCTTACAATGCAAACTGTAGTACATACTGCCTGAATAACTTTCGCCTGCAGTTTTCAACTAAAGGTTGTTGAAGTATTAAATTAACAGTTTCACACATGAAATACATTAATGATTAAGGATGAAACAGTTACTGGTTTTGATGAAAAAACTTGAAAAAAAAACCCAGTGGTTAGTATTATCCGTGCCTATTTTAATTATCATTAAAACCGTATTTGATTTCCACAATTTGAAAAAAATCACAGTAATACTTTTTACATTTTGTTTTGTTACAACCTCTACAACTTTACAACTCTACAACTTGCTTTACAAGCAAGTGCTGAGGAAAATTATATGAATGTTTTCTGTTTTTTTCTTCAAAAGGTTTTTGTTCAGACCAATGCGAAAACCGGGCTAAAATTTGATCAAAGATAAAATACTTTTAATAATTTGTCATACCTTTTCTTTAAAAAAGTTTAAAGGCTGGAATGGTTTTATATAAATTGTCACTTTTTTAAACATGTAGTATGTTAATACTGAAGTAATAATACTGTGATCATTTTTGACTCCATCATCATGATATTAAATTTTCATAGTTTCCTCTCAAAACATGATTTAGACACAATGTAACGTTAGTGTTAAACTGCTTAGCTACTCATATTGCAGATTCAACAAGTATGTTTCACCAGTATCACACTCAGTTTAGTTAAACATGGGTTAAAAGTCCAATTAATTCATTATTTTGGGCAGATGAGTAACGTTACGTTAATTTATGAACGATTAAATACTTAAATAAGATCATATGTAAATGACCAGAATAATATTACATAGAACACTTAAAGAGGCGGTACTAACAATTAATGGTAATTTACGTTATTTTACTAGTATATGTTTTGTTTACTTATTTTCAGGTGAACATAAAACGGTTAAAGAGAAACTGACACCAGAACAGTGAAAGCTAAGCTGGTTAGCTAACTAACTAAAACACTTTTAATGACGTAAAACACCGCTGGAAACTTTTGTTACATGATAAAATTATTAGGCTTTACTTATAAAAAGTCAACAGACTGATTGACTCTTAAATACCACAGAAAACTACAATTCAAAACAAAAACCCGTTAAAACACAAAACAACACCCTAGTAGTATTAGCATATACTGACACAAAAACATAATAATGCTGCATTATGCCATCCGCGTTTAGCCTGGTCTGACATCTAAAGACGTTTTCATGTCCATTCCGAACATATATTAAACCAGTCATTGCGTTGTTTTTATTAATTCTGCGGAATACATATAATGATCTTACTTGATTCAGGGCCGCTCCTTACTCGGGACTTCCGGTCTGATGCACTTTGTACTTCCGCTAAGGGGCAGAGCCTTCAAGAGCACGTGATAGCACCATAGACATATATCTATGGATAGCACAACTGGGTACACACACACACAAATGTCCTACTAGACTTATTTAAACAAATAAACAGTAAATAGCTGACCTCTAAACTAATACAAACTATGTACAAGTCTTTTTCAAATCTCTTCAAATTTATATAAACTACCTTATTTTATAGAATCTTTAATCATTATTTATTACTAATGATACTTTATCGTTGATATTTTATCAATCTCTCTTTTTTTTTCTTGTAGCCTAGGCATTACATGTTGTTGTTTTTTTTGTATATGCTGTACTTAAGCTTAAATAAAAATAAAGTCAGTGATTGAGTAAAAAAAAAATCAACATTTGGTGCCAAATTAGCAAACCCCTATTGGGTTATTATTGGATTTATTTGGATTCGGTATATGCATAAAGCTAGATGGATAAAATATGTAATACCTTAACCATATTTTCATGGAAAAACCAGACATTGGCGTTTAAACCAAAACTCATTTCAGTTATTTATTTTACTAAACTTACTGTTTATTGTACACTTCCAAACAAAAGAACATGGCAAAACAAACAAACCTGAATTCATTTCATTAATACACTTCTACAGTGACAATATAAATCAGATACAGTGCTGCAAAAGCTGCATTCTTAAAAAAAAAAAATCAACTGTTATTTTAATTAATCTTTATCCTCAGTTACCTTAATAACGGATTCTTTGTAATATAAACAAACAGTAAATGTGAACAAACAAGAGTATATATACTCAGTCCATATCCTCATGTTGATAAATTGGTTCTGGTAGGTAACAGGTAACACTACAGGTGACCCCGTCCCATGATTCAGGAGGCTGGAAGAAACAACCCATCAGAGCACTGTAAAGTTCCTCACTCTGGTCCATAAATCTCTCATTTGCCTCCATCACATTTATCTCAGAGTCTGGATCTAGAACACAGAGAAACAAGATGCAAGTGTAATACACCCCATGTGGTGGAATAAAGGCATTCATAAAGTGTAAACTGTCATTTGTATGACATCGGGTTACAGTTAAAAGCTGTGATTAGAGCTTTTGTGGAATGTTGAATCCAAAGAGTAAAAAAAATAAAAAAGGTTGGGTAACATGTCCAACATGAAAATAAACACTTACACTCTAGGTCATCATCTTCCATCTCTTCACCCTGTGATTACAAAAACAAATTTATTAGACACTAAGGCTAACAAAAACTTAATATAACTTATACAATCAATATACAATCTGATAAACAAGCACCGCTGACAGTAATAGGAATATAATTTAATCTGCACTTAATAAAATGTAGCTGATTGGTTCCGGCATATTTGGCATGTCCTGAAAAATCGTGTACAAATTAAATCACATCTACTGTACCTGTAGGATGTTTTGGGAAGGGTTTAAGTAGCTGTAATCATAGTTCCAGTCATATGTAGACGAGTAGCTGGAGTACCCTGGGTAATAGTACTGGTTCAGATAGGAGTTATGGATATTATAGCTGTCTGCATGGAATTGCTTATTTTGGTTCTCAGACGACTCTTTCTTCTTCCTAGAAGAGGGAAGGATTAGAAACATTAATGTTTTTTGTGATAACAGCATTGTTTATACACTATACAGTACTTGAGATTAGATCAAAACACTAACTAAAAAACGTATTTACATTAACGGATGTTACCTTACTACACTTTACACTGAGTAATGCTTATTTTCATATACCATTCAAAAGTCTTACGTTCATAGAGGCTCGATCAAAAATACAGTAATATTGTGAAATATTGTTAACATTTTAAACACCTGTTTTCTATTGTAATAATAATATATTTAAATGTATTCTTATAATGGCAAAGCTGAATTTTCGGCATCATTACTCCAGTATTCAGTGACACATGATCCTTCAGAAATCATACTAATATGATGATTTGATGCTCAAGAATTATATCGTACTATTATCAATGTGTAAAAGAGAATTTTTTATTTTTTTTTTTGTAAACCGTGATACATTTTTGACGAGCAGAAAGGTAAAAAAAACGGCATTTAATTGAAATAGAAATATTTTGTAACATTATACTGTAAATGTCTTTACTGTTACTTTTGAGGAATTTGATGTGTCCTTGCTGAATAAAAATTAAAACAAAATCTTTAAACAAAAATCTTACTGACCTCAAACTTTTAAACAACAGTGTGTTTTTTTTATTAGAAGCAAAGATTGTGTCCAGATTAACAAGGAAATAAAAACAAATCCAACCTCATCACATCATTTCCTATCATAACAAATACTCACAGTTTATTTGCAGCCAGACTGAGGCGTAAATGCTTCTTCCCGAGTCCAGACGCACCCTGGAGTTTTGCCAGAGCCTGTCTCTGCTCTCTCTCACTCTCAAAGCTCACAAAGCCACAGCACCTACAAAACAACAGGAATCAGCAGAAGGAAATGAAGAGGAAAACGTTTGACAGGAACTTATCCATCAGGTCTCACTTTGAGTATCCATTGCTGTCCAGAACTATCTTCCCATTGCAGCAGGAAGAAAAATGAACATTAAAGAACTCGTACAACATGCCATCATCCACGTCTGGGGTGAGATCCGACACAAAGAGGGAGAAAGTAGAGCTGCGGGGAACAGCAGTAAGACAAGCTGAGAGCATGTTTTAATGAATCGCATTGAGTTTATTAACTTTCACTTAATCGTCTGAACTCTATTTTCACGGATTGATGGTCTATTGTTGGCCACTTTGTCCCTGCACTGGACACTGACTTTGATATTCCTGAGAACTGTAAATGAACTGTAAACCCCAAGATACTTCAGGGATCATATAATCTATTACACAGCTATTATTTTGCTTTGAATTTGCAAATAATAAAAAGCACAAAAAATAAAACTAAACTATAAATACTAAACTACAGACTATATATAGCTTTTAGAAGCTGCATGTCAGGTTTGCACAGAATTACTGTTAATTCTGAAATTAATTAATACTGTTAATTCTGTTTGTAGGTTTATTGAAGCTGATTTTGTTTGTAATTATATATATTTCATCCAAGCCTTCTTTCTGTCCACACAGGATCTTCTTTGAATAGTTATTTGCTTGCAGCACTATATTGCACCAGTCATTTAAAAAATAAAAAAGCAACACATTGTACGGTAGTCCACTCATAAAAAGGAACAAAAGCATTTCTTACCAGCTTTCACCATGTTTCCCATAAGTGGAACGACTCAACTTGAATCTCTTTGGCTGTAAAGATTGCATTTTAATTGAAGGTTATGATAGAACAGTTTAACATTTTTAATTGATGAAATGTTCTGCAGTCTCATATTTTACAATAATGAACTGGTCATCACAGCAAGTGAGAATAAATTGTGAATGATTACAGGAGTGGCACCAGGCAACGGTTTTCCATTCACTTTGCAGAGGCATCTCTCTACTGATGTCTTATCTCTCAGCTCCACAAAGCCATATCCTGCCATTTTCCTGGAGAGATCAACAACATCCTGACACTTAATGATTGACAGACAGACAGACAGACAGACAGATAGATAGATAGATAGATAGATAGATAGATAGATAGATAGATAGATAGATAGATAGATAGATAGATAGATAGATAGATAGATAGATAGATAGATAGATAGATAGAAGATAGATAGAAGACAGACAGACAGACAGACAGACAGACAGACAGACAGACAGACAGACAGACAGACAGACAGACAGACAGACAGACAGACAGACAGACAGACAGACAGACAGACAGAAGATAGATAGATAGATAGATAGATAGATAGATAGATAGATAGATTTACCCTGTTATTTTGTCTCGGATCAGTCTGACTCCCAGCACTGTTTCTCCCATATGAGCAAAAGCTTTGTATATGAACTCTTCATCCATGTAGGACTCCAGCTATCAACACAGACATCACGAACTTTACAGCCAGATACTTTTACAAACTGTAAACACGCAATAGAACACTTATACAGAGAGATGTTATATTTGTTGAACTCACGTTGCCCATCCAGAGGCTGTGCATTTTGCGTTCGTGTAAATTTTGCTGTTCCTATTGTTTTTTTCCTAAAGTGTGTTTACATTACCGTAGAATTATTGCATTTTTATTTCCAAACAGTCGCTTCTTTCTTTCTTTCTGAAGTAAGTTAAACCCAGGTTGAGTTACTCGCAGCACGTGCACATGTTTATAAAGAAGTTAGGATGTTGTCCGACGGCGCCATCTAGAAACGAGAACCAGAATAGGGTAAGTATTGTATTGAGTGAGAGACATATTTTCGAATTTGAAGTTAGAGGTATTGGAATCAGACTCTGTTTTTTTTTTTTTTTCATAATACCGGTATGCATTTTTCGTTGAACTTGAACGCAGTACGCACATATGCGACATTCACGCCCCGCCCTACTTCATGTGACTGGCTGGCTGATCGACAAAGCCCGGGAAAAGACTAAATAAACATAAAAGCTGAGAAGCGTAAAAAAGAAAAAGCCCCAGATGAATTCTGTGCATCACTTTCAGGTATGTTCACAATGTTCAGCTATTGAAGGAAGTGAGATTCTACCGCATTTGCCTGAATTAATATGTAATCTTTGTCATGCACTTTCAATTAGTATTGTGCTATTTATTGCGGTTTGAACCATATGGTAAATTATTTGGGGTGTCTGTCACGAAAACTCGATTTAAAAAATACCGGAAGTCTGTAATATATGTAATAGGCTACATAAGTTGATTGTTTATATTATATTACAAATATATTTATATTATTTATACCACTTTATATTGCCTCATTGTTATTATATGCATTGTAAGTAATTTAAAAGGCTGTTGTTCAACAAATAGGTCTATTTTTATTAAGTAAAGTAAAGTAAAGTAAAAAACCCCTGGGATGAATTGAGTCCTCTCTTTCCCTTCCCCTTTCTAACTGTGACTGACTGTAGTGAAACGAAAACACTTGTGTTGCTCCCTGAAGTAGTGGTTCCAGAACTGGTGGTTCTTCTCTCACTCTTCAATCTGACTATCAAATTTAAATACTACTCATGGAACAGCATCTCCGCCAGATGAAGACTCGGCTCTGGGTCGCTCTTCAGGCAACCCCGAATAAAACCGCAGCATTCTGTGCAGAAAGATGGGAGAGATGTATGATTAGTATTGCCTTCAACTTCATACCTGCTCTCTAAACTGTAAATCTGTGAAAGATTCCTGCATTAACGCCATCTTTTATAAAACTTTGTATGATTATGAATTGAAATTGTCCTTTTGAAGTCCTAATGAAGTTCTTACCATCTGAGAAGCCTGACTGGAACCATACATCAGCGGCCATCAAACTGATATTGCTGCTGTCTGAGAAAAGGCTGGTGATCATAGCAAACAGCAGCAGTTTATGTCAAAAACTTATCTGAAAGAGCTTTAGCAGAATGCGTTTTCAGGCCTGAAAACACAAGGTGCGCTGCACTGCCTTTTTTTTGGTTGACTTTGTTGCTAGGCAAACACCAAAACAGCTGTCCTGTCAGTCTAATCAAGGATTACAGCACGAGTGCACATAGGGACAAGCAGAGGGCGCTTGCTCTGACCTTGATCGAGGGTGAGAGGTGAAAACACACAGAAGACAGGGAAACAGAGATCCGTGTGCGTACATGAGACCCTCAGAAAGAGGAGACCCCACAGGGAGTACCACCACTTGGTCCAGGAGCTTCGACTCGATGATGGTCGGTTCAAGGCTTAGTTTAGGATGAGTCGGGGCCAGTTTGACAACCTGCTATTAATCGTAGGGCCTAGCACCACAAAAATGACTACCAACTACAGGGAGTCCATTGGCCCTGCCGAGCGGCTGAGCATTTGTTAACGGTAAGTAATGTGTTGGTTGTAAAGATGTAACAGTAGTTCATTTTAATTACTAGTCTATATCCTGCTGTGTAGTTTAACCTGTGATCGTACAGCATAATTTATTAGTTCATTTTTAGTAATATATTTTGTATCAGTACTCAAAATTCTTAAAAGTATCAGACAAATGTAGAAAAAGTAAAAAGCACAGTATTTAACTCTGAAATTATGCATAGACACACCTAGATCTCAAGTCAGGCTGCAATTATATGCAATTATTAGTCTACCCAGGGCTGGTGCTTTGTATGAACCGATACCTGGAAAGTCTGAAAATTAAGTGTAGGCTCTTGCACTACCCACTGTAACTCCCTTTTATATTACAGATTTCTAGCTACTGGAGATTCGTACACAACAATTGCATACAGGGTTTAATTCTCTACCGCGGTGGGCATTGTAAAAGAGGTGTGTGAGGCAATCTGGTCATGTATGGTTGGATAATACATGCCATTTCCTGGAACGGAGGAGTGGAAGGCCATTGTGGAGGACTTTACAAAAATTATGGAATTTTCCAAATTGTGTTGGAGCAATTGACGGTAAACGCATCACAATCTAAGCCCCAGCAAATAGTGGCTCCCAGTTGCAAAACTACAAAGCCTCCTTCTCCTTCTTGTGATCCTTGCTGTGGTGGATGCCAGATATCGCTTCAGGATGATTGATGTGGGAGCATATGGCAAGAGCAGTGATGGAGGTACGCTTTCCTCATCAGTCTTTGGCCAAGCACGTCATGACTCTTTCGACCTCCCACCAGATGCACCTCTTGCTGACATGCAACATGCATTTTGCACAACTTCACTGCTGATGAAGAGGACCCAAGCAGCACAGCCTTGTGCACTGAGCCATCAGCTGGGATGCCCAGGGTATCACCCAGGTTGGCAGCAACCACGCCAAAGTACTTGGCACTTTTACATTAAACTAAAGAATTACCACGTCACGGAATAAAGTCACCAATTTGTTTTATAATGTGTGATGGTGTTGTGGGCTTTTTTAGATTGTGTGTAATTAAGATACTTTTTTGATGTACACAGCTCAAGTCATGAAAACATATGATTCATAGTGCTGTGAATCGATAGATTAATCCAAAAAAAATCTGTGATTTAATCGCGATTAAAAACACTTATGTTTTTAATATATTTTATAATGTAATAATTTCACAGTTAAATGGATAGTTAATTAGCCGGTGATTTACTCACCCTGAAACCATCCGAGGTGTATATGACATTCTTCTTTCAGATGAATAATAATCAGAGATATTTAAAAAAAAAAAATGTCCTGGCTCTTCCAAGCCTGATAATGGGAGTGAATGGCTGTTTGACTTTAGAAGTCCATTAAAGCACATCTATTCATGATTAAAGTGCTCGACACGGCTCTGCGGGGGTTAATAAAGGTTTTCTGAAGTGAAGCAATGCGTTCATGTAAGAAAAATATAAACTGTATTTTCTTCACAACTAGCATGAAGACTTGTTGGGGTTTTGGCAAATACTTCTAAAGATTGTCAGAAACATTCAATTTGAAAATGTAATGTGTCTGACCATTTTTTGAAGTATGTGATCATCTTTCAGCTTTAAAATGTCCTATTCCATATTCTATGTCTATTTGTTTTTTGGCTCAATAAAATTTGTTCACTGCCCATTGGAAGAAAGTGGAAAAGTGGTTGTATTTCCTTTCAGAACCACATGAGGGCGACAGACACCGCTTTCATCTTAAATTCAGATGAACGTAGCGACAACCCCTACTAACCTCAAAACATGCTGGAAATACATGGATTTTGCTCGTGTTAAAATAAAGGGACTGTAAAGTTCGACGAAAAATTGTTCTTAAAGCAAAAACAAATAACTTTTAAATGTTGAAATTAAACCACATGTGGCTACATTTTGAGAGTTACGTCTTGACATCTATTTTTTTGGATAAAGAAACAGCAGAGAAAGGCAGTACAGCTTTGAGTAACTAGATAGCTTTGGATAACTGTTTTAGGCTACTAGATGTTGCATCTATCATGTTGACAGATTATAAAACTTCAAAGGAACCATATATATACAAACTTTGTTCAATTTAAGACATTTTCCTATTTTATAACAGATTTTACATCTCAAAGTTACATTTAATATCCACAAATATGTGAATCTCACATAATTCTTATAGGCCTTCTCATGCGACTTCATGTAGTGAGAGTGCAGAGCTGATAGTAGTGGAGATGAATAATTAACTGCAGCTCCCTGATCATGTATCAATATCCTCCCTTCAGGCTCAGGTTCAAAGATTATATGCAAGTACAAGCAAATCATGTAGAGTGCAGCAGTATAAGACTCTTTTTAATGTCAGTCTTCATTGTAAGTCAGTCTTTCTAATGAATTATTGGGTTGTATGGTACTATATGGTACATGGTACACTACACTGAGCAATGCTGGTATTTCTTCATTCATGTCTTCAGTCCTAATCATGCATGATTTAAAATGATTCAACGAGCGAGAGTAAGCAAGAACATCTGAGTTCACCTGCTCAATGCCTAAAATGTCCTTCTATTAGTGACCTAAAAATGATAATGATTGTTCCATAATATGTTCTCTCTTCACCTAAAATACTGACATAAACACTAAATCGAAAATTCAATTAACACTCATCTAACCAACTGTATGTTAATTTGATTACCATGAAAATATTGCTAATTATGAACATTTCTGCTTTTCCTGCAGTTTTAGACAAATGTCTGCCAAATAAATAAATGTGAAAATGCCAGGAATATGGGGAAAAAATATATTTAAAAAAGTTTTTTTTGCACTTTTTATTTGACCCATACATCACAATTTCACCATCTTCTTGGAAGACAACAACATTTCTTTCCCTAATTATCATTATTTTATTTTGGCCAAAAATGGCGTTGGTCCAATAGCAAAGCAGTACAGCACAAAGAGACCACAAGAAATCGTTACAAACACGACAGAGGAAGATTCACAATCATTTTATGAGCCAGCTGTCTGTGCGAGCAGGTCCCACATCCTCGGTATATGAACAATAGTGGCATACACTGTAAATATGACTATAAGACTAACTGGAAGCAGCAGACATTACGGATGCCAGATGAAATTAATTAGTAAGATGTGGGACCACGACTCATCAAGATTGTAAGACTGTGCCAAGTATACAGTATAAATTAAGTACCAGTATGGCCAACATAACACGCTAGAGCCTAACTTGCTGGAAATGTCAATGCTACAACCTCTAAAGAACTCATTTGATAGACACTTGATAGAAGAGCATGTACATGTGAACTATGCCGCATGGACTGATTCTGCTACTAGATGATGAATTTCGTGGTTGCAGCTGAAGTACTGAGCTAATTAAAAGCATAGGGAATGTTTGCATTGCTGATCACAGAAACACCAACATTTAGTGTTTTACCAGTATTAAATGAGATGAAATTCTGTGGTATAACAGGAATGTGTTGGAGTTCTCAGTATTCCTTTTTCTTCTAGTATCATTGCATCTTAGGAAACTTAAGAATGTGTCTGGGTCATATATTTCACAGAAAAATCAAAAGGAGCTAATTATATTTTGCATCATGAAGCCTACTTGTTCTTCCATTTTGACATCATTTTCACAGCAATTTAGCACAATTATCATTATAGAAATGCAAAAAACAATGAATGTAAATTATTTAAATTTAAGTGTTTAAACAATGGTATGTCTATTAACTGTATTTGTCGTTAAAATCATAACTGATTTGCATAAAATCATTTTGACAAAAACACTCTTGATAAAACTATATGCACTTATGTTAGAGATAATTGTGTTTAACTGTGATGAAAGTAATATCACAAAGTAAAAAAAACTTTCATTTCCTAATGCAAAATATGATTTCTTATGACCAAGACATGTTATCGTGCGATTCATCCTTTTGCTGTAAATCGGTGGATTTTATCATTCTCCGATATTTAACTAATAAACTAATGTTTGACTCTAAACTAATGTTTGTGTTTGTAACCACAGCTCAAGTTATGTTGTCAGAGGATAGAGGAATATGCTTGAATGGGAAAAACCCATCCAGAAATATATTGGCACAGTTTAACGCAATGGAATTTTTTTCGATCCCTGAATTTGGGAATGTTAAATGGAAATCTGAGAGCATAGATGTGGCTTTGCTAAACCAAAGCAGTGAGGTTAATATAATCCAATAAAGCCAGTTCACATCATGTTGGAAATTAGGGTGTGTTTCTAAGGTACCAACACAATAAAATTTCAGCCTACGAATAGTTAACCATTTCCAAATGATTTATCAGTACAATAGATGGGAATATATGAAGGCCATCTATGCAAATTGGCAAAGTGATTCAATTACTGGAACCAAAGGAATTCTTGTATTTCTTGGACTGTGAATTAGTGTAATCTGGAATAAACATGGGGTTGCAGCCCAGATTAGTTGACCTAATTACAACACATCCAAGCACTCTGATCCAAACCAGATTAAGACAAATTAGTGGCGTTTAAGCGTCGGAACCAAAGAGGACACAAGACAGGAAATAAACAAGATCATCAAAACAAAAGCACAAAGGTGTAAATGAGTGACCGTGTCTCAGATTGAGGGTAAATTATCAGAGTGAATATGTGCTTTTCTGTTGATTGTTTTTGGCATGTGGCATGGCATTGAGACATATAAGGCAGGCACCGCCAGCGGAGCAGAGGGGAACAGGCAGGCCTCCCTTTGGGAATGTGGACATGGACCAGGGAAGAGAAGAGGATGTTGGATGCTACCAGGTTTGGCTCTCATGCAATCTTCAGAAACTGATCCACTGTATCTGCCTCCACCGCCTCAGAAAACATCTCGTAGTTCTGAAAGAAAGAGAAACACTTCTGAAACTACATTAATTCTCAATAAGACATATTGTATAAAATAAATACATTATATTTAAAGGGATAGTTCACCCAAGAATGAAAATCCTGTCATCACTTACTCTTGAATTTTTTCCAAACATGTATGACATTCTCTCTTCTGTAGAACATAAAATAAGATATTTTAAAGAACTCTATATAAAAACGAAATTTTTTAGTTCCCATTGCACGGATTAAAAAAAAAAGGAAGACAATGGGAACCAAAATAATTTGGTTATCAACATTCTTCAAAATATCTTCTTTTGTGCTCAGAGGAAGAAAGTCATACAGGTTTGGAACGACATAAGGGTGAGCAAATGATGACAGAAATCTGACAGAATGACATTTTTGGGTGGACCATTAAATAAACTACATTAGAAAGACAACATTAAAGGCACACAGCGGACTTTGTCATGTATCCATGACACTGATAGCAGCGGACACGAGCGCTCGTGTTGAGTTCAAAAACACATTTTAGCGCTAGATCTCTTATTTAAAGGCACACTATGCAAGATTTGTACCTTAATATAACAGCTTCAAAGGGGTATCAGGCCGTGAGTGCAGAGACGCTCTGCGTGAGTGGTATTTGCGACAGTAACGTTAAATACAAGCACTCCACAGAATTCCTGCATAGTGTGCCTTTAAAGGAATAGTTAAAAATTTGAATTCTGACATTATTCACTGAAAATGTGATGCTTCACTGTTGCATTCAGATTTGTGTTTACTGGCAGAATTTCAGTAAATAATGATTGTATTTTGGTCTGTTAGTCACACAAACCAGTCATATGGCTTCAAAAGACTAGAATGGACTAGTTTTATGGTACTTCTGTTTCCATTTCCCATTTATTTTAATATGGGAGAAAATGGCCAAAATAATGTTCAAAGACACACCCTCATGAGGGTTTGACAAGAGGGTGAGGAAATTATGACAGAATTTTTATTTTCAGGGAACTATTCCTTTCGAGTACTAAATTCAAACTATAAAACACCCTGTTGCCAGTCCTCCTTACCCCACAGTACTGGTCTTCATTAAATATCTGAGGTGGGATTGCTGTGGGGTTGCCTGATTTACTCCTCATCTCATCCCGAACTGCACCGCCCACCGAGATGTCAATCAACTCATACTTGATGCTCTTACTGTCCAGAATACGCATAACCTCCGCCTGCTGAGACTTGACCTGAGAAACAATGAGAACTACCACAGTCAAGCAGTAAATAACTGTACAGTCTCTTTCCTGGGCTTATTTGTTTATTTGCTTATTTGAACCTTGCTGTTGTCTGATTTGCATTTTTCAAGCCACCACTAGAATCATTCAGATTTAGCTCAAGATTCAAGGATTGTTTTTTTTAAGAGTACAAATTACAAAAGATATACACAGTCTAATATAATGTATCTTCAATAAAATGATTAACAAGCCCATTAAAACATAAAAAGGCCAACAGTGATTAAACTGTGAATGCATCTAGAAACTTCCTGAAAAGTCACATGATAATGTGAGAACATTAAGGAAGTTCATTTACTGTACCATTTAAATGCATTTCCTAAATTGGTACAGTAAAAGCTCTTCTCATCTGGTCTTTTTACCAACCAAATCAAATCATACATTACATGAATAGGCTTTTAACAGCCAGTGGTTTCACTACAAAATGCTGAGTTGATTATTAATAATGAAACACTTTGTAATGAGGCTGTATTCAGGAAGTTGGATCATATCTGCAGAAACCACACCTTAGGCAAGTCACTGGTTAAAAATTAAACATCAACCTACGTACATTAAAATGGAAAAACACTATTAGGGCTGATTAGGGGACTTTAATGCAATAATACGTTAAACATGTTTCCAGCAATGCTTTCACTGACCCCGCTTTTACACTTGGTAGGCTATAGAACACACCGGTCTGCTGCAAACTCTCTGCTGTCTTGTTGCTATACCTATAGCTTAATTTGTTTTTTTTTTATTTACTTGTGTTTTGTAAAGCACATTAAGCACTGGCTGTGCTCAAAGTGCTAACATGTCATTATTTTTGTTGTTATTAGTAGTAGAATATTGCATGTAATATGTAACAAGCAAGTAATTTGCATGACATGGCAGGTCATGTGATCCCAACATAGTGGTACCCATGAGGGGCGAGGGCGACCCACTCCATGTAGAAATCATTTTAATAACATTTCTCAAAAGTGCTGCTCATTTAATAGATTGCCAAACTTTAATCAGCAAAAATAACAGAATATAAATATTTTCTGCTTTTCACGTGATTTAGGTCAGCGATTATAAAAATGCAACAGTCAGCCGTAAATCATTGGCTTTCTTGCTTTATTCATAACAGATGTGCACACACTCAACAAAGCAGAAATGTAACTTGCAGAAGCTCAATGCATCGTTTCAATCTGATTTGCCATAATGACGTGAACGATTTAAAGCGAACGTTTTTATTTATGAGCAACGATTCTAGGCGCTCGTGCAAACCAAGTTTATACAGGTCCAACTTCATGCAGTGCGAGACCACTACATTCAACAGACAGAAAACATGACTTCCGCTCTCAATGCAATGCACATCTTACCTCCGATCGCTACACATCCGGAATCTACAAATAACTAGGCTACGTTGTGCAATTACTTAAAACGTTTGAGTGCTACAATAATGTCTTAGTAAGGCATTTAAGCGTTCTTATGTCGCAATAGCCTTTTAATGTGTGCTAGATGTATGTAAACGTAGCAGTTGGGTGTGTCTAGAAGCCTAATCCTCCATTTCAAATGTATTTAACTCTGCATTCTTCAGATACCCAGCTAACAATTTTTGGTTCCCAGAACGTTCTCAGAACGTTAGATTTTGGTTCCCAGAACGTTCTCAGAACGTTAGTTTTTGGTTCTCAGAACGTTATTTTTTTATGGTTTGTTTTTGGTTAGCAGGAAAGTTTTCTTAACGTTCTCAGAACGTTAGTTTTTGGTTCCCAGAACGTTCTCAGAACGTTCTCAGAACGTTTGTTTTTGGTTCTCAGAAAGTTAGTTTTTGGTTCCTATAAAGTTAGTTTTTGGTTCTCAGAACGTTAGTTTTAGGTTCTCAGAAAGTTAGTTTTTGGTTCCCATAAAGTTAGTTTTTGGTTCCCAGAACGTTCTCAGAACGTTAGATTTAGGTTCTCAGAAAGTTAGTTTTTGGTTCCCAGAACGTTAGTTTTTATGGTTTGTTTTAAGGTAGCCAGATTTAAAGTTTTTTTTACGTTCAACAACAATTTTTTTTTTTACTTTAATAAAATACAACAGTAAATCTATAAATAATCAACCTGTACAGTCCATGTTTTTGCCGATTCATTGTTTAATTGTTGATTAAAAAACACACACACAAAAAAACACAATCATGGATTGATGGCTATGCATCACATTCAAAACATGAGCAAAAGGCTAGTGGTTAAAATAACTTTATTTTAAGATGAGAAACAGACTCACATTCCCTCACAGGCACACTATGTGTAGTAATATAATTGTATACTGCTACTCACTGGAGACCATCTTCTGGCAACAAAGTAATGTCCATAAGATAATACAAGTCATGAGTTTAAAGTCATGTTCAGTTAAACAGACAAATTTATGCTATCCTTCAACTTCTAAAGGGCAAGTTTGCAGATTTTCAACCCGCTATTGTTACTATGTTGGTAATATGTAAATGAACAATGCTTACTCTTGTGTACTGAGATATTCCTGTTTATGTGTCAGCAAAACTGTCATGAAAACACTTCCCTTACCTTTCCCGGTTTCACAGAAAAGGCTTAAGTGCCAGACTAAAAATGCATGTTAAAACTCTCTTAACTGGAAGCAACTTGCACTGACATATCTTAAAATATTTCAGTGCCATTGTTTTGTTTTAAGGTGCACAGCAGTAATGTTTTTTTTTCTAAAGTACATTTTAAAAAGATACTAATTTAACTAAGGCCTAATCCTGGCTTAATCTAAACCCTGCCTGTAAAACCGGGCCAATGCAATATAAGGATAATATCTGGCAGTTTTGTATGTCCATCTATAGTTTGTCATCATCTGAAGTCTTCAAGAGTGTTGGTGTCATTAGAAGTCTTCACAAGTAAGGCTGGATCCAAACTGGAGCTGCTGCAATCTCTAGTAAACTTGCTGAGCATCCTGAGATAGAAACAGGGAAACAACAGGAGAAAGATTAGCATAGCTGCTGTCATATTATTTCAAGCAAAAGATGATCATGTGCACTTTTTACCATTTCATCACATATAACTGTAGTGCAAGATTATAAGATGTGTAAATTGAATGCTTGGATAAAGAGATGTGTTTTTAATCTAGATTTAAATAAGGATTGTGTTTCTGGTGATTATTTTGTTGCTGCTGAAATCACAGAACATTTTTATCAATATTTATTAACCATTGATTGAGCTAACGTTAGTTTCAGCCGTGTAAGTGACGTCATCGATTAACAGTACTTTTAATTTTAAATACATAGCTGTTACGTTTTTAGCTCACTTCCAATCAAAATCTTTACAAAACTAAAACCTCTCATCTACACATAAGATGCGATTAAAAGCTCAAACATTCATAAACAAAAGCTCAAGCTAAAGTTAGCCTTTTGTTACCTCTTTTCTGAAAACGGTTGAGATGCTAGCCTAACGGACTTTTTCGAAGACAGTAAACAATTTCTATAAAGTAAATATTAAACAGAAGCGTGTCAATTACAAGTATGAGAAGTGTCCAGAACAGTTGTGTGTATTATTTGTGTGATTTTAGAGATTAAACTCACCTGAAACTTGAAAGCAGTGAAAATAACAGCGAGAGTCGGAGTTTTGCTGCTTGTCTGTTGGACTGGTGCCGCGCCGTTTCCATGGCAACTCATCTCCGCTCCAGTGTTTGAAGGCGACTCGAATGTTCACGCGCATGCGTCAAAGTCACGCAGCATTTACAAACATAGACATCTAGAATTAGAACCTTACTTGAATAAAAATCTCATTATTAAATCATGAATTTAAAACTTATTTTGAAGTTATATGACCCGTTCATAGGTGCAAATCACCACTCCAGAGTCCAGGACGTGAAAGTGGGACAATTGTGGCAGTTTTATAATTTCAGAATTTTTTTTATGTTTTTACGAACACTCAAGCCCAATATTTCATTTGAACGCAGTATTGGCAGTATTTATTTTATACCACCAAAACGTTTGATAAAGCTACAAAATGTCAGTTTCACAATTTTTTTATTCAGTGCTTTCAGATTCTGTGAACGTTGTTTTATAAATAACCATTTATTAAATAACCATTAGGGAACGTGAAGTTATTTTTAGGTAATTTAAAAGTAACCACCCTGCATCGTTCTGGGAACGTTGTTTTATGGTTGCAAAATAATAACTTAAAAATAACCATTAGGGAACGTTCTTTATAAGGTATTTGTGGGTTATTTAAAAGTAACCACCCTGCGTCGTTCTGGGAACGTTGTTTTATGGTTGCAAAATAATAACTTAAAAATAACCATTAGGGAACGTTCTCTATAAGTTGTTTTGAGGTTATTCAAAAAATAACCTTCATGCAACGTTCTGGGAACGTTGTTTTATGGTTGCAAAATAATAACTTAAAAATAACCATTAGGGAACGTTCTCTATAAGTTATTTTTGGGTTGTTAAAATGTAACCACCCTGCGTCGTTCTGGAAACGTTGTTTTATGGTTGCAAAATAATAACTTAAAAATAACCATTAAGGAACGTTCTCTATAAGTTGTTTTGAGGTTATTCAAAAAATAACCTTCATGCAACGTTCTGGGAACGTTGTTTTATGGTTGCAAAATAATAACTTAAAAATAACTATTAGGGAACGTTCTCTATAAGTTATTTTTGGGTTATTTAAAAGTAACCACCCTGCGTCGTTCTGGGAACGTTGTTTTATGGTTACATAAAAATGAAACCTAAAAAGAACGTTCCCCTAACGTTAGTATATGGTTCCCAAAAAAATAACCAAACGGGAACCAAAAACTAACGTTAGGGGAACGTTCTGTGTTAACTGGGTATAATGCTTATTTTCTGAATCCACATTGTCACAGGTTTATTCTCACCTCTCTTGATGCAGTGACGGTGGTGTAATACAGTTTGATGCCCATAGTTGCTGATGCTGAATCGTAATGTCCCTTTGTGTTTCTGGAGGCGATCAGTTCCCGTTCTCTTGCTCTAGTCGCCGTTCACCCGGGTTTCACCACTGACACCCGCTATTCACTCATTTAAAGAGACAGCGCCTTATTCTACATAAGGAAATGCTGTCTCATTTGGGCTTCCTCATGAACATAATGCGTAACCTTCCCATTGAACAAAAGGTTCTTTACAGTGGCTAGTTTATTTATATTATTAAAATGTTTTATTTATTTTTTACACTTAGAAAAATGGTTATTTTAACAAAGTTCTTTAGGGAATCAAAAATGTCATCACTGTGAAGAAAATGTTGGAACCTTTTTTGTGTGTGTATGAGAGATAATTCTGTTCTCAAACCCTGTTTCCCCAACTTTGCTGTATTATGGACAATAAAGACTTGTATTTTGTAATTTACAATATTCTCTGTTATATATCCCCCTCCCCCTTGTTAAAATGAATTTCATTCTAATTCCATAAACAACATATCTGTCATAATGGATGTGAAGTTAAAGTCTCCTCTTATTTATCACTTCATCTTATATTTTGTTAGTTTTGTCAATAGGGAGCAATTTTAAATAGCCAACCGAAAAACAACTGATTATTGAAAACTATAAAATTCCTAGATATAATCTGTCAAAATACATTGTAAATAATCAAGAAAAAAGGTGAACAATCAACTTCTGTAGTAGGTAAACAGTTTGAAGATATTTAGAATGGCCTTGTATGAAATTTAGTAAAAATAGATCAAATAATTCATAATAGTACATTAATGTGTGATTATAGAGTTTCATTTTTTAAACCAATAAACCAAATACCCCAAGCAACAATTCTAAAAGAGGAAGTTCCTCCCTCAGATAAAGTTTATCAGTGTGTTTGCAGTGGAGTTTGCTCCAATCCAGATGCAGCCCTGCAGAATTTTTCCAGGAAACTGTCAACGGTTTCCTGTTTTACAGTCCACGTGGGACATTCAAGTTCTGCATAGATCTGCCAATTTTCTGACATTTCCATTTGTGCTAACACAACTATTTTAAACTGAGAACACAATGAGTTAAATGAAAACACAAGAGGGCAGTACAGCATCACTTTGAATGTTTAATCAAACCCTCAAACCACATGACCCTCTCCAAACAAGATGGCCTTTCTTTCATAAAATGTTCAAGTCAGGCCCAAAGAGTTTGGAAAATATGAAAGCACTTACAGAACGTTTGATAAAAATAGGTTAAGAATGTGCAGTAGTATGTAGCATACGTCTATTTAAAATATGCATTGTTTCATAATACATATATATTTTTAAATAGTAACAACAAAAGTGTATACCATGCTGTAAGAAAACAGGACATGTTCCGTTAAGTTTAAGTTTCCTTTAACCCTAAAACACAACTTAATACAATACGTAATACAATTTACTAGTAAAACACTGGTGAAAAAATCAACATATAAAGACAATCCCCTCATATTAACACACAGTACATAGGGCCCATTTTTCTAGAGTGCATGGATTCCCAAATAATTCTGTATTTAATAGTAATTCAATCATTTAACAAAACATTTTCATTTTAAGTTATTGTACTAGGATAATGGTCACATGACAAGCAATTAAAATATAAAATGTTTGTTTTACTGTTTTCTTTCTTTTAAAAAAAAAACATTTTTAACTAACTTTGTCAAATCACAAACCTCCTGCGTTCTTCCCTCATAAATCCTCAGGTTGTTTTGGGAATTCAATTTGGGAAGCCCAAACACATGAAGTGTATACTGTGCACTACAACACCATTCATGAACGTAGCCACCATTATTTAACAAGACTGCATTTTTTTATACACAAATTTGGGAGGCATAAACAAGTAGGTTTGATACTTCTTTTTAAGACTTTGCATACTGTTAAAAGCAGTGGTGTAAAGTATTTGAGTAAATGCAATCAGTTACAGTACTTAAGTATCTTTTTGGCTACTTTGTAGATATTAGCAACTTTTACTCTTGACTACATTTTTGAAGATATGTGACCCTGGGTCACAAAATCAGTCTCAAGTCACACGGGTATATTTGTGGCAATTGCCAACAATTCATTGTATGGGTCAAAATGATCTATCTATCTTTTATGGCAAAATCATTAGGATATTAAAAAAATATCATGTTCCATGAAGATATTTTGTAAATTTCCTACCGTAAATATATAAAACATTTATTTTTGTGAGTGAATGCAGCACAATCGCGGACATAAATGGACAACTTTAAAGGTGATTTTGGCTGTTGGCTCACCTTGATTTATTGCTATTTTGATCTTAGAAAATAAACATCTGATTGCTCTCCACACAAATCAACCGTTTCTTGTTTTTCACTGGCATTGAATGAATAACTCAGTGCATCTTTGAGCCACCTGCATTCAGTATGAGCAAAATACTTATCGTTAAAATCAGATACTCTAGACCCTGGTTTCACAGACAAGGTTTAAGCTAGTCCCAGACTAAAATGCATGTTTGAGCTGTTTTAACTGAAAACAACTTGAACTGAGATATCTTAAAATATGTCAATGCCATTGTTTTGAAAATGTTAAATGAGCAAATGTTAAATACGCAGATGTTAAATGTTTCCAAGGCACGTTTATAAAAGCTACTTAAATGTCCTAATCCTGGCTTAAACCATGCCTCGTCTGAAACCAGATCTAGAACTTTTACTGAAATTGGTTACTTGTAACTGTGAGGTACCTGTACTTTTACCAAGTATTGTTTTCAGGAACTCTTTACAGCTCTGGTTAAAACAGTAGTAGGCAGTATACACAGTGGAACATTATTTAGTGCTTTAATTAAGGATCCCAATCTGGACAACCAAATCACCTTTTACATAAAGAGAGGAGGATAATTGGGAGAAGAGAACAAATGCTGATCTGGTGAAAATATAAAGGTGCTTCTGTTTTGCTTTCCCTTTAACATCCAGATTAAAGGGTTAGTTCACCCAAAAATGAACATTCAGTCAGTAATTACTCACCCTCATGTTGTTCCAACCCCGTAAGACTTTCGTTCATCTTCAGAGCACAAATGAAGATATTTATGATGAAATCTGAGAGCTGGCTCACTCCTTCATAGGCTGCTAGGTAATTGCATCTGCCGGCCCAGAAAGTTAGTAAAGACATTGTTACAATAGTCCAAGTGACTACAGTGGCTCAACCTTAAAGGTGCTCTAAGCGATGTCACGCGTTTTTAGGCCAAAACATTTTTTGTCACATACAGCAAACATCTCCTCACTATTCGCTAGCTGCCTTTCCCTGAACACACCGTAAAAAGACGCGGGCTCCACAAACGGCAACAAAAACAAACTGTAGCAACCCGTGCCACGAAACATAAACTGTTCCAGCCAATAACAGACAAAAACAATTTGGGGGGGTTAGTGCGTGGATGAGGAAGAGGGAGGGTCTAGCTAGCCTTGTTTGAAAATACTTTAAACGTCAACAGGAAGTGACGTCACCTGACATCGCTTAGAGCACCTTTAAGTTTATCAAGCGACTAGAATACTTTGTGTGTGCAAAAAACAACAAAAAAATGTTGTTTCGACTTTATTCAACTATTAATTTTCTTCTGTGTGGGCCTCTGACGTGAGTTCACGAGAGCTTCACGACGCACGGAGAACTGAGAAGATGACACTCAAGATCATTTGATGGGAAAGTGTGAAAGGTAAGCCATTCATTTTGCGGCATTAGTAAGGCACTTTTACGTTTTCTCGTTGGTTTCTCACGATTCGCACATCCAGGAGATGCACACTTTAGAACCATTTTAAACAATACATTGAGACCCATCTTCTCAGTTTTTGCGCTTGCGCCGTGGCGCTCTCGTGAACTCACATCAGAGGCCCAAACAGAAGAAAATAAATAGTTGAATAAAGTCGTTATTTGTGTTGTTTTTTTCCGCACAAAGAGTATTCCTGTCGCTTGATAAACATAGTTTAGTCACTTGAACTATTTTAACAATGTTTTTACTAACTTTTCTGGGCTGGCAGATGAAATTACCTGAGTGAGCCAGCTCTCAGATTTCATCAAAAAATATCTTCATTTGTGTTCCGAAGATGAACAAAAGTCTTACGGGGTTGAAACAACATGAGGGTGAGTAATTACTGACAGAATTTTTGGGTGAACTAACCCTTTAAGTATACTGGTTTATGCTGTAATTAGGCTCTGGTTTGTTTGACTTAAATGCAGTAAAATAAGGGACCAGTAAGTGCATTAAATGCTATCAAGAAAATCAGTGCACTGGCCATTCAAAACAAATACAAGCAATCTCAATAATACAGTACTTTACTACTGTTATCTACAATAGATGTGTGTGATAAGAGGTTCACCTAAAATGCTCATTAAGGCACAGCAGTGATCATAATTGCATTGGGAATACTGTCCATATTTATAGGACATGCACTGTCGAAAAATCTCATTATCACTGATATCAAAATTTAGACAAATTGTTATTTTTATACCACCCGATAACCAATATGATGATTGATATTATAACATTCTTCTTTGCTGTTGTTAAAAGAAGACCTTACTCAAAATCTCCAATTTAGAATCAACATACCTCAAGTAAAATCAGACATCAAGCAAATCAAACCAATACCAAGTCTACAATTATAACAAATATTTACATATTTTCTTCAAATACTGTATGCTGGCTTTATTGGCATTTACTTGCTGACTGGTGTGTAACAGAAGGTAGCCTACACCACAAAATCGTTATTAAAGGGTTAGTTCACCAAAAATAATATAGGCATATATGTATATTCTGATATCGTTTACTCACCCTAATGTTGTTCCAAATCTGTATGACTTTGGAAGTCACTTATCACCAAAACTGTTTGGTTACCAACATTATTCAAAATATTTCTTTTATGTTTCACAGAAGAAAGCCAAAGAAAGCCATAACGGTTTAGAACCACATGAAGGAGAAAAAAGGATGACAGAATTTTTACTTTTAGGTGAAACATCCCTTTAACAAAAACACTTATTTCAAAATACATTCAAGAATATTAAAAGGCAATTCACACTGCATCGAAAGATGCCAAATAAATGGCAACACTTTGTCAGGTGTTGTCAGAGAAGTGTGTTACCCCTGTCGCCACCTGTTGGCATTGGTTTAATCATTGTTCATCAGGACGTGGAACATCTGAGAAGTGACATACTGTAATCTGGTGATTGTCCGCACTGTTTGGCATCGGTCATGAAAGCATGATCCCTAACTTTAACACTTCTGATAAGGAATGTTGTAACAGAACCAACAAAAATATGTATCAAGGCACAGTGCAGAATCACTGTTAGCTAATAGCTATATGTTCTTTCTTACATCAACCTTGTCATTCGAAAATGCCCTTGTTTCCATCACAACAGTACTGCTCCTTGACAGCGCCCAAAGAATGCCCTATTCTAAACCTAACTATTCCTATCCTTTACTTGTTTTTCCCCTGGAGTCAACCAATTTTTTTACTTTCACCAGCATAAACAAGGCTATTAGAGCAGACATGACAAATGTTAAAATAAAGAGCACAAAAAAGAACGATGCCTCGCCATCAACATGGAGATTCACATAGAAGTCTCTGCGGTTGAGGTAGTCCAAAAATGAAGCGTGGATCTGGCAGACTGTACACAGAGCGAGCAGTACATGAAACAATTGATGACCCTGACCCAAGAAGTCACAGTGACCTGGGAACCAGCGCTCGGGAACAGGCTGAGTGAAGAAAAAAGCACTGGAAAGAAAGAAAGCCACTTGGCCAAAGTGAAAGAGCAGAGCAGGGCTGCCTCTGGAATCGCCTTTCGTCCAGGAAGGAAACCAGGCGATAAAACGATGGAACACAGGACTGGTATCCCAACTGTAGGCTACGGCTGAAGGCACCACTTGGCCTACTTTACGAACCCAGGGAGGAAGGCTGTAATTGCGATACTTCCCGTAACAGCAGCCGAAGCAAGACAGGCAACACAAGAAGCTAGCAATAGGCATGAAAAATCCTCGGACACACGCATGCCAACTTTCTTCAATAGCATAGTAGTAGTGTGCCACTGCGCTTCCATACTGATACAGCGACACACCTACATAATCCAGGTAAAAGAAGGCGTAATGGCAGAGTTCCGATTTTCCTGCCAACAGGTGGGCCACGGCGCTAAAGGTCATGTAGACTGTTGACGACAAGAGAAGGATGAGAAGTGGCCAGGAATGAGGATCGTTCACGAAATCTACGGTCTCCGATAACTGGACCGTTTTTATGAGGACCACTAGTGCTCCGACTAGGTGCGTCCAAACATTTATAGTCTCGTTGTGCCGCTGTAAGAGCGACAGGAAGTAGAAGCGCCAGTTCCGGTGGAGCGCCCTGTAGCCAGAGTAAATGTAGCGCTCGCGGAAAAATTGGGGCACCTCCGTGTCACACAGGGTGTCGGTCTTGGAAGGCAGGGCCTCGGAGAGCATCTGGGGAACTCGCCTCAACTGCTGCAGATTAATGAAGAGCCGGCCAATCTGCTCCATAACGATTGTTGCCATGGTAATCTCTGGAGTACCGGGGAGTAGAAATTTACATTCCAGATACCGACAGCCACACAATAGTCCAGGCCAGAACTGACGACACAGTGGAGTTTCTGGGAAATCAATAAAAAAATATATCTGTGAAAAGGAAAAAATATTTACAAAACAATTGTTCTGCCAAAAATATAAAAACTGCAATATTACACAGTACTATTAATACTGAAGTTAACTGTAACAGAAACGTGAGATGGCACCAGCTGCGTTCGGAATGAAGTAAGAGAGCACGAGTTTGCAATGTGATGAGAAAAACATGAAAGAATTGCTGGCTTCAAATACATGGATAAGCAGTCATACAGTGTTGTTATTGACGACGGTCATTATCAGGTAATAACAGACCTTGGAAAGTATATTAAATGGATAGTAGACAAATAATATAACATATTTTTTTTCAACATCATGATTCTGGGTTAAAATGTACAATTAGTAACTTTTTTGCAGTTCATTTAAACTCCTGCAGTGATAAAATTACAAAAGATTTCTCTCAATATCACCTAATTAATTTACAAAACAAATATTACCTAAGGACGAAGGCTTTACACTTTCTTCATACAGGGATGTTATGATAACTGTCATATATATATCTAGTTGTCATGAAACTCTAGATAGGCTTATAGGTCCTTTACATGCAATCTGTTAGCAAACACATAATTTACTACATGGCACACAATGAAAGTTGCTTGTTGCATTTAAATAGTGTTATTCAGTGTTCTCTGGTCCTCTGAACTCCTGGACCAGGTCTAGGGCTGTCAACGAATATTTTAAATTCGAATATATATTCGAGATAGTTTTCAAAAACAGAATTTCGAAGGTGAAAATTAATATACGAATGTGGAAAAAACACGCCCACGGTAGCAGAGGCACGGCTGTCTGCTTTGAGGTCAACTTCAATTAATGTTAATATTATTTGTTTCAATCACTGAATGAAGCCTGATATATTTGGGACAAGAGTCACAACCTTAAATTGCTTGCACAAAACTCTTGATCAGCACTCAACATTTGTTTATTTGTTGTTGTTCATTTAAACCGTTATGCGCAGAGAGCGTAGGGAATATTCGAACGTCATTTTTTTAGCAATTTTGACAGCTAATACTACTGTCATATCCATTAACGTGATAACAATATTTGGAGAGTTGTTATGGTGAAATAAAGACACACAGGAAACCACATTTGTGACACTCAAGCCCTCTCAGTTTTTGTAGTCGAAGAGCTAAGGGGTTTGGTGAAAGGAAACATATAATTTAAGTCACCTACATAATTGTTCAAAGTGTAAGTCCTCCAAAATCGATCCAAATACGGCGTTCGATTTGAGGTGAAGGTTTCACACGTGTTTCGTCTTTTCTCATGACAAAGTATTTTGGGTTAAATGCAGTACATTTTATCTTATGTATTAACTCGTTATTCGTTATCTGACTCCATAAATGAAAAGGTTTTCAATGATGTCTGTGTATCATTAAGTATACGTTAATGTTTGACTATTCCTTTTAACTCCAATGAAAATAAAGTCAAAGTCTGTTAGAATAATCAAATATAACAATTTATTATGTCAGGTAAATGTATTATTACAATTCCATAATCAATTGAAAGATAATCAATACAAATCATCAAATGTTCTAGAACAAAGAGGAAAATCCTTTACCCAACATTGTATGGCTACGTGAGCCAAGCTCACGGGCTAATCTGAATACAGAAAACAGCCCTGAGCTCTCGCTGCGTTTCATTATATAGGCTAACCATGGATATTTGCATTCAGAGGTTCACACCTTTTGGGGGTAGGCTAGAGACCACATTCCTTTGTGTGCCAGTTATCTCTAAACTATTAAAACCTTATTAACTTTTGATTTAATTCTTTGGGAATGAGACATTTGTACCAGTCACACTGAGACATTTCAAATAATACCAAACATGTATCAAACTTGATGATATTCATTCATATTTAACCATATATATTCTTATGTGAGTTTTAGGAGTTACTGAGAGAGAGAATGAAATGCAGATGAGGTGAGACTTTTTGTCTCAGGGGAAGAGGGGGGAAGTCAAATGTAAATTTCCAGCAAGATCCTTTGTTTCATCGACCAGTGGTCAAAGTCTATCTCTCCAACCAGTTTTCCAGTCTTACAGATTCCCTCCTTGATCCCGTGGGTCACATTCGGATGAACACTTACGGGGTCACAGTAAGACGTTTGTTGTAATCCTTGAGATGTAACTCAAATTGTCTTTGCAATGTTATCATCTGTAGAAGCCCATAGGGCTGTGTTCACCTGCAGAACACCTGGTCTCACCAGGTGTATGTAGCATGAGTCCAGCAGGTGGATGAGGCGTTCAGGCTTTCTTCCGGTGTTCCAGTGATGTGAGCAAAGTTCATAGAGTCAATCTGGACCTTTTGACTTGTTCAGTTGACGTGTCATTCCTTCATGGAGAAACTTCCCTTTCTCTGGCATCTTCCCCAGGGCGATAATCTGTCCCTTCTTGACCAATCCTCTCACCTCCAGCGGTGCGGTTGTCTGGACAGACCTCAGTGGGTGAAGGGGCTCTTCTTGGCTTCACACTGCCTTGTGTGAGACATCTGAAAAGCATCTTAAATGTCCGCTTTACGATTGAGCACATATGAACTTGAACTCGTGAAGAAATGCATAGAAACGCATAATGCAACAAAACAAAATCATGTCATGTTCAATGTAAAATACCATGTTCTTGTCAGCAAGTGTGAATGGTACATCTGTCTCATATGTTTCTCAAGGTCCTGAATGGTAAGGATGTCTCATATTAAATATCCAATTCTTAAATGTATATATATATTTTTTGGTCTGAATTATACAAAGGAAATGCAGCAAGAGGTCAGTGTAATCAAAGCAATGAAATAGATTCTGTGGATCAAGAAGTCATGTAATAACAACAATACTATTCAATAAATGCATATGTATATAATAATCAGTGTTTGTTCAGGAATCTTCCAATGCAAGCCACTTATGCAGATATAAGGAGTGACTTGGAACATGTTTAGTCATACGAGAATGGAGATTGTTCATTCCTTGCAACAGGTGTGAGAGAGTGTGTGTTTGTGTGAGGGTGTGTGTGTGTGTGTCTGTGTGTGAGTGTGAGAGTTTGTGTGAGAGAAAGAGAGGGAGAGAGTGTGTGTGTGTGTTTTTTGGCTATGAGTCACAGTCAATGACAGTGTTAAATTGTAAAATTCTGTAATTGATTGAAGCGCTCACACTTCAGATCTATTTGTTATTTTTGATGTTTCTGTTATTAGTGGTTTGTTGAGAAATCATGGGCCCTATGATTTTCCAACCACCCCAATAACAATCAGAAAGTTTAAACATTTTGAAATTTAATAGCAGGTCTGCCTCTGCTTTAATTTTGTTTTTGCATCATTGATTTGTGACTGTAGCCATTCATATGTATATTACAGTGTTTTCACATGAGTTGGCAGAGTGTTGTGAATAGCGTATGCTATGTGTGTCTCTGTTAGACGGTCATCATGGGATCCGCTTTCCCATCCTATGTGTTTGAAGCTATCTGGATCTGTTAGTGTGAAGATGCACAATAGATCTTTAGTGAAGTGACACTTTTGGACTCTACGTCATCTTTATCTTCTCATGATGTGTAGTGTTCAGCCTGGATAGACTTGGATCTATTCCAGGTGATGATGATGCGAAGGTGTAGTGATGGAGGAGTGCGTTCAGTGTTCATGTCTAGGAGATGGGTGGAATATAATCTATAACAATTGTGTTGCAAATTTAGTTCCAGTTCTAAACTGGGAGGCCATGCTAATGTAGTGATGTGCTACTGTGAGATGTAAATGGCCTCTTGAATTGTCTTTTCACCCATCTCCCGAGTCTCAGGTTATGTTCTAACAATCGTGAGGTCCGGCCCGTCCTGGCATCCGTCCTCCGAAGAATTGTAGAAGTAAACCTGACAGAAACAAATGCAGAGAGAACCACAGTTAATTCTGATGTTTTCAACAGTTTCAAATTCAGACATGTGGAATTCTTTTGCTTGCTCCATTATCATGTCCATTGCAATTTTTAATTCCTGTTGTCACATGAAACCAAGTTTCATTGACCAGGTCTGAATTATTGCTGTTTTTTAGTGCAGTGTGTGACACTTTAAAGCTGCTCTTGCAGTCGAGCCTTCACAGTCTGCTGTGTCAAAGCATTAGAGATCCCAGTTTTTGGGTTTTATAAGTTACTTTCATTACAGCCAGATCTGTGGGCATAAATTAGTTCACCTGTTTTGGTGTGGTGTCGTTCACACATTTGGTTAGTGCAGATCTCTTGTGACCTGCAAAAGGCTGTGGTACTTCTGTTCGATGTTTAGTTCACACCCTCCTTGTAAATATGCGTCCTTGATCAGTTTGCTATTACCTGTGCCACACTTCTGAGAGTGTTTTTTAAATGTAAAAAATAAAAGCACACCTCCGTCCGCCCTTTTGGCACTGGGTAGTAGCTCAAGGAAATCGAATTGTAAGGATTAATGTCACAATTCTCTAATTAATGCCCTGCTTGGTGTGGCGATTACAATATAATGTATATTATAATTCGAGTTATAATACAATTATATTATATTTAAGAATATAAATGGAATTATACTATTTCTGGTCTCTGAAGAGTCTCTGCTCGTTCTCGTGTCAATACATTTGAATATGAAAAGGTTTTTTGGTTCAGGGCTGACGCACATTCGCTGTTTCTTATGTAGATTTCTAATTTTAACGTTTGATAATTCTATTTTACTCTTAATTATATTTCACCCACTTAGACCAGGAAACTATGTCGCTCTGCAGTCCTTCTCCCAAGTCCGCACGACACACTCCGCCAGTTCCGGTCAACAAATCAGAGGTAAGTTTGACTCAATATCTAGGATCTGCCGTATTCACACGTAGGCCTACAATCAAAGATATATATACAAGTCCCCTTGAACGCCTCCTCTAGAACTTAAATCAATGTTTTACTTTAGTAGGGACGATTGACCACCACAAAAGATCAAGTCGATCAACTTAACTTCTCTTAAAATGGCTTCAGGTCAAGCCCGTGGTCGGAACCACGTACGTTTATCCAAAGTAATCACGAACTTAAAACAGTGGATATAGACACACCCGAAACTAGATTGATCCAAGCAGCGTTTGCTGATTCTAGTTGGAAATTACTTGCCTCCTCGTTCAAGTACACTTAAAATGATACCGGATATTAGCCGTCGCTAATCTGACGCGAAAATGTGGAAACATACGAATCCGATAATCTAGGGGGAAAAATTCTCAAGAGTCATTCAGAATTAATTCAAACGTAACTATTCATAAATTTTGTATGCGAAAAACAGCTCAGAATGTTCGTTCTCTGAAGCTTTGAATATAAAAAGGGTTTGTGTTTAAGGATTAATGAGATGCGCGTTCACTGTTTCTGACTTTCAAACCAACTGTAAATCACATTGTAAACCACCAAATTTAGCATAGACACACACACGTGTTTAATTCAGTTAACAGGACACACGGCCTAGAATACAACATCTACAGCCTTTACCTAAGTGATACAAACACACTTACAGTAAAGCAATCCTGTGCTTCATGAATAAACTTAAATTTAGCCTATGTGCATGCTGTAGCACAAACAACTAAAGTGTGTTCTATGATCACAATGTGTTCAGCACAATTCCAAATTTGAGAAAATCAACAGAATTATTTCATGCTTTTTAATCCCATCGGTGTTACCGTGTAAGCTTTCAAATGCCATATAGAGATTCCAGATTAGTTTAAATTTAGTATAGGATATTGATGTTTTCAATGTGGCTTTGGGCCCACCGGTGGGACGGTGACACAAAGGGTTAGACGTTTTAAATGCAATGCAGCATGGTTTTAGCATTTAGCATTAGCCTTGAGCGTTTTGAAAATATGGACAATAGCATTCAGTATTATCCTTGATATTTGAGTTTTAGCCTGTAAATAATATCATCCTGTTTTCGCCAAATCTGACGCGAAAGATGTGGAATTATATGAATAAAAAACAGTCTTTCAGATTCATTCAGAATTAGTTAAAACGTGACAATATTTCGTTCTCCGAACATGAAGTGTTTCTGTTTCGAAAACTTTCAAGAATTAATTAGCATTGTGAATCACATTATAACCACATTCAGCATAGACACACACATGTTTAATTCAGTTCACACAGGACACGTGGCCTAGAATGCAACATCAACAGCCTTTACCTAAGTGTTCCAAAAACACTTACAGTAAAGCAATCCTGTGTTTAAAGAATAAACTTACAATTAGCCTATGTGCACATATAGTAGCACAAACAACTATAAAGTGTGTTCTATGAGTGCGTTACATTGTGTGAAGCACAACTCTAAATTTGAAAATACAAATTATTGCATTATTGCTTTTAATTCCATCTGTGTTAAAGTGGAAGCTTTCAAATGCAATATAGAGTTCGTCAAGATTAGTTTAGGTTTATTATAGAATATTATTCAATGTGGCCTTGGGCCCACGGTGGGCTGGTCACACAAAAGGGTTAAGCGTTTTGAATGCATGGCTTTAGCGTTTAGCATTAGCATTGGACGCAGCATGGCTTTTAGCATGGGACATTATTTTTTAAGCAGCATGGAAAATACTAGCATTTAGCCCTGCTAACTGCTTCTTAGCCTGTAAATCATATCATTGTGTTTTTTCAAAGTTTACTTTATCATAAACAATGCATCGATCTGTCCTATTTATAAAATCACGTGTTTTCCGATCGTTTACACACTTAGATTTGTATTTCTGTTGTTTGCCGATTTTCTTCACGTGTTGCTGGTTTGCTTCAACAAAGCCATGACGACAAACACGCGGCTAATTTGAAAACTTTTAGAGTTTGTTTTACAACTCCTCGAGTAACGTTAGGCTACCCGCAAATCATTTGGAAAATGTTATTCCAACTTTAGGTTTAGTTTCTTTTTGCTTAAGCAAACAAAGATATCTTTAAAATCTATTCACAATGGTTTTTACTCTTCATTTGCGCGCCGCGGCCTCACGTGTTTTAGTTTCGGTCTAGAACAAAGAGCTTTCCGACCCGTTACAATGCAAACAACATTTCTCAACACTTCTCAAAAGGGAAGGAAAATTTGACTTACCACAGCGGCAGAAGAAAGAGAAGATGTTCAAACCTCGTGTTGATTTTAAAATCCCCATACTTGCTGGAGAAGGACGTCGCGAAATCCATTTGTTGCGACATCACGTCGGGCTCACCATTTTGTAAGTCCTCCAAAATCGATCCAAATACGGCGTTCGATTTGAGGTGAAGGTTTCACACGTGTTTCGTCTTTTCTCATGACAAAGTATTTTGGGTTAAATGCAGTACATTTTCTCATATGTATAAACTCGTTTCATCTGACTCCATAAAATGAAAAGGTTTTAATGATGTCTGTGTATCATTAAGTATACGTTAATGTTTGACTATTCCTTTTAACTCCAATGAAAATAAAGTCAAAGTCTGTTAGAATAATCAAATATAACAATTTATTATGTCAGGTAAATGTATTATTACAATTCCATAATCAATTGAAAGATAATCAATACAAATCATCAAATGTTCTAGAACAAAGAGGAAAATCCTTTACCCAACATTGTATGGCTACGTGAGCCAAGCTCACGGGCTAATCTGAATACAGAAAACAGCCCTGAGCTCTCGCTGCGTTTCATTATATAGGCTAACCATGGATATTTGCATTCAGAGGTTCACACCTTTTGGGGGTAGGCTAGAGACCACATTCCTTTGTGTGCCAGTTATCTCTAAACTATTAAAACCTTATTAACTTTTGATTTAATTCTTTGGGAATGAGACATTTGTACCAGTCACACTGAGACATTTCAAATAATACCAAACATGTATCAAACTTGATGATATTCATTCATATTTAACCATATATATTCTTATGTGAGTTTTAGGAGTTACTGAGAGAGAGAATGAAATGCAGATGAGGTGAGACTTTTTGTCTCAGGGGAAGAGGGGGGAAGTCAAATGTAAATTTCCAGCAAGATCCTTTGTTTCATCGACCAGTGGTCAAAGTCTATCTCTCCAACCAGTTTTCCAGTCTTACAAAAGTAACTTGAATTAGAGTTTAAAGCTCTTATTATGAGTCAATGACGGTTTAAATTAATCCAAAACTGAATATACAGCCATTTGCTCACCATCAAGTTGTTCAAACTGAACCAAATAAGAGGAAGTTTGTTTAGGCTAATCTTTCTATAAAATAAAACCATCTACGAAAAGATAGCACATTGATTTGGGTACTTTATTCCACATCTTTTGATGTCAAAATTGTAACAATTTGACTGACAACAAAAAATGTTATTTACTGAAAACATTTTCATCTGCCACAACTCCAAAATTTAATTACCACACACACACACACACACACACACACACACACACACACACACACACACACACACACACACACACACACACACACACACACACACACACAGTGTTTGCTCTTGCCCATACATGTATGGCTTCAGAATACTCATAGCACATGAGTAATATGAACTTTATTTTTTTCCTTTATCTGTAAGTTCTCTGAGTGGAAAAGAGCTATACTAAACATATGTTCTGTTCCACTGAAGGAAGAAGAATAAACATAGACTGAACACTTTACAGTAAGATTAAATTAATTAATATTAGTTATGCATTAGGTATCATCAACTAACAATGAAAAATTAATAAATGCTAGTTCATAATATGTCATATGTGGACATTTTATGTGTATAGTATTCATAGACTGTGGTAGTATTGTAGCAACTTTACAGAATCCATGGCTTCATTTAAATAGAGTCTGTGATTTGCAGTAATAGTATTGCTATTGGTCAAATTGAAAATGACCATCAAGGCCAAAATCAAATGAATAATAAGTCCACAGATCATAGTCTTGTCTGTAACTTGTCATTGAACACATTTTCCAGCTCTTCACTTGCTGCTAAAGAAAATCCTAAAGAGTAGATCCAAACTTTAAGTTTGCATCAGCTAATGTTAAAGCATCTTATTGTAAAGTGTTAATAAGAAAATAACAAGCGTTAAAAAAAACATTTGGAGGTAAATTACATTTACATAGGCTATCTAACCATTAGATAAGACATGGCATGCCATTTTCTAGACATTACATAGCAACAGGTAGTCAACAAAGTTGATTAGAGTCTCGATGGAAATCATTTAGTAGGCTATAATCATGGGTTATTGCGGTAAAAAAAAAAAAATGTGTTCCAGCATTTCATTCATGCGTGAAAAAGAGGCCGAACTTACTGTCACAAGCGGTGTTATAACATGTTCTAAATTACAATCAAATGAAGACACAACTCGGTGAGTGTAATCACAAACCAGCACAAGAGATGCGCCACAGAGCAGCTCCTAACACGAACAGAGAATAGAAAAGCACAGATGTCAGTATTTACCTTCTTTGGTGTCTTCCGCAAATCTGGCACCGCAAATAATTCCCGAGTGGAAACTGACTGGATATTAAGTGACTAGCTGTTCTCTTCCTCATATGTTTCTCGCTAGCCACGCCTTTTGTGTCGGCGGCACTGCGAGCTAGTGGACGTAACAAAAACCCTGTCAGTCAGAGAACATATTTATTTCTTCACATTGCTGTGATAATCTATCCTGAAACGTTTCTTTTGATGACACATAATATACAAAAAAACTAATAAAAACTTAAGTTAGAATTACTGATTAGATTGTTGTTTAGCTGTCCCACACTGTAAAAAATTATCTTTGTGATTTGTTATCACAAACTTTTTATATTTTGTCAAATCAACTTAGATAATTAATGTAGTTCAGATAACATAATATTTTGAGTTTCTATTTATTAAACCAATCTCCTTTGTTGTATTAACTCAAAGTTTTTAATTTTCAATTAACTAAAAATTTCAAGGCAACCAGGTAACTTACTTTTTAAGTTAATCCAACTTTTTTTTTACAGTGCATATTGTGCTCTTTGTTTTAATGCAGAATTTCACCTCTGTATGCCTGTCTCTTCAGAAGATCACTTCAAATTATATATATATATATATATATATATATATATATATATATATATATATATATATATATATATATATATATATATATATATATTGTTTTGTTTCCTTTTCACCTTCAACATTTTACATAACAAGAGATGTTGCAGCTCTTGTTTTGTTTAGCTGTTTTGTTGAGATGTTTAGCCTGTTGCAGCTCTTATATTTGCTCTTTCCAAAGTTACTGGATCCAGAGACCCTTAAACAATCTCAGATCCTTTTTATATGGGATGGACTGAATGTGTTTAGATTATACCTTTTAATTTCAGGCACACAAGACATGAGCTGATCCAAGTTTCTGTAAGCTGAATACTGAACCTTTTTAAAAGGAACCTTCATTGCTCAGATCTTGGTCACTTCAATGCTAAATGATGCAACTCTAATTTCTCCAGAATATGTTCAGATTGTGATTGAACTTCATGGGTTTGTCTTACAAAAAGAGGAACATGTCAGAAGTGAAGTGCATAACCAAAGTGTTGCAGCAAGCTAGATCACTCAGAAAAAAAGCTGTCACTGTGGCGGTACCTTTTCAAAAGGTACACTTTTGTACCTAAAGAGTGCATATTAGTCCCTCAAAGGTACATATTGGTACCAAAAGTGTATTAGTATAAATGGTACATATTAGAACCCTTTTGAAGGGTGGGTACTGTCCAAGTGACCGCTTTTGTACCTTTTTTTCTGAGAGTGTACATGGAAATCATCCAGAACCTTGGACATGTGCTCCTTGTCAATCTTTTGTCCGATGGCTTTACTGTTTTGAAAAAGCTTTTTAGTAATACACTGTAAACAATATTTTCATTATTTATCACAACATGTTTTCTTTTGTCAAATCAACTTAGAAGATGTATGTTCAGATAACATGATATTTTGAGTTTCTGTTGATTAAACCAATCTCCTTCATTGTATTAACTCAATTTTGTAATTTCCATGAACTTACACTTTTAAGGCAACCATGTTATTTTTACTTTTTTAAGTTAAACCAACAATATTTTTTTACAGTGCAGTTGCAACAAAGATCCTCCAATCACCCTGCGAGAAATGTTTACATTTTCTGCTAATTCATTTGAAGACACACGTGGAAAAGTCTACTAAAGAAAACACAGGATATCCTGAAGTTGGGTAAACTATAGCTTGGCATATGCTGGAAAAGGACACGTTTATTGATAAGGACCAGATACTGATCCTCTACTTCCCATCAATCTCTCTGAAGATATTGGCATTACTTTTTTAAGAAAACACAACCTGATGGTTTTAAGGAAAATGTACTGCTTCACGCATTCCCAGCATTCAACAGTTCCTTCAGGATTACTCAGTGCACATTTAACATAAATTCAGATTCAGGATGCTTTGTGTTTTTTAATAGATTCCCGTAAAACATAAGACGTCAGTCATGGCTTACCATTTTTCATCATTTAACCTATAAATGTTTTTCTAGTTTGGATGCGGCCACAGATCTGAGCTGGGCACTGCTCGCTTCAACTCTAAGATCACCAGCCAATCATATCAGAAAGACTGACATTGAGAAGAATGCAGTAATACTGTAAAACCCGGCTGGGTTGGCCCAAAGAAGGTTTTCCGATCAACTGGTGAAGGTCTCTGCGCGTTCCTGTCTTCTCTTTGATTAGGTGAAATACATTTTCTCATATGTATTAACTCATTTTTCATCTAACTCCATAAATGAAAAAAGGTTTTATTGATATATCTACATCATTAAGTATGTGTGGATGTTTTACTATTCTTTTTGAACTCTTTACTTAAAATAATGTCAGAGTCGATTAGAATAAATCAAATATAATCAGTTAAAAGATAATAGATACAAACATCAAATGAGTAAAAGATGTAGGTTAAACCCCACATTCAGAAATACATGATGCGGAGTGCCGGCATCCACTCTGCATCATGGGCTAATTTTGAGTTACAAAACGCCCTGAGCTAGTTGCATTTCATTATATATACAGACCTCATTTTAAATGTACAGTAAACATGAGTTCACAGTGGGAATTCACATTAATCACTGTCACAGACTTACTGGGGCAGAAGTCGATTTACATGGAACCATTTGCTAACAGTGGGAATTTGCATTGAGTTAACACCTTCTGAGAACATGAGACCGTATGCCTGGAAGACACACCTCGTATGTATGTGAATTATTTCTAAACTCTTAAATAGACTATTACCTTCTGGTTTACTTCTTTGAAAATGAGACCTTTTTACCAGTCACGCTGAGAGATTTCAAGTTATAACAAACATGTGTGATACTGTAAGATAATTATTCACATTAAACTATATAGATTCTTGGGTGATTTTCAGATGATCTCAGCATGAGGGAGAGTGGGGGGAGAATGGGGGTCAAGGGAAAAGACGTAGATTTGGATTGCTTAGATGAGACTTGTAAAAGTGCATCTGTCCATTTAGTTAGAGAAACTTTTATGCACTTTTATGACGGATAGATGCACTTTTATGATGGATAGATGCACTTTTATGATGGACAGATGCACTTTTATGATGATAGATGCACTTTAATGATGGACAGATGCACTTTTATGACGGATAGATGCACATTTATGACGGATAGATGCACTTTTATGATGGATAGATGCACTTTTATAATGGATAGATTCACTTTAATGATGGATAGATGCATTTTTATGATGGACAGATGCACTTTTATGATGGACAGATGCACTTTTATGATGGATAGATGCACTTTAATGATGATAGATGCACTTTAATGATGGATATATGCACTTTTATAATGGATAGATGCACTTTTATGATGGACAGATGCACTTTTATGATGGATAGATGCACTTTAATGATGATAGATGCACTTTAATGATGGATAGTTGCACTTTTATGATGTACAGATGCACTTTTATGATGGATAGATGCATAGATGCACTTTTATGATGACAGATGCACTTTTATGATGGATAGATGCACTTTAATGATGATAGATGCACTTTAATGATGGATAGATGCACTTTTATAATGGATAGATGCACTTTTATGATGGACAGATGCACTTTAATGATGGATAGTTGCACTTTTATGATGTACAGATGCACTTTTATGATGGATAGATGCATATATGCACTTTTATGATGGACAGATGCACTTTTATGATGGATAGATGCACTTTTATGATAGATAGATGCACTTTTATGATGGATAGATGCACTTTTATGATGGACAGATGCACTTTTATGATGGACAGATGCACTTTAATGATGGATAGTTGCACTTTTATGATGTACAGATGCACTTTTATGATGGATAGATGCATATATGCACTTTTATGATGGACAGATGCACTTTTATGATGGATAGATGCACTTTTATGATGGATAGATGCACTTTTATGATGGACAGATGCACTTTTATGATGGACAGATGCACTTTAATGATGGATAGTTGCACTTTTATGATGTACAGATGCACTTTTATGATGGATGGATGCATATATGCACTTTTATGATGGACAGATGCACTTTTATGATGGATAGATGCACTTTTATGATAGATAGATGCACTTTTATGATGGATAGATGCACTTTTATGATAGATAGATGCACTTTTATGATGGATAGATGCACTTTTATGATAGATAGATGCACTTTAATGATGGATAGATGCACTTTAATGATGGATAGATGCACTTTTATGATGGACAGATGCACTTTAATTATGGATAGATGCACTTTTATGATGGACAGATGCACTTTAATGATGGATAGATGCACTTTAATGATGGATAGATGCACTTTAATGATGGATAGATGCACTTTAATGATGGACAGATGCACTTTTATGATGGACAGATGCACTTTTATGATGGATAGTTGCACTTTTATGATGGATAGATGCACTTTTATGATTGATAGATGCACTTTCAAGGGAATAATGGGTAATTATGATTTTTGTCATAATCGTGCAGCTCTAGATTAAGGAGTAATTTTAATCGAAACTAATGGCTTGGATAGATTCAGCAGCACCCCTAAAAACCCCTAGTTAGACATCTCAAAAGCTAATTTTGGTTAAAAAAAAAAATCATTATTTTTAACCAGGCCCTCTGGGCATCCCAACTTTGACGTTTCCCTGAGGATTTGGCCATGGATAAATTGGGAGGTATTACTAGACACCTATAGGAACACATGGTAAAAAAAAGCTATTGGTGAGAATTTTTTTTGCAGATTGGCAAAAAAAAATGCCTAACTTTCCCTAATTACTTGTGCACCATTCGTCTTGATGGTGCACAAGAGAGAAATTCAAATGTTCATTTGCTTTGTTCTATCAAAGAGTTGCGCTATCTTCCAGTTTTCCCAGTCTTACAATACAAAACATGAACCTATCTGTTGGACTGGAAGCCCTAAATGCAAACGTGAGATGCAGGTGAGCTATTGTAAATAATGTGGTTAAAATTAAAAAGAAGATTTCTGAACCCATCTTATTCTAGATACACCTCATAGTTCTGATGAAATACACTGCTTATTATTAGAATTAGCCAAAAATAAATAAATAAATAAATAAAGCATTCAAATATATTAGCTCTGATTCAAAACTTTTGACTTGATGTCTGCTGCCTACATGGGTAAGTATGCAGACACAAACACTTGCGGAAATGCTGAGAATGAGTTGTAATGAGTTGTAGTTTCACATTTCATTACACAACGCCACACAAAATACAGCTTGCGTAACTAAGAGCCTGCGTGGTTACACTGCATTTCGATGGTCAACTTTCCACATTCTACTAAGGATAGAACGCAAGTGGCAATTAAGCAAACAAAATAGTCTCTAGCATTAATTTTGATCTTTTCTTAAAAAGTAAACTGGGAAAAAACGTTGATGCGCATGTGGAACACAAGTGTTTGTTTGTTTGTTTGTTCTCTCACTAATTGCGCGATCTGGTTCTGTGCTTCTATTGGTTTTTGATTTAACAGTTTTCCTAGGCAAAGTGACACTGCAGGACTGTGCGTCAAATCTTCTGTCTGCCAGAATTTTGTCAGGGGTAAAATTTGATTGAATATAAGTCATTATGCTGATGGAAAATATGTCAATCAAAGACTTCAGATTTTGGCCTAGGATCAGACTCTTTTAGGATTCACAAACTTTGTCTCGGATGGCCAAATTGTGGGCAAAATCGTCCAGTGTGAACCCCGGCTTAACTCCCATTAGAGTAACTATAGACTATAGTTAGGTTGGGTTAGGGTTAGTAATAATTTGTTACATTTATATAGCGCTTCTCTGTGTACTCAAAGCGCTTCAAATATGGAATAAAGACACCAACTCCTCCATCACTGAACTAGTAGAATAAGTTGACAAGTTACAAAGTAGAATGTCTGTTGGGGGAGCATCACAATAAAGTGTTAGCAGATATTAAGCAGACAGTCTACTAATAGGCTATGAGAGTCAGTTGACATGTAGTTGCAAAGTTACACACACAGTATACAGTATATACTGAGAGAGGGAGGCTCCACTGATCAGCCACTCTAAGGATGAGCTCCTGAAAAATTTATAAAAGATTAAGCCAAAAAGTGAGACAGAGTGATATAATGACAACAAACAAGAAAAAACAACAGAGGAACAAGATTCGGGTAAAGACTGATTTTATCCCTAGAAAATACATTTTAATAAAAGAAAGAAGACTTGAATCTGTGGATTAGCATCTGGCTACTGGATCACTTGGCCCAATGGAGGTCTTCCGATCAGCGGGCGAAGGGCTCTGCGTGTTACTGTCGTTCCTTTTTCGCAACAATGAAGATTAAATGTAATACAGTTTATCAACTAGTTATTTCATCTGACTCCATAAAGAAAATGGTTTTAATGATATTTGGGCATCATTAAAAGTGAACGAATATTTGCTTATTCTTTTTTTAACTGTTTAATCATGTTTTACCAGCTCAGATTAGGAAGCTATGTCGCTCAGAGGTCCTCACGTCTTCTGCGGGTTTCACGCTCGCAATCTCGCCAGTTTCGGTCACCAAACAGAGGTAATTGGCTAATATCTTAGACGGTCTGATTCGCCCCTACACAATCCAAGATACTTTTATGTAGCCCCTTGAATTTGCATACACTTGAATTTAATGTAACGTTTACTTCAGGCTGGGGTATGGCCACTACTATAAGTTAAACAACTTTGCTTATCTTATAATAGCTTTGGATTGGCCATCCCGTGGTTTACCACGTAAACTTATCTAAAGTAACATTAAATCAAAATAGAGGTAAAACAGACGCACACAGATTTAGGTTGGTTAAGCAGCGCATTTGCTGTCCTAAACGGAAACAACCCGTCTCTGTAAAACAAGTAGGCCTACACTTAAATTAGTGCCAAATATTAGTCGCCACTAATCTGACGCAAACTTGCGGGAACATACGAATTCAGTTAATCTACTTGGGAGAACAATTTCAGAGTTAGTCAGAATAAAATCAAATGTTTACAATTTATTGACCAGGTAATAGAACAATATTTCAAAATCCAATTCATCAGTCAAATAATAACAACAATTCGGAAATCGAGGAATTCAAGAAATTTTTAGGCCTACCTGGCAACGAAAAACTACACACAGCGATCGTGTGGGAAGTCTACCTACAGACTCCCCAAACCTTTTTGCCCATTTTCCTTATAAACCCAGACAATTCAATTTTCTTACCAAATGGTGGTGTCTGTCATTATTAGATTTTGTTCCCCCAGTGAGGGGCTCACAACTGTGAGATCAGAATGGAGGACCTGGGGAGCAGACTGATCTCATGAAACTGCGTATGTATGACACGCCAATTCGTATTTCCATTTTTGGCGTGCTATCAACACGCAAAATCGCTTTTCAGCGTGTTTATGAACGCCGTTGACTTAACGTTACATTACTGTATATATAAATATATGACCTACCCCAATCCCGTCCCTAAACCTACCCGTCACTGGTTAATACCATTTATAAGTCTTTCCCTACCATCCTAGTAAGAAAACTATCGCTCCCCCAGATGTATATCAAAATTTGGCTTTATTTCGCTCGGATTTTTAACGGCGTGTACATACACGCGGAATCACTCGGACATAACGGCGTAGATATACACGCATACACGCGGATAGTTCAAAATGCGTATAAATAACACGCCACTTGACTTGAAAGTGGCGTGTATGTTTACGCAAAAGTCATGATGTCATGTTGTGGGGAGGGAACACCTTTAAGATCACATCACTTTTCTCATATTTTATAACTTCTTTTAGCTTTTCGTTATGTTGGGAGAATGAGACCATTTTACCAGGCGCACTGACATACCAAACATGTATAGTTGTTTATTTATTACACACTTGACATTTCATGGGTTTTCAGTGAGTTTCAGGTGAGGAGGAGAAGGGGGAGATTGTCAGAATGGGCTGTAAGGTGTGAGTTCTGGCACCTGCCTTACAACCACTATAGCAGCTAACTGCAGTTTCCCGTCCAAAAATCTAAAGGCTTTTTTCAAAGAAACTACAGCTGAAAAAATCACACAATTTTTGATCTTCAGTTACTAAACAGAGAGGTTAGCTTTATCTGGCAAAAAACTTGAACAAAAACTGTATATTCTGGTATCTCATTACAAGATAAAAGCTGCAGTTTTGGCTCAGTGCCCAGTCTGATCACCATGCCAACCCTGGCGCAGACAGAGTGCAGGGAGGTGCTTTACCCAGAGAAGTGCAGAAGTGTACAGGCCCGAAAAAAAAACACAAAGAGAAAACTCTCAGAGACAACCCTGATCTTCTGCTGACTACATTCAACTCAATGGAAGAAGAATCAAGAACATCCTCATATTCTACACTACTCTGTTTACAGCATAGAAATCAGCCATCTGTGAGAAATACAAGCACATCTTTAAAGAAGGAATCGGTCGAGGTGGAAGACTAACTACATGCAAAGATGAAATGCTGGACACAGACAACCCAATTCTCATCTTCACCTACTACGAATTTCCCCTGCTGAAGGCCAGGGTAGAGGAAGAGAGAGACGAGCCTCATGCAAACGGCACAGATTTTGAGGAGGAAGCCCCAGCGATTCTTTCACCTTCACCATTGGTTGACTGAGAGACAGTTTAGGTTTGCTGGAACTGGACTTCTCTGAATTCAAAGAACACACTCAGACACACGCAACACAAATATTTACATCCAAGAGCTCAAAGATAAGCACAGGCAGCTGAAAAAAGACACCAACTCCTCCTACATTGAACTCAACAGAGCTCTCAGAGAACTGCAAGGAGAAAACCAAACTCTAAGTAAAAAAAGTCTAGTGATCTGGACCACTATTTTTTTTCACTTTAAAACAATGGTCCTAACATCTTTCTCACTTTAAAATAATGGTCCAGATCACTAGTAGTTCCTACATAGTGACACTTGAATAATTAGTGATGCATTTTATGACCCCGTTGAGAGTAAAAACACAATTGCTTGGGATTAGTAAATAATTTGTCATGATTACCTATTAGTTCTTAATGATGCCAATCTCATTAATTATTGATTACCTAATAAGGAACTATCTAAGTCCTAAATTTGATATTACTTACTGATTAGTTAAGCTTGTTTCTGTAATAGTTAATAGTAGTAGCTGAAGTGTTAAAGGGGTCATGAACTGGCTTTTTAAATCTTATTATATTGTTGTCTGAGGTAAACTTATGACGTTCGCTTGGTTTTTGCATTCAAAAACATCAAAATGAATAAGTAATAGGCTATTTTCTACCCTAGTTTTGAGCCTAGCTGAAAAACGCTCGGTTTTTATGGGCATCTCGCATTGAAGACTTGGAAGTAAACGCCCACTGCTGTGAGTGGATAACCGTTTTGCATTATAATGAGTTTCAACTCACCCGTCGATGCATTGGGGGAAATTGTTTTGAAAACGTCCAATGTTGTAAAATGGCAACCGGAATGATTCGCCGATAGATGTTCGACCCAGAGTCCAGGTGTTGCATAATTCCTGTCAGATCCAATAATCCAGAGGAAGCTTATGCAGCGACTGTCTTCTTCCACAACCAGGCACTGCACAATATTTTGTATTGCTCGGTAGCTCGATCCGGTTTGTCATCACGAGGTAGGCCTATGTTATTTAGCTATGCGTGTAATGCGTGAATTGGTGGGCGGGGCTAAACCGGCTGTGGTGAAGTAGCATGTGAAGTAGGCGTTGATCTTCTTCTGCGGGGGTGGTGTTTTATCCTCTTTGACGTCATAGTTCCCCACTTTGAAAAACGAGTTGTTTGCTGAGGCTGGTGTCAATAAAAGCATTTATTGGACTAACAAGGATGTTTTCAGTTCTGAAACTTACAGGATATTCTTATAATATGATGACCTCTCAGATGTCAAAAGCTCAAGGAAAATTTGATTTCTCAGTTCATCACCCCTTTAAAGGTTGTGTAGGTAAGAAATTTATAAAAAACTTTTTTCCAAATTTGTCTAAACTTTTTTATATATATCAATGCATAATTAAAATCTAAGTACTCTGAAAAAAAGAGTATAAAAATCGATTGACTCTAGACCGTTTAATCTGCATTAAACACAGCTCATTATTTCGAACCGGGACGAAACAACGGATTGGCCTAGGCGACTGTCACTCTCTCGCAACCATGGCAACCACCCCTTCGCCACACAGGACCTGCCCTTTTGCGCGCACTCGTTTGGTTTGTGTAATTCAAGAGCCACGGAACCTAGGATTACCAAAACAATGGCAGAGAAAGACCAATCTAAGTCCACATTTGCAGTTCACGAAGGCAACCCAGTCAAAAAAAGGAAGTCATTTACATTACAAGAAAAGGTAATGAACAAAAAGTTGTTGGATAAACAAAGAAATAAAACTCGGGTGAATATCGGCGAATACCCTAGTAGCACGACCTCCTCTGCTTCGCCCTCGACCACGGTTCTGTCCTCGAGCTGACGATGTGGTACTTGTTTTGGGGAGTGTAGTCCTCATCAGAATCAACTATGCTTTCATCAAGCAAACTCTTACATGCAGAACATCATATATATGTTATATCTTCGATCTTACACGAAATTCATCTACATCACAGTGTAAATGATGGCAATGGAACAACATGTATCACGCAACCTGTGTTTAGCTTTGCCTTATAGATAACTAGCTCGTTAGCGAATCAATAAATATATATTGTAAAGTTTACCAATATCAATATGCTAGTTTGATAGTGAGTTATAAAATACAACTTATTTGTTTAACTTCATAATGATAAAGTTAGATTTTTTTATTTACATGTGTGTCTGACATGATGTCACTACATGCACTCGTTCCTCTACTCTTCGCTCGTCTCAGGTAAATAATGCGTCTTCAGCTCAGCTGTCAGAGTTGCGCGTTCATGTGTTTTGGGGGTGTGGCTTTGGAAGGAGACCAGAAGGGAGGGGGTGAAGTGAATGGAAATAATGAGCTGTCTTTAAAACAGTCGTGAGAGGTCTACAGACACTCGATTTTTATACTTTCTTTTTCAGAGTACTTAGATTTTAATTATGCATTGATATATATAGAAAGTCTAAACAAATTTTGAATTTTTTTTTTATAAATTTCTTACCTACACAACCTTTAATGTAGTACTAGTTCTGCATTACTTCCTGCATTACCTATTATTGATGATGGACCATTATTCTAAAGTGTTAACCACAACGGATTATATTACAAACTTTTACAAAGTGGTAGGGGGTAAAGTTTATGACATTATAAAACCAATGTATTCGAACAACAAATGTGCAATACGAATTGGCAAAAAAAAATACAGAATTCTTCACCCAGAAAAGAGGAGTGCGGCAGGGCTATAGCCTGAGTCCAACGCGGTTCAACATTTAAAGGGATAGTTCACCCCAAAATGAAAACTATGTCAGTAATTACTCACCCTAATGTTGTTCCAACCCCATAAGACTTTCGTTCATCTTTGGAACACAAATTAAGATATTTTTGATTAAATCTGAGAGCTGGATCACTCCTCCATAGGCTTCAAAGGGATTGAAACTTTCCGGCCCAGAAAAGTTATTAAAGAAATCGTTAAAATAGTACAATTGACTACAGTGGCTCAATCTTAAGTTTACCAAGCGACGAGAATACTTTGTGTGCGCAAACAACAAACAAAAAAACAACTTTATTCAAGTATTCATTTCCTTCTCTTTGGGCCTCGAGATAGTTCACGTAGTATAATTGTGTAGTGCTTCTGTGTTGTACGTCACACGTAGGCTCACTATTGGCCGACGCTGGTCATGTGTGCGATGCGTGTGACGTTCAACCAGAAGCGCTGTGCAATTATAATACGTGAACCATCTCGATGTATGCAGACGACCTGGTGACGACAGGGACTGGACCTGCTGGAGAACTTCTGCCAGAACTGGACCCTGACAGTAAACCTCACAAAGACCAACATTATGGTCTTTCAGAAAAAGCCCAGATATCAGGAACACAGACATCAAATCAGTCTAGGCAGCACTGCCCTAGAGCACACGATGCAGTACACTTACCTCGGCCTGGTCATCACGTCATCGGGGAGTTTCAGTATGGCAGTGAATGCTCTCAAAGATAAAGCTCGAAGAGCTCCATACGCCATTAAGAAAAAAATCCAAAACATTGAATTACCGATTCCAATCTGGTGTAAAATCTTTGATAGTGTAATTCAGCCCATTGCACTGTATGGAAGTGAGGTTTGGGGTCCACTCAGTGATCAGAGCTACACTAGATGGGACAGACATCCAACAGAAGCTCTACACACAGAATTCTGCACAATTATTTTAAAACTACAAAGGAAAACACCTAATAATGCATGTAGGGCAGAATAAGGGCAAATTCCCATTGATTATTAATATGCAAAAAAGATCCCTAAAATTCTGGATGCAACTAAAATCAAGTCCCACAGAAATCAAGCCCCTACATTTAAAAATCAAGCCCCTACATTTTAAAGCACTACAAACCCAAGAACTGAACCCTGAAAAAAGTCCCCTCAGTCAGCTGGTTCTGAGACTTACTAATCTGGCTAACTCTACTCACACTAACCAGTCTCAGATCAGCACTGCTTCTCACACAAACATCAAAATAAATCAAATTATCAAACAGTCTAAAAATACATATCTGGAACATTGGGATCAGGAAACTAAACCACAAAGTAAATTAAATTTCTATCGAACTCTGAAATTAAATTATAAATTTTTTATTATTAAATTCCAGAGTGTCAGAGACACAAAGCAGAGACGGATCCTGAGCAAGTATAGGCTCAGTGAGCACAGTTTAGCCATCGAGACCGGCAGACACAGAAACAGCTGGTTGGTTACACAGAGAGCAAAGGGTAGGCTATGTATTAGAGGAGATTCACCAGCAAACAAGTTTTTCTTTCTGTTTAGTTTATTTCTTAATTGTTATTTTGTTTATACTTTGACCTTATACTTTAAAGTGTCTTATTGTTGTTTGTTTGCGTTTATCATAGTTTGGTAATTATCTTAGAGATATCGTTTGTTTTCTTTTCGTGTTTCCTAGTTTTGTGATTTAAATAAACGTTTAAGCATCGTGTTTAGGTTTCACGTGTCCTTCTTTATGTTATGTAACCCTTTTTCTGCCGATTTAAAGAAGTAGTAGTATATATTTATTGTCCCCTTTAGGGGAAATTCTTTTTCACATTTCCAGAAACGCTTTACATCATACATATTTATATTCACGGCACATATAGACATACATGTTTCATACACAGTGGACAACTTTGACACAGCCATTTATGGGAACAACATATATTATTTCACTGAGAAGGGGTTCGTAACATAAATTGTTCACTGTAGGACAGGAGAGATCGAGACACTTCCTCCTTTACACAAATACGTTTCAATCAGCGACCTCTACTTAAACAAATTCACTAACTTAATAAAGAAATGTACTGCCATGACTGAAGTAGACCAGATAAAGATAAGATCATATTAGGAGAGGGACAGACAGCAGCACTGGCTGCCAGATATGTGTGGATGTGCCACAGCCTGAGAGACCGCAGGTAAATGTGTGTGTAATGTGTGTATTGTGTCGTGTTTCCCTACCTCAGTGACCCTCAGTAATGTATGTGTGGGTGTGTATGTTATAACACTGGTATCAAATGTTTACACATGTTTTAATTTGTTACACTGTTTATTTAAATTAAGTTATAATGTTTTATTATTCTATTATTTTTATGTTTTTATTATTATTATATGTATTCCTTTGTCTACCAAACGCACCACCATCACCTATCTGTGTCCATGACCACGACACCTGGCCTATACCATGCAGCCGGTTTAGGTGGCTAGCCTAGCCAACCCTGGGTTTTAGGCACAATGAAAGTGGTTTGGCTTTTAGCAGTGTTCATCACCATAGTAACTTACACTCCACGGCTAACCTGGTCCAGGGCAGGTTGTGTTCCAGGTAAATGGTGGCAAACCGAACTTGGACCAATCAGCTGTGAGCAAAGGATAAAGTCACTCCACCTGTTTACTTCAAATTAAAGGTCACTACACAGCAAATGGTTTTTAAAGAAAAAAATCGTCTGGCTTTTACTTATGCTTATTTAGACTAATCATTTTGTATGACTTAGATAGATACACCTTTAATCGATCACACATGTAGCCTACAATTTAAAGGGCACCTATTATGGAATTTTGAAAATTACCTTTCATATACTGTGTAACATAGATCTAAGTGAACGAAAACATCCTGCAAAGTTTTATGAAAGTTCACTGTAAAAGAAGTAATTGTCTCTCAAAAGTATGAGTCGACTCTGAGTCAATTTAATGAATCGTTTTTTCCAATGAGTCATTTTCCTTTTCGTTGTGACGTCAAGACAAAAAATGATCAAATTGGCCGCGCCCACTCATTGCACGCGCCACGCAGACACCAGGGAAAACATCATGTCGACAACAAGACGCTGTGTTCTGAAGTGCGAATCAAAAGCGACAATTTTTTCACTGCCCTGGGATGATCATGTGAAGAATCAGTGGCTAGAGTTTATATTTACAACTATACCACACAAGTATAGCCCGAACCTTGTGCTGTGTTCATCATTTTAATGACGATTGCTTTACAAACACAACTGACTGGGTCATCTGACCAATCGCCGCCGATTAGCGTCACGCTAAGGGGTTTGGAAAAATGAGTCGTTGAACGAATCATTTGGGAGTCGCTGAGCAAATCAGGTAAAAATAAATGCATATTATAAGACAACAAAAGTGTTTTTTGTCATTGCATGCATGTAAAACTGTTGTTGGGAACATTTTAAATGCCGTAATAGGTGCCCTTTAAATGAATAAATGTATAAAGGTAATATAAATACGCTTTAGAATCAATAGATTAAGCTATAAAATGACTACATGTGAGCCTAAATGTTCAATTCTCTCTATACCTATATCAACTGTAAACTAACTTCACAACTTTTACTTGCACTGATAAAGCAAGTCTTTTTCTTTTAGTTGTCCTCTTTCATAGACAGCTATTTTCTTCTTTCTGTGTAAATTTGTTTAAATTCTTAATATTTTTTAATCTCGTAATATTCTGTAGAAGAGAGAAGTGAATCGCGCTGTTTCTCTCGCGAGATATGAATCGCAGTTTGCGGTTTCACTCTTTCTCAGCATGTGATTGGATGTTCGCTACCAAGGTTAATCCATCCGCCGGAAACTGAAGCCTCTCCGGCGCCACCATTGTAGCTGACTATCACCTGCTGTTAGCATTCCATTGACTCCCATTCATTTTGGCGTCACTTTGACAGCGAATAACTTTACATCTGAGGCGTCCAAAGACTCCATTTGTCCATTGTTTATTTCTAAAGAAACACGACAATGTATAAAAGGCTCCATTACTTTGTATCTTACGTTATGGCCCCGTAGAAGCCGTTTTTGTAAAAATAGGCTAACGATTGTGTCATAACACGCGACTCTATGTCGCACACTAGAGAAAATTAACCGTATAGACAGAAGTACAAGCTCGCGCGCAATCGGGGGACGTGGAGGCACAAAAGTTAAGGGAGAAGCCCATAGAGATTCATAAAGTTGCTCCTGCTGCGAGCTCATGGAAAGCTAATACTCACGATCTCCGGCTCTGCAAGATTCGGAAGGTAATGATTCAGATTCCTCTTGGCACAGCTACTAGAAGACGTACAACTGTCAGTCAGGTTGCTCACGTCACATCTACGTCATCAAGCTCAGTTTGAGCCTGCGCAGTACGCTTGGCTATCAGAAAGTGAGTGGTTCTATTGGGCTTCAATTCTCTCCATTGAAATCAATGGGGTCGCTGCATGTGTCCATTTCTTTTACTGTCTATGTTCGCTACTGATGTCACACTTAAACTCAAGATCAAAGCCTGAGTTGACAGAGAGAGTTGAGGATCAGCATCATGGTACCAACAAAGCCTGGTTGGATTGGATTGGTTTGGTTTGGTTTTGTCAACTCAAAACTAATCCTGTAACCCTGAGTTTGGCCCCTGGAATCCTGCAATATGTTTAGGGGCTACAAGGACAGCAAGGTTTATAACAGCTCAAAGGCTTGCTAGATAAACCCACGTGCTTTCTCCTTCATGGTTGAGCTGATTATAGCGTTTGTCTACTGTAGATTAGATATACAGAAATATTAGAAAGGTCTCCATTACAGTTTTTATTATACAATCACTATAGGTCCCATTTCACAATATTTAGGTCATCTTTTCAAAACTCTTCACACAGTGAGCACAACATCAGTGAGCTAAACTGAGGATAATTTCCCATTGCTTCAGCACACAAGCAGCGCAGCGCGGCGCACGCGCTCATACGTGCACACTTCTCAAGTCATCTGCAGCAAGGTCGTCAACATTATGTTTACAGAGGTAAGAACAGTCAAATACGTAATATTGTTTGAGATAAGTTTGCGAGTGTAGGCTACTTGCTGACTAGCGGTGTTGGCAGTGATGCACTTGACGTCACATCCGCAGACAGCGCGGGAAAAATCCGACCCGACAGAAAATAGAAAAAATTCGATACAGGCTTATAGGTGCACTCACTGTGAGCGGACAAGGTGTCAGTATGCTCAACAGGAGATGTTTGAGTCATAAATGGTAAAATAAAAAGGCTATTGTTAATTTTATTTTGGGGAAAAAGTTCCATATAGTCCCTTTAAATTCAAAACCCAGCAATACAAAACATATAAGACAGCAATTTGATATATTTCTATATTAAAATATATTAAGATACAAATCTAAAAAATTACAGTAAACACTATCAAAACAATTAGATGTAGCTGAAATAAGTGTTTAGATTTTATTACCAACTATACAAAAGGGGAAGTTAAACATGGAGCTTATACTGCAGTGAATTCTAAACAGTAGAGAGTGTCATTCTAGTTTTGTAAGACATCTTGCAAAATAAAAAAATGTGTAATGTTTCCTGTTTGACCTGTTAGACCTATTAGTTTCGTTTTTTTACTGTAAGTGTTTTTTTATGGGTGACAAAGTGTGTTTGGGTGATAACTTTTGTTAGTGTTAGGGAAGAATGACTTGATGTGTTTAGACTAGTTGTGGTAGATGTAGCGCGTTTTGGGTGTGGAAGTGTTGTGGTAGATTTAGCGCGTTTTGGGTGTGGAATTTACTGCTGAGCCGAGCTGAAAGTTGATATAAGGAGAACTGTGAGAAGAGTTTTGAAAGCATTGAGAAATGTGTCCTTGCGATTGTAAAAAAAAAAAAAAGAGAGAGAGAGAGAGAGAGAGAGAGAGAGAGAGAGAGAGAGAGAGAGAGAGAGAGAGAGAGAGAGAGAGAGAGAGAGAAGAATTTGATGCGCTAGAGGTCGCCATTCTCTTATAAAACCTGATTATAAGTAGCCTACAGCGAGGGGGTGATCAATTAATTTTTAAATGTTTACTTTTATTTATTTTTTACCGAGAGGGAAAACATTATTTATAATAATTTAAGCCCGAAGACATGAGATTAAGCAATTGACACATAGTGTGACATTGCAATAAACAGTACAAAATCAGAATCATTATGATTTATTACTAAGTATGTTTATGCACTAGCAATAATTTCGATCAAAAATTAAAATATTTATATATAAAATCAATTTTATATATAAATTAAAATAGATTTATATATAAAACCACTCTTACTTGGTACACGGTTCTCTAGCCAAGTCCCGCCTGTGTGTGATATGTATGCAACACAATGGTATAAAACAACAATCCTTACTACAATCCAGTACTATTTAAATGAAAAGTTTAAATAAATGTATTGATTGCCTTGTAATTGGTGCATTAGCTTAGTTTACAATTATTATAGACCAACTATAATAAACTGCTAAACTAAAAGCCAGGTTAAATTAATTTCATGTAAGAATGAGCCCTCATTACACTGATAATGTGCTGAAGTTTTCTTATAAATATGTCCTTCCACTTCTCAAGAGACTTCATTTATGTTTATCGTTGTTTCTCACTGAAGGAATGTAATTATAATAGATCACCCCGCTCATTACAGACATCAGTGTGAAACAGCATTGCTCCACAGCCAGCAGGGAGACCAAATTAACCTCTGTTACATATGGTCCAGATGTCATACTTTTGGAGCTGAAGCTTATTATTTTAAGCCATAGAAATATGGATGCTCCCCTTGAGATGTGTGTGTGTCGCCCACCAAGGAACAAATGCTATGTAGCAAATCACTCAAAGCAAAGGGCAGCAGCAGCTCCAGGGACTCGTTCTGCCGGACAGGTCATCACATGGAACAGAATGATCCTATTTGCAATTATTCACAACTTTATTTTCAGCATGACAAAAATGCTACAAGCTCTATAAAAATACGACAGTTTCTAAAAAATAAATGAAAAAGAAAAATACATTTTTCTTAAAGATAAAGCCTTATTTGGACTATTAAGAAGGTGGCGTAGTTCGTTAATTGTTACTGCATGTGCTTATATAGTAATAACAGTAAATTATGCAAACCCTAACTAAACCAAACCCTAACCGTAACTCTATAGTAAGTACATGTAGTTCTGAATATTACTTATAAGTAGTTATTTGAGTAAATACTATGTAATACATCACCTTAAAATAAAGTGTAAACTTATTTTTATTTTTCATGATTTGTTAAATAATAATGTCTAATTGACCTAATGCAAAAAATAAAATCTCATTCTAATTATAATACAGAAAAATCATTAAATTATTATCTACTCATGGTTGTCAGGGTGTGTGCAGGATGCCGAAGACGAGGACACAGGAATATCAGTATAGTTGATATTTATTTTACAAACTTAAACTTCTAAAAACAAACAGGAACAAAATAACAGACTCCAGGACTTCAGGATACACAACCATACGTAGACGACGACCAACAAACACTGAGGGAAAACACAGGGCTTAAATGAACTGAACCAAACAAGATAATTAACTGAAAACAGGTGCAGAGAATCTGAACAAACGAGGAGCGGGAAAAACTAACAGGACTAAACCAAAAATCACAAAGACAGGGGGAAACAAGATCTCAAAACAGAACTAAACACATCAAAACATGACAGTAGTATTTTGTCGTTCTGCCTTACTGTGATTTTTAAAAATTGTTACACTTTAGTATTTTTATTTTGCATTATACAGTAATAAAACATTTTTAGAATTGAATTGCAATTTCATTCATACATTCATTCATTCCTTTTACTTATCATTTTTATTTTGCATAATAAAGTAATGTGAATCTTGAATAATGGGAATTACAAATTCATTAATTCATTCTAGGTATAAAATGTGACCTGGACATTGTTTTGTGGCATTCAACCACTCCAGGAGGTGAAAAGGTGGAATTTTTAAGCAAAGCCAAATGTTTGGAGACCATTGCAATTGCATGCAAATGACCTGGGAAAGGAATAATCTCTAAGGGAAAAATAGCTGAAACATCTTGGAAGTGGGCTTTATGAAGCTGATGTGTGTGTAGACACTATACCTGCATCTTCTAGCCTAATTGGGTTGGATGTGGGCAGAAATTGAAGTGGCATTTTGCAGGAGAACTCCCTTAGCTGGGCCATGATGAGCCTACAGTATCTGTGTCACCATGCCTTCGTTTATCATTGTCCGCTTGCTTTTGCTGAGTAGTTTGTTTTTGCCGTGCATGCGCACCATATATCACCTGTCAGGTCTAATGGGCCTCTCTTCTCCTCTAGCCCGAGTACAGATGGATTCTCTTACAATGCAATCCATATACAGCACTGAGGGAAAACTTGAGGTTAATTGATCTATAACTTAGAAAAGGATCAGATACTGCAAATGCTCAAGTTTAAGAGGGCTATATTGAATTGCATTGTTTAAATATTCACGTATACATATTCTAGTAAGTAATCAAACATTTTTCACACAGTAAATTGTGTACAGGGTTTTTAGAATTGAGCTTCTCTCATATCATCATATCTCTCTTTATTAAAGTGAATAGGCTACATAAGATAACACAATAAACTTTTTTTTTATTATGTATGGAAGATTCATTCACAAAATGGCAAAAGTGCAAACAAACCAACTCTGAATTTTGTTTTTTTTTTAAAGTAAGTTACCTGCCTTAAAATTTTGAGTTCATTGAAATAAAAAAAATGTAAGTTTGGTTTATTAGGAAATTGGTTTATTAAATAGAAACTCAATATTATGCTATCTAAACCACAGTAATTAAGCTGATTTGACAAAAGATAAAAAGTTGTGATAACAAATAATGAAAATAATTGTTACAGTTTATACAAGAAAGCAATTCAAAATATATAGCTATAAGGCTATATAGCCTACATAATGCTCAGATCCTCAGCCACACTTTGTTAAATGACTTATTTTACTTATATATCTGTATATTCTTAAATAGGTCCTCACATAATAGTTTGTAGGCGTTTTCACTTGATATATTTACCATAGATAAAGTGTGTGGTCTGCAGTGGCCGAAGGGACCCCGGAAACGCGCCGCGTGTGTCGCCAGCGCGCCGCAGCTTCCAGGAAGCGGAACGAATGAAGTTCATTTCTCACAGCTGGTGATGGCGGATGCTGTCGAAATAGAGACCATGAAGAATTATAACATAGCGTTTGAGAGGATAGACCCTAGCATAAGCCGCTATCCCTACTGTATTGTATGGACGCCAATCCCCGTGTTATCGTGAGTGATTCTCGACTCCACTGTTGCTTTTGCTTCATGTTAATGTTTTGAAAGCGATTCAGTCCCGTATAAAAGAGGTTTGTGTTTATAATGGATGCATTACACACCAAACATTACACCAGAAAGCGTCATTGAGCAATTGCGCTGTGGACCGATCTGTTGATATGGCAGCGTTCCGTTTTGTCGCGTCGCGTAGCGTTGACAGCAGTGTAAATCGTGTGTTGTTAAACATTAACTGATTTGGCATGAACTAGTTTTCCTGACAAGAAAAACCTACTCGTTGTGTTTAAAGGGGTAGCCTAGTAGAATGAAATAAAAATGTTGCGAAACATGCGATTCTTCTCCGGAACACAAAATTCTAACTCGAACACCGAGCACACGTTCTTGGAAGTATTTTAAAGAATTATCACACTCTTTGAATTTGAAACAATAAGGGTGGATGGGGACTGGCGCTATTGTGAGCGGATGGAGACTGGAGCTGCACCAAAAATAACTTACAACTTGCTTAATATCTGAATATAGCATTGTGTGAGGAAGAGACATAACTTTAGATTGGTATTTGCTAAAATAGTATGTGTTTGTAATAAAAGTATGGAGTGTAAAGGTAAAAAAAAAGAATTTTCAGTTAAATGAAACTTTATGGTCACCATTTAGTGATTACATATTTTAACCTGTAAGTTACCATTGCACTTACTTTCTCAACAAAAACCTAATAGGATCTTTCTATTGACCTTTTGATTTTTACAGAAATAAGTTCTGTGACCAACAAAAGTTTATGATTCTTATTTTTTGTTATTCATAATACGCTAATGATAAATCAATAATCAAATGTACACAACTATTATGAATAAATACAATCTGCAGAAGTAAAAAGCTAAACAAACTACACCACGATTGTAGACTTAAATGTCAACACCATTAAGCTTCCATCAACTCTTTGAATCTTTATTTAAAAAAATCTAATTAAAAAAACTCTTGACAAAAAAAGTTTTGAGTTAGAGTAGTTTGCCAAAACGTGCCAAAATATCTCTTTAGCTCCACTCACTCACCTAAAACACAGCAAATAATGTAATCGAGTCAGTCTCCCAATGCTCTCAAAATGCTTAAATATTTGAATAATATTATATATATATATTATATATATATATATATATATATAGGCCTATATATATAATTATTTTTTTTTTTTTTTTGCTGTTCGCAATGCTTCATGCTCATGGAATTGTAGTTCTTTCCATCACTGTAACATTACGTATGGAAGCTTATTTTCGCCACAGAATAAAATTAATTGTGAGGCATAAACTAGCAATTGCAAGTTATACAGAGATATAAACTCGCAATTCTTGCTTTTTTGTGTAAAATCAAACAAGATTTTACACTTTTGGTCAGCTTCTGTTCCGTCTTTTGTTTGTCAGACAACAAAGTTCTCTGTACAGAAGAGTAGTGTATAGTAGTACCATGGTACAGTGATGTATCAGATGGTCTACCATGCCTTTTATATAATAAGGTGCTGAATGATTACCATAGTGAAGTATTGTGGATTTATGGGTATTTTATAGTTATTCCTTGGTAAGTGCAGTACCATGGTGTCTATTAATACTTTTTTGTTTGTTTCAAATGGTTCTTGAAATAGTGATTGGACACCATTTTGTAATGCATATCTCAGTAATTCAATAACATGCATTATAATTTATGACCATTGGTTGCAAAGACGACACCTTTGCTGAATCTTTGATGCATTGGTCTGGATGGAACTTAAGTTCACTAACACCAACAGGAGGCAGCCATTATGTTCTCATCTGGGATCAGAATCCAAACTCCTTCTAATAATAATATTTGCTGAGATTAGACTGATTACAGCTGATCTTAGACCTGTCCCCTGGTGTCTTCCACTGCAGATTATCTCAGTGTGAGAGTTCCTTGCCTCATGTTTTGTTTGTCTCCTGTATTTGGGTCAGTGGCTTGCTCTGTAGGACACTCTGTGATAAATATGCACATGGACAGGACCGTATCTGGGGTGCCGTCGTATGCCCTACTTCACTTCAGAAACTCCACTGGGGCTGTTTTATCCAGGATATTCATACCGTTATTCGTATTACACCCCTGAGAGCTCTGTTGATAATACCTTTTTTTAATTACTTTGATAGGAATTTTGGTCTGGTGTCAAATCCGCTTCCTTATCTGGTTGTCCTTTGGATTGCCTGTTCTGTTGCCCTGCTTGTTTGAATTCCAAAGCCAAAATACCATGAATATGAATCAGCAGGGGAAGCTGGATTTTGGCCAGGTGTATGATATTGAAAAGGGCACTCTCCAACATCAAGCCTTGCGCTCACTTAGCTGTCTTCCCAAAACACACACAAGTGTATGTGTAAGGCCACCCCTTGTGAACAATTTCAGAGTTTTTTTAGGCAATTTTGCTCTTGACATGCAAGTCTTGTAGCACTCTGAAAGGGTTTATTTTGCATCATGCCAACGTTTAATGTCCCTGACAACAGCAACAGCTCTAAAAATTACAAGGGGCATTACTGATGTTTTTTATGTTTAAAAATAAAACGTGAAAATATATTGAGCTTGTTAAAGGGACAGTTCACCCAGAAATGAAAATTCTTTCAGTAATTACTCACCCTCATGTTGTTCCAACCCCGTAAGACCTTCGTTCATTTTCGGAACACAAATTAAGATTTTTTTTTAATTAAATCTGAGGGCTGGATCACTCCTCCATAGGCTTCTAAGGCCCTGAAAAGTCATTAAAGACATTGTTAAAATAGTCTAAGTGACTACAGTGGCTCAATCTCAAGTTTATCAAGCGACCAGAATACTTTTTGTGTGCAAAAAAAATGACTTTATTTAAACTATTTATTTCCCTCTCTGTGGGCCTGGAGTCAGTTCACGTAGTGTAATAGCCTAGTGCTTCTGGGTTGTACGTCACACGTAGGCTCACTATTGGCCGACGCTGGTCATGTGTGTGATGCGTATATTTTAATATAAAAATGAAAACCAAAAAATAATATAGTTATGAAAAACCAAAAAAATATTAAAATGCAAATGTTTTTTCCAATAAAACAGAATGTAACGTGTTTTCATTGCTTTCATTTATCCCATTGTTTGTTTTTACCCTTTCAGATGGCTTTTTTCCATTCATTGGCCATATGGGCATCTGCACTTCCACTGGAGTGATCCGTGATTTTGCAGGTCCATACTTTGTCTCAGTAAGTATGTTTACATGCATGGTTGGTCTTACTAAGAATACATGAGAAAGTGCATGATTGGATATATTGCACATCACCTGTTTCAGAGAAAGCACACAATGCCAATTCTATTTTCCAATTAACAGGAATAAATGCAGGACAATGCCTAGATATAATAACATGATCTAAGGTCTGTCGGTCTGACTTTTTTGTTCAAGCCTCTCGAAAAATTAAAACACATTAAAATAGTACAAGAAATGACTAAAATAGTCCCAATAAAATACATTTTTTAAATTTACTTCCGTAATACATCTTTTATCGGTTAACATTAGAAAGATAAAAAATATTGTTTGTTGTTTGTATGTTTTTTAGATGCACATTCTTAAGGCCCAAGTATTAATTTTCCGCATTCTGCTTCGTTCCGTGTTCGACACATGCGTAGTACAATTGTTTTATACTCTACCAGACGTGAGAGGGAAACACTGAGTCGTGTTATTCATAGGATATTCGCTCGGAAGAATAGAAGAAGAAAAGTAGCGGATCTGCCATTTCATGCAAAGTTTAGAAAAAAGATGGAGAAGGATATGCTGCTTTGTTTACTGTTTTGTATCACTCTTTATGCACACTTTGTATAAATATACTTTGGTTTTTAAAGGGATTGTTCACCCCAAAATTTTGTCATCAACTCATGTTGTTGACTTCTGTTCATTTTCGGAACATCAATGAATATATGAAGAGTTCAGATGCAAAAGCCTCTAAATGCCATCTGAAATTTTCTTCTAAAATGGTCATTTTTATCGAGCTTGTATATTTAAGTTCAATAATTTCACTTAAATGGCAAGAAGAATTACCCATTAATTGTCATTTAAGTGAAATTACTGAATTTAAATATACAAGCTTGATAAAAATGATCATTTTAGAAGAAAATTTCAGATGGCATTTAGAGGCTTTTGCATCTGAACTCTTCATATTTTTAATATTCTCTCATCATTTTCATCCATCTATTGAAAGTCCTCTGGAACGCGATTGGGCTTTGGCCATGATTGGGCTATGTTTTATTAGCACTTGGGTTTTGCTGTGCAGACCTGGCAACCCTGAATGATTAACGCTTCCTCAGTGAACACTGATTGTTGTGACAGTAGTCATCATGGTAAAATTTTATTTAAAGTATTTCCAAAACGAGTATGCCGTTAAATCGAGAAGTTCCTGCAGGAAAACACCTGCATTTCTTTGAGCTTCAATGAACATGTTTGCCATCACCTTTTCACAAGCATAAATTGAGTATAAAATTGGGAAAATGTCCAAGTTGTGCAGGTTTAAATCTCTCACTAGATGGTTTTGGATCTCTTTCAGTCTGGCAACAATAAGCTTGTTCGAAACCCCTGGAGGCTTGTTACTGCTGTGTTATAAATGACCTGTGTAGACTGTGTAGACTTTGCTCCTGTCTGACCTCAACAATGTCAAAGAACCTTTTGTTGACATATAAGGCCTTATAAAGTTTGTTCCTGGTTTCAGTGAAGAATGTTCCTCTAGATAAAGGTCTCTATAATTTGCTGCAAAATTCCTATAAGTTCCTTTCATAAGTGGATCATTTTAGCTTCCACTAGAATCACTGGAAAGTTCGATATTTGCCACCATCTTCCTCAGTGACCCTGTACAAGCACATCCTGTTATTTCCAACAGAAAAATCTATACCTGTGCAAAAAAAGGTGCAGAGCAGAGGAGGAATCCTGTCTGTAATAGGACATGCTACACCTCCGTGTCCTTTCTGTCCTGATAATTGCAATGTTCTCGGCCGCTTCCAGAGTTCTGGATTCTTCTTGTTCAAAAAATACATGATAGTATCTTAGAGTTCAAAGTCAGGGCAACTCTATCTCATAATGCTCTTAGTATTAAATGGAACCACAAAAGAGATCCAACCGCTTGTTCATAAGAATCCTGAACTAATTTGGACTAGCTGTTCAAACAAAAGTTATATTTATCATAGTACAAAAGCAGTTCTCTTCAGGTTTGGACATTTATCCTTTAAGCAGATCTCTGTCAGAACGGAGCAAAAGTGAAATGTCTTGGGTAGAGCGAGGCCGGTAACATGAGAGGATGTGGTTATTTGACCTGCGGTGATACGGGCCAGCACACATTGAAGTGCACTACAATCTGCTGCACTTAACTCCACTTGTGGCTGACAGGGACTAAAACACGTCTCGCATGTGGAATGAGCGGGAGAAGTGGGTTGAGCTTAGTTCACAGTGAGTTCACAGGAGTTTTAGAAATTCCTAAACTGATTATTACTTTTCAGAAGATTATGTATATGACGCTTGCACATTCAAAATCTGTTGCCACAGTTAGGTGTTTTAGGTCATTGCTAAGACATTGCTTTGTTGTTGCTTGTGTCTTTTACCACATTGCTATTTGGTTTTTAGGGTATTGTTAAGCAGTTTATGCTTACTGATCTATGCCAAAAGAGTGTACCAAGTCTGTACACTGAAAAAAAAAATCAAAAATAGGAGTTCACTCAAAAATTTACATTGAGTCAAAATGTATTTGTCTCCATGTCGTTTCAAACCTATATGACTTTTTTCTCCAGTGAAGCTTAAAAGTAGATATCTTGTTCCATTGTTTTTTGTCTATACAATGTAAGCAATGATCACCAAAACTGTTTTTTAAAGATTTTAAAAAAGAAACGTACATGGATAAATCATTCACAATAAGATCTATATGCATTTAGAAATGGGGTGAATTTTAAATTCATGCTGATTTGAAGTATAAGTTTTACTTTTCAGTTCCTTCTTTTCCGAGAGCCTACTCTACTCTGGTCAGATATCTCAGTCTGTTGTGATTGGTCTACCGCTTACATCGAGTGTCGGAAACGAAACACCCATTACCATATCTGAATTTCAGTTCCAGAGGCTTCCTCAGCATTTATATACACAGTGATACGTACAGTAACGATAGAGTCGGTTTTACCGTATCAATTCGAGCGCAAGTATTCATCCTTTGGAAGCGCATGCAAAGTGAATTTGCTTTTCGCGTATTCTCAACATATCAACAACTCAAACCAAACTCTTCCAGGCCTCAGCTACAACTACAGTGTTTGAGGGCGGGTCAAATGTTGTTCACAAGCAGCCAATGAAGGCCATAGGCTTGTTACAAACATACGTAGGTTTGCAAAAAGGAAGACTGGTTGCTGCATCCAAAATCGAATATTTCCTTACTATATAGTATGCGAAAAACAGTACGCCGAAAGAGTACTATGTCTGAATACATAGAATTTGAAAAATCCCCGGATGATCTACTACTTCCGCCAAGGTTCTGAAAAGCTCAAACAATGGACACTTTACTATCCCATAAGGCCACAGGAGAGGATTTATGAATGGAAGTGAAGTGCAACTGGCGCTGGTAGGTCACGTGACAAGAACAACATGGCGGATTTTAGGATATCCAAATTTAATTTTCTACCCATATTCATACTATACAGAGCAAACTGTCGCAAAATAAAATTTAAATGTAGTACTTACTCAGTATGCACATTTGGACGCAGCGAATATCTTTATTTGTCGTGCACTTTGGTCTTTAAAACTTTGCAGACATTTTACATTCACAAACGGCTATATTGCACACTACATGAAAGGTTAAATTCGAAAAAGCATAATAGGGGCACTTTAAATATACTTAATGCAATATAAATATGCTTGAGGAGGAACACTGCCTAATATATTAAGATTATTATTAACTTCATAGAATCTTATCTATACTGTATGTATCTTAAAATTATGTTTGTCTTTCTGTACTGGATTTAAAGAATTTTTACTTGTTTTAAGTATAAACAAGAGGAAAAATCATCCGGTGCAGTAAGACTAAATATTATTGTATTAAAAATATATATATATATATGATTCCGAAATGTTCAATGACCTTTGACAAAGCAATATTTAAAACACTAATATTTAATTATATGTTACTTTAGATGTTGTTTTATTGTGTAGTGCTGTTTAAAGCGTGTAATAGATTTGAATGGACTGAAATAGACTTGCAGTTGCTATTGAAGGGGCTTTTGTTGCCATTGGTCTTGTGGTGCTGTCAGGCAATTAGTGCTGTCATCATGATGTCAGCTGCAGCTCTGCAGTCATTAGTCACATGGCCTGGCAGAGAATTGAGCTGCCATGAGCAAAGATGGCTGATTTCAATACATACTTGAGTTGAGTGGCATGCTAACGGATAGCTCCAGGTAATAGAAATCTCACTGGAATACTGGATCCCACAGGGAGAAGTGTCAATTCACAATGATATCTGTCAGGAAAGTGGGATATGTATGGAACTTTGTTTCCGTCACAGAATAAAAAAACAAGGTATTTGTGACTTTTTATCTCACAATTCACTGTCACTGTTTATATCTGATTATATATATATATATGTAAGAATTGAAATGGGAAGGTTTAAATAAAGTTAGATGGTACGCGAGATATCGCGAGCGTAAGGGAAAAGAAAAAACGTAAAAAGGGGAGGGTCGAAAGAGAGAGGAAGCAGAGAGAGGAGAAGGAAGGAAAAATGGACAATGTAATCGGGTGGAACGCTGTAGAGTCACAGTTAAGAGAAATGTTGTAATAAACACTGAGTTCTGAGCACAGAAGTCTTGGTCTGACTCCTCTATCAAGTGACTGCGACAGATACAGAAAATAGCCAAGAACCCACGCATAATATTCGGTAAGCACAGATTCCTCAAGACCCGCGAATCCGAATATTACACTGGTGGCAGCGCTGGTTGGCTATTTTTATCTTTCTGTTTTCGTATGGACATTTTCTGCTTGACTCTGAACAACGTGAAATAGCCACATCAACCTGCAGGCACGTTAATATTGGACATAATATTTTACGTGCTATATTTTTGCAAGTTCGGATTACATGCCATATATAAAAAAAAAAATTATAAAAAAAAAAAAAAAACTTTCTCTCTCCTCTCGCCGTTGCTCGCACGCACAAAATGTCTGATGGTGAGCATGATATCGTGGAGCAGCCGCAACCACATAACGTGACGGCTGGTACAAATTCACATGTGCCCTTCAGAATTGATCTTCCTGCTCCCTTTTCGGGTGATAACGCTGAACCATTCGGCTCCTGGATACAGAGATTTGAAGTTGCACTTAATGTCTCTGCCACACCACCAGATAAAACTAAACTCCTCCCTGCCAAGCTCACGGGACCTGCATTTGCATATTGGCAGTGTCTCTCCCCTGCTGTTAAAGCGGACTATGAACTGACTAAGGCCAGTTTAGGTGCTGTTTTTGGACGTGCCACATTTTTGGCCACATTCCAAACATATTTGAATGCTCGTCCCCGCAAGCCTCAGGAGCCTCTCGAAGTTTATGCAGCTGAGCTCACCAGCTTAGTGACGGAAGCTTTTCCTCAGTATGATGTCACGGCTCGAAATTGTGAAATTTTTCGTAGATTTCTTACTGGCTTAGATCCTGCACTTCAATTGAAAATACATGAGCATGGAGCAGTGACCTTGGACAATGCTTTAAAAATAGCCAGTCAATGTGAACGTGCACAGTTGGCCATCAGCATAGCCAATCCAACGCCTATCATGCCAGTTACGGTGCATCAGCAGCCTTTATCTGCCACAGCGACGCCAACGCCCATCGCAGATCTGGCGTCGGCCATCGCTGACCTCCGGATGGATCTGCATACTTTACGCCAGTCTCACGAGCGTCGGACTGACGACCGCCTGGACGTACTCTCACAACAGATCGCCAGCCTTCAGCACAAGATGACAGAAACTACACACGCCTGCGCAGCTGTTGACTACAACGTAACACCACGGACTCGCCAGCCTGAGTGGGATGATTATCACCATCGTCGCCAGGACTGCCGCTACCCGTCACAGCACCTACAGGGAGAACGACGACAACAACCTTATGATGACTACAGCTCCTCGCACCGCTGCCGCTCTTCTCACGATCACACTACATCTTATGAAGACCCCCGTCATCAGAGCCGTCGCAGTTATTCTCCACCTCCTCTGTGTTGTGAGTCACACACCCCATATAATTCACATCCCGATCAACATAGCCCCCATAGACACAATTATACACACCCCAGACCAGACCGCTCCCCCTCGAGAGAACGCCGACCCCATTTGGTCTATGATGACAGACCACACGCCACTCCGCTCGCCCTCACCAAACTCACATTACAGGCATTCTACTTATCGCACCCACCGCTCACCATCACCAGCTCCGCATTACAAACAGCCACCACACTCCCACACATCCCCTACCCGCCATGTACATTTCTCTCCAGTCAAAAGAGATACTGCCCCTCCTACGCCACATCAGGGAAACGAGTAGAAGCTGTCATTGGGGACCAAATGTCAGCTCCAGCACACTCGATGGTCCACTCTGATAATATACACTATACATCCACCCCACCTACACCATTCATTCAAGTTACGCTGGCTGGCACCGAAATCTACGCTCTAGTCGATACCGGTTCGGGTTTATCCCTCATTACCGACGACTGTCGTAGATCGATCCCAGCCTTGGCATCTCAACCTATTAATAAGTCATTCGTGTTGGCCTCCTCAGTCACAGGACAACCATTGGACATACTGGGCTCTGTAACAGCCCTTGTGCATATTGGGGATGCCACATTTTCTCACATTTTTCACATAACACGAACAGCAACCCATCCGGTGCTTATCGGATGGGATTTCATGGTCAAACACGCAGTTACGGTCGATATACCACACAAACAGCTACGATTGTATGACACTACAGTATTTCTTTCACCGCCACAGTCATTCATTCCAGTACAGGGCGCAGCGATCACTATCGCACAGGTAACTGTGCCGCCAATGTCAGAAATGACGATCTCAGTTTCTATTAAGGACGGTGCTGTCGCAAACCCCTTCACAGACTCATATGTAGGTATTGTAGAGCCTCAGTCTCCCCAAGCTGTGTCTTTAGGCATCGCGCGCACTCTAACGTCGATTCAAAACGGTAGAGGCATCGTTAGAGTCGTTAATCCGACCAGCCAACCGGTCTCTTTGGAGGCGGGATGCCCCGTGGGCCAGTTTTTCTCCATAACGGGAAAAACACAGGATGAATACGTACTAGTTTCATCTGTAACCACCTCCACTGACAAAACACGCACTGTTCAGGACACGCTTTTAGCAGACACCTGCTTAGATGCAGACCAGAAGTCGTTGCTTAAGGATTTGCTGACAGAATTTGCCGACATTTTTAGTTCACACCCACACGATTACGGACGGACCGATTTAGTCACACACACCATTAACACAGGAGACGCAGCGCCAATCAAGCTACGCCCATATCGCACATCACCAGCGACGCAGAATATTCTACAAGAAGAGGTGTCTAGGCTTTTGGAGCGTGACATCATTGAGGAGTCACAGAGCCCATGGTCAGCCCCGGTAGTACTCGTTCGAAAGAAAGACGGTACATACCGGTTCTGTGTGGACTACAGACGACTCAATGCAGTCACAATCAAGGACTCACACCCTCTTCCTAGGGTCGATGACACTCTTGATAGGCTGTCTGGGGCACAAATGTTCAGCACGATTGATTTGACTGCGGGTTATTGGCAAATACCCCTTAACCCGGCAGACAAGGAAAAAACTGCGTTTTCGACGGGAGCAGGGCTTTATCAGTTCCGTATGATGCCCATGGGTATGTCAAACGCGCCGCCTAGCTTCCAGCGTTTAATGGAGTTGGTGCTCCGTGGTCTTCATTGGAGCATTTGCTTAATATATTTAGACGACATAATCGTTTACAGTGCAAATTTCGCACAACATCTGAAACACTTGCGCGACGTCTTTGGACGATTCCGTTCGGCCGGACTTAAACTCAAGCCGTCTAAATGCCATCTGGCATGCTCCTCGGTTACGTTTTTGGGCCATCGTGTCTCCAGCGCCGGAGTTGAGCCTGACCCATCGAACATTGAGAAAGTTAAGACGTGGCCAATTCCAACGTCCGCCACGCAGGTCAGGGCTTTCTTAGGCTTATGTTCGTATTACCGAAGGTTTATAAAAAACTTCGCTCATACAGCAGAGCCCTTACACCGGTTAACACACAAGGGTGTTGCGTTCACTTGGTCAGTTCAGGCGGATGAATCGTTTCATGTCTTAAAGGAAGCATTGACGTCGCCGCCTATTATGGCGTTTCCGAACCTTTCGATACCCTTCCTACTTTACACAGACGCGTCCTTGTATTCAGTCGGCTCTGTCCTTTCACAGCACGTGGATGGCAAGGAGCATGTTATTGCATACGCCAGCCATGTGTTGTCTGCGTCGGAAAGGAAATGGTCCACTTTCGATCGAGAACTATTCGCTATTGTGTGGTCAGTGCGCCATTTCCGCCACTACCTTGCGTGCCACCCATTTACTATCATCACGGATCACAAGCCGTTGGTCGGACTAAAAAAGCTCCCTTTGGACCACGATCCAACGGGTAGACGCGCACGTTGGGCAGTCGAATTAGACCTTTATGATTGGTGCGTGCGCCACCGCGAAGGTGCCAAACACTTGAACGCAGACGCTATGTCTCGACGGCCACAGGGTGAGGTTGTTCCACAAGATAATGGCAATGAACGGGAGTCCGCCAAGTATTCGGTCGCCACACAGACCACATTGTTCGAGCCTCAGTCAAACCCTGCGTCGACACCTCTACAAACACCGAAAATGGATGGTAATTATCTCGTAGTCACGCCTGTTCCAAATTATGTCACAGCGAACCTAATTCAAATTCAAAGCGACTGGAAAGTAGCAGAACAACAACGGTCTGACTCTGATTTGGCCGCTGTCCTCTCATGGGTAGAAACAGGTCATAAGCCCCCTTTGTGGAGGCTCCGGAATGCGTCACCATACGTTAGGAAATTGTGGTCACAATTCAGTCGGTTAACTATACATGAAAATGTCTTGTGTAGACTGTCGCGCGAATCTCCTGCGGACGACGTCCTCCAAATGATCATTCCGACGTCCTTGGTTCCAGACATACTGACCCATGTGCACGGCGATCCTTCAGTTGGCCACTACGGACATGCTAAAACCCTGAATAGGGCTAGGCGGCTCTTTTATTGGCCCTACATGTCTGCAGACATTTCTAAACATTGTTCTCGATGCGCGGCCTGTCAGTCACGACGTTCGCCTGTGCCCCGACCACAAGCTCCGCTCATTTCCATTTCTCCTGATCGACCATTCGATATCGTCGCCGCAGACATTACCGAACTGCCTCCGTCAGCTAAAGGCAACCGTTATGTTTTAGTGATGATGGACCTGTACACAAAATTTGTAAATCTGTATCCTTTGAAGGATCAGACAGCTATTTCTGTGGCAGGTTGCATTTTTGATCATTACATACCGCAACATGGGGTTCCAGATGCCTTGCACTCCGACCAAGGCAGACAATTCGAATCTGACCTCATTCAAAATCTCTGTAAGTTATTGGGCATTCAAAAGCTCCGCACATCTCCCTACCACGCCCAATGCGACGGCGCTGTGGAGCGCTTCAATCGCACCTTAAAAGATGAGCTTGCCAAATATCTCTTTGAGTCTGGTAGAGAATGGGACGAACACCTCCCACATGTCGCATTAGCTTACAACACCATCAATCATTCCAGTACCGGGTTCACACCATTTTTTTTAGCGCATGGACGCGAGGCCCGCGTTCCCTTGGACGTGCTATTTCAGGACGGCACCTCTGTCACTTCAGCCACATCGGGTACGCCTGCAGCGTTTGCTAATTCACTACGACACAGATTAACCTCTGCTTATCGGTCAGCAACTGCCTTCCGGGACAAAGCGCAAGGACAACAACGACATTACTATGATCGTCATGTGAAGTACACTCCGTACAAGGCGGGCGACTTGGTACTCCTTGATGACCCAGCCAACAAGCATAATAAACTACGTCCTCGCTGGGTGGGTCCTTATGAGGTTTTACATTCAATTGCACCTCTTGGTAGTCTTACCCCCGTGGATTTTGCTGTTCGTGATACTTCCAAGCCACACGCCAAGACCAAAGTCATTCACTATAACCGCATGAAGCCATACATCACTGAGCACTTACAAACACACGCAACCCCCTCACCTCAGTTAACCGCCAAACCAAACACTCTGAACACACTATCAGGTCTCCTTCCACCTCATGTTACGCCAATGGCCCCAGGACCTCCCGCTGGACCCCCCAGGCCACGTTTGCCGCCAGCACACCAACCTTTACCACAGTACGGCCCCTTACCTGATGTTTCAAAGGACAATGCCAGAGACATTTGCCCCGCACCTTCCTTGGTACAGCCCCCCCAAATACCAACTTCGACGGTAGTGGGAGTACCCGCTGGTTCCCCAGTGTCCCCGGTCACGCAGTCCTCCACACCACACGAACGTCCAAGGTTGCGTCGAATGCCAGCTTACTTGAAAGACTTTCAATTGTACTAAATGGTGTACTTTGAGGTTTTGATGTGATTTGGTTCTATCATTATTCATAGTATAATGAGTATTTTTTTTTTTTTTTTTTTTTTTTTTTAGTTTTTTTTATTACTACTGTAAGTTGTTTGACAGTATAACAAGTTCATTGTTCGCATGGTTATGCAGCAGTGGAAAAACAAACTAATAATAATAATGTGTACGTTTCATGACATGCACTGTTCTATCACATGTTCTCTTATGGGGTTTTGTGTCAACATACATAGAAATGAGGACATTCTTATAGGAAGGGGGAGTATTATGTAAGAATTGAAATGGGAAGGTTTAAATAAAGTTAGATGGTACGCGAGATATCGCGAGCGTAAGGGAAAAGAAAAAACGTAAAAAAGGGGAGGGTCGAAAGAGAGAGGAAGCAGAGAGAGGAGAAGGAAGGAAAAATGGACAATGTAATCGGGTGGAACGCTGTAGAGTCACAGTTAAGAGAAATGTTGTAATAAACACTGAGTTCTGAGCACAGAAGTCTTGGTCTGACTCCTCTATCAAGTGACTGCGACAGATACAGAAAATAGCCAAGAACCCACGCATAATATTCGGTAAGCACAGATTCCTCAAGACCCGCGAATCCGAATATTACATATATATATTTGATGTTCATTTACAATTGGATTCATTGATCAGTATATTTTGTATACTTATTTTCATTTATGTCTGTGTTTTGTTTGTTGATTTACTTTTTTTAAAATGGGGACTTTTTTTTCTCGCTATTCTGTGTTCTTTCTCGCAATTCTGACTTTTATTTTAGCTTTCCCTAAATTTCATATTTTGCAATACGACTTTTTCCTAAGAATTGGAGACAGGACTCTCAAAAAAAAAAAATGAATTTTGAGATATAAACCACAATTTTAAGATAAAAATTAAAAAATCCATGGGGGAAACAAGCATCCTACATATGCATCCATCCATTTTTACAAAGGCTTTGGGTTTGTTGTTAGTTGTCACATTGTACACACATACAGGTTTAACATCTATTTTGCTGCCGAGGGAAGCAACATGGCGTTTGGAAGCCAACAAAGTGAGTCAATGTTGCTGTGTTGAGTTGGTCGCATACCAAAACATTATTTTTTGTTGGGGAAACAACCACGAATGGCTTTCTACTGTTCTCTGAAACAAGAAAGTATTTTTGATCCAAAAAATTACACATCACTTTAAGGTCCTCCAAAGGTGGGTTATAAAAGAAATGACTTGGCTTTTTCAACTGCATTTTGGGGTTAGGCTTTTCCTGATACAGTGCTCATGATACAACTGGGATGTATTTCTGCAGTATTTATCGCTTTATTTCCCGGGACTGGGATGTTAGATTAAGTAAAGTGCATGCCAGTGTGGATCTAACTCAAGCCGTCTAAATGCCATCTGGCATGCTCCTCGGTTACGTTTTTGGGCCATCGTGTCTCCAGCGCCGGAGTTGAGCCTGACCCATCGAACATTGAGAAAGTTAAGACGTGGCCAATTCCAACGTCCGCCACGCAGGTCAGGGCTTTCTTAGGCTTATGTTCGTATTACCGAAGGTTTATAAAAAACTTCGCTCATACAGCAGAGCCCTTACACCGGTTAACACACAAGGGTGTTGCGTTCACTTGGTCAGTTCAGGCGGATGAATCGTTTCATGTCTTAAAGGAAGCATTGACGTCGCCGCCTATTATGGCGTTTCCGAACCTTTCGATACCCTTCCTACTTTACACAGACGCGTCCTTGTATTCAGTCGGCTCTGTCCTTTCACAGCACGTGGATGGCAAGGAGCATGTTATTGCATACGCCAGCCATGTGTTGTCTGCGTCGGAAAGGAAATGGTCCACTTTCGATCGAGAACTATTCGCTATTGTGTGGTCAGTGCGCCATTTCCGCCACTACCTTGCGTGCCACCCATTTACTATCATCACGGATCACAAGCCGTTGGTCGGACTAAAAAAGCTCCCTTTGGACCACGATCCAACGGGTAGACGCGCACGTTGGGCAGTCGAATTAGACCTTTATGATTGGTGCGTGCGCCACCGCGAAGGTGCCAAACACTTGAACGCAGACGCTATGTCTCGACGGCCACAGGGTGAGGTTGTTCCACAAGATAATGGCAATGAACGGGAGTCCGCCAAGTATTCGGTCGCCACACAGACCACATTGTTCGAGCCTCAGTCAAACCCTGCGTCGACACCTCTACAAACACCGAAAATGGATGGTAATTATCTCGTAGTCACGCCTGTTCCAAATTATGTCACAGCGAACCTAATTCAAATTCAAAGCGACTGGAAAGTAGCAGAACAACAACGGTCTGACTCTGATTTGGCCGCTGTCCTCTCATGGGTAGAAACAGGTCATAAGCCCCCTTTGTGGAGGCTCCGGAATGCGTCACCATACGTTAGGAAATTGTGGTCACAATTCAGTCGGTTAACTATACATGAAAATGTCTTGTGTAGACTGTCGCGCGAATCTCCTGCGGACGACGTCCTCCAAATGATCATTCCGACGTCCTTGGTTCCAGACATACTGACCCATGTGCACGGCGATCCTTCAGTTGGCCACTACGGACATGCTAAAACCCTGAATAGGGCTAGGCGGCTCTTTTATTGGCCCTACATGTCTGCAGACATTTCTAAACATTGTTCTCGATGCGCGGCCTGTCAGTCACGACGTTCGCCTGTGCCCCGACCACAAGCTCCGCTCATTTCCATTTCTCCTGATCGACCATTCGATATCGTCGCCGCAGACATTACCGAACTGCCTCCGTCAGCTAAAGGCAACCGTTATGTTTTAGTGATGATGGACCTGTACACAAAATTTGTAAATCTGTATCCTTTGAAGGATCAGACAGCTATTTCTGTGGCAGGTTGCATTTTTGATCATTACATACCGCAACATGGGGTTCCAGATGCCTTGCACTCCGACCAAGGCAGACAATTCGAATCTGACCTCATTCAAAATCTCTGTAAGTTATTGGGCATTCAAAAGCTCCGCACATCTCCCTACCACGCCCAATGCGACGGCGCTGTGGAGCGCTTCAATCGCACCTTAAAAGATGAGCTTGCCAAATATCTCTTTGAGTCTGGTAGAGAATGGGACGAACACCTCCCACATGTCGCATTAGCTTACAACACCATCAATCATTCCAGTACCGGGTTCACACCATTTTTTTTAGCGCATGGACGCGAGGCCCGCGTTCCCTTGGACGTGCTATTTCAGGACGGCACCTCTGTCACTTCAGCCACATCGGGTACGCCTGCAGCGTTTGCTAATTCACTACGACACAGATTAACCTCTGCTTATCGGTCAGCAACTGCCTTCCGGGACAAAGCGCAAGGACAACAACGACATTACTATGATCGTCATGTGAAGTACACTCCGTACAAGGCGGGCGACTTGGTACTCCTTGATGACCCAGCCAACAAGCATAATAAACTACGTCCTCGCTGGGTGGGTCCTTATGAGGTTTTACATTCAATTGCACCTCTTGGTAGTCTTACCCCCGTGGATTTTGCTGTTCGTGATACTTCCAAGCCACACGCCAAGACCAAAGTCATTCACTATAACCGCATGAAGCCATACATCACTGAGCACTTACAAACACACGCACCCCCCTCACCTCAGTTAACCGCCAAACCAAACACTCTGAACACACTATCAGGTCTCCTTCCACCTCATGTTACGCCAATGGCCCCAGGACCTCCCGCTGGACCCCCCAGGCCACGTTTGCCGCCAGCACACCAACCTTTACCACAGTACGGCCCCTTACCTGATGTTTCAAAGGACAATGCCAGAGACATTTGCCCCGCACCTTCCTTGGTACAGCCCCCCCAAATACCAACTTCGACGGTAGTGGGAGTACCCGCTGGTTCCCCAGTGTCCCCGGTCACGCAGTCCTCCACACCACACGAACGTCCAAGGTTGCGTCGAATGCCAGCTTACTTGAAAGACTTTCAATTGTACTAAATGGTGTACTTTGAGGTTTTGATGTGATTTGGTTCTATCATTATTCATAGTATAATGAGTATTTTTTTTTTTTTTTTTTTTTTTTTAGTTTTTTTATATACTACTGTAAGTTGTTTGACAGTATAACAAGTTCATTGTTCGCATGGTTATGCAGCAGTGGAAAAACAAACTAATAATAATAATGTGTACGTTTCATGACATGCACTGTTCTATCACATGTTCTCTTATGGGGTTTTGTGTCAACATACATAGAAATGAGGACATTTCTTATAGGAAGGGGAGTATTATGTAAGAATTGAAATGGGAAGGTTTAAATAAAGTTAGATGGTACGCGAGATATCGCGAGCGTAAGGGAAAAGAAAAAACGTAAAAAGGGGAGGGTCGAAAGAGAGAGGAAGCAGAGAGAGGAGAAGGAAGGAAAAATGGACAATGTAATCGGGTGGAACGCTGTAGAGTCACAGTTAAGAGAAATGTTGTAATAAACACTGAGTTCTGAGCACAGAAGTCTTGGTCTGACTCCTCTATCAAGTGACTGCGACAGATACAGAAAATAGCCAAGAACCCACGCATAATATTCGGTAAGCACAGATTCCTCAAGACCCGCGAATCCGAATATTACATATATATATTTGATGTTCATTTACAATTGGATTCATTGATCAGTATATTTTGTATACTTATTTTCATTTATGTCTGTGTTTTGTTTGTTGATTTTCTTTTTCTCTTTTTTTTCTCAGAATTGCGTTTTTACATTGCAATTCAGACATTCTTTATAAGAATTGTTTGATATAAACTTAAATTTGCAAGGAAAACCAGAAGTGTGAGATATAAACTCGCAATTGAATGTAATTGCTGCTTTTTTATCTCACAGTTTTATTTCTTGTAATTCCAAGATCACTTCTCGCAATTCTCACTTTTATTTATTTAGCCATTTCCAAGTTCGTTTCTCGTAGTTTTGACTTTTTTTCTTGCAGATCCAAGTTTATATCTTGCATTTCTGACTTTTATTGATTTTGCGATTACGAGGTCATTTCTCCCAATTCTGACTTTTAATTATTGCGATTACGAGTTCATATTTTGCATTTCTGACTTTAATTTCTTGCAATTCGTAGTTACTTTCTTGTAAATGTGACTTTAATTTCTCGCTATTCCGTGTTCGTTTCTCGCAATTCTGACTTTTATTTCTAGCAATTCTAAATTTCATATCTTGCGATACTGACTTTTTTCCTAAGAATTGTGAGACATGGACTCATCAAAAAAAAGTATGAATTATGAGATATAAACTCACAATTTTAAGATAAAAATTTATGTTTTAATCCATGGTGGAAACAAGCATCCATACATATGCATCCATCCATTTTTACAAAGGCTTTGGGTTTTGTTGTTAGTTGTCACATTGTACACACATACAGAGTTTAACAGTCTATTTTGCTGCTCTTGCAGGAAGACAACATGGCGTTTGGAAGACCAACAAAGTGAGTCAATGTTGCTGTGTTGAGTTGGTCTGCATACTCAAAACATTACTTTTTTGTTGGGAATCAACCTACGAATGGCTTACTACTAGTTCTCTGAAACAAGAAAGTATTTTTGATCCAAGAAATTACACATCACTTTTAAGGTCCTCCAAAGGTGGTTATAAAAGAAATGACTTGGCTTGTTCAACTGCATTGTGGGGTTAGGCTTTTCCTGATACATGTGCTTCATGATACACACTGGCCATGTATTTGCTGCAGTATTTATCTGCTTTATTTCCAGGTACTGGATGTTAGATGTAAGTAAAGTGCATGCCAGTAGTGGATCTAACGCCTGGGACACAGCAGTTCACAATGCATCAGAAGAGTATAAACAGAGAATGGTAATATGTGTTTCTTCCCTATTTCACATTAAAAGTGTTGAAATCCATATTGTACAGTTATGAACTACAGTCAGAAAATCAAAAACAGTAAATGTTCCTTTGCAGTTTTATGTTGATATCCTATGTAACAGTTTATTACAGAATGATTTAGGGTGGAAAACATTTATTTGAGCATCCATTCAGAAAAACTGCTGTTTATACCCTGACATTTATCTCTGCTTTCCCTCCAGCACAACCTTTGTTGTGACAATTGTCACTCACATGTTGCCATGGCACTGAACTTGATGCACTATGACAACAGCACCTCGTGGAATATGGTGAATCTCTGTCTACTGTCACTCATTCATGGCAAACACGTCAGGTGAGATTAATAGAGCTGTGCACACTCACACTGTTGCTTTCAAATATATGTTTGTGGATGTGTTTGTGCTTTGATCAGATTTCTACATTCGATAATCTTTTGTTTGGTTTGTGCAACTTTACAAATAGGTTTTCAAGATTAGGATACTTTAACATTTACACTGTAGTTTGCCAAATTACAAGCTACACATTATTATATGTGACTAGACTCAAATTATGACAAGTTATCCTTTTTAATAAAGTAGTTAGCTAGACACCAGGCTACTAAATGTAAGTATACCTTTCAAAAGTTTGGGGTCATTTTTTTTTAGTAATACTTTTATTCAGCAAGGGTGCATTACATTGATCAAAAGTGACAGTAAAGACTGTTACAAATGTCTTATAGTGTTACAGAAGATTTATTTCAAATAAATGCTGTTCTTTTAAACTTTCTATTCATCAAATAATCCTAAAAAAAAATCAGTTTGCACAAAAATATGAAGGACTATTTTCAACATTAATGATAATAAGAAATGTTTCTTGAGCAGCAAATCAACATAGTTCTCTGAAGGATCATGTAACACAGATGACTGGTGTAATGATGCTGAAAATTCAGCTTTGCCATCACATGAATAAATGATATCTTACAGAAAACAGTGGAAAAATATTTAAATTTCACAATATCACTTTTTGTACTGTATTTTGCTCGAATAAATGCAGCTTTGGTGAGCATAAAAGACTTTAAAAAAAATCTTTCCGACCCTAAACTTTGAACGCTTGTGCAGTACGTAGACTCACTGTATTCCGGACACTTTGCACAGTAAAAGTCCCGTAAGATATCAATCCGCGGAAAGATAAACCTGATTGGCTCGTCTGTCTCTGGGGACATGCCTTCACCACCCTTCCAAGTTTCATTGACACATTTTGGACTAATCATTTTGGAGAAAACACTGCCAGGAGACACAGTGTCCGGATTACCGTGAGGACTCACGGTGTTCAGGACGGCTGAAAATTTCTACTCACTGTGTTTCGGACAGGTAAGACAGGTAACATTTCTAATGTTAATGTGAACATGTTTTAAGAGCCGTTTTCTGTGGATATATGCTTCTCCCCTCTTCCTTTTGTCCTGCCGGAAACCCTCCCCCTGCCATTTTCTGAACAGGCATTGGTGTATGTTAGAAACTCATGTTGATTTCTTTGAAACGACGAGGCAAAGATGACATGACCTGGAAGTGTTTATTTATAGAATTTGCGGGAAAAGGTCAAGTGTCCGGAATACCTTGTTTTGTCCGGAATACAGTGAGTCTACGTAGATAATTACATTGAACATAATTAGATAAGGAAATGTCTTTTCAAAAGTATAACTATCAAATAATCACTGATTATAATGATCTTTTTTCACTTTTACTGCAATATGAGCAGTGTAGACTGGATGTTAGCTCCAAACTTTGTGATAAATGTCCTCATTTGAATAAATATTAGGCTTGATTCTTTTTTTTAGAATTATTGTAATTAATAAAAAGTTTATCCTATATATTCCAGCGGGGTAAAAAGATGTGGACACACAAATGAATCTGTACGAATCTGTATCTTTTTCAGATGGTTTATTTAAATGATCCAACTGAGTGAACAGGTTCATTTTTGCAGTATATTTTTGAAATCCATCCATTCTACATGTACTTTCAAGTAAAGCACAGCTAAAGTAAATGCTCCCTGGTAATGCTTCTCAAAAAGGAACCTACAGATCTAAAGTAGAGCACCACTGCAGTGTATTCTATCATTTCAACTCTAAGTTTAGATGTAGTATGTTTTAATAGAGATGATGAGGTGCAACTCATATTAAGCTTGAGTTGAATCTGCAACAAACATGAACAGATGTTATGAATATATTCATTCCATGGATTACAGGGATTCTTGTAATTGTCAAGCAGATCTTGAGGTCTGATTATTATTACTGACTGTCAACAGATGTGAGGATATGAGGTCTTAAGGCCCTGATATACTCATGGCGAAGTTCTTTTTCGTTCTTCGCATAGGGGTAAAAAGAAGTTTTAAATACGTGAGCAGCGATATATTATTAATGAACATCCCAACAACACCCACACTACCAAGTATTGTGCTTTTGATGAATGTTAATATGTGCTGCTCACTTTCCACTCAATAACAAAACAAAAAATCACAACAAAATGTCTGTGGTTAGAAAACGGTTGTTAAGAAAGCATCTGATCATATTAATGTTGGAAGCACTCCAGTTGCTTCATGTTTATGCATATACCATTATAACATGGTCTGTCTGAATGTTTGATTCTAATTGGATGGAAGGTGTGCAACAAAACTGTTTAATACACTGGTGTTTCCAGTCAATTTAATCACCGTTCTGCATTAATGCACTGCTTTCATTGAAGCGCACACACACAAATCACTCACACACCGAAATTGCGCAGCTCATGAAAGAGCACAGAAACTTATCACCGCTACCCCGTAACTTTTATTAATAAAAATTGCTAGTGTATCGCTACATTATATTTCCCAGCAAGGAGGGGTAATATCGCTGTTTTTGAAGTAATTTAACTCACAATATTATTGTTAGTAGAGAGGAACTCTACACAGGTAATTCACACACGCATTTCTCTCTCTCTCTCTCTCTCTCTATCTCTCTCTCTCTCTCTCTCTCTCTCTCTCTCTCTCCTCTCTCTCTCTCTCTCTCCTCTCTCTCTCTCTCTAATTCATATAAATGCTTTCAAATAAATGTAATATTAGAGTATTAAACATAAAACAGACATACAGACTAATTGTCACTTTCAATTATAATTACAAATTCATCATCATCATCATCTTCTTCTTCCGCTTATCCGGGGCTGGGTCGTGGGGGCAGCAGTCTAAGCAGAGATGCCCAGACTTCCCTCTCCCTAGACACTTCCTCCAGCTCTTCCGGGGGGACACAGAGGCGTTCCCAGGCCAGCCGGGAGACATAATCCCTCCAGCGTGTCCTAGGTCTTCCCCAGGGTCTCCTCCTTGTGGGGCGCGCCAGGAACACCTCCCCAGGAAGGAGTCCAGGAGGCATACAGAACAGATGCACCTCAGTTGGCTCCTCTCGATGTGGAGGAGCAGCGGCTCTACTCTGAGCTCCTCCCGAGTGACCGAGCTCCTCACCCTATCTCTAAGGGATCGCCCAGCCATCCTGAGAGTAGGAACGTAGATTGACCGGTAAATCGAGAGCTTCGCCTTGTAGCTCAGCTCCTTCTTCACCACGACAGACCGGTACATCGACCACGTTACTGCAGAAGCTGCACCAATCCGTCTGTCAATCTCCTGTTCCATCCTTCCCTCACTCGTGAACAAGACCCTAAGATACTTGAACTCCTCCACTTGAGGCAGGAACTCTCCACCAACCTGAAGTGGGCAAGCCACCCTTTTCCGACTGAGAACCATGGCCTCGGATTTGGAGGTGCTGATTCTCATCCCAGCCGCTTCACACTTGGCTGCAAACCGTCCCAGTGCATGCTAAAGGTTCTGTTCTGAAGGGACCAACATGACAACATCATCCACAAAAAGCAGAGCCGAAATTGTGTGGTCCACAAACCTGACTCCCTCCGGCCCCTGTCTGCACCTAGAAATTATGTCCATAAAAATTATGAACCGAACCCTTCTTAAAAAGAGGGACCACCATCCCGGTCTGCCAGCCCAAAGGTACTGGCCCTGATCGCTACGCGATGTTGCAGAGGTGCAGAATTACATATTCAAATTCTATAATAAAGACGATCTCAATTGTCCTCATGTTTTTACTCATGTCGTACATAAATCGCCTACATAATCGCCACGGGCCAATGGTAGTTTGAAGGTGTTCGAGCTGGAGCAAACATTTCCAGAAATGTGTTTTTGGCAAGCTGTTTCGAACTCCCAAAGCAGGCTTCGTGTTGGCCCTATTTTGTTTGAAATGACGCCACACCAGTTAATTCTTTGATTTTTTTTTTTTTTTTTTCAGGTATATCTAGGCCTTGAGCCTGGTTAGCCTTGAATTCATGATTCAAGTGAGGTCATAAAAAATAAAGTGCATCATTAGTAGAATGCGCCACATGCTTCTGTTATATGCTATGCTAGAATGAAGAGATTTTTGAACTTTTCATTGTTTGTATCACTCCTCCTGTATATGTTTTTGTGGCCATTTTATATCCTAAATTCAATCTGCTGCAGTATTGCATAATTATAGGACTGAGATTGGACCCAGTGCTCAGTTTTGGGTGTCAGCTAAAAAGACTTCTACATGGCACCTGAAGCTGTCCACTCAAGTCTAATAAGGGATTGCTTCAGACACAACTTTTTTTTTTTTTTCAGACTACTGGTTGCTTTCTGAGAACACAATGCATGTGCATTGGCCCCAAGGGACTGAAAGGGAATCACGCAAGGATAGACTGTGATGGCGTCTCTCACTGGCACCCAGGTGTAATTGAAAGCGTTGCATTGAGTGCATGTTTCTCCTGCCCCAAAGTGTTCAGTGTGCATCCATCACTGTTTATTATGAGAATTCTACTGTCAGTCACTAAAAGGAACTGCCGGTATGAATTCATGATGCAGCTATTTTGTCCTCCAACTTGTGGAAGCACATTGTTGTGGTTGCATCAGAATATAGAGTAATTGGTAGACAGACAGAGCCAGAATTTCGCATGAAGTCTTGTCCACTTTGCAACATATTCTAATTTTGCAGCATATTCTAGTCTTGTGTTGTTAAATCAACAAATGGTGTATGTGTTGTTCAGGGGAATGTAATGTGATATCACAAAAATCATTTGATATTTTATAACCACCAACCTAAGTCACCTAAGGTAAGATGTTTAATGAATTTAATGGGTTGTTTCAAAGGTTAAGCATTACAAAATATCGCTAGCTACATATAATACATATTACTAGTACTAGGAATGTGGACGAGTTCTCTGAAGTGACACCGATTGATCATTAAAATCAATCACTAGAGTGAAAGCGTATACATGATGCATTATTTCTAGCTAGAACTAGCGAGGCGGCAGCAGCACACACACACACACACACACACACACAGGACACATTCACTCTAGAGAGAGGTCAAGACACACGGAGCACAGAAGAAAGACTTCTGATTCTTGGGACAAGCTCTTTTAAATTAACTCAAAAACAAGGTGCTGGGTAATTAAAGGCCCATTCACACCAAGAACAGAAACGATAAAGATTTAGTTCTAAAATGTATTATAACTACGGTAATCTGCAGTCAGCGCAAAAAGACGGGCTTTTTGAGGTGTTTTTTTTTTTATTTAGTGAGTCTTCAGCATTACCTGCCTTTCAATCAAATAACAACAAATCCTGTTATTTTCTTCTTCTTAAAAAAAGATGTTCTTAAGAAAATATTTGAGAACTTCTTAAGAATTTATCTAAAATTGCACTTAGGATCATTCTTATGAACTTTTTTGAATTTATCTTAACTTTCTTTGCTGATTTCCGTGAATCCAGCCCCAGAATATTACAGAGACTTTGAGGTGGGCTCTTTATATGAATCTAGTTAGAAACCACCAACAACCAGTCAGAACACCTTCTTAACTGCATATAGCAACCAGAACACCATAGCAACCACCAACAGCACATCAATGCCTTGGCAACCTACGAACCATTTAGAAACCACGCGGAACATCTTCGCGTCATGGCGGCACATTTTGCACAGAAAAAAACACCACTGGCATATGAAAACATTTCTTTTGCGCTTTCATCTTTGCTTAAAATTTGTCTCGCTTCCTCTGTCCCTCTCACTGACATTTTTTGTTCTGTCTTTACAGTTGCGTTGGCTTGCTGAAGACCTGGCTTCCATTCTGCATCTTAACCAGCGTCATCCTGGCTGTTGCCCTGTCTCTAAACCTGCGATGACCAAGCAGGATCAGATAGAGGTGGGCGGCTCAGGGTGAGTGGGCACAATGTCCGGTGCCCATCGGGGACACATATCTTCAGCTTAAGGGGGACTCCAATGAATGTCCACTCGAAGTCCGGCTCTTCAATGGGTACATGAGCTACACGTCAAACATCAAATGCTAGACCTCTTTGTTGTAGGGTAGAGACAGCACATACACCATGGCTTCAACGTCATTGCTGTGATGTAAGAAACGCTATTCTCAAAAATCTGTCTTCCAAAGGCATGACTTTGGTGTCTCTCTTGGGGGTTATGGTGCTCATTCATTGTTTGGCAAGATTTTGATCTCCAAACTATAACTGCTGTTTAGAAAATGTAACACTATTACTTGTCTATACACTATGTCTTGTATACATTGTCTTATATTTTAAAAATAACTTGAATATTTCTAAGGATGCTATGTTTTTTCTGAGAACATAGTTTATTGCAGAATCAGTGCGTTATATATTGAGATATACTGGAAGATGGATTTCCCTTCTTACCATGCATATGAAAGCTTATTTTAATTATCGCTTTTAATATTGTTTTTATTTAAAAACATAATTTGCCAATTTATTGGCAAGACTAACCATCAACAAATATCAAATATAGCTTTTGCTTTTAATATTGTAGATTGGCATGCTTTAAAGTGTAATTGTTTTATATGTATGTGTGTGTATATATATACACACACATACAAAAAGTGATAATTAATGCATAAGCAGAGTCTTGTTTTCATTATAGATTTAAAGCATTCTTTTCATCAAACTATTGTTACCACTATTATTATATAACATAATTTATTTTTTTATTAATTTACTAGTTATATAACATATTTATGAAAGGGCATTCTCAACCTATTTGCTTAAAGGAACACTCCACCGTTTTTTGAAATAGGGCTTATTCACATTCTTTCCTACATTTAGATAGGTGTGCAAATGCATTTTTGTCTCAGTGCATGCATTGTTTTAGTTTGACAGGGTCGGTGCTAGCTTAGCTTAGCACAATGAATGGAATCCTTTGTTGCCAGCTAGCATGTCCTGAGTAAAAGTGATAATTTAAAAAACAAACAAAAAAAAACACGTAATTACTTCTTGTGGCCTGCGTATTCACAACGAGTACAAATAGTGCTGCAGATTAGGCGATTTCCTAGGCAGATATTGACTTGGGGCTATATTAGGGGGAAGCACAGGCGAAGCACTGCTACTTGGGATTTCATGTGTTGCATGATATCTCTGCGCCCAAGTAGCAGTGCTTCGCCTAAGCAGCAGTGCTTCGCCTGTGCTTCCCCCTAATATAGTCCCAAGTCAATATCTGCCTAGGAAATCGCCTAGTGTTAATCTGCAACACTGTTTGTACTTGTTGTGGATACGCAGGCCACAAGAAGTAATTACGTGGGTTTTTTTATTTTATTTTTATCACTTTTACTCAGGACATGCTAGCTGGCAACAAAGGATTCTATTCATTGTGCTAAGCCAAGCTAGTGCCGAGCCTGTCAAACTACAACAATGCATGCACTGAGACAAAAATGCATTTGCACACCTATCTAAATGTAGGAAAGAATGTGAATAAGCCCTATTTCAAAAAACGGTGGAGTGTTCCTTTAAAGTGGAATGTGACATATTCCTAAGTGAAACAGGATATTCAGTGAGGAAAAAATGTAGGCTGGGACTTGATTTTATCCATTGGGAACTGATGTTCCATAGCAGAATAGAATGCAAGGGGTTGAAATTGAAGTGCATTTGTGACTTTAGCTTAAGAAGACTGTTGATTTAGTCGGTTAATTCTAGGAATTATTACACAGACAGACCATTATGCCCGGTTTCCCAGACAGGGCATAGATAAATCCAGGATTAGGCCATAGTTCAATAAGGGCAACTTTTTAAAATGTGCCTTAGAACAAAAAAAACTTTACTGGTGTGCATCTTGAGAAAACATAATGTCAATTACATATTTGAATATCTCAGCGCAAGTTTCTTTCAGTTAAAACAGCTTAAACGTGCATCATAGTCTGTGACTAGGCTTAAGCTTTGTCTGTGAAACCAGGGGTTATTTTTCTATATATGATCCTAATCTAATCCTGCACAGTAAGACTAGGAGCGAAGGAAAATAAATGAGGTCATAATTTTGATGTCATGTTGCTATTAATAAATCTTTGTTGTCCTGAGAATTCACATTAGAGCCGTTTTGGATGTTGTTTGAAAGCTTTACTCTTTCAATCATGAACTATGAAATGACACGTTTAATGCTTTCAAATTTTGTTTTTAAAAGAAATATCAAAGGGTATAATGGCATAGTATTATGCCTAGTCTAACAATCATTACACACACACACACCGAGAGAGAGAGATATTATGATGATCCAGGTACAGGGGTTGGACAATGAAACTGAAACGCCTCTCATTTTAGTGTGGGAGGTTTCATGGCTAAATTGGACCAGCCTGGTGGCCAATCTTCATTAATTGCACATTGAACCAATAAAAGCAGACTGTGAAGGTCCAATTAGCAGGGTAAGAGCACAGTTTTGTGCCGTGTATCAGGATGACAATGCACCAATACACACAGCAAGACTGGTGAAAGATTGGTTTGATGAACATGAAAGTGAAGTTGAACATCTCCCATGGCCTGCACAGTCACCAGATCTAAATATTATTGAGCCACTTTGGGGTGTTTTGGAGGAGCGTGTCAGGAAACATTTTCCTCCACCAGCATCACTTCGTGACCTGGCCACTATCCTGCAAGAAGAATGGCTTAAAATCCCTCTGACCACTGTGCAGGACTTGTATATGTCATTCCCAAGATGAATTGACGCTGTATTGGCCGCAAAAGGATAGCCTGGTTCTACCAGACTCTCGTACATTTCATTTGTACATAGAGTCTGGCACCGCTCCATTGACAAACGTTTACTTCCTTGTAGGCGGGAACTCTATTGAAGTCTAAAACTATTGGATCTGCCCAGAGTCACTCTATCTGCCATAACCAATCGCTAACGTTTGGTCATGACGTATGTCTTTTCCCGAACCCCGTGGGAGGATGGCCATAAACACAAAACTAAGCAAAGATTGTTCTTACTCCGGCTTTAACTTCTTGATATTCGGCAGCGTTGCCACAACGGACCGAATGGCTTCACTCGCATCTTTCTTATTTTGAACTACAACTCAAAATAACGCACGAGTCGACATCAACGTCATCGTTCTCAGCCACTCCCTCTGTTCGCTGATTGGTCCTACAAAAAATTGATTTCTGGAAACCGAAGTCTACGGCACAGTCCCAGACGGAGTACTGAAGGAAAATGAAATTGAGCGGAAGTGCGTAGGAGGGCGGAGCCAGGCTAGCAAAAGGAGGCCCTACACCATACTAATAAATTATTGTGGTCTAAAACCAGGGGGCTGTTCCATAAACCAAGATTAGAGTATAAGCCAGGCTTATTTCGGTTAGTCAGGCTTATTTTTGGTAGATTCGGTTTCATAAATCAAACTTAAAAAAGTTCAAACTCAGTTACCCTGGCAACTAATGCTGGGAAACTAGCCTGGTCCAGGGCAGGCTAACTGTCAGGCTAAGCCTCAGTTGTTACACAGATCCTCAACACTGACCGACAAGAACACAATGATATTACCACTGACACTCTCTAATACCATTATTGGACTTTATGTTGACTTTACTCAACTTAAGTTGACTTTACTCAACTTATATAAGGCTACAATATAGACAATATAGACACATATAGGCGTTTTAAAGTTGTCCATTTAGGACATGTCATTTTTGTAATAAAGACATTTTAATTAAGGAGTGCCTCGGTTATCAGAGAATTCTTTCTCTACACTGTCTCATATATATATATATATATATATATATATATATTATGTACTTTATTATGTCTTTCAATTCAAACACATTTAACACAATTATACAAATGGACAGTTCCTTTAAAAACATCATATTTTCCCCCAATAAATATTCCTTATTTTTCCTTCTACTTTTTTTTCTTTTGTGATAATACCAACACATACATATAAATAAAACAATAAATAAATATTAATAAAAATATAACATTCACATATATAAAACTCTTAATGACACATAATTCCTAATGGTTATTCAAGTAATATTATTTAAATATCAAATATTAAATATTAAATAAATAAATTAACAAATAACTAGAAATTTAACTAGAAAAATAACTAAAAAAGGGAAGGTTACATAAAAATGTAATGTAGGCCAATATATATTACTTTATTTTATGGAATTTTCTTTGATTTTAGAGTTGCACATATCTTTTCAAAATGTATACATTTGTTCTTAATTTAATGTTATCCTCTCCATAATGTACTTTAGAAACTAAATCTAACCACTCATTTAAAACTGGGGATTCTTGCTTTCTCAAAAAAATTATTGCATTAAAGCTGTAATTCTCAGCATTCTAAATAAGTATACATCATCTTTATAAAGTAGCATAGGTCCTATACCCAAAACTATATTTTGTATCTTTATATATTTAGTTTCTTTAAAAAATTCTTCCCTGAATTAGGCTACTTCTGTTCAAATTCTTTTTTTTATTAGAAGTATAAAATATATGAGTGTAATGAGCTAGAAGTTCACTGCAACTTATCCAACATCCTAAAGAGAAATTATTATAATTAGAAGATATTTCTAGTGTTATAAAATATCGCATATTAATTTTCCAAGCAAAATGTATATTTTAGTCAGAATTATTGCGCTCCTATTTGGCGCGCATGCGCGCAGCAGCGCTCGTTCAATATGAAGATTAGCAGCAAAATGGATACATTTGCACGACTTTCTAACATTTACAGATGGAGAATATAACTGTAAAATGTAATTTTTGCACTGAGGGGGGAAAAAACATGTCACAAACGCATGAAACAGCACAAAATATATGCTGTTTGATGGTGGATCGATTTGATCCACGATCGACCTCTAGGCCTGCTTCAGAAACGCGTGCACACGCAATTATCTAGACTAGATAAACCTGGATCAAATTAGTGAGATTGCGTGAACTTCAATTACCTTTTATGGAACCACTTTAGCCCCAACTTATTTGTTAGGCTCATTCAAGTCCGGTTTTGGAGTTTAATCCCCGCTTTTCTAAGCTTCATTTATGGAACAGCCCCCAGGTGTTTCAGTTTGATTGTCCAACCCCTGTATGTATCATGTCCATGTCATTATTTTGCCCCAAGATCAAATATATTTTTTGTTCAAAGTAAATGAAGCCTGTTTATATATTATCTGTTGAATGTTATGGGTTTTTCTTCATGGCAATTAAGCACATATCCTACATGACAAAAACTAATATTATATTGTATTTATACAGTTATATGTAGTACCATTTTAAATCTATATTGTTTTTTTTATAATACAGTATTGCTATTTTATTAACAGTAAAAACTAATAAATAAATGAAAATGGGGGGGGGGGTATTTGTTGTTAAAATTAATTATCATTATAAAACATGCTTTATTTTCTTAATATAATAATATTTTGGATGTATATGGCCTGTTTTTGTGAGATTCACTCATACATCTCTCAATAATATTACATTATTTTTTATAGTAATAACAGTAAACTGTGTCTACAGTAATGGCATATTGGGGGAAATTGTTTTTAAATGTCATGAAAAAAAATAAGATATCCTCCTAATATATAGCAGGCTTTATTTTCTTTATGCAAAATATTTTTTGGGTGAAAATGTTTCACTCGCACATCTGAATGGATCTGATTGGTGTATAATCTAGAAAAACAAACCTGAGGTCAAATTGGGCCCTCATGTTCTGGATCGAATCTAACCTCCATTACTGTAATCTAGAACACAGAAATCCTGTTAGAGGTCTGTATGCTCTCCACTCTCGCATTGAACTGTGCATTTAGTTTCAGACACATCGAATCCTGCTGTAATCTTAGACTATGGTCTGGACACCAAATCCGTTTCCATGGCTCCTGTGCGTAAATGAAATCCCCTCTTTGTTTCGACTCTATAGGAAAAATCACTGAACTCCCCTCTTATACCTATTTCTCTCTTCTCACATTTTTTCTTTTCACTCCCCCTTTCACACTCTCTCGGTCTTTGGAAGTATTGCCAAGAGCAGCAGGTAGCCAAGTGTCTTGAGCTCTTTGGAGACTCTTCAGATGGGCTGCTGTGTGTGTGAGGAGTGTGAGGAGTGTGTGGCCCCTGCTGGCACCGGCTAGAGCTGATCAGATTAGAAAGCCTGTGTGAAGTGTGACGTTCTTACCGACGGCTTTCCTGTCTTCAAAGACGTGAACTAGTGGATCAGAAGCACATTCGACTGTTTTAATAGTCACCGCAGCCCAGTAGTTCCCATTTCCTGTTTATAATCCCTAAAGATGATGGCATTCCACGGGTTTATATTTTTATAAAACATTCATTCATTCACTGAAATCCTGTCTATAGTTACAATATGTAAAATGTTAAAATTCACATGCCACTTTCCACAAATAGGGGACAAAATGGCCTGAAACTATTTATAAAATATTTAATTTTTTATATTTGTTTACAGGGGTAATTTGTGTGGATTTTTAAATAAAAATAAAAATGATATTATATTTATAACAATTTATTACAGGCTTGTGAATTTGGCTTGTTTGGGACCAATTGTTGACTTGTAATTATTGATAAACTTTTATTTCTCATAAATTATTGAAAATAACTTGATTACTATGAGGTTTGAATGGTTGAGCTTAGTCAATATCAACACAGTCCTTTGTAAAAGTTTATTTTTTACAAATGATTGGGATGTCAGTTACAATTAATGTTCCCTTTCTTGTAATGGGGGAATCATTTGGTAAAATGTATGACGCAGCTACAAAGTATGCTTCTAATTTAAAAAATATATATATATATTGTCATGTTTGTTAATAGTTTTCCCTTCAAAAACATTGCATTTGTGCTCTGCCTTTAAAAAGCAGTGAGACATTTATAGGCTTCCCTATATGGAAAGTGTCACTTAAATAGTTGATAGATTTTTGGCATTAGAGTAGTTTTGTTAGCAGATTCCATGTTTCTGTTATTGGCTATTGACTAATTTACAACTTATCTATGTATGCGTAAAGAGGAGCTGCAAATGTTTTTCTTTCAGCGCTGTTACCTACATTACCTTTGCACAATTACTAACAAATAGACTTTTAAAGGGTACCTATTATGGCATTTAAAATGTTCCTAATGTTGTTCTGGGAGTCCCCAACAACAGTTTTACATTCATGCAATGACAAAAAACACTTTTGTTGTCTTATAATATGCATTTATTTTTACCTGATTTGCTCAGCGATTCCCAAATGATTCGTTTGACGACTCATTTTTCCAACCCCGCCTTTGCGTGACGCTAATCTGTGGTGATTGGTCAGACGACCTAGTCAGTTATTTTTCGCGTTAACCCAAAGCTTAAACATATTGATAAAGCACTGTAGTACTACAATACGCTCTATTCTTTATGACAACTCCAATAACAACGACAAACATTTTACATATTTCAAAAAACACACACACACACACAGCTTGGAGACCTAAGCGCTGAGCGTAACTGACACACACACACACACACTGTTACGGTTTCCAGATTGGTCTAGGGGAGGAAAGCAACAGCAAAAGAAAATGGATGGTGGTGAAATGAATGTGCAGCAGCATGAAGCCACCCCGTCTCCAGACCCAGAATTGTTTCACAATAAAACACAATTATCTCAAAGAAAGTAGTTTTTATTTACAAGTCAAGCAGAAGAAAAGGGGGTTTAAGGTTCAGAAGGGGGTATTGCCAAAACAATAAACAAATCAAACTAACTCCTATTAAGCAAACTACTTAAACTAAAAGAAAAGAAAAACAAGAGTACAGCAAAATAAGCTAACTCCCTTGCTAGCATAAACAGGAGAAAAAGTCAAAGTCAAAATAAATGCCACCCACCTCCCTACTAACCCCAAAATAAAGAAAGAAATCATTAACTTGCCACTTGCAAGAGGCAAAACAGATGGATTAAACTATACAATAAATCCAGAGAATTAACACGTCTACCTTTGTGAATCTCAATCACAGAGTGGTCAACAAGGGACGACCGAGAGAAAACAGCAATGAGTAGACCACCAAAAGGTTAGAGTTACACGATACTCTCAACTTGTTACAACAACACATCAGGTCTGGGGTTGGCGATAGGACCTCAAAGCCACTTCACACAACCAAGCCACCACCAACACAGCTCTGATGATGGTTGCAGTTTAAATAGTCTCCTTCCACTCCCAGCATCCAATCACAGCAGGGCATTAATTATTGGCTTCAGGTGGAAACCATTCTCCTACGAAGAGAGGGAGAGAGAGAGAGAGAGAGAGAAAAACACACAGCACAGCTTGGGCACCCACAAACAAAACCTTACGGCTCTGGACGTAACACACACACACACACACACACACACACACACACACACACACACACACAACACAGAGCTTGGAGACCTAAGCTGCGTTGAGCGTAACTGACACACACACACACACACACACACACTTATTGAGCATGCTACAAAACCCATAAAAGCAACAATTATTAACAGTACTTACAGGTTGTGATTCGGAGGATGAAGCCGATCCAAATAAACTTGGTACTGAACCTTCCTATATCAGCCGACTCGCGAATCCACACTTGAAAGCATTTATGTCTGTAAAGGAATCCTCATTAAAATGACGCGAACACAGCTCAAGGTGGCTATACTTGTGTGGTATAGTTGTAAATATAAACTCTAGCCACTGATTCTTCACATGCTCGTCCCTGGGCAGTGAAAAAAAAGTTTGCTTTTGATTCGCACTTCAGAACAGCTCGTCGACATGATGTTTTCACTGTTTTCTGGCGTGCGCAATGAGTGGGCGTATCTTATTCAAATAACTTGTACAAGTGACGTACAAAAGTTAGAGAAAATGCATCGTTCGTCTATCGATTCATATCAGCGACTCAGAGTCGACTCTTACTTTTGAGAGACAATAACTTTGTATACGGTGAACTTTCATATTTAAAACTTTGCAGGATGTTTTCGTTCACTTAGATCTATGTTACACACTACATGAAAGGTAATTTTCAAAATTCCATGATAGGTACCCTTTAATACCTACAAAACTGTCACCTCAAACCTTCTTCAGCTGCAGGTGTGTGTGTGTGTGTGTGTGTGTGTGTGTGTGTGTGTGTGTGTGTGTGTGTGTGTGTGTGTGTGTGTGTGTGTGTGTGTGTGTGTGTGTGTGTGTGTGTGTGTGTGTGTGTGTGTGTGTGTGTGTGTGTGTGTGTGTGTGTGTGTGTGTGTGTTTGCTTATTTAGCATGTTCTGCACTAAAAAATGTATTGCTGTGATTATCACAACTTAAAATTCAACATTAGAATAAGAAATAATGTGTTTCAACTTCAAAAATGTTTGTGTTTGTGCCTGACTTAAAATATTAAGTTTAGTTAACTTTAGTTAAGTTGGATATTTAAGTTATCTCAACAAATCTTAAGTTGTTATAACTAAGCATGCATGTCTTCTACTGAGAGAGTATGATATTGGCGATTGGTATTTTCCAGTTGATAGCTCTGGGTTTCTTATTTATAGCTAATAATCAAATGCATTTTAATATCAGGTCATAAGAATCTTTGTAATGATGTATTTTGCCTTATAGAGAACTGGCCGCTTGTATTTTGCCTTCTGGTTGCAGTATGTGTGGTATGTTGAGTGTTATAAATAGATTAGAGAAGCAGAATTTTTTTTTAACCCTGAATAACATTATAACCATTCAGTAAGAGCACATGGAACAAGAAACAGGGTAAAATAAAAACACTTCACAAGGCCTTATTCCATATGTTACCACTTTTATATTCATAATACAATAACCTTCTACTACACTATTCTGCATTCAATATAAGAATGTGAAAAAGATGACTGTGTGCTTTATCCGATTTCTTTTTATAAATTTTGCATCAGTTTAAAGTGATCTAATGGTCTTTCATTGTCATTTACTTTTCCTTTTTCTCCAAAGCACCCAGTAATGGTGGTTTTAAATCGAGTTATTGAGTTTGTACAATGTATTTCCCCATAGCTGAGTCTGTGACCATAACAAGAAAATCAATGGCAAAAGCCAATATCCTGTCATCAAAAACCAATGGAAACATCATCTTCTAAATCATTTAAAGTTCCCAGTTTTGTATTATCATCACATTTCAAACAGATTCTGCCAACAACACAAGTTATAATGTCCATGCATCATTGATTTCAATAAAATATGTTTACTACTACAATGTTTTATTTTTTATCTTTCTAAGTGCAAAGCAGCATTTGTCTCTATAAAACTCTTTCAAAAGCAGCAATATGAAAGACATAATTGATAAACAATAAGTTTAAACACTTATTCTAAGTATTGTAGTTCATTACACTGTTCATGGTTTCTGAACAACAACTGGTTTGACAAGTGTGCATTATATTTTACAACAAGCACTGCCTTATTCAATAACAATTTAGAGACTTGACTCAGGATATATATAGCATGACTTAAGATATATTTTCGGAATGTTTCAAATGTTATTTTTTTGTGTGCTCCTTTGCACTGTTGCCCTGGAAACATTTAATTGCGCTAGAGAACAAATGACTGACTCAGCAGGCAAAAGAACAATGTGTTGAATTCATAGCTTATTGTCCCTCTGCACTTCAACAGACCCCCGCCGAGTTCAAAGGATGAGGAGTCCTGTAGTGGGATATCACATCAATGTTCCCAACTTCACCATGCAAAAACATTGAACTAGATTAATCTTCAGAAAATCTGCAGCCAATAACACTGACCCGCAGAAGCTCTACAGTGCTTTTCATCCAGTCAGTATTCAAAGGCCCCTGCATAAACTACAATAATAAAAGGAACAAAAACGGTCATACATTCAAATTATGAATCATAATTACGTTCAAGATTTTTTTAGGGTTAAAGAAATCAAAACACACATAACAGTTTTTTCTTGGTCTTGCAAAATATGCTGAATTTTTTGCTTTTGATATACAACTTTCTGAAGTTATAATCCTCAGTCAACCTACAAATTGTTTAGTTTTTTAAAGGAATCATGTTTTTAAAAAAAAAATCCAATTCATGTTTTGTTTGTGAAAATATGTGTGTATGAAACATGCCAAATTGTGCCGAAATAATTGACCAGGCTGTGATGCAAATAAATGCTTTTTTATTTATTAAAATAAAACCTGCAGCTGTAGTTTACCCCTTTTTGGATTATTTCATCGATCTTATAGGATATATTGGCTGGTATATTATGGGGAAATGCCCCCTTTGAAAGTTTAACCACCCCCTAATTGAGAACCACTGCTCTGGTGTAGCATTTATAACTTTGTCAAGAACATGAAGCCACAAAAGCCTTTGCAGAACCAACCTACAAGGAACTTTTGAACAGTTTTAAGTCAGTGTGTATTGGCACTAAAATTGGAGACCTTGAGCTATTGAAGTGAAAGATCGACTAAACTAAGAGATCTTGGACTGTCGTAATCTTTTGATGAGCTTTAATCACTATTAATTAGGCCTATCAATCACTGTGATGAGTGTGTGAGATGTGAGTGATCCTAGTATCGCTCTATATGGTGAAGCGGAGGGGGAGAGGTGTGAGTCCAAAGCTCCTCCCTGCTGATTGTTGAGAGCATAGTGATTCAGTCCCATTGTTTGAGAGAAGCGGATCAAACGCCCCACACAGAGAACCTCTTTTTCTCATGGAAATAAAGTGTCTGCCTCTCATTCATACATGAGTTTCTCTAATGCAAAGAAGTCGAGGAGGCAGGGAGACTACACACACACACTACTGAATGAAGTTAAGAGCACGCGGGACTTGGAGAGCGACTTTGGAGAAGAGGATCCCTGGACGCGCACACACGCTAAATGAGGGCATTTCTTTAGTGAGATTGATGAGGTTTTGCTGATATTTCACCATGTTTGCCCTTGGACGGTGCGCGCTTGTTTTCGGGCTGCTGTGCGCCGCGCTCTCCGCGGGCGCATCGGTGTGTCCAGCCGGCTGCGAGTGTTCAGAACCCGCGCTCACGGTCAAATGCGTTTCTAAAGATTTGCGGGACATACCGACCGGCATACCGAGCTACACCAGAAACCTCTTCATCATCGGAAACCACATCAGTCAGATCGGACCCGAATCTTTCCAGGGACTGAACAGCGTGACAAATTTATCACTGTCTAACAACAGGTAAAGTCAATCATCTAATTCATATTTACCCTTAAAATGCCATTATGTTAACCACTGTTACTAGAGTAAAGTCATGGTGAATTTAAATGGGATCTCCTTCAAACTGTGTAAGGAGCTTTCTGACATTTTAATTTCTTATTTCAAAGACAGTAAAGTATGCCTACATGTTTCTCTATTTTGGTAGAAACTGTGCTTAACAATGGTACTTTTTTTTCAAAAGCTCTAAGATGTTTAATGTGTGTACAGGTTTTATTGACCCTCGGATAATTTTAGCTTGTGATTTATTTTTAAATGAACCATATTCTATACATTGTTCTGAATGATCTTATTAGTCAAGGATGTGACCACAGGATCAGATGTGAACAATCCATCATCATAACATTGTTTTATTCAGAAAGTTCCCTGAAAGAGGGTTTAATAGTGTTAACAAAAAAAATGTTTTATCTCCTTTTTAATATTTCATTTAGTGTTGCCGTTATTGCCATGAAAATAGCCTAAACTGACATGGATTAAAACAAATTATTGGCCTTGACAATCATGGACCCACGAGTAACCGTTGCATTACACAAAAGGTTGTTTGTAGAGGAAAAAGTCTATATTATTAAATTTAGATTATTACAATGTTATTGACGCACACAAAAAATCTCTGAAAGGTTCTTTGGGGAACCCAAAATGCTTCTTCAAAGGCATCACTGCATAAACCCTCTTTTGGAACTTTTATTTTCAACAGTGTTGAGTAAAATTGTTCATTTTTCTCTGTCCAGGATCTCTGAGGTGAAATCTCACACATTTACTAGTCTGCGTAGCCTCAAATCGCTGGACCTCAGCAACAACCAGCTGGCCATCATCCATCCTGAGGCATTCACTGTCCAGAGCCGTATGCTGAGGGACCTCAACCTCAGTCGAGCTCTCTACAACCACTCGTCCGTCATTGATTTGGCCACCTCTCTTCGCTGGAGTACTTTGAGTGACCTGCTGGGGCTGGACCTGTCCAGTAATGGCCTTGTCTACTTGCCCCCTGGCATCTTTTCCCATCTTGTCGGCCTGCAGCGCCTTCAGCTTTCCAACAACTCTATAGTGTCCATACATAACGGCACATTCACAGGACTGGATCACCTCCAGGAGCTCGATCTCACCAATAATGCCCTCAGGACTTTGCGTGAAGAGGCTTTAAAGGAGATGGATCAGTTGCGTTCGGTTAGGCTCCACTTGGCGGAGAATCCTTACACCTGCACATGTGACATCGAGCCTTTTGCCGCCTGGCTGAACGGCTCACAAGTGCGTGTAGAGGACGTTGAGCGCCTGACTTGTGCGTTTCCCATCGCATTGCAGAACACATCACTATTGACTGTGGGTGAACTGGAATTGGGTTGCCATAAGGTTGGAGAGGGCGACAACCTAGCACTGCAGACCTCCTACGTGTTCCTGGGTCTCGTGCTAGGATTTGTTGGTCTCATGTTTCTCTTTGTGCTCTACCTGAACCGTAAAGGTATTAAGAAGCGCATCAACGATATGCGTGACGCATGCCGGGAAGTCTGGGAAGGGTATCACTACCGATATGAGATCGATTCAGATCCCAGATTGTCACAATTTTCTACAACAGCTGATGTGTGATTGGACATGAACTCTTCCAAAACCAAGCTCCTTTAATGAACTTGTTTTCTATTGCATTTATACTTGGAAAATGCTTGTATGTGTCGCGAACATGTAGACATATTTAAGTAGGCACATTTTCTTGTGAAAAGCATGTAATGCCTGTCTTGTCGAAGCCTTTATAACAAGCACACCTCCCCCTCAAGTCTGCACAGAATTGGCCTTTGCTTCTCAATCGCATTTGCAGAGTTGGCTTTTGCTTCTCAATCATCATGGGATGTTTGAGGATTAGCCCAATAAAGGGGCAGAAGCCATAAAGTAACTCTGACCACCAACAACAAACTAACCCGAACCCCCACCCCCCCCCCCCCCCCACACACACACACACACACACACTCCACACCAAGTTCCATTGTCCTGCACTGGAATATTGGTCACCTCTAAAGTGCTCAAGTGCCTTGTTTATTGGATTTAAGGGGCTGACCAGCTTAAAGAAGGGACAACTCTTTATATATATACAGAAAGAGAGAAAGAGAGAGAAATGCATACTGTACCGATTGTGGAGTTTTGAGGACTGTTTTATTGCATGCTTGTGCAGCCCTGTTTTAATGGAAGTGTACGCCGTTCTAGCGTCGGACCCTGAGCAACAGAATTAGCAACCTTCTATGGTCCTTTCTGTCCCTCTATCCACAGGGAGTCTGCGAAGAATGTGCCGGATTTTCACTCCAAAAGCATTCCAGCAGGAGGATAACCTCTTCTAAGCTCTAGAAGGAGGATCTTTTGAAGAAAGAGAGCCAGTTTGCAAAAATCTCCGGCTGCTTTTTTTTTCTTTTTTTTTCAAAAGAGACGTTTTGCTTTGTTTTTTATTCCACTCATTTTTATTGTCAGAATGATGAGAACCAGCCCTTATGAGGGCCGCTGAGCGAGACCCCTCCTCCGTGAAGCCTGTTCGCTCTTTGAAGACTCAGTCTGGCTCAGTTCCTCATATGTTCCCCAGCTTTTTCTGTTTAAGGGACTGTTACGGTGATAAGATACAGATGAAGCTGGGGCTGTTGTGCTGAAGGGTCTCCTGCTCTATTTTTTGAGTATTGTTTCCAAATGTATAAGACTGAAAAGAAAAATCTATGATGTGTTGTGCCAGTGTCCTGCCCTTGTGTCTGGATAACATGGTTTTTGCAGCATATGTTTGTCAAAAGACTATTCTCTGAGTGAATCTCACAAAGACAAGAAATGTATTATGCAAAACTTTTTTTTTTTGCATAGACTTTTTATTTTTTTTTTGCATTGTGACATTTTTATGACAATTAAGTACATAATAAATGTGTGTGCGTGTGTCTCTGTGTCTGTGTGTGTAGTAAGTCATAGTATTTGTTCTGGATGGAATTATTGTAGATTTTATTAACTGTCGTAATCTCACAGTGCAAAATGAAATGAAAATCATTGCAAATGCATATATATGTATGTGTACAGTATATATGTATGTAATATATATTCCTTTGTGAGATTCGCCCAGTTGGCCACAGTGTTTTTGATTGAGAACCATTATCTATGGTAAAAACATCATATCTTTGCTTGACAAAATTATATGAAACTTCACAGAAATCGGGCCTTCTTCCATTGTGCTTTCATAGCTTTGCACTCATGTATTATTCATTATATTCAAATGAACCTTTCTATAAAGAGGTAAGGAAACCCGTTTAAATGGGATGCCAAAAGCAAAATGTTTACTCATGAATTTATCAGGTATCAAGTGCAAAAACAACTCTTCTGTGGATGTGGACAAAGAAATGCCCTTTCTTTAGGGCAGAGTTTATTTTGCATGCTAAAAAATAAAGGTTTTACATTTTAAATTGAAATTATTCTCCATCCTGCGTCTTGTTGGTCAGAAAGGGGTAACTTTTTTTATGAGAATTCCTTTAGTTCCTTGATAACAGGATTTACAATAGGAATTATTCACAAACTCTCCTCCTTTCAATGGACATATTTGCACAGTATCTAACAAATTAGTCCACAAGTTGTTCCCCTCATTTTGAGTTTCTCATTGTATTATCCTTCAAATCAATCCAAATGAAAATGCATATTGCAGAATGAAGTGAAAATGTATTATGCGTTATAATGTTGATGCTGTAGTAATATTCTCCCTCATAACAAAAGGCCTTTACCATGAGCTTGCAGGGCATCAGAGGTGTTTCATAACTGATAATAACTATGAGCAGGCTTAGTCACATTTTTACGGCTGCAAATCTCCACATGCAACACTTTATTGGAAACACATGAGTTCAGCATATGTATGATAATCGGCTACAGTATAAAGTTGCATGTAATGCCTCATTGAAAATCATCTGTGGTTCAGAGAAAGGCTCTGTGTCTAATTTAAAACATTTTAAAATATTTTAATGAACGTTTTGATTACGTCAGCCAGCTTTCTACCATATGTAAATCAGATAGTTGGTCAAATCTATTAAGGGGCATTCACATTGGCAGCGATCTGGAGCTAAACAAAGCGACCAAAAGTCTCATGTTTAATGAGATTTGGCAATTCGAAGTGACTTGGTGAGTTAAATGTTATGCAACCTAAACATTGACCAATGAGAGAGTAGAAAATGCTCATGTGATCTACTACCAGTCAAGTAAAAACTGTACAGCGATTTAACCTTTCTGTGTGAAGTCCCCTACATTGAAGTGTTTTTATTGCTATTGCTTAATGTTATTGTGCCCGGTCATGACATGATGTTAGTATTGCTGATAGTGAATGCAGCATGAGAGCAGAACTGAAGAGTTTACAAAGTACCTCTAAACTCTAACAGAAGACCATGGTGGGCTTGTTAAAAACAAAGAAGAAATTTAGCCAATTAGTTATGAATTTATGGTTGTCCTAAGGCTCAGACCCACGAACATTGCTATTTACCTGGCATCATCTAGCTGGACACCGCTGTGCCAAAGAACAGTAGTGAAGATTAATGTAATCTTCTCTCGGCCTCATGGTAAGCCTGCAGGCAAGACAAAATATCCCACGGCTCTAAATTTCATCTTGTTTGCTCCTGACTTTCAAGCAAACTAGCCTTTTAAGAACAAGAACAAAGACATCCAAGTTCATGTGACCGCTGTGCTGTTCATGAGACACACTTGTTTTATTTTCATCGTTATTATGTCCCTACACTGTGGTTTTTGCTATTAAACAGGAAAGTGCCCTCAGGATGTTACAGAGAAATGCTGCTCTTTTGCAATTAGTCATGTATTTACAGACTCTAATGCTCTTTGGTTTAGAAACATCCTGGCACTATTAAGAGACATTTAGTGGATTGATATATGGATTCATGAAATGAATCTCACGTCTATGAGGGATTGAATACATTAAAGGCAAACCCACAGCAGTCATCAACATGACAACAGCGATTTAATGGCAGCTGACTGTCTACAAAGGAATTTTTCTCCTCAGCTTTCTTTCTGAACCTCAATTCCCGCCTCCAGCTTGTCCTTTCATTTTCAGTTCTTTAGTAAACATCACTTTATTACTCTTCTTGTCTCTTATTTTCGTTAAGACACTGTATATGACCCTTTTTATCACCCTTAGATGTTTAGTGGTGTTTGCTATGACAAACTTACAGTGAGGGATTGAATATATAACCCAAACTCTATTAAACATCAGTTCATATCTCTTCCTGCAGGACTTTTTTTTTTTTTTTGCCTGATGGATGGTAAAACGTAAGAAGAAATCCTATAGACTTCTACTGAAGGAAGGTTTCAAGTTACATCTAGAGAGAAGAATATTGATGGGGAAAATGTTAGTGGGCTAGTAAGCACCCTTGAGAAATGAAGTACACTTTAGCATACTTTTAAAAAGAGTATTTATTACAGACAAACGATACTTTATATAAATACTTTATAGAGATATACTTTAAAGTGCAAGCTGAATGCAATGTTTTCAGGCACTTAACTGCATGTTAATTGCAATAAAAATAAAAGTATTATAGTTTAAATTGATATTAAATGCAATTAACTTTAAGAAGTATATCTTATTCCCCCGGTTTCACAGACCAGGCTTAAGCTTAGTCCCAGATTAAAATTCATGGTTGAGCTGTTTTAACAGAAATAAACTTGCACTGGCTTATCTTAAAATAAGTTAGTGCCATTGTTTTGTCTCAAGATGAACACCAGTAATGTTTTTTTCTAAGGCAATTTATAAAAGCTACTTAAAAGTCTAATTCTGGCTTAATTTAAGCGCTGTCTGTGAAACCAGGCCTAATTTCATAATCACATCAATTGTCACATCTCATCCATGAAATATATTATATATGTACTGCAGAATGTACTGACAAGCATTTTTGGTAAACTAAAATATACTTTCATTTATGTACGTGTGTTCAGTCACGAAAGTAAATTCTCTTAAAGTATAAGTGGCCGTTTGTTTCATAAATATTATATTTAAAAAGTACAAGAGAAGAGCACATTCAACAATTAAGTGCACTTCTTTTCACAAAGGCATATCACCTAAAAACACATTAACAACCACATAGTAAGTGATGGGGGTGGATTGAAATCCACTGCTGCTTCAATGTATATGTAATGATGAGTAATTATAATCAAATTATTAATCAATATTTTTCTTTCTAAATATTAAATGAGTTGAATGATTTCTCTAGGCTTGTGAGATTTTACTTTGTTATAGAAGTTACCAGTATAATCACTGAAATATTCTTTTCATGTATTCTTTAATGTATGTATTTGATATCTGAATGCAGTAAAAGTGCTTGCTTATTTATCCCAGCTTCCAGAAATGAAATAGGGACTTGTTTTGTGTTTGAGAAAGGTCTTCAACGTGTTAAAACCTATAGTTTAAGGGACCATTTCTTTGTTAAAGCCTTACTTTCCAGTTAGACTAAAAATAAGAGAAAGAACGCATTATCTTGATGTTTTGAGATGACTCTCATGTTTATAGTTTGAGCCTGGCTAAATCCAACCTTGGAAAAGCTGTGTGTCTGTGTGTGTGTGTTAGTCTTCTTGGTTACAGGTTAAGGAACCACTGGCATTATTGGAGATTGAGTGAATTGTTGTTCAAGACATGCTGGCGCTCAACAACCCAAATCTGCGACCTGGAAGGTCATGACGTGGGTCCGAATGTGTCAGATGCATAATCGATGGAGATATGCTTCCGTCTATCTGTATATGTGTGGAAAATTACTGAGTTTATCTATTTCTAAGCCAATGAGAACCATTCAACCTGTAAGCAATGACGTAGCTTAGACCTTGAAAATGGTATAACTGCTGTGATCTTTGTAACTGTAAGCGGGGCGGCCTACGAACTCCTGTGTGAGTCTTGAAGCTGACTTCTGCTGATGAAACTGCAAACTATCTTCAGTAAAACTTTTCTTTAATTTTTTTATAATTCTGACTCCGGGTCTTCATTCTTCATATCTGGTTCTGGGTCTTTGACTGTAAACCCCCTTACAGTTATGGTGGAGGATGCGCAGGCAATTATTCTCGGTGACACCCCTGGCAAATCAACAAACAAGGTAGTAAGCTTTTTATTATTTGTTAGGGCTGTCTGACTGGAAGAGATTTTGAAGGAGAGCGGGAGAGCCTTCACTCCGATGAGGCGAGTGAAGGAGTAAGTTAATTATACTGCTGACAGTATAAGTATAAGTCGCTGAGAGCGTCGTTAAGGGTAACGGCAGCAGACAGTGCAAGCGAAGCGTGCTCTGTGGGGGCCCCACTGGGCATTACTGGTGTAGCACCACCCCAGCAGAGTACGTCCCTGGGCTGGAGGTCCAGTGGCACCGTAAACCTGCTCAATCTCTTCCATCTCAGATAGGGGATCCCCGAACTTAGTGAAGTGAATCAGGCAGTTAGGGATACTAACAATAATAGGGTTGTTTGCCAGGGATGCATCAGGAATGATTCCGAGAGAAAAATTAAAAAAGTTGTGACCCAAATTGGCGTGGACCAGTATATGTAACTGTGATTTTGGAGTATACTTTGCAGTTTCATCACGCCGAAGCCAAGCTGTGTTGTTCAAAGATCGCCGCCTCCATTTCTGCAATAACTTCAGGTGAGTATGAACCATGATTAAGATATGGCAGAAAAATGTAATAGTCTAACATGATCAGTAACCTGAAAAGTCCTGAAACAAATAGTGAGACAGCAAAGCAAACGCTGTAAGCAGCTGTGCTCTGAAGCCCTCACTTCAAAGAAATTTGCAGAAATTATGAAGTTAAATGGTAGTCAGGGTTTTGATTCTGATTGGAAATTTAAACAACAACTTGACTGGCTACAAACAAACAAAGAAACTGAAAATTTTAAATGTTTAGCCTCGTATTGCTTACGATGATTATAAAAGCAAGTGAAAGAAATTCTGGGTCAGGGATAATTTCCCTGGACAAGTGACTAAAGTTAAACAGAAACTTTGAGAAAACAACTTCGAATATTTGAGCATTTCGATGCAGCTTATGAAAATTAATGTTGTGCCAATAATAATGATGAAGATTATGATTCGTCTATTGTTGTATCTGCCACTGGTGGACTGTAAAAGAATATGGAGCACTGCTTATCAGTGGCTCTGTTTGCATTCCTAAATGGAACACACTGGGTATGCAGGGTGTGCAGTAAGTTAGAGCAGATGGAGTTTTACTATTAATTGTGGTCAGCAGGACCATTTAACATGTAAATGCCCACTGAGAAGGTGTTTGAAAATGTGACAGTGACACATTTCTGGTAATAATGCAGGTTTGAAAGTAGATCAGTGTTTAAGTGAAGACGATATTAACATTTTCGTCTGAGAGAGAATAAGAGATAAAAACAAGGTCAAAAGATTAAAGTCTTAAAGTGAATCCTTTTGAAAAGATCTATAATAGTAATTTTTATAAGTGAATACAGTTTGATGTAAAATTATGGATAATGACTCCAACAAATGTGAATTGCAAAATATATAAAAGTAACTAAAAAGATGATTGTGTTTTAATTAAACATTTTAAAAAGGGTTTAGATTATATAGAGAGACTAATCTCACAGATGATTTATAATAACTACAAAAGATGTATCACAAGCAGAGAGTACTAGCCTCGTCAAAGTTAGTGTGAATCCTAATTGGAGATTGATAAACTCCTAGAAAAACTTTGAAGACAGATATTAAACTATGGTTATTGAGAACTAGAATCATTATTTAAGATCAAATAAGCAGAAGCAGCTTGTTACTGAATTAACAGTTGATAAATGTAAAATGTGTAGAAAGGCATCTGATCAAACAAACAGCTTGAAAACTGTTGACCATGAAAGAACTAGAAGCTGATGTTTTGCTTTCAAAAGATAAGTTTGTTATTGGCTGTAATGAAACAGCTCGCTTATCTGAATCGGATGTCTGCTGTGGCTGTAAACGGCCAGTACGACAGAGACTCGATCTGAGTGGAAATCTGTAATGTCTAAATTCCCTGTATGGGCAAAAGACAACTATAAAATTATGTTTATTTGGAAACAAATGTCATTTCTGGCAAAGATGCCTTAAGCTGGGATAGTTAAAAGATGATAGATAAAGTTTAATGATTTTGTTGAAGTTAGAAGTTTATGAGAGAACAGTGTACCAATCCTGAGTGCCTCAGAGTCTCTCTCAGTCAATCTCAGCTAACAGGCTGTTATCTGACCCTGTGTCATAAGTAATAATAAGCTATTTATAGTAAAAGCACAGTGTTTCAGTTGAAAAATCAGACACAGAGATGTTAAAAGAAATCATTGCCATTCATAGAGCAATTTGTATTTGTGTATGTTTTAAATGTAAAAACTGAATGACTTTAAAGAAGTCTTTAAAATAATAATACAGATCTTAAATGATAGAAATAACATTTTTGATTATTTTATTTTAGGACCAGTAACTTCTTTGTCTTATCTTAAGTCTCCACCATTGAAACAGGCCCGATGGCTACGGCTAAAGATGTACAGTAACAGTACACTGAATGTATGGTTGTGATCTAAATTCACTGAGTATAATCTAAGAAGCTAGGTTGATGATTTTAAGATGGTTAATGGATTTAAGTGATTAAATACTGCTGTTATTAACCTGTCTCCCTGTGTAAACACTATTAGGCAATCAGAATGGCTCTGGTGACTCTTGAACGTGCCTTTCCTAAGCTCCAGAAAGCAGCTGAGTTCTGTTAAAGGAAACTGATTGTGTGATGGGAGAGAGCGGTTACCAGTTTGTAAGCGGTCACCAGTGGGCACGAGATAATCACCCCACGACGGGTAAGATTCTCTTTGGCCAGACAGAGGGCAACCTAAGCCAGGGGATTATCGTAAAGTCACTGGGCATCTCCAGAAGGAGGTGTTATATGTGAGAAAAGGTATGAGAGTTGAGCAGGAGCTGTGAGGCCAGCAGCGTCCTTATAGCATTGAGAGGTGAGATGCGCTGTGAGGAGTTACGGCATGTCTGACCCAAGAGAATGTGAGCTCCTCCATACCACTCACCAGAAGAAACCGCATTAATGGTTGTGACAAGTATATGCAATTATGCCAGGGGACAACACCCTGAAGAGGAAAATTAAAGATAAAGAGCTAACGGGAATGGGCTTTCAAGAGACAGCTGAGAAATGAGGGGATTGCCATTGTTTGTTGTGGAGACAGGAACAAAACTTTTTATGTATTGGCTGCCTCATGGGCAAGAATAAGAAAACTTATAGAAGTGTTGATTTTGAACTAATATGTTTTAACTCCTGGAGGTCGTTTGACATGGTGGGTGGCTAAAGACGAAGACAGTTTTTGATTTGAGAAAAGTCTGGATAACAAAATTTAATGGTAAAAGGATAGTGATTAATTTAATGTAATTATTATTTGTTAATAAGAGAGAGAGACTGTTTGAGTGGAGGAAGGGATGGTAAACTGTGTCTGTCTTTCTGTTGTCGGCCTGCTAGAGCAAGCTGAAGCAAAATAATGATAAGGAAAATTAAACAAAGCAACCCAGCTGACTTGTCTAAAAATCTAATGAATAATGAACAGAAATGCTTTGCAACTGGTTAAGAGACTACGTAAAGTAAGGTAAAAGCTACAGGAAAAATGTGAAGTTTAAAATCTTATTTAAAATTTAAATCTTTTTAGCAATAATATATAAAAGAAAGAGTTAATATTAAAAAGCGAACATTGAAAATGAGCAGTTAACATGCGTGTCCAGTATGAGTGTGTGTGATGGTGACTGCACTTTATGTCGTGTATGTGTTAATACTATTATTTTGTGATATTGTGTCATTAACCTCTGGAATGAGTGTTTTATCATTACAGATGGGTTAAGTGAAACGACACACTTTAAAGAAGCTGATAATTCTGAGTCAATCTGATGAAAAGACAATGCAGAACATGGGACGAGCTTTAATTGGATTGGTTTTCCAGCTCTGTCTGCTATTGGTAATTATGACTTTTTTTGTCATGTGTGATGTTGATTTGAATTACTCTCTGGATTAGTATTTAAATTGGAATTGTGAAGTTGAAGATTGCCGTCCATTATGGGGTAAAAACTCTTGTCTAAATTCAACTGAGGGTCTAAATTTAAATAGACAACTAGGTGGGATCATAATGGTAAATGTAAAAATAATAGATTTGACGGCAGAGAGACAAAGTGACACATTGGCTAAGTCACTATCCAAATTATCCAGAGTGAGCTCCCTCGTTTTTATGACAGGCCGGTGGGCGAACAAAGGAGGAGTGAATAATACTTCTAAAAAAAAAAAAATAATTTCTAACTCCATTAAAAGGATGTATGACATTAGATGTCCAAGAAAACTACAATTTAGTTAATAAAGGTTAAATGAGAAAGCAGCTATATGGCTGTCTTAGGGGTTGAGAGCTGAGTAACGTAATATTTTGGTTTCTGCACAACTGTAAAGATAAGCGGGACTGAGACAATACTGATAATATTTATTTTGCATCTTTAGACTAACCATTTGATAGAGAAATACTGTGAGAAGTAGTTATAATGAAAAAAAATAAAGTTAAAATTAATGATAAGAAAACAAGGGTATTGAAGAATTATTAAAATACCAGGACTTCCCTAATGAGGGAACTTAAGTGTTGTTTAACTTTTAGTTTAAGACATGGGTGAGAGACTCATGGGAAAGATGGAAGAAATATAGAAAAATGTATGTTATGAAAATAGAATTTCTGATAGAAATTATGGAAGTCAAATTAAGTTTAAATGGTATGAAAAGTGAGTTTCAGAATAAAAATGAGCCATTATATGATTAACAGGGATTAACGTGATATAAAGATAAGGAATTAACAAAAGCTTTATTAAGCAGAATGGGGGAACAATACTATATTTTAGTGGTGAAATAATGATTGAAATGATGATGTGAATTTGTTTTATTTTATTTCTATTTTTGAAACAAACAAAAAAGGGTATAAGATGTTATACAATTAACATGGTACATGCTATGTGACCGTCAACTTAAGAATAATTTCAGTAAAGACTTAAAGTGCTCTTAATTATTAATATTTTATTCTTTGTTGTTTATTTATTTTATTTTATTTGACAACCATTGTGTTTTGAACCTAACGGGTCTATAAAAGGGTTAGTGAAAATAATGGATTAACCATCCAACTTTGTTTATAATAAAAGGATTTGAAAATTATAGTTTTATAAAAACTGGTTCATATATTCGTGTATTTATGATTGTAGACAATGTCTGTCTTTAATATCTGAGGAGTGACTGAGGGTTCGATCAAGGTCGAGAGTACAGGAGCAGTGTCTTCTTATTCAGCCCGGCTTTTTGGATGTTAGATATGCACTTGTTCTGTAATCAGTGTTGTTGATGATAATACCAAATTAGTAAAATGTAAAGACAGCTATGTCCAAAGGTTCTGGAGAATAATATACTATCTTGGATATGAGGGATAATTTGAGGGATATTTTGTTCATGTTAAGTCCTTGAAGGAAAAAGATATTGTCTGTTTTATAAAAAAAAAAATTAACCTGACAAGAGCAGCATGGGTCAGAAACTTAACATTTTGAAGCAGCCTTTATTGATAGACCAGATGTGGTGGTATTGGACCCCACATTGGTCTAAAACGGGGGACTGATGGGGGTGGATTGAAATCCACTGCTGCTTCAATGTATATGTAATGATGAGTAATTATAATCAAATTATTAATCAATATTTTTCTTTCTAAATATTAAATGAGTTGAATGATTTCTCTAGGCTTGTGAGATTTTACTTTGTTATAGAAGTTACCAGTATAATCACTGAAATATTCTTTTCATGTATTCTTTAATGTATGTATTTGATATCTGAATGCAGTAAAAGTGCTTGCTTATTTATCCCAGCTTCCAGAAATGAAATAGGGACTTGTTTTGTGTTTGAGAAAGGTCTTCAACGGTGTTAAAACCTATAGTTTAAGGGACCATTTCTTTGTTAAAGCCTTACTTTCCAGTTAGACTAAAAATAAGAGAAAGAACGCATTATCTTGATGTTTTGAGATGACTCTCATGTTTATAGTTTGAGCCTGGCTAAATCCAACCTTGGAAAAGCTGTGTGTCTGTGTGTGTGTGTTAGTCTTCTTGGTTACAGGTTAAGGAATCACTGGCATTATTGGAGATTGAGTGAATTGTTGTTCAAGACATGCTGGCGCTCAACAACCCAAATCTGCGACCTGGAAGGTCATGACGTGGGTCCGAATGTGTCAGATGCATAATCGATGGAGATATGCTTCCGTCTATCTGTATATGTGTGGAAAATTACTGAGTTTATCTATTTCTAAGCCAATGAGAACCATTCAACCTGTAAGCAATGACGTAGCTTAGACCTTGAAAATGGTATAAACTGCTGTGATCTTTGTAACTGTAAGCGGGGCGGCCTACGAACTCCTGTGTGAGTCTTGAAGCTGACTTCTGCTGATGAAACTGCAAACTATCTTCAGTAAAACTTTTCTTTAATTTTTTTATAATTCTGACTCCGGGTCTTCATTCTTCATATCTGGTTCTGGGTCTTTGACTGTAAACCCCCTTACATAAGTGTCACGGTTCATGAATTCACTGTCTCCTTTCTCGTCTTATGTTGTTGTGTGGGCGTGGTCATTTATCACTACCGCTTATCAGCACGCCAGCTGCATCTGATCAGCGGCGCCAGCTGCATATGATCAGCGATCCCTATTTATTCTCACAGTTTTCGTCTGGTCTTTGTCAGATCGTTGTGGATGTTTCCCTGTGTGTTATTGTCTCCCGCCTGTCTTCGAGCTTCCTGTGTGATGTCCATATCCAGCATTGCAGTCATCTTCCACTGCATTCCTGGTCTCCGGTCCACGAGTCATCTCGGCTTTCACTGGATTTTCTTCTCATCACCAAATTGAGACTGGGTTGTTCCCTGCGCTACCAAGAGCGATATTCTGGACACTTGCATACCATTTCTCTCACATCATCTGACCTGGTTTCAATAAAGACGACTTTTTACTTCCAATTGAATCTTCTGATTATTTCCGTAACAGAACGATCTGACCATCATGGATTCAGCAATTTCACCTGAGTCAAACGAGTTCCTGTCCACATTGCCAGAATGGATCAACAAGAAGAGAACCTGGCCGCCACGGGACGAGCAGTGCAAGTCTTGGTAGCGCAGGTGTCCGAGCTTACCCAACAGCTTCAAAATCTAGCGAGTCCCACTGCGCTCAGCCACCGCCTGTTCCCCCCACTCCTCCAGCATCCAGCCACCAACCGGAACCATATTCTGGTGACCCAAACTATTGTAGAGTGTTTTTGATCAAATGTTATGTTTTTCTCTCTCCAGCCACAAACTTTCAGCACAGAAGAATCAAAGGTGGAATTCGCGCTCACATTGCTTTCAGGGCGGGTGGCCCTGTGGGGAATGGCGGTGTGGGAAAATCAACATCTATGATGTTCCTCGTTCCAGGCACTATTGGACGAAATGAAACGAGCATTCGACCGGGCGGTCGCAGGACGGGAGGCAGCATGACAACTCGCAGATGTCCGCCAAGTTAATTATTCAGTGTCTGATTACTCGATTGAGATCCGTACCCTTGCTGCCGAGTACCACTGGAACGAGGAAGCGCAGTGGGACATGTTCCTGCATGGGTTGGCTGACCGCATCCAGAAGGAAATATTCACCCTGGACCTTCCTACGAACCTTGATGGACTCATTGAGCTGGCAATGAGGGTAGAGCAACTAACAAGGCGAGTTTCAAAAAGCCTCAAGCCAGTAGCAAAGATGTGGTCAGTACCGTCTTCGATCACGAGCCCATGCAGGTGGGTAGAACTCAGCTTTCCCGGGAGGAGAGAGAGGGACGGAGGGCCAAAGGGTCTTTGTCTCTACTGCGGCGGAGTTGGACACTTCCTGAACACCAGTCCCGTAAAAGGCCGAGCCCTGCAGTAAACAGGGGGCTACTGTCGGACGGGATCTCCTTGGGCAAGACCTTATCTTCTACTCTCCTTCCAGTAAGACTGCTTTGGGCAACCTGGACCTACCACTGCCAAGCCCTATTGGACTCGGGGGGCTGAAGGTAATTTCATGGACTTAACCTTGGCTTATAAACTCAAAATACCCATCACTCCTCTCTAGGACAAGATTTGTCAGTGCACTTAATGGTCAAGAACTCCCCAACATAACACTCACCACCGACCCTGTGACAATCATCAAATCAGGCAACCACATTGAACAGCTCTCATTTCTCCTTCTGGACTCACCCCTGGTTCCCATAGTCATCAGTCTTCCCTGGCTGGTACAACAGTTTCCACAATTCGTTTTTGTCTTGGAGTATTCAATGTTGTTCGTCTTGTCTAGTGTCTGTTCGTATGTGTCTAGTTCTGTTTTTCAGAAGGAGTCTGTGAGTTTGTCAAACGTGCCTGCAGAGTACCTCAACCTGAAGGAGGTGTTCAGTAAGACCCATGCTGCTTCTCTTCCTCTGCATCATCCCTATGACTGTGCCATAGATTTACTCCCAGGTATGTCTCCGCCTTAGGGCAAGCTTCTCCAGCGGGGGCGGGGTTCTTTGTGGGGCAGAAGGATGGCTTTCTGCGACCATGTACTGATTACAGAGGGTTGAATAACATCACGGTAAATAATACTTATCCTTTGCCACTGATGTCTTTGAGCGGTTGCAGGAGTCCACCGTCTTCACAAAACTGGATTTACGTAATGCCTATCATTTGGTTTGCATCAGGAAGGGGGATGAATGGAAGACCACGTTCAACACCCCCAAGGGACATTTTGAATACTTGTATACTGCTCAATTTGTAACCACTGGTAAGATGTCTAACCGACCTCCTGATGGATTACTCCAACCGCTGTCTGTCCCTTTGAGACCCTGGTCCCACATAGTGCTAGATTTTGTTACCGTCCTCCTACCCTCTAATGGCATGACGGTCGTTTTAACCGTAGTGGACCGGTTCTCGAAGGCGGCTCATTTCATTCCTTTGCCCAAATTACCCTCTGCCAAGGAGACAGTGGTGACTGTCGTAGATCATGTCTTTCGTTTACATAGCCTCCCGATGGACGAGGTCTCTGACAGGGGACCACAATTTGTGTCCAAATTCTGGCAGGAGTTTTGTAGATTACTAGAAGCTACGGTCAGTCTGTCTTCGGGTCTGTCTTCATTCATGTGTCTTCGAGTCTGTCTTCATTCTCGCCTTAATCCGCTGGCCCCGGTTCCCCCACCGCCACGACTCGTAGACGGGGAACCAACGTATTCGTATTCTGGACTCGAGATGGAGGAGACGTGGACTTCAGTACATGGTGGACTGGGAGGGTTAAGGTCTGGAGGAGAGAAGTTGGGTTCCTGCTAGGGACATTCTGGATCACTCCCTTATTGATGTTTACAATCAACAGTTAAGTTCTTCTGGGAGTGCCAGGAGGCGCTCCTAGGGGGAGGGGTACTGTCACGGTACATGAATTCATTGTCTCATTTCTCGTCTTGTGTTGATGTGTGGGGGCGTGGTCATTTACAGAGGTGGAAAGTAACGAATTACATTTACTCGCGTTACTGTAATTGAGTAGTTTTTTTGTGTACTTCTACTTTTTTAAGTAGTTTTTAAAATCTGTAATTTTACCTTTACTTAAGTATGTTTTGTTTGAAGTATTGTAATTCGCTACATTTAAAAACATATCCGTTACTGAGTAAAAAAAAAAAAATACAAAAAAAAATATGCTTTTGATGAAAACCATAAAACATCGCGCTCCGGAAGGGCGGGAGAACAGACGCGCTAAAATCACAACACAATATGGAGAAGATGACGGACAAGACAGACGCAGTCAGACCCAGCTGAACGCGAAATGCTGTCGAAATCTCACTCGCACACATACCGGTATGTGAAGCCCTGGTCAGGGAATACTTTGGATAGAGAAAAAAATGGAGTTTAAAGTATAATGTGGATGTCACGTAAAACAAGCAAACTGGTAGATGTATGGATAAATAAATAGAAAGTAAGCTGTACAACAAATCAAATCGCGACATGATCTGTGAATATTAAAGCACAAAAGACTGCTATGTAAATATATAATCTGCTTGGTCTGCGTGTCTCTGTGTGAATGAGCTGTGCTGTTTTGTTTACTTACTAACGTTACATACTCAAGTACGCGACGCGCTCATGCTGTTTTCAGCATCTCACTAACAATACGAGGACATGAAGGAACATTTCCAGAGCTGCTCTGAGAGAACTCCTAATGAGCATTTTCATAATTTTATTTGAGAAAAAACATTGTCAAATACACTCTGAAACAGGACTTAACAACCCGTCAAAATAAAAGTTCGGTTTTACTAGAAGAAATTATATATTACTATTTTAGGCCTACAATAGAATGTAGGCTACCTACTTCTCATATAATAATTTTAACAACAACAATAATAATACTACAATTTATTTAAACATTATTTAAGGAATATATATTATTTGTCCATGGTTTGAGTAAATCTGTTTTGTACTTTGCCAAAAACTAAAAGGATAAAACGTTTGCTAAACATTTATTTGATTACCACAGTTTTTGATAATATATGTATTAAATCATAAAAAGAAAAAAAATATGAATAAACATTTCATAGAACTTTATTTTTAAACATTTTAATAAGTTAATGATAAAAATAAGTTTCATAAAATCTAATTCATAATCAATTGTTCAATAAAACATATCTAATCAACTTATTTCAATAAATAATTTAAATGAGTTGATTAGATATGTTTTATTGAACAAATGTTTCATTTATTTAACTGTCATTTTAACTGATGATAATAATAACCATAATTTAATAATACAGTTTATATAAACCATGATATTTTCTGAGACGTTATCATACTGTGAAACTCTCATATGTTACAGCCCTGCACGAGAGAGTCCCCCACCACACCCCCGCTGTTAAAGTTACTCAGCTACTTTTACTCTGAGTACATTTTAAACGAGCTACTTTTTACTTTTACTTGAGTAGATTTTTAGACCGGTACTTTTACTTGTAATTAAGTAAAATTTTATTGAAGTAATGGTACTTTTACTTGAGTAGAACATTTTTGTACTCTTTCCACCTCTGGTCATTTATCACTACCCCTGATCAGCACGCACGGTGCATCTGATCAGCGATCCCTATTCATTTTCACAGTTTTCGTCTTGTCTTTATCAGATCGTTGTAGATGTTTCCTCGCTTGTTATTGTCTCCTACCTGTCTTTGAGCTTCCAGTGTGACGTCCATATCTAGCATTGCAGTCATCTTCACTCTGTCGGTCCCCGAGTCATCTCTGCTTTTACTGGACTTCCTTCTCATCACCACCTTGAAACTGAGTTGTTCCTCAGCGTCCCTGCGCTACCATGAGCGACATTCCGGACACTTGCATACCATTACTCTCACATCATCTGACCTGGTTTCAATAAAAACAACTTTTTACTTGCAATTGAATCTTCTGGTTATTTCTGTAACAATAAGGCCTGGCGACCACACACAACAACAATACATTGAGTTTAAAGTGAGTTTTGTGCAGGGAAACAGAAAATGTCAAAGTCTAGTTCATTTTATGTCTTCACTGAGACTTTGCATGCCAAGATGTTGTAAATCAAGTGATTTCCTTGTGGTTTCAGCAAGATTGCATGATGTACTCCTCTCTTTTGAATGGATGTTTATGTACATGCTAAGTTAGTTGAACAGATTTGGCCTTTTGCCTCTCACACATGCATACAAAGACGCACATAAAACATCTAATTCTCTCCCACAGCGCTAACTATCAGCTTGTGCTGTTTATTCAGGTTTATCTGTTTGGTTAGTCCAGTTGTCCAACCAATGACAAAAGGCAGCTACAGTATAAAGGTCCTACTCCCAGTGGCGGTGGCCCATTGTCCAACTGTTGGCTGAGTTTGGCAAACGATTGTATTTTGAGAGCTTTAATAAACGGGGGGTTGTTATAGCTGGAGGTACAGCCAATGCAGTGTCTGCTCCATTTATCACTTTCAATTAGGAGTAAGAATCAACTCACACTCATACACACACCAGTATGCACCTGCTTACACAAACACACACTCCCAGCCAAGCACATACACAATGATTGATGAGTCGCTATATGCTACATACCAATTGTGCTTTTCCTCATGTGGCCTTTTCATGTATAATCATATAATCTGAGCAAATAAAGTTGAAGGTATTGCAGTGTTCTATATTGAGTAATGTGCTGTGCTGAAAGACAGAGGGTTTAATAAAGGCCAATAAATTATGATTATTGCTCACTAGGATGAAGTAGGAGCCTAACAGGCTTTCAGAGCTCTCTATGACGCAGAGACATTTTCATGGCCCATTAGGTGAATCTCATGAAGAACATCAGGTCATGTTTCACCCCAACATCAAAAGAAAAAATATCAATATCTGGCATAAATGAAGCCTATATGTGTTATTTTTGTTACAATGAAGATTGTCATTACTGTAATACAGTAATCTTTGATTGTACTGCAGTAAAAATAGTGTAGTGGGCTAAAAAGATTTTTCTTAAAAATCAGCTAAATCAACACAAATTTAAAGCAGATCCATGAAATAACTTGATGAGTGCATTTTATTCATATTGAAACAAAAGTTAAGGTGGGACATACTAATTAGGGCCCAAGCACCGATGGTGTGAGGACCCTCTTGGAATTGCTCTGTTTATGATATTTTGTTTTTTAAAGCCAATAGGCGTAATTATGGCATATGAACAGTTAGTGGGTTGTGTCCAAAATCTCACACTTTTGTGAGTAGGTACTTTTAAATAGGTAATTCCTTCACGCAAAAAAAGTATGTTCTATATAGTTTGAATGTATGGAATGTACTACATTTACCATGTTGCACTTATCACGTGTACTTTTTGCCTACTCTTTTATGAGTACTGTGAATTAGTTTTTCTGTTCCATAGGGAAATATTCGATGCAGCCCAGGTTTTCTATTTGCCAACCAGTTCCAGTTAATGTTTGGGGAGGGTCATTCTCATTCTAGAGAGCACAAATTTAGTGCAGGTCAGGATGAGTCATATATTTTTGCCACGTTTTCCTGGAAGAAGAAATCTGTACATCTTAAATGCATATCAAGTGAATTTGGTCGACATGTAGGAGTACAGTAGAATATAGATGATCCCAAAGCAAACAGACATGGATAAAAATATACAAAACTCGGTACTTTAGAATAACGGTCAATAATTAATAAGTAACTATGCAGGAAATAATGCAGGACTATTAACTAATATGGAAACAAGTTTAACTAATAAGTAATAAGTAATATCAAATTTAGGACTAAGATAGTTCCTTTTTAGGTAATCAATAATTACTTAATGAGAGTGGCATCATTAAGAACTAATAGGTAATTATGACAAATTATAAAGATTTACTCATAAATTACTAATCACATTATTAACACGTCTGAGAGGTTAACAATTGTCTTTTTTTACTCTCAACATGGTCATAAAATGCATTACTAATTACACAAGTGTTACCTAGTCACTATGCAGGAACTACTAGTGATCTGAACCATTATTTTAAAGTGAAAAAGATGTCCCCTTTCTAAAAGGAACTCGCACTGCGTCGATGATGCTTTGGGGAACGTCTCCACTTAAACCGATGCCTGAAACGCTTATCTAATCCAATCCTATTGGCTGGCGACAGCCTATGACGTCACTACTAGTACGATCCGGAAGTATATAAGGGGTGCCTAGAGAACAGGTCTTCCACTTTTTCGTCTTCAGGGACTGTTTTGTCTGTATGCTTCAACCTGAAAACTTCAAAAGGTAATCATGGCCTTTGACACCTGATGACACACACAACTTGTGTGTTGACTGTTTGGTCTAAGAGCATGCATGAGTTCAGTTCTTGAGGGAGCTGCTTGTGCCAACTGTGAAGTGAGCTGCCGGATGAGGATGTGTTGCCATCCTATGATCCTGCAGCGAGTGCTCTGCTGCCCAGTCCAAGAGAGCAGGAGATGGCTGATGAGGGTGAATGGGATGTACAACCCAAACACTCACAGTCACCCTGCCCCACGTATGTTATGTTGTTGAGTGCTATGGGATGCTATGCTATCTTGAAAAAAAAAAAGCCGCCCATGCAGATATCTCATAGGCATTGTTAGGTCTTTCTCTCTAAAGAGTAAGAAGCAGTATGCTCAGGCCTCTGGCCTTTAGAGCTGAGTATAATAGCTGGCATATCCAGCAAGGCCTTAACCCTTTTAAACCGGCTGTGTTGTCGCCGACACATACCAGCAAGCTGTATTCATTTTACCATAACTCTTCAACCATTTGCAATATTAAAACCATTCAAATTGCCCCTGACGGTAGACAATATGTCCTTTTCGGCAATATACGGCTTATTACGGTAATTTCATAGTCTGGCTATCACCAGACCAAGCTCAATCTTTTAACCCCTTAAGCCCTGAAGGCATTTTTGGGATTTTTTGTCTGAATGACACACAAAAAAGTAAAGACTCATAACTTCAAAACTATGGCAAGGAGAGTCAAAAGGTAGATATCATTTGTTAGGAAACTTTTTATATATTTAGAAAATATACATTTTTATTACTTTTGGACAATCTAACGGTAAGAAACTGCTGATAAAAGACAAAAATATTATTATTATTTTTTAAATAATATTACATATATTTCTTATTTGACATGCAATAACTCAGGAAGGAAATAAGGTAGCAAAATAATTCTTTTTTTTTTTTATGTTCCCCTATGTATGGCCTGCACCTGGATCGTTATTTTATGATGATAGCATAAAGTAATCCAAAGTTACAGCACTTGGAACAAAGGGAGCCTTTTGTTCAGTCATTGCTACAGTTGTTTACTTAGAGTTATAACACATAACCTCACAGACACACATTAGCTAAGCTATGAGTGATATCTTTAGATCTGAGTGACGGATTATGGTGATTGTGGTCTCTATTTAATCGTAAGAGTCTGCTGTAAATTATGATGTCTCATTTGCAACGATCTGAGTATGTTTCATGAAGTTACAGTAGAAAACGTCACATCAGTATATTATGTACCTATGGGTCTTGTAGGGCTTATGAGAAACTCTATGAGTGATATCTTTAGATCTCAGCAACGGATTATGGTCACTTTTGTCTCTTTTTAATCGTGAGAGTCTGCTGTAAATAGGGACGTCAATTTTTTAACCATCGGAGTATGTTTCATGAAGTTACAGTGAAAAACGTCACATCAGTATATTGTGTACCTATGGGTCTTGCAGGGCCTATGAGGAACTATATGAGGGATATCTTTAGATCTAAGCGATGGATTATTGGTGACTTTGGTCTCTTTTTAATCGTGACAGTCTGCTGTAAATAAGGATGTGCCATTTTCAACGATCGGAGTATGTTTCATGAAGTTACGAGTGAAAAAACGCCACGTGAATGCCACATCAGTATATTATTTACATATGGGTCTTGCAGGGCTTAACTAACAAAAACTAACTCAAGTTTAGTCAAAGCCCAAAATAATTGGGCTTGTTGTGTTCTACTCCATGAGACCTTTCAAATGACATATGACACATGACTATCTGAGCTATATGATGTTTTTGACACATTGCGGTACATAATAATTTTCCCTTCCTCATAAATTATAATTTATTTATTTTTCATTTTATTAGCAAATAACTCAGCACTACTTTGGAGATAATCATAATGCTACATCCATTGTAAAGTTTAGACTCTAAGCTTTCAAATGATGCCTATTTTGTGTTGATCAATGCAATAGTTTTGAAAAATATGACAATTAATTTTTTTCATAGCTAGGTGGCGCCCCCCGGTGGTACACTCCGTTCTAATGGAATAACTCAGCGCCTGTTAGGAGTTGAATAAAATGGATAGGTGCATTGAAAAGCTGAGATTCTAAGCTTTAAAATGATACCTATTTTGTGTTATTACATTCAGTGGTTGCTTAGTAATTTGATTATGAATTTTTTTTTATGGGGTGGTGTCCCGCCGGCGGGACGCTTAGGGCTTAAGGGGTTAAGATTGAACATTAGTCTGGGGAGTCTGCTCTGTACTTTCTACTGCACAAGAGGCGTTTTGCATTTTACTTTGCATTTACTTTGCATTTGCAGAGCGACGCGAAAACTCCAGGCAGGAAACGTTTCAACAAATGTGTTGGTTTGTGATCAGCGGTTTGCAGAAGAACCAATGGCATTGAGCGATTTTTGCAGGTTGTGAAAAAAAAAATTAAATTGAGTGGTATTTACACCCACTCGAGGAATTTGTTTGCTAAACTAAAGAAGCCATTGAGCATCGTCGAGAGGGTAAAAGAAATTGGATTGACGGTCGCTTCTCTATCGTTAACGCGTTAAACCCGCCAATAGCGCGTCATGTGGATAAGCCAGTTTGTGATTGGTCCTGCAGATTTGTAATGGAAATGAAATTTACAGGTTTCCAGCCTCAGCTTCAGAGCGAAATCAAATCGCCGGCAGATCGGGCTGGGTTTACCCAGTCTAGTAATTTCTTGCTTTCCGTCAGCAAATGACAACAGCTTTCTGACAGAGCGGGAAGGAATAATTTGAACAGAGAGATACGAAGCGCGGCAAGTTAGAGTGTTTTGGATTGCATGAAATAATAAAAGAAACGAACAAATACATGGCGGAAGAAGTGGTAGACAGCAAAAGAGGGGATTGATATGATTTTTAATGAATCTTGGGAGATGGATGGCCGTTACTCTTTCACATATCTTAGCATGTGATGTGTGCATGTGTATGTGTGCGTGCCTATGTATGCATGCGTTTGTGTGTGCGTGTATTAAAAAAAGTGTCCTAAATGAAAACTGTGCAACCCAATGTCACAAAAAAAAGGAATGTATTGAAGTTCATTTTTCAACTTTAAAGTGTTAGTTTCTTTTGTTCTTGATGTTTCTGTTTTTTTCTAAATAAAAATCAGTAAATTTATTCTTGCTTTTTTAATTTTTCTCTATTTAAATCCTATTTACAAACTCTGCACATGAAGATAGCACATTGTTTTAGAATTTTACATTGTTTTATATTCCTCAGGGTCATGCTGATAGTACTCCCCTTGTTAGGGTTAGGGATTTAGAGTACTTTGCTACCCATAGCTCGTATGTTATCACCCTTCACCACCCAGGCTCAGGTAGAGACAGATCAGTTACTCCCTCCCATTTTGGGATGGTTGTGTATGCTCCCTTAGAGCCAACGCAATGCCCAGGCTGATGCCTGTGACAGTCGAAGCTGTAGGCCTTACAGTAGGCCTCAGTAGCCGCGTTTCCACAGTCGGGCCAGGGCCGGGCCAGAGCTAACAGCGAGCCGAGCCGAGCCAGTGGCCTCGGGCCTCAAGCACCGGGCTTGCGTTTCCACCGCCGGGCCAGTAGCCCCGCAGCGCTTCCCTAAACCCCGCCCCTAACACGCCTTTCTGGATCAAACGTCATACAATCCAACCCATTTCAGCGGGTATTATGAATTTATTTATTTTTTAGGTTAGGAAGATAGCATGTATATTAACTCACCAGCCGTGGCTGCAATAGTGTCCCGATTGTCTCGCGAGTCGCCACTAACGGAAGATAGCATGTATATTAACTCACCGGCCGTGGCTGCAATAGTGTCCCGATTGTCTCGCAAGTCGCCACTAACAGAGAGATGGTGACCCAGCACACCGTCCATCAAGTCGATCCATGGAAAGTTCCTTCTCTGAGCTCTGCTTTGTCCATTGTGCGTTTTAATCACCTTGTACAATACTGCGCCCGCAACTTTTTTTATTTTTTCCTGAACTTGAAGCGTTGCTCGCTGAATGCTTAGCTTGGAAAGTTCAGCATCAATGTATTTTATAACGTCCTCGTTTCTTCACACGCCGTCTCAGAAGAGCTTTGGTATCTTCGACAGACAGGCGATTATCCATTTTGAGCAGCGATTATTTTGCGCGATATAAAAAAGTGAAATGTGCATCTTGCTTCAGATCATAACGTTCCATAACACCAATAAACTCCGCCTTTTACCTCGAGCACACCTCTAGCCCGAGCTGGCCCGCTTTGGCCCAAGGAATTCAACGGGCCAGAAATCCTGGCTGTTGGCCCAAAGTAAGCCCCGATCAAGCCCCGGAACTGACAGTGGAAACGTGACTGGCCCTGGCACGCACTAACACGGCTCGGCCCTGGCCCGGCAGAAACGCGGCTATTGATAGTCCGGAAGTGTAAGATTGTACTCCTCTTGCTTTAAAGTACATTAACTTGCTGAGTACATTACCTGTTGGCAATGTAAACTCTAGAGCTGGAGGTGCTCCCATTATTAGGGTCCCCGTTTTGGAAGTGCCCAGCCTCCACAGGGCTTTGAAGCACTATGTAAATCCAGGATCGAATAGAGTTACTCCCCTCGTTTGCAAGGGTTAGAAAACGCTAGGATGAGTTGCTATTGCTATTTTACCGGCGGGATAAATGACTATTGCGCCCGGCTTAAGTTTAAAAGGGGTTGGTCTGAAATAGCTTCATTATTCATAGGTGTGGTTTGGGCGCAACATGAAATAAACCAATCAGAGCGTCATCCAACATACCCTTTAAAGTAACACTAAGTAGTTTTTCTTCATTTCTGATGTCGCAATACATCATCCTTTCATGAAATCATGTAACATACTCTACCTTGTCTGTGGACATCGTTCATTCTAAAGCCGGTGCTGGATAAACAGCGAGCGTGCGTGCGACGGTAGGCTAAATTATTTACGACAGCGGCAATGGACAATTTCGTTTCGTTTTCGCTACATGCGCACACACGCACATTTACACACACACCACACACACACACACACACACGCGCAAGGTCTCTCGCTCTCTCTGTCTTGCGCGCGCTACACGTTTGGAGCTTAGATTCCGGGAGATTTGAACTAATTTGCGGCCATCATGGAGCCGCTATCTATATACGTGAGACTTGGGATGTCTGCAAACGTTCACCGGGGCCGCGTCCATTGGCCAAAGAAGATCGCCGTTTGGGCCTCATGTTTTTTTAGACTAAATATATATATTTTTAATTATTCTTTAATACCCTTTAACACATGAAAGACATCAAACATTTAAAATAATAAAAAATCACAGACTTCTGGGGTCTGGGCGGGCTATGGCTATATAGGGGGCTACAGCACCACCTACTCCCTGCGCCGCCACTGCTTGCATCTGTGTTGATGAGAGAATCAAAGTGTATGCGCTTGTGCACCCGCTACATTATGGCCAAGCATGCGCGCTTAAAATAGTCATTATGAACAAACGCGCAACGCGACACTGCTTTAGACTAGTTTTCTGGTCAGTGGCGGAAATGTTTTCTGGAACTGCAAAATAGCACAAGGGAACGTTTGCGCCGAAACATGCCTCCTTTTTGCGCCGACCCACCCAGGGAGCGCAAGTTCATTTCCTAGTTTGCCGACGTGCGTCTGTGGAGGGAAAAGCCCGCTTTGCGTGGGGTAAACATAGGGCTAGGCTTGGGAATCGGTTCCAGGTTCCGGTTTGGAACCGGTTCCAAACGTTCTGATCCATCGGAATCGTACACATCCACACGTAACGATTCCACTAACGATTCCGTATGTTCCGTTCCATCCATCCGTTCCGCGGCATGACGTTACAGTATGCGACTGGATTTTTAAATCCCCCAAAAGCGCGATGGCTACGAGACGTAAACGATCGAGAGTGTGGCTTCATTTTAAATGCAGACCGGGGGAAGCAAATCTGGGCGACACAACCCCTCCCGTCATTTCAGCTCCAATGACGGCATCAAAACAATGAAAGCATGGCGAAGCGGCTCTCCACGGCTCTGCTTTCGTCGGCGAAAAAGTTAAGAAACTGGACGCTATAAGCCCTCAGTATCGAGTCGAGCAGTTCACACGTGACTTTTATGCAGTGTTTCCCAACATAGACTAATTCGCGCCACAAAATCAACTCCGGCCGCCACATATTGCGTTTCGTACATTTTTTTTATGCTATTTAAAACACGCAGCGTATTCTTTCCGTTGTATTTCCTTTCCCCGCTCTCCCTCCGTCTCTTAATCACTCACGCGTCTCTCTCACATACACGCACACACACCGCGTCTGTCTATGAGGTGCCGGACTGGACAAAAGCGAAGCGAACTCCGCGAGCGACACTGGGCGAGAGAGAGACAGAGTGTGACTTTTATTTAAACTTATATAAACTAATATAATTTATTTTACTGGACAGTTTAAAGCTCATAACCATATTTTGTTATTACTGAAGAGTGCAGTGTCATGTTGCATGCAGTATTTGTCCTGAAAAGGACTACTCAGTAAATGTCTGTAATTTAAGGTCATTTCTATTTTATTTGTATACATTTTAATCATTAACTTTAAGCACACTCTTTTTATGACTAAAATAACAGTAAAGGGTAAAAAAAAAGAATTCCCAAAAATTAATAACGGAAAAAACGAAATTTGGGAAAAAATTAAACTGATTTCATGGGGCCCTAGATATTGCACACTTGGTTTTCATTCTCTAACACCACTTTAAATTAGACATTCAAAGCCAACAACTCTCAAAGCCACCCTGTAAGTGTTCAGCAAATGGTACAGGAATCGATATGGGAATCGATAAGGAATCGCATCGATAAGCAGACTCGACAATGGCATCGATGTCGATAATTTCTTAACGATGCCCATCCCTACATAGGGCCCTATGTTCAGGAAACAGACAGGTTGCTGGATCAGGTAGAGAGAGATTAGTTGCTCCCTGCCATTTGGGATGGTTGAGTATGCTCCCTTAGAGTCAAAGCACTGCCCGGGCTAACTCCTGTGACTTTCGAATCTGTAGGCCTTACAGTCAGCCTCCTCTATAGTCCTGTAGCGTAAGATTGTACTCCCCTTGCTTTAAAGGGTCAATAGCACTACTGCTGAGTACAATGCCTGTTGGCAATGTTTAATAAGTATAACCAGGTCCACAGAAATGTCTGTGAGAGCACCTGGCTTCTGAGGCTAGCTCTGCTAACAGTCCCGCTATCAAGTCTCCTCCTACAGGCCTCCTTGAAGGCGGCCCCCCAATGAGTTGAATGCTTAGCATTGCAAAGACATTAAGTATCACGTTGCAGGCCCCCATGGAGCCTTCCTGATTCTAGCCCAGAGCCTGGTCAATACTTATCAGGTTGAGCATAGTGTTCCAGAATCTATCTGAGGATCACTCTGTATGAATACTTAACTCCCTAAGTCTAGTCTGAAGGTCAAAGGACTCTCACAAGGCCTCCCTGTTACATCAGCCATAGAGCTGGAGGCGCTTCCCTTATTAGGGTCCCTTTTAGAATGCCCAGCCTCCACAGGGCTTTGAAGCACTGTGTAGATTCAGGTTTGAGTAGAGTTACTCCCCTCGTTTGCAAGGGTTAGAAAGCACTATGCTGAGTTCTACTCTTGGGCAGTGGCCGTAGGGAATACTGTCACTAACAGCCTGTATGTGACCCGAAGGGGGAGTGTTTGTCCTCTCAGTGAAACTGCCATTTCTGAAGTTTTTTGTCACAGCCATATTTTGGCATGCACTCCCCTCGGCATGGTGGCTTTGGTATATTGTTCCCCAAAGCGCCATCGACGCAGTGTGAGTTCCCTTTCGAAAGGGAACGTCTCAGGTTACAACTGTAACCTTTGTTCCCTGAGAACAGGGAACGAGACACTGTGTCTTTCGCCATGCCTCAGGGATGCCTGCTTGAACAGGCATCTTCAGACGATAAGTGGATGACATGTTCTCTAGGCGCCCCTTATATATTTCCAGGTCGTACTAGTAGTGACGTCATAGGCTGTCACTGACCAATAGGATTGCCATGATTAGATAAGCGTTTCTGGCACCGGTTCACGTGGAGGCGTTCCCCAAATTATCATCAACGCAGTGTCTCATTCACTGTTCTCAGGGAACAAAGGTTACAGTCATAACCTGAGACGTTTTTCACTTTAAAATAATGGTCCAGATCACTAGTAGTTCCTTCAAAGTGAATAGGTAACACTTGAGTAATTAGTTATGTATTTTATGACTATATATTATTCAGAGTAAAAAATAATTATGACTGATTATGTCTCAGACACATATTAATGTTCTTTATAATTTGTCAGTTAATTAATAGTTCTTAATGATGCCAATCTCATTAAGTAATTATTGATTACCTCTTAAGGAACTATCTCCTATTTTTTTTTTTTACTTACTGATTAGTCAATCTTGTCTCTATATTAGTTAATAGTAGTACTACTCATTACTCCTCCATTACTTCCTGCATAGTTACTTAATGACAGACCATTATTCTACACTGTAAAAAATAATTATGTGGCTTAGTAAATATTACAGAAATATTTAACTTTATTAACTTAATAAAATCTCTGAATATCGTTAACTTGATTGTTTGAGTTAAACATACCAAAATAATTTAGTAAAAATCCAACAGTTAATTTTATCTAGAATTTACAGATATATTTAAGTTTGTTTCAATAAAATTATTTAGTATTTGACTAACCAATTATTTCTTTATAATACACTTAATATATTTGTGAAATTTCTATCAAAAAATATGAGAATGTTTAATTAAACTGATCTGTTTCAAGAAACAAAAAAATATTACTTAATTCAAATCAATATTATTAATATATTTCACACTCTTAAGAAATTTAGTAAGTTTACTCAATTAAAACAATGCACCCCTCCCCCACCCTCTGACGCGACGACAACTCGACGGTTGGTTGAGTGAGCGCGGGCTGTTTGAACTCTCCGGTCTCCAGTACAACATCTCTCTTCTCAGCGTCGCAGATTTGGTGCATTTCCTCTGTGAAATTCAGGTTTGTGTATATATTATCTTATCTATACAATCATTACTGTGCTTTAAATCATTTTATTTAATGCAAAACAACATACAAAGGCGTAATTCGACACCTAAACAGAGTCGCGCCTGTCTTTACAGTAACGTTATGGTCTTTTCGCGTGATTGAAACGCCTTGCATAAACACACGACTTTATTCCTAATGAATATAATTCATTTGGATGATAAAATGTCTTCAGAACTGTCACTGTTTGTTTATTGGCAGGTTATGGAGTCAGTAGCTCGCAGTATCTTTCGGCTATGAGTGGGACGGTATTCAGGACACCGGTCTAAAGTTCGAAGTTCACCCGCAGAGCGCGAGTCCGTCTCTGGGACGAAAACCAGCGCTGATCCGGTGGACATTGGATGACAGACTGGTTGATTACACTTCAATTAGGCTACCTGAATGTTTAAATGTTTCATTTTTACTTCAAAAATGTTTGTTAATTGAGTTTAAATGTAGGCAATATTGTATACATGTTAAAAACAGTGTAAAATGTGCTGTATTGCTGTACTCAATGACAATAAAGGCCAATACCATTTAACATACTGGTTGTTGTATGAAATAGGCTACTATTTTACAAAGGTTTAGAGGAAATAAAAGAGGTTAATATTACTTATAAATAAAAACAGTTAATATTACTCATAAATATTGTTTTTTAAATGTTAAATTATACTCAATTTTATTTCTTAATGTACCAGATGCAGTTACTTCGATTTACTTAATTTTTTTACTTGCATTTACTCAATTCGCACAGTATATTTCATTGATTTCACAGCTTTAAAATTTACTCAATTTTTTTGAGTGTAAAAATGTTTCACCAAAAAAATTGAGTAAATAATAGTTAAACTTTTTACAGTGTAAAGTGTTTCCTAAAACTCTACTACTGATTTCATGGGGCCTTTATTTTATTCTTTATTTTATAAATATAATGTAGATTCTATTGTGATGATTGTGTTAATTTAACTGTTAGACAATAAGCCAATAAATCATGAGTATTGCTTGCAAGCATAAATAACCAAGACAGGTTTGCTAAACCCTCTACGACACAAGCCTGGCCCCTCACACAAACAAAGAGGCATAATGAAGGACAGGGTTTTAAATTAAAAGCAAATGCATGTTGAACTCAGCGACCTTGCGTTCAACAATAGGATAATATCTCTGACATCCCAAACAACAAAAGAGCCATCAAACATAAAAAGCTCTTTGATCTCTGAATGCATCCATACTGCAGTAAAGTCAGAAATTATATCATCCCTCTGGGTTTTCCCTACCCTCTGCCCAGCTGTGGGTGCTGTTATGTGGGTTTGTTTCTTGTGTTGCCTCCCTGTCTGTTGGTGTGTCCTACCAGAAGGACTTGGAAAACTTCTCGTTGTTTAGTTCTCTGGGAGAAAAATGCCATTGGTGGGATTATGACATTGCGTGGATATGAATACAGCATATATGTGAGTAACTGTTGATGATAAATACTTTTATCACCATGTCAGGATATGAAACAGTGGTCACAGCATTGAATCTTTCGCCTATTGTATTTTTGTATGTGAGTCAAAATCACATTTATATACAATCATGTTACAACTGATCTTTACAGAACTATCTTAAGTGTGCATTCATGGGGAAATAATTAAGTATAAATTTCAAGGAGTTCTGATGTACAGTGCTACGTTTGTATGGTCAGTGTTTAGGATTTACGTTTAGGAATTAACATCGCGTTTACTTACAAGTTTGAGTGTCGAAATTTCCTCGAAGACAGTGGCTCGAAAACTGTATCCCAACCAAAGGCAATCCAATAAGATTTCAGCAACAAGTAATTTGTCCCGGCAGGACTATAAGTCACAAAATAAATCAAAATTCAATCAATTCAAATAATTTAAAAGCCAATCAAAAGAGAGTGTGGGCGGAGCTCTCTCTGCAAGCGCACTGCTCACAACGCATTGATAATTCAAATTCAGAAATATTTCACCATTTTCCCCCATAATTCAACTTTAAGGAATAGTTCACTTAAAATTAAAATTCTGACAGTTCAATTCAAACAGTTGATGGGCCCCATTGACTTCCATAGTATTTTTTTTTCCTATTAAAGAAGTCAATGGAGTCCATCAACCCTCTGGTTACCAACATTCTTTAAAATATCTTCCTTTGTGTTCAACAGAAGAAAGAAATTCATAAGGTTTGAAACAACTTGAGGGTGAGTAAATGACAGAATTTTCATTTTTAAGTGAACTATTTCTTTAAAAACTTAAGTTCAGTTGCTTTAAAATCAAATTGGCTGTACAAGCCCTTTTCAAAATCTTGCCTAGTTAAATTTTGTAAAAACCTAAAAAAAAATGGTTGAAATTGGTTAATTATTTTGATGAGTTAAAACAATGGAAAACCATATGTCTTATTGATCATTATACCCAGTGACTGAAACAAACTTTATCATAGAACACTCTTTGAGTTGATATGTCTAGTAACACCATGAACTGACTTGAGCCAATTTCTTGAGCTATAAAAGTCATGTGACTGATGACTCTATGATAATGAGCCCTCCCAAAAAAAACTCACTGGCGAAACAACTATAATACAATTAAAATTTAGGAATTTATATGATGTCTACATACAATGTTGTTTTATCAGAATGCATGGCTTCTTTTGAATGTCCATTGATAATAAAACCATATTTTCATATTTAATAGTGTAGTAGATGTAATGTAATGTAGTAATGTAGATCTGCTAGCAAAACTGCAAAACTAATCTGCAAAACCGATGAATGGCTCAAGCACAGAGAATCCAATTTACTAACCTTGTTTAATTAGGTCTCACATGACCATTTAAGAGAACACAGGAGACCATTTCCTAACAATCTGTGTTATTAAAGATTTTCTGGAACAACATTGCTTCCGTTGTACAGGGAGTGCTAGTCAAACGGAAAGCAATTGGTAAAGATTTTTGACGGAAGAGCATGATGAGAGGTGGGCGTATCTTTCTTTAGTTAATCTGACCTTTTGTTCCCGCTGAGCATTAAGCCCATTATGACTCAAGTTATTGTTATTACGTACATTATTCAAGATGACCAGATGCCGGAGCAGGAGGGGGTTTTAAGTGCCAAGCCAGGAATGACTGTGTGTGATTGGCTGGTATGTGGAGAACGTTCTAGAGGTCAGAGGGCAGATACTTCCAAAGGGAAGACACCATCTGGCCCACTGCTGACTCATGGCGGACTCGGATTTTGATCTTAGTGTTCCCTCCTGTCAATGAGAAACATGACAGATTGACTGAGATCAATAAATTGTAACAGCATATCAGTGCACCATCACATACTTAATATAATATAATATAAAAGTATGAGCATCAAGATGCAGAAATAACAGCAAAGTTGCTATTGCGTTCTGTCTAGTAATGAGCATTTTAATACGCTTTAGATACTTGTTCTATCTACTAGATAGAATTTTTTATATGACGGAAAGCATCACTATTAAAATTGCTCATTTTTACTGACTGATTTGAACAAAACTTTAGAATGCTCATCTTCCTGCAGTTTGTAATACTTGACATGAATCATGTGACTTGCTGAGAAGAGGGGGTGACATTACTTTTCTAACCGATCATCAGATTAAAAATTTTTTTTTTTTAATTCTTTAGACACAGTGAAGGAGGGAACCAAGCCATATCAGGTGCAAATATCAGTTGTGGACAAAGTACACAAATCAAGAACTTGAGTAAAAGATACCCTAATAAAATATCCATCCATTCGACAAAATGCTTTTCTTTACAGGGTCGCATTAATAAAAGTACAAGTAGTCCTTTTCAATTTTACGTGTAACAAAGGTTTTTGGTTTTTGTAACTCTTACCCTGCCAGCGTTTTTTTTTTTTTTTTTTTTTAAGTTGCCAGCCACTGCCCGCGTTTTCAAACCCGATCTCACGACCAATTCGTATGAATTTGTACGAGTGGCTAATTCGTAACAATTCATACGACCTGACTCGTACGAATTTGTACGAATTTGTAGGATTTTTGCTAAATCGTACGTATTTTACGAATTCCAAATTCGTATGAATTCATACGAATGACCTACCCCTGACCCCGCCCCTAAACCTACCCATCACGTGGGTTTAGACAAATCGTACGAATCCGTACGAGTGAGGTCGTATGAATTCGTACGAATTAGCCACCTTTTAATCACTCGTACAAATTCGTACGAATTGGTCATGAGATAGCGTTGGCGTTTTTGATAATTTTCACAAAAAATGTAATGGCCCCCAGAATATTTTGTTGGATATCTGAACATGCAACATATCAAAAGAAAGAACAGACCCTCCGAAAAAAAAAAACAGCTTTATTCTAGCTTCATGCATTGAAAATTAAAGCAACATATCAGAGAGAAAAATTTTTAAAAATAAAGGTTTTTTCAAAGACTACTTCTGGGGTGCGTTTCCCGAAAGCATCGTTAGCCAACTATGGTCGCAAGTTCCGTCGTTACCAATAGAGTTCAATGGAAATTGCGACCAACTTGCGACCATAGTTGGCTAACGATGCTTTCGGGAAACGCACCCCTGGATGGGATTCAGAAATATGATCTAACTATAGAGTAAATCGAGTCCATCAACATCCCTTATGCTTGCACAGTCCTGTAAACTCATGGGGCGACATTTTATTCAGTGACCTTAGGTCGTTTTGATTTACATGCTGTTTAATGTTGATGATCGCGTTATTTTACATATGCATATGATTACATATGAGATCGCTTGTTTCTGCGTCTTCACCACATGTGTTTTGATCAGGAGATTAAATTATTAGTTCACTTTAAAATGAAAAGTACCCCATGATTTTCTCACCCTAAAGCCATCCTAGGTGTATATAACATTCTTCTTTCAGATGAATACAATCAGAGTTGTTTTAATAAATAGCCTGAAGCTTCCAACATTTATAATGGCAGTGGAGTTTGAAGCTCAAAAAAGTGCATCCATCCTTCATAAACAAATTTCACACTGCTCGGGGGGTTAATAAAGGCCTTCTGAACATGACTGAACATGATTCAAGGCCCCGATATATATTCACAGCAAATTTATGTTTTGCTCTTCGCTTAGAAATAAAAAGAAGTTAGAAATACCTTTACAGCGATTAAAAAAAACCTGACATCGTCCACACTGCTGAGAGTGATGTTTAGATGAATATGTAAATATGTGCTGCGTGCTTTCCTCTCAATAACAAATAAACACACAACCAAAATGACAGCGGTGAGAAAACAGAAGTTAAGAAAACATCTGATTGTACCATAGACAGTAAAAGAAGTGGGCAGAGCCATCTCATTGGAACTCAGTTGAGACAGTTGAAGCCCATTTTTAGCGATTTTTGAGCACTTCCGTTCCTGACGCGCAGACTCAAACCGACTCAAACTAAGCTTGATGACGTGAGCAACCCGTCTGACAGACGTTAATCTTGAAGTAGCTGTGCGTGAAAATTGCCAACGTTAATCTTGCAGAGACGGGGAACTTGAGCAAAGAGTTCTCATACCGAATTATTTCCAATTCCCCAAAAACGTTGTTGAAATATTTTGTCCCGTTGCTTTTATGGACTCATTATCTATGGGCTTCTCCTTTGACAGGACGTCCCCCCGATTGCCTGCGAGCTTCTCCTCCTGTCTGTACGGTCATTTCTGTACAGCGCAACAGAGAGTCGAGTGGTTATGACGCAGTCGTTAGCCTATTTTTACAAAAACTGTTTCTACGGGACCATAATGTTACATAGAAGGTAATGGAGCCCTTTATACATTCTCGTGTTTCTTTAGAAATAAATAATGGACAAATGGAGTCTTTAAACGCCTCAGATGTAAAGTTATTCGCTGTCAAAGTGACGCCAAAATGAATGGGAGTCAATGGAAATGCTAACGCAAGTGAAGTTCTGCCACAAGATGGCGGCACCCGGCCGGCTTCAACTTCCGGTCGATGGATTAACCCCTTGGATTGTACTGATGTGGATATGTTTGCACCAGCTCTGCAATTCACCGGCATCATGTCGACGGATGAGGTGATTCAAATTACACTATTATAATAGTTTGATTAAAGTTTATTGACTATATAGATCTGACTATGTGAGACTATCGTTTGAATGAATCTCTTTTCTTTGCATGACACATTGACACTACAGTACAGAATGGCTGTTTCCTGAATTTTCCTGAACATTGTATAAGCATTTGTTTCATGTGTCATAGAACGAAAGAGAGGTTCGCGGGAGCGTGTGTAAACGTCACATCCTTTTGTTTTTCTCGGTACAAACGTCCTGAGTTCTTCACATACAAATCATTCTAAAGGCTTTCATGGACAACCTGTGAGGGAAGGTCTCATTTTTTTAAGTTTCTTTACAAGCTGTTCACACATTGGCAATATAAAAACATAATTAATACATGAAAATTCTTACATATTGCCGCTTTGAGAACAGTAACAAAGTGAGTTTTTTTGTAGTCTACTGATATTACTCCATGTTGATAACGCTTTTTTTCTCACAAAATAATATATTCACAGAATGTCCTGCTTTTTTTCCATGACATGACAGTAGTACGGGAGACTGAGGATGGTTGTAACACAGCTTAATTGTAACACTTCCCATTTCTTCATTTTCCAAGTACTCATCGCCTGATTCACTTCACACATGCTCAGTTTAGTCTTTATTCCACATGCGAGAAAGTAAATCCCTGTGACAGACTCTTAGAGAGTCTCATTTTGATGTAAGAAAGTAACTTTTTTTTTTACTTAATTTTCTGGCAATTCCCTATAGTTAAACTCATAAAAGTTGTAAGTTGTAAATATGCAAGATATGTGGATATGCAAGTTCTCTTACGAGAGTATCTCTCGTACTGCGTAATATCTTACGCTACGGGGAAAACTCTTTTCCACGAGATATTGAAGCCAAAAATTATCCTTAATTTTTTATTAATGTAAAACGCTTTGCAGCAGCAAGCAGACATAGGCGAGACAGCTCGCGCGCCTATTGGCTGCCCTGCGGCAATAGCAGCAGCCTATCGAGAGAGGCTCTGCGTGACGTCACGACGAATGGGGGCCTTTCGCGCCCATATCGTCACGTCCCGCCAGAAAGGGCGTGGTCTCGCCCCATATCTAGGCTCGATAGCTGCTCTTACGTTGATTTTCATCTCTTCAGCGAAGCCTCCCGCATCGCTGGATCCAGAGTGAGAAGCCGCGCCGTCGACCTGTAGCCTTCAGCGGGACGTGCCATCGAGCCTGGAGTCGCTGGCCTCGCCGCCTTCAGCCGCCGTACCTGCTGCGCTTTCCGGCGTACATATCCTTTCCTCTGCTTAGAGTGTGTGTGATTGCATTATCTGCCTTTTTTTCCCACCCCTCTAAAAGAGCGGCGTCTTTTTAAAGATGCCTTCCTGTGGTTCTTGCCGAGCCCCACTCAGCGATGAGGACTGCCATGTCATCTGCGTGTCCTGCCTGGGTGAGGATCACGCGGCCATCGCGCTCGCTGACGGCGGATGCCATCATTGTGAACGTTTGCCTATGGTGACTCTGCGGACTCGCCTAGCTGCGTTATCCGAGCCCGCATCCCAGCCTGCCGTGACGCCGCGCCGCAAGAAGCGCCGCGCCCAGCGCGCGCCCGAGCTATTTCCAGCCCGCCAAAGCTCGCCGGTTCGCCCGCCAGCTTCGCCGGCTTCGCTCGAGTCGCCCACGGACAAACAGTGGCCGCCGTCTGCCGCCGCGTCCGCACTTGAGCTCGACGAACTTACCGGAGACGGCATTGAAACTGAGCCGATGCGTCCGCTCTCTCAAGCCGTGGATTACATCGGCCTCGACTGAAAGGCGCTCGCGCAACTAACGCGCAATAGGCTGGACGGACGCTTTCTCGGGAAAGACGAAGCTCCGTCACAGTCGAGACCCGCGCCTTTCCCCCCTGAATGGTGAGAAACATTTGTGGCTAACTATCCGAGATGACGGAAGCTGAGCGCTCCGTGTTCCTCGACGTTCTCGCTCTGCTGGACGCCGCCCCCCTCAGCGCGGGCCCCGGCCGAGGATTGAGATAAAGCCCGAGGTCTCAAGGCCTTCCTAGTCTCTCTAGGAAAGCGACGGTGTTCAGTTCCCGCTGCGGCCGGATTTCCACCAAAACTTCTCGCTCGTTCAGTTCCAAGCAATGTGACTGTTCCAGTGTATTTCGCAGTGAGCAAGCTGGTTCCACAGCCCGCTTGCCTGCGCACAAAGGCCGTCGTTTCGGCTAACTAGCAGCGCCGCCAGGCCCGAGATCAAACACCGCGCTCTCGCTCTGCTGGACGCCGCCCCCCTCAGCGCGGGCCCCGGCCGAGGATTGAGGTAAAGCCCGAGGTCTCAAGGCCTTCCTAGTCTCTCTAGGAAAGTGACGGTGTTCAGATCCCGCTGCGGCCGGATTTCCACCAAAACTTCTCGCTCGTTCAGTTCCATGCGTTGTGACTGTCCCAGTGTATTTCGCAGTGAAGCAGCAGGTGTCTCAGCCCGCTTGCCTGCGCACAAAAGCCGTTTCTATGGCTACCCAGATAAATCCAATAAAGAGTGCATTTTCTGGTGTCCCGGCCACGGCCGATGGTGTTACGAGTGTTGTAAGAATGCCCACGTCCCAGTGCCCATTCCCACACCCAGACACAGCCCGCCATGGTGCAGGGCTAGCACAAATAAAACCAACTCATGTTGGTTGTGCAGAAAATGTAGTGAACGCGCCCATACAATGCCCGCTTACACTACATGATGCGTGTCCCTTGGTTTCTGTAAAAACGAAACTAACACACATTTGGTCGGCGCGAGCCGACAGTGTTCTCAGTGCAGTAAAGGTGCCTGCTGTCCCGCATTTCCTCACTGACACGCCGAATCCCACGGGATTCACCCCCGCTCGCTTTCTATGCACAACCCGTCACAGAGAAGCTGAGCGCGGCCAGGCTGCCCGCTGTGATTAGCGCGCACCTCGCACCTGTGAACACAGCATTGATTCAGTCGGCGCGAGCCGAGTGTTCTCCGTGCTGAAAATGTGCCCGCTGTCTCGCGCCCGCATTTCTCACAGACACTCCGAATCTCACGGGATTCGCCCCCGCTCGTTTTCTCTGCACAACCCGTCACAGAGAAGCTGAGCGCGGCCAGGCTGCCAGCTGTGATCAGCGCGCGCCTCGCACGCTGTAAACACAGCAGTGATTTAGTCGGCGCGAGCTGACAGTATTCTCAGTGTAGTAAATGTGCCCGCATGTAGTAAATGTGCCCACATTCCCTCACACGCGCCGAATCCCACGGGATTCGCCCCGCTCGCTTTCTCTGCGCGTCCCGCCATAGAGAAGCTGAGCGCGGCCAGGCTGCCCGCTGTGATCAGCGCGCCCCCCGCCTCGAACGCTGTAAACACGGTGTTGTGTTCCCAGTACACAGGGGCTCTCGAGCCGCCGTCCTGCCGCGGCCAGAGCCCAGATTTCATTCTACCCCTAGCTATTCACGCAGATGCGTGGTCAAGGCTTCCCGGGGTATCAGAATGGGTGTTGAACACTATAACGAGAGGCTGTTCGCTACAGTTCGCTCGACGCCCCCGCCGTTATACGGCGCGAGTCGAAACTATGGTGTAAAGCGAAGTGTTTCATCTACTTCGAGCCGAGATAGCGAAACTACTGAGAGAAGGGGCTATAGAACCTCTATCTCAGGGCGAAGGGGGCTTATACAGCAGATATTTTCTGGTACCGAAAAAAGATGGTGGGCTCAGACCCATTCTAGATCTGCGACTGCTGAACAGAACGCTTGTGAAGCGCCAGTTCAGAATGCTTACGACCAGGAAAATCCTCGCGCAAGTGCGCCAAGGAGACTGGTTCATGTCAATAGATCTGAAAGACGCCTATTTTCAAATACAAATAGCGTCCCATCACAGGCGATTCTTGAGATTCGCCTTCGAGGGCCAGGCATATCAATACACAGTCCTGCCGTTCAGCCTGTCCCTAGCACCCCGTACGTTCACGAAGTGCATGGACGCGGCCCTCGCCCCCCCTGAGACTTCGGGGCATGCGAGTTTTTGAACTACTTGGACGATTGGCTGATTCTAGCTCGTTCACGAACGGAGCTCATAGAACACAGGGCCGCATTACTCGAGCACCTCGAGGAGCTGGGCCTTACAGTCAGTTGGGCGAAAAGCTCACTGCTCCCCAGTCGGAGAATTTCCTTTCTGGGAACAGTGTTAGACTCGCTATCCATGACAGCACGCCTGTCACCGGAGCGCGGATTGAATATTCAGCACGTCGCGAGATCCTTCCGCCACGGCTCTATAGTCCCGCTCAGAAGGTTTCAGAAAATGCTGGGTCTGATGGCCTCAGCAGCCTCCGTACTCCAGTTGGGCCTGCTCCGCATGCGCCCACTGCAGCTATGGCTAAAAGCACGAGTTCCCCCCAGGGCGTGGACCGCAGGTCTATTTCGCCTCAGGGTCGACCTTCAGTGCATTTCGGCTCTGAAACCATGGAAAGCAACCGACTGGTATCAGTCAGGTGTGAGTCTGGGGATCCCCTCGAGTGTGAAGGTGGTGTCTACGGACGCCTCCACTTCGGGGCAGGGAGCGCTGCTCGAAGGCAGACCGCTAGCTGGCCTATGGTCAGTACGGGAGAAGCTCCTTCACATAAACTGCTTGGAATTAATAGCAGTCGACAAAGCGCTACGGCGCTTCTGTCCCCAGATAAAAGGCCACCACGTATTGGTCCGGTCGGACAACATGTCAGTGGTGGCGTACATAAATCACCAGGGCGGCGTCAGGTCCCGAAACCTTTACAGGCTGACGGAACGCCTCCTGGTCTGGGCTCAGCACAACCTGCTCTCGCTGAGAGCGGCGCATGTGCCTGGTCACCTAAATGTGGGGCCAGACAAGCTGTCCAGAAACAACGTCCCAGCAGGAGAATGGTCTCTGCACCCGCAGACGATCCAGCTGCTGTGGGAAACGTTTGGCAAAGCGCAGGTGGACCTGTTCGCGTCCCAAGAAAACGCTCACTGCCCGAGATTCTTCTCGAAATGCCGGGAGGCGCTGGCCCATGTTTGGCCCCGCCGCCCCCTATATGCTTTTCCCCCTGTCTCACTCCTGCCTCAGGTGTTGGAGCGAATCAGGAGGGAGGGATGCCCAGTGCTACTCATAGCTCCGCTCTGGACAAACCAGTCGTGGTTCCCTGTCCTGATGCAGCTGACCAGCGCTGCCCCATGGCCTTTACCGTTGAGGAGAGACCTCCTCTCTCAGGCGGGAGGCTCGATTTGGCATCCTCGCCCGGATTTGTGGTCCCTGCACGCAGGGGCCATCAACGGGTACCCGCTGACCTCCCAGAGGGAGTGTTAAACACGATCGCGCAGGCTAGAGCCCCGTCTACCAGACGGCTCTACACCTCGAAGTGGTCTGTGTTCTCTGCTTGGTGTCAAGCGCAGAGCTTTTCACCTGTAGACTGCGGGGTTACGGAAGTGCTTTCCTTCCTTCAGGAGCTACTGGATAAGGGCAGGACCCCTTCCACGCTCAAAGTATACGTGGCGGCCATAGCAACGTTTGTAAAACCGGTGTCTGGCCAGTCACTAGGAAAGAACGACTTAGTCGTGCGTTTCCTTAGAGGAGCTCGGAGGCTAAACCCCCCCAGGCCCCCTTCAGTCCCGACATGGGACCTTTCCACGGTCTTGGAGGCCATGAAAGGTGCCCCATTCGAGCCAATCCAGTCGTCAGACATGAAACACTTGTCTTCAAGACAGCGTTTCTTATGGCTCTCGCTTCAGTGAAGCGCGTAGGGGACTTGCAAGCGCTCTCAGTGAGCGCGTCATGCATGGAGTTTGGACCTAATGACTCTAAGGTCATACTCAAACCGAAGCACGGCTACGTGCCAAAATCCCTCAACACACCGTTCAGGGCCCAGGTGATTTCCCTGTCTGCCCGTCCGGTTCTCAATGAGGAGAAGGACGCGAGTCTCCTTTGCCCTGTTAGGGCACTAAGGGCTTATGTGTCCCGCTCGTCTGGTTTCAGACAGACTGAGCAGCTTTTCGTTTCGTTTGGCGGCCGTGCTAAGGGACTTGCCGCTTCGAAACAGAGCCTATCCAGATGGATAGTTGGTGCCATAGCGCTGGCTTACACTTCTAAGGGCCTACAGTGCCCTTTGGGTGTTGGAGCGCACTCCACAAGAGGCATGGCCTCCTCGTGGGCATGGTCTAGCGGGGTTACCCTGCAAGATATTGTATGGCCGCGGGCTGGGCCTCGCCGTCTACATTTATAAAATACTATAACCTGGAGGTTCCCGCCTTGCAAGCTAAGCTTTTGGCGGTATAAAGTTCAGTGCTATCTGCCCGCTGTGCGGCTCAGATACTGAGTTTGACCTGCGTATTGCTCACTGACCGGTACAGCAGCTCATTAAAATGTCGACACACTTGTGGCCACCCAGTTCAGGCTGAATGTTCACCCTGACGGTATGGTCTATTTGTCACATGATCAGCCCCTTCGGATGCTATTTACAGGGAATGTATGCTTCTAGCCTCTCTTCCCTCACTCTCTGTGAGTTTATGGTGATTATGCACTATATGCGCCCCGGGCTTCGACCCCTGGGACTTTGGTGTTGGATCCCTACCAGCACGGCGTGTTGCATTGTGTTCCCCATAGCGTAAGATATTACGCAGTACGAGAGATACTCTCGTAAGAGAACGTACTCGGTTACTAACGTAACCTCGGTTCTCTCTAGAGAGGGAACGAGTACTGCGTATCTTGCCGTGCTTGGAATACGCTCTGGTTCGCTTCGGCGATGAAAACCAACGTAAGAGCAGCTATCGAGCCTAGATATGGGGCGAGACCACGCCCTTTCTGGCGGGACGTGACGATATGGGCGCGAAAGGCCCCCATTCGTCGTGACGTCACGCAGAGCCTCTCTCGATAGGCTGCTGCTATTGCCGCAGGGCAGCCAATAGGCGCGCGAGCTGTCTCGCCTATGTCTGCTTGCTGCTGCAAAGCGTTTTACATTAATAAAAAATTAAGGATAATTTTTGGCTTCAATATCTCGTGGAAAAGAGTTTTCCCCGTAGCGTAAGATATTACGCAGTACTCGTTCCCTCTCTAGAGAGAACCGAGGTTACGTTAGTAACCGAGTACGTTTTCATGCAAGTTGTTAGTGCTAATCTTTTGGCTGTTATCTGTGAGGCGAGCTAGTTCAAGGCAACAGGATGCTGAGTTAGTTGTAACATCAATTAAGCAAGTTATCTTTGAATTTCAGTATGCCTAGGTCAGGGGTGTCCAAACTCAGCTCTGAAGGGTTCACTTGCCTCAACACATCGGCCTTTGTTTAACGCAGTAAGATGTTATGGGAAGAAGGAGGTGGGAACCGGCAAACATTTGAATACTTTAATAATGTAAAATAAAGAAATAAAAAACGAAAAGGAAAAGACAGCAGCCCCTCACGGACGACTGCTGTCACATAATAAAGCATAAAACACAAGTCCAGGCCTGTCCTATCTCTCTTCACCGTCGTCGTTCTTTCTTTTATGCTTCCGCTTAAAGAAAATGGTGTTACAACTAACCTGGACTTTAGGGTGACTTGTACATTTCACTTCCCATGTTTGAAACTATACCACTCATTTTCTGTTTGTGACATTTAATAGCTGACACTTGTAACTAATTTGAATGACATTTTGAACGCACTGGCTTAAAAGAACTCCAAGATGCAGACAGAAATGTCAAAAATGTTACAACCATCCCCAGTCTCCCCTACCATAGGTTACACTTACAGTATATTACAGTAGCTCTTACTGTGATAATTTAGTGAAAATCTCCAAAATGAATGATGAGAAATAAAAAAAAATGGTTTTAAAAACCTGGACATTTGGTAATGAAATGGGGAAAAAAAAAGTTTAGTACAATTTATTAGGGTGACATATGACCTAAACATGTTTTAGTAAGATTACCTGAAAGATTAAAAATTAAATTGTCTAAAATTAAGTTCTGTATAGTGGTGGTGGTGGTGGTGCAGAATGTAAGATGGGAAATACAATATCTAGTCCACGTTTTATAATAAGGATCCTTGAATGTCCGATGATGAATAGATCCACACTACACCTCACAATAGGGCATTCTCTCCTGTATATGTCACTGCTAGGAGAATCTGCTGACGATGGAATTTGCCAAGTATGGCTGGCCATTACTGGAGCTTATTCTCAAAAATGTCCTCATAAGTGCCAGATAAAACAAAGGATTCAGAGCAGAACGGATAGAGTGTGTTTTCCTGGACACATGTTTTCTGATTAATGAGGCTCATTGCAGTTGAAAAAAATAAACTTTTTCATTTCTATTCATTGTTTCCATACCGAGTCACTTTATTTGTGCCACTATAATGATTTCTGATGATGCTAGCAAGAAAAAAAACCTGGTGTCCTTTTTCATTTGTTTCTAAACAGAGCTTAGCCGGAATCAGGCATTTATTAATGAATGAGTATTAAATTTATGAATAAATTAGGGACAATGTGAAGGATGAAATGACATGCCAAGGAAAAGTAGGACGATGTGACAGATCTCCTCACCTCTTAAAGTACCTGGTATCAGGAGACGAATGCTTCTCCTTTCTGCTGACTGCAGGAATGACAGTAATGATCCCTATCTATCAAATGTGCACTGGTGGGAATGGGAAATTGTCAGAGTGGTTCATGTATGTGTGTGGGTATGAGGGAAGGGTATGTATTAGATTGCATTAATGGCTTTCATACCTCCTTAAGGTATGAAACCTCATACTGCGAACACATGTCAGTACTTCAGCTTGATGCATTAGAAGCTTCTTCTTCGAAAGCACTAGCTTCGAAATATAGTGGACGTAGAGCCTGGCCATTACTGTACATTATACACAATAAATATTTTGCAGTCTGAACTTTAACACAAAATGCTAGTTGTCCATATAAATATGATAAATGATATCAACTCTGGCTCTTCTACAATGCCAAAGGCAAGGCATTGTATTTTATTGATGTGAGCTCATAGTGATGAAAAACTAATTATGGAACTTTAGAAAATATATATTCATCACACAGTCTAGAATATATAGGCTATATGTTTTCCATTTCTGGAAAAGTCGTGGAAATTAATGAACTCATTGACCTGTTAGCAAGTTTCGCAAATTAGTCTGAATGATTTATTAATGATTTTCTAAAATCCTCATTCAGTGATCAGAAATCTGACATGAAAATTCACTGGTCAAAAAGGATAGAAACCCTGTAAAGAGGTTCAAGTGCATTGAGAACAAATACAAGTTGTCAGCAATTTCCTCCTGATCTACCCCTTAAACATAATTGCCATTGGTAAAAGCTAACGTATTCAGGTAAATTTAGCTGTTTAAATAAAATAAATAATATTTTGTTGAAAAATTTTCATTTTCACCATATAAAGTTAATTTTATGTTACCTGTCAAAACATTTTGAAATTAGTTGTAATTCATTTTAATTTATTATTATTATTATTATCATCATATTATTTGAATTGGCAGGCATAGTCAAAAGAGGGATATGATCATTTATATCATTAAAGTGATGTGATTATTGTTAACAGCTGCAACTTGCAGGTATCTTGATTGCTGATTGGCTGAAGGTAAGGAGTGGTGTGTATAAGAGATTCATATTGAGTTTCTTGTCTTAAGTTATCAAGTGAGGGGATTGTAACAGAAGTTTCTGGTTACTTTGTCTGGTGGTGCCTTATTGAACAATGGGTTCTAGATACTGCTTAAGGTGAGCTCTAAATTGACTGAAATTACATTGTTGTTTTTTTCGTCTGAAGCTGACTGAACCTGTACATTGCTCTGCCAAATGGTTGACTTGCTTTTTTTCAGAATTCTTTTTGCCTTGTTTCCTGCTTGTGTAACCTGTTTGGGGAGTTATGAAGGTAGGCCTAACACACTTCTGATATTTAACTGAAACATTGCAGTCGAATGCTTTTTGTGTACGTTGTATTTGTTTCAACAGGGAGCATGCCAACTACTAATCTGCAAAGAGTTTCAACTCGTGCTTTCCCAGTGATTGTCCCAGAGGTGAAACAAATGGGAAGTTGGAATGACCCTGCCTACAGTTCTGTTCACCTGCCCCACCATCAAGCTCCCCATGGAAGTTATAGTTATCATAACGGGAGATCAGTAGCAGGCTCAAATATAAAATCCAATTCAAAAGATTGCCAGACTCCAGCTAAAATTGACAATCAAGAAAATATGATTAACTTTAAGCCTTCTGATTCTGTTCCAAAATATGTCTTGTCAGGTTTTGGACAACCCTCTGTTCAATATGGGTCTCATACTGATGCCTTCAAAAACGTCCAGACTAGTGGCCGACTTGCTTCTACTTCATATCAGGGTGGGTCCACCTTAATGAGAACCCTAAAAGTACCTGAACCTAATCCCTTAAAACCCTCTAGAGGTGAATCTAGTTATACTAGAACATCTGGATCTAACAGGATCTTTGTAGTGAATGCTCCTAAAAGTGCATTTGGCAAAGAGTTCAACTCTGAAGTTACTAGAGACCCAAATCATGGATTAACTTCTAGCTCAAGTCAGGTGTCCCATCGACATAGTTCATCTCAGGGGAGCCAAAGTACAAACCAAGTCCAGACAGCCAGTAGCAGTTATGACCCATTGCTGAAGGGAATGTCTGTGCATTCTAGTAAAAATCCAAGAAAACCCACTAGCAGTGGAACTGGGTACAGTGAGGTCAAGTCTTCAGTTGTTAGCTCGGGGCCAGTCTTTGTAGTTCAGGACGGAGGAAGTGCTCAAGGTCATGGGGCCTGTAGTGGGCGTCTAGATTCTTTTCCCAGTCATGTTGACCCCTACCAGGCCATTCAGACCTCTAGAGATTTGACTGCCAGTAGTCAGGGCAAGTCATGGAATGAACTTCACTATTCAAAGAGTGGAACTCAATACAATCCCAGTCCTGAGCTAAGAAAACCTTCCAAAAATGACTGTAGAGACCATGTTGATACAACATCAATTGCCAGCTCTGGTGAGGTTCTTCTCAGTGCCCCAGAAAGTGCTCATAGAAACAAGTTACCACCTCACTATGAAGCTACTCTCCCCAAATTCCAGCAGACCTACAATTTCCATGGTCAACCTAGTCAAAACTATAAGCCCATGTACCCCTCTCAAAGTCAGGCTCAACATGATGTGGTAAAGTCCTCAATTGTCAGTTCTGGAGCTATCAGGATAATGCAGGATCCTACACATGTTCACAGTAGACCAGAATCCAATGAACCCAAAGTGCATCCTAGCTCTTCCTTCTCTTCTGTGAAGGGAACCTCATACAAACCAAATTCTAGGCCCTCAAAACCTTCTAGAAGTGAATTAGGGTTCAGTGCCACTAACCCCAATATTGCTGGAGCTAACAAGATCAATACAGTCCGTGTTAGGCTTAATAAACCAGCCAGAAGCAGCTTTGGTAATTTTCAGAACCAACAGGTTTCTGGTGGCGTTAGCAGTGGTGTTTTCCAAAGTTCCCTGGGCCAGAAGCCAGGTCAAAATGTGCATACACCTATTGGTTCTTCAGCTCCTCGATATCATGGTTCCAAAGGAGTCCAGAGCCAATTCACTGTATCTCAAGGAAGTCCAGATTACACTAGGCATATTACTGCCTTTCCAAGTGAGTTTGGCCAAGGTTCCATCCAAAGGATTTTTCCTCCACTTGCCAGCAACTACAGACAAGGTTTGCTCCAAGTGCACCGCACTCATAATCTCATTGCATGTTTGAAATACGATTTTCAGTCAGAAAATAACATTGTTCCTTCTGCCACAGCTGAACCAAACCAGCCTCAAGTTAACAGGCTGGATTCCATAGCTCCTAAATGTGAGGTGACCCAAAATAGCCCTGCAGGTCTTGGTCAACAGGGCCTAGTCAAATTCCAGGATGTGAACCTCTCCATCTAGAAGCAATTCTTTACTTCTGCCATAAAGTGAGTACAATTGCTTATGTCTGTCTGTTTTGGCGTTTACCAGGAAATTATCTGCACTCTGCAAGCAATACTGTAGTCCAAAAGTGGGATAGTTTTTACAGCATCCCAGCAATCTGTCTTTGCTTTATGTAGGCTAGTGGGCAGTCTCATTTTCTAATTGTAATGCAGGATGTATGTGGCTATGTTCAGAATATGATTGTAGTTTATTTTATGCATGCAGTATACTGTATGACCACTATTTTTTTTAAAAGTTGCGTAACTGTATAATGTGATTTAACACTTCAAACAGCTGAATGCTTTCCCAACTTTACAGATGGATGTCACAATTTAGTTAAAGGGTCACAATTTCAATTTAGTATATTTTAAGTTTTACACCTCAATTCCACAGCAATATTCATAAAATAGTTTTCCACATGGCATACTAATATACTTTTTGGCAGCAGTAGTGTCAATGGGGTATTCAACGTGTAGCCTATAGAAAATCTGTGTAGAAAATGCGTACAGCAGAAACCTTTTTGAACATGGCCTAAAGCATTGAAGCCTGTGAGAACTTTTTTTTTTTTTTTTTTTTTTAAATGGCAATTTCATGATTCTTGAATGTCAACATTAATGTTTTTTTTTTTTTTCATATTCTTGCAGCCTTGATTAGGTGTGTGTTGGGGAGGCTGTCAGTCATCAGGCTTTGGTCTCTGCAAGGACTATAGGATGCTCTGACTGATCCAGTGCGTTGCTGTTCAGTGGACACAGGAAACTGTCTTGGCAATTTAAATGACTCTTGATTCGCCACCTTTTCGAAGACTGTACTGTACATTTCATATTAATAAACTTTAAACCCACAACATGCGTTTAATGCTTTCAAAGCCTGTCACAAATGTTTTATGTAAATCTTACATTTGACTGCATAAATGAAAAGGCATGAGTTGAATACTTAGCCTAGGCCTATGTCTGTCAGAGAATAAGACGTCAATGTATTACAATGAATGGAAGAAAATGGTCGTTATGTTCTTGCTGTTTAATGACAGCATCACCACAGCTGCTGTTGGAATCTCTAGATACCGCAGAAATGCAGTAAAGAGTTTGGTGTGGGGAAATTGGCTGCAGATAGGCCTGTAGCTATTCCAAAATTACCTACCAGTCTTACTTCGGAAGAGAAAAAGTTAACCCACTCCCGCTGTAGCGGAGCATTGACGCCATCTGTTGGTTAAAAAAGCTCAGCGCGGCGTTCACTTACCTCATAAAATGTAAATTAACTATCCAATTCAAAATATATCGAAGGTTAAAACTTTGTTTTATTCAAATATACTTGTACACTTGGTTGCAAACGTGGTCTGATTTATAGTCAATGAAACAATGGGTTAGACTTTTCAAATGACGTCACTAGTGTCCATGTCCTGATGTAGCTACCTGTAGAATCAGGTAGCCTGCGAGATCTGCCTGTGTGTTTAGAAGCAGGTACGACGAGCAATCCGGTCAAATCATTCTCCTTCACTGTTTGCTCTTTAATACAGTTTGAGGGCGACTGAATGAGTACCTGCGGTATATTTGTGGAGTAATAGTGAAATCTAAGTCGAGTAACCTTTTTGAGCTCTCCGGACTTCCGGAAGAATCTCGTCAGACTTCGACATTTTCCCCATATGGTGTGAGTAAAATAAAGTTTGTATTGTTAATATTAAGATGTTCTGACGTTGAAGTGTTTTACACGGTAGCATACTAGTTAGTTCCTAAAACCTCGTATCATTTGACTGAAATTTTAAAGATAAATACGGCATGTTTGTTTGGGGACAGTGTGAACTTTGTATCTTTTCGGAATTTGTAAATAATCAATAGAGGCCTAGATATTAATATTAAAGTGCATGGATGTAATTTACTCTGCATCGCAAAGATTCAATTGTCCAATCTGCTGTGATCTAAATCTGTATTACATTTAAGTTGGAAATAATTATGTATTCAATTTAGTTGTCTTAGTTGTTTACTTAGTCTAAGACTGCTTTTAAAAGTTTAATTGTTCCAGAAGTGCAAAAAAATCTGTAGTCTACAGTAAACTTGCATGTTTTAAAAATATACAATTTTTTACTTTGTGGTAACATAATTAAGGCTTTAGTGACACTAAGAACATTTAGATTATAAGTGTTGAGGTGAACGTTTTACTTTCACTATCTTATTAACAATGACAACAACAGTCAAGAAAGCAAACACAAAACAGCTTTTAAACTGGTTGGTTTACATTTCTAAAGGAATTTTGGGGCAGTATGTTGCAGTTTTGGTACTGAGACTGTCTGAAAGTGTTAGGTAAAACCTTTTTCCCCCTCACAGTTTTCTCCCATTATGTGTCTTTTCCTTTAACAGACCCTGAGGCCAGAGTCCAGCATCAGGTAACTGCAAAAAGCAGCCACCAGTGGACGGTCTGGGCCGAGTGTTATCCCTATGGAGAGCACCCCGTCCTGGACCAGTGGTCCCATTGATGAAGGGCCATACCGAGAACGATCTGTCGACCCCGTGGAGGTTGAGATCCAGCACATTGGAGTGAGGCACAAAGTCAACAAGGATGCTAATGGCAATACGACTGGGCCGGAGACGGTAAGCTTTCTCCTTGCCAAAGAAGAGCCAGTTTCGGGGACGTGTATGTGCGGACCTTGTGCGTCCGTGGGTAGCTGCAGGAAGCTTTTTTGTAGCGTGTTGACTTGTGGATTGTACCGCGTATGTCGGCGCTTGCCTTGTCTCATTTCGAGAGAAAGCTATGATGATAATGCGCAGGTGGAGAACCTGCCAAATCCTCCACAGGTTGAGAATGGCTTCTATCCTGACGTCTGTATTGGGGGCGTCAAGGTGGACACATCCGTCATTGAAGAAGATGAGGAGTGTGTGTCGTTTTCCAACTCTAAATTAGATATGTTCAGTCCAGGCTACGTCAGTAGCTTACCTGAAGATGACTTTATCAATGGCAACGAGACAGAAGATGTGGACAAACTCATCACCCGGAAGCTTATGGAGGTCTTCTCTGAGTTTGAGATCAACGAGCTGGCCAAGTGCACCACGGACTCCATGTTTCTGCGGCGTTCCCGGGAGATCAGTCAGCTGATCTCGGATATCGTGCAGGAACACAACATGGAGGAGAAGGAGGCCGAGTGCAGGCTTGTGCGAGAGATTGTTCGCATCAGTACACGCAAGAGTAAGAAGAAGCCACAAATTCGTCCGCAGGAGCTGCAGCGGGACAGCGGCAATGACACCTGGAACAGCAAAAAGAACAGCCAAAAGAGCAGCTTCAATTCCATGAGTGATGGAAGTGAGTGGCAACAACATTTATCTTTCTTTTGCTCAATGTCTAGTCCTGAACTTTGTGAAATATACACCTTCTCATTCTCAGTGGCCTTTTGCAAATTTTAAAGTCCCCATGAATTATAAATAATTTATCCATGCACATCATTATTTATTTTTTTATTGTTAATGTCCCCTCGTAATCTTTAATAAAAAATAATAATGATCTCTTCTATGAATATTTGTTTACTGATGCGAGAACGGAACAACATGTCACTCACATGTGACCACAGCAATAGCAAACCACAACGATCCAATCAATTCCAGATGGACAAATTCTAGGCCCTATTTATTTATTAATTTATTCATGTCTGAGAAACTGTTTCACTCAGATATACATCACAATAGGGAAGAAAAGATTATAGAAACTTTCGTTTCATGTCGACTTAAGTAAATAAACCATTTTATTCTCTCTTTAGAGTTGCAGATTTCCATGGAGAGGTCCGATGACATAGAAGCCAGGAAGTTACGCAACAACAGTAACCAGTGTGAGTAGTGAATTTGATTTTATGACCTGTTTACACAGACTTTTCTCAACACAAAAACTTGATTACGGCAATGTGAAAATATCTCTAGAATGCATTTCACCCCAAAATCAGTTTTAAAGCCAGCATAAATCCCCATTATGTATAAAAGCAATTTAAGTATTGCTATTAAAATGACAAAAGCTGTTCTATTTTTAAAATCCTAGTGGAAAATATATCACTGTTTTCATTAAAATATTAAGCAGCACAACTGTTTTCAACATTGATAATAATAGGAAATGTTTTTTGAGCAGCAAATCAGCATATTAGAATGATTTCTGAAGGATCATGTGAAACTAAAGACTGGAGTAATGATGCTGAAAATTCAGTTTGGCCACCACAGGAATACATTTCATTGTATAATATATTCACATAGAAAAATGAATGGTAGTGTACATTACAATAATATATTATTGTTTTATTTTCACATTACAGTAATGTGAATATTTTATTTACAGTAGTGAAAATGTAAATGAAATATCATTAAAATAACACTGTAATGTGAAAAATCAATGGTCCTAATACGCTAAACACTTTTGATTTTGGGGAGCAATGTGACCTGGTCTTTCATAAGATTCACCCACAATTTGTTTTGCATAAAACTAAGCAAAGACCTTGGCTTAACCTCATGCTAATTTAGTTAGCTAGCAGCTCAAGCTGGTTCTGTGTGTTAGCGTAGCAGTGCTGTGAGCCTTTCCCTGCCTGAATTAAAGGCTGTTGAGTGCCTGCATCAGCTCTGGGAGAAGGAGAGGGGTGTGTGTGGCGAGAGAGTTTGAGGGGTTTGTGATGTAACCAACCACATTGTCACAAACAATGCTCTCTTGTCTGGAAGCCATCTGATCGGTTACACTCCTCTGAATTTGAATGTCTCTCTTTTCCTCATCATGGTGGTTTACCCCTCCCTCTCACTTTGCTTGATGTTGTTTTCATGCTCTACATTGTTGGCAAGCAATGGCTGGATTTTTTGCCTTTAAATGCCTTTATATAAAGATTTGTGGGAACATGAAGTTGAGAATATAATAACTTTCAGCATGTCGTTCTAAGATTTATTACTTCAGAATGTATGTTTTCTGCCGGCAGGTCCATGTCATAGTTTATCATTTAAATAGTATCATATTTCCCTGTGTTTCACTTAGCTGTTTTTTTTTCTTTTCTTTTTTTTTTTTGCCAGACACTTATAATCACATAATCACAGTCCCCTTCCCCGTCTTAAAAACTGCTAATGTAAATATCCTCCTCGCATGTGAAATGAGATGCAAATGCAATGAGATGTAAGCTTGTGCACAGGCTGTGTGTTTTCTGTCAGGTCAACCCTTTAGTACACTTTACCATATTTTCTAAAAAAGAGGGAAATAATACACTTAAAGAAAGAATATACTTGTGTGAACACAATTAAATGAAAATGTACTTTCCTTAAATACACTTCAGTAAACATTTATCTAAATTATAAGTGCACATTCAAGCGCACTTCTTTTTTTCACAAGGGATGTATAGTTCATCATAACTGCTCCGTCCATCAACAACCTCTTGTAAAAACACATTATAGTATGAAAGAGCCATAAAAGATTCACGTGTGTGCGTGAGTGCGTGCGTGCGTGTGCGTGTGTGTGTGTGTGTGTGTGTGCGCGTGTGCGTGTGCGTGTGCGCGTGCGTGTGCGTGTGTTGTGTGTGTGTGTGTGTGTGCGTGTGTTTTCCCTCAATGAAGTGGATGTTTCAGGTTTAGAAAGTTATAGTATTATTTTTTTGGTAGATTGAACACTTTTATTTTTAAAAGATCAATGAAAATTCTATTTCTCATGATATGACTCCCATAAAGCTCTCTCTCTCTCTTTCTTTCCAAACAGCATTCTCTCCGAGTTTCCAGGAAACTGGTGTGCCGATCACATCGGACACTCCTTTACTACCCAGCAGCATACGGGCTTGAGAATTTTCCTTCAGATCTTACACCTTTTTTTATTTCCAAACGTCCTTAAACATTGAATACTTCATGTCTGTGAAGAATATGTCCTCTGGCTTGGAGCAGAGACTATTTGCTTGAAGTCAGTGGATGATTTTAGAAGTATACCCCTGAAAATTGTGATTTCATGGGCAGTTTTATTTGAACATATCTGAAGTTGTATTTATGCTTCTACTTCAAATTTTTGTTCTTTGGTCTCTTGTGATGCATGTGTGAAGTATCTTAATGTTGCTGTCCAGAAAACATAAGCCAAGAAATGAATTAGCTTGACTTCCTGAGAATGAAGAACAGAAAACAATCTGACCTCTTTATAGCCAACAGATGGGCATATACTGTAGCATGATTTAACTCTCCACTCAGTTCTGCCTTTTAAAGAGTTAGTTCATTCAAAAATTCTGTCATAATTTATTCACCCTAATGCCAGTTTTCCTTATTACATGAAACACATCAAAAAGCAATGCCGTTGATGGTACACATACAAGAAAAAAATGGCTTTTGAAGACTTGTAATATAGGGAACGAGTCATGAGATTGGTCAGAATATTCGTCAAAAATTCACCTTTCGTGGTGGACTGAAGAAAGGAAGGGTGTGAGGAAACATGAGGATGTTTTTTTTTTTTTTTTTTTATAGTGAACTATTGCTTATTTGAGTCGAGGAATGTATTACTCAAATGTTGGCTCTTCAGTGAAGGTTTGACTGTGTGAAGTTTGTTGTACCAAACAAAATGCTTTGAGCCTGGATGAATGAATGTTGAAAAGTGCTAAATGGACCTGCTTATTTAAATGTACAAAGAAACTATATGCACTTCACTTGCCATACGCGAAGTCTAGGATAGGATTTAATTGGTTACTTGTTTAAATTCAATGTATATCTTGTATGTCACATTTGCAAGATTTATTTGTTAGGAAAAATCATTCTCTTATGTAAGACCCTTAGGGTTGCTTTAGTGGAGATCATTTAAAAAATGCTTGGTAAACATGGATTTTATAAGAAATTGATTTCATGGTTCATTGGATGCTTGTTTTGCTCAAAAACGTGGTAAAAATTGTAGCTAACTAAATTAAAATATTTTGGGATTTGCATGTGCCTTCAGTGAAGACAGCTGACATGCACTGTGTTCAACACAGAAATCAGTTGTACTCGCATTCACACCCTACTGTAATGCATGTAAAGTATGCAAATAAAAAAAAATCCCTTATGCATGCCGGAAACATGTCAACGTGTGCTGTTACAGTGACAGGACTCATTTAAACTATGGTATAGGACACAATGTCACGTTCAGTTTGGAAATGCTTGAGTTAAGCTGCTATAGCATGCTTTGTATACCGAAACAATAAAACCCCCAGAGAATACCAGGAAATTGTAAAGCAGAAAGTGATATTTGCTTAAGGAGAAAGGGTAAAAACTTGAAACTGATTCTTTGTATTACATTTGGCATATATTCACTGAATCACTTTTTGATTTATTATACTTTCAGTTTCTGCCTTAAGGTTAAATGGCAGTAAAAGTGTCATGTTTTGATATTTTGGAAACACGCTTGCCTGTGATCAATTGGATTAGTATTCATGAACCCTTCAGGCATTTAGTTATGTATGTTTTAAAGGGGTTTACTGCAAGACGACAATACATATTTGAACTATCAGTCAGTGTGACGGAAGAGTTGTTTTACTACGTCATCCAGCTTGTTTGATATACCAAAGTGTTTATCTAAGAATTTATAGTAAGACGCAAAGCCAGCTGCGAGATATGCTGTTGTATTATTTGCAAAGGCATTATAACGATATATTTTTCATTACGCTGATTTCATTCTAACTATTGTATATATGTTATTGACATTTGTAGTCACAATTTTCTTTTGTTTTGTGCACATAGCCTATACATCTTACCCATGGAGACCACAGCAGTGTCTAGCGCTTTCACGAAAATCCATTCGCTTTCTTGACTCTTAATCTTGATCAAGCGGGCCATAAACCACAGCCACATGACCTTAATGCAGTGTAGTCAGTGTGGGTTACGGATCTGCCTGTATAGACCACAGTCTTGGTTATGTGGTTGTAATTTAACCATGTCTTATGTGAAACGAAAAGTCAATCATTTATAAATTATTGTGTTTGATTCTTTCTGTCATTGGCTCAATATCAAATAAGTCCAGGCGTGATTAGTTATAATCTTATTGGCTTGGAATTATTTCCTTATAACACTGAGTGTATTGGCCCTGAAACTGTCGCTGCTGTATCAGTTTAACAACAATCCACCCTTGTTTAATGAAGCCTCCTCCAGGGCAGACTGATCTCATGAAACTGCGTATGTATGACACGCCAATTCGTATTTCCATTTTTGGCGTGTTATCAACACGCATAATCGCTTTTCAGCGTGTTTATGAACGCCGTTGACTTAACGTTACATTACTGTATATAAATATATGAACTACCCCAACCCCGTCCCTAAACCTACCCGTCACTGATTAATACCATTTATGAGTCTTTCCCTACCATCCTAGGAAGAAAAATATCGCTCCCCCAGATGTATATCAAAATTTGGCTTTATTTCGCTCGGATTTATAACAGCGTGTACATACACGCGGAATCACTCGGACATAACGGCGTAGATATACACGCATACACGCGGATAGCTCAAAATGCGTATAAATAACACGCCACTTGAATTGAAAGTGGCGTGTATGTTTACGCAAAAGTCATGATGTCATGTTGTCCAGGGGGTTTTGGAGTCTGGTAGGGGAAAACATGGTCATTTGAGTGTTTGTCAAACATATCCAGGATGTTCCTGTGGATGTTTGATGAATCATCTATGGTTTAGCTACCATCGAAACTACTGAAGCTTGTCATACCTGATAGTGCAGGTTCAATACTGATACATCATGCTTTATGTGTGTATTTATACACTTATCTAAGAAAAATTATGTACATGAATAATATAAGAAGTAATGAGCATTTTAATTAGTTGAATTAAGGTGTGTTTTTGCAGTAGGCTACTATAAGCCTGAAGATATGATTTATGTCTCATATAAAACTCTGCTAACAGCAAACAAACACAACAGGTTTGACAAGCTCTTGTCATGGATGGGGAATAACAACACTTCCTTCGTATGGTGCTAAATAGAGACGAGGTGCTGCACTGAGTCATTTTTCACATTTTCCGAAGCCAAAGGCCTGTTCACACTAAGGACGATAACGATAAAGATATAGCTCTAAAATCATTGTAAATATACCACACCACATAACGTAATGGAGAAATGGGTTAATCGTAATAACGAGATGACAACACATGACGATCTACTCAGAGCTGTTCACGTCCTCGGACTTGGAATTATGCGTTGAGACTGCATCTGAAAGCTTATAGACGGCTTGACTTTTTGCCTTGCATAAAGGTACCTGCTGAAACTGATCTACACCACCTAATGATCTACACCAAAATAAAGAGAGCTTTGGTGAAGCAAACTAAGCAAATGTTTAATTACTACAATATTAATTTATCAATAGAAATTACATCAAAAGTAGAAAATGTTGGTTAAAAAAATTTACACACAAATTGACCAACCACAACTTTCAGATGCCATATATATTTTTAAGCTCAACTGTCATGGAATGGAACGCACTTGTGGGATATTAAAGGCACTGAAGGATACACATGCAGCCTTTAAAATTGATCAGATGAAGGTATCTCAGGAGACCGGAAGTGGAGCTAACATAGGTTTTGGGGTGCTTTTCAATATCCCACCTCGTCTCCTCGCTCCTCTGTCCTCCATCCTATAACCCGGAAACTGATCGAGCTCAGCCATCTTGAAGGACATCTCAATTCTCTAATTGCACACCGAGGAGGCGAGGATCGAGGAGTGAGGAGGCTTCCAGAGGAGTCATGAGCGAGGATACACAGGTGGATCCTATGCGGAAGAGTTTTATCGACTCAGAGCCATATAAAGAGAGAGTTGCGACAACTCCATTGACAACAATGGAACGTTTTTTTTACAGCAATGGCGGCTCGCGGAGCCTCTCAATAGTTCCCGGAAGTAGCAGCCGCGCCGTAGAGTTACAGCAGAACAAACCGTTTGTGATGCACTTTTAAAAGGTAAGACGTTTAAAGAATAAGATTGTATATTATCAGTACATCTGAATCAAATTAACTTGTAACTTTAGCTGTATTAAAGCATGCTAGTTGATTATTGCTCTATAAATTAGTAGTTTTAGGGGACGTTATCAGGTAAAATAATTAAAGGTCATTGGATAAAGTTAGTAGCGCATAAGAAACCACGAACAGCATATTAATGTTTAACCCGTTCTATTAATGCATGTTTATCCTTTGTTGTGTAATAAGAGGGAAAATACTTCTAAACATAGGTTAAATATAACATTGGGGAGTGTGATAGTTGTAATTGAGAAAATGAGAATAATATGAGAAAAATGAGAATAATGAGAATAATATTTTTCTCGGAATAATATCGGTTTCATTCCAAATTAAATGTGCAATAACGGGGGAAAATCCTTATTTTAGATTTCATATTTGAGTAAGGAAAAACGTATGGTTGGCGTTTTTTATTCATTGTGTTTCTGTTGACTATTACCTGTCTATATTATGATTTAGCCCAGCTGATTTGTATTGATGGGAAAGGAAGATGGAATAAGTAAGATTAAAAAACATGCTTAAAACGGCAGCAAGCCGTGTTCTAGATCAAATCACACTAGGCTAAATGGGGTATTATAAATACCATAACTGTATTATATACGAAATCCTATAAATAATTTATCGCGTTTTTTTTTCCTTTATCTCTTTCAACACAAGAAGCACAAAGGGGATTCGGTGGATCCTGAAGACTCCTGCACTGACGCTGTACCCTCACTTTCAGTCTCACCTCCTTGGATTTTGCAAGACTTTATGCTCCTTATTTTTAATAAACCTTAAACTTCCCAGTGTTGGTCTTTGTGGAAAAAGTGCAGATACACCTAAGTATGATTAGCACAAAATGTTTAGTTCTATTTAGATTGCTCCTGACTTTTAGAGCATATTTTCTGTGTCTGACAGTACAAGAACAACATAGAGGAAAGGCCAGACAACATGCTTGACGTGCAGTTTATTAGACATTTATAAATCCCATTGTACTAATTCAGTGCAAAAGTGTATGTGTGTGTGTGTATATATATATATATATATATATATATACACACTACCGGTCAAAAGTTTTAGATCGGTAAGATTTTTTTATGTTTTTAAAAGTCTCTTCTGCTCACCAAGGCTGCAATTATTTGATAAAAAATACCACAAAAAAAACAGTAATATTGTGAAATATTATTACAATTTAAAACAGCGGTTTTCTATGTGAATATATAGTAAAGTGTAATTTATTCCTGTGATCAAAGCTGAATTTACAGCATCATTACTCCAGTCTTCAGTGTCACATGATCCAACAGAAATTATTATAATATGATGCTCAAGAAACATTTATGATTATTATCCATGTTGAAAACAGTTTTTTACATTTTTATTTTAGAATTCTTTGATGAATAGAAAGTTCAAAAGAACAGAATTGATCTGAAATAGAAAGCTTTTGTAACATTAATCACTACCATTCAAAAGTTTGGGGTCAGTAAGAATTTATTTTTTATTTTTTGGGGAAAGAAATTAGAAAATACTTTTATTCATCAAGGATGAGTTAAATTGATCAAAAGTTACAGTAAAGACATTTATAATGTTAGAAAATATTCTATTTTAAATAAATGCTGTTCTTTTGAACTTTCTATTCATCATAGAATCCTGAAATAAAAATGTTAACTGTTTTCAACATGGATAATAATCATAAATGTTTATTGAGCATCAAATTATAATAATTTCTGTAGGATCACGTGACACTGGAGTTATGATGCTGTAAATTCAGCTTTGAATTTATTTGGAATAAATTACACTTCACTATTCACATAGAAAACCGCTGTTTTAAATTGTAATAATATTTCACAATATTACTGTTTTTTTGTATTTTTTATCAAATAATTGCAGCCTTGGTGAGCAGAAGAGACTTTTAAAAACATAAAAAATCGTACCGATCTAAAACTTTTGACCGGTAGTATATGTATATATATATATATATATATATATATATATATATATATATATATATATATATATATATATATATATATATATATATATATAGGTCATTGACAAATAAACAAATAAATGTTTTTTTAAATCTTTTCAAAACTGATGTAATGTATATTTTTGTGTCATGAACAATGTATTTGAACAAGTTTCAGTTGAACATTTCTAAGTGTTTAAATTCACCTGAAAGTGTACCAACCTACCCATACTTGAAAGCAGTTTTTACCAGTATTTGATAGAAGATCTTCTACAAGGATCATTATGGGTCCTCTGGACAATGCATTATCATGCACACTGCAATTACCATAATAAGAGAGCCCAGTTTGCAGTTGTGCCCCCCTGACATACAAATTGTTAGAGAAAAGGTTTTCAATTATCAGCTATAAATCTACTGAAATGTATAAAATTTGTTAAAATGATGCCATAGAATTCCATTTAAATTAGTATAGTCTGTTAATTTGTGCGGACAGTTGCACAACCTGACATTTTGGGGGGTTTAAGATAACAAAACATAAAATATATATTATCTAAATGTACTAAAAAATGAATTTAAACTAAATAGGTTTTATAGATTAAAGTGATGCATGTCATGAATTTATCAAATTATGTTAAGGAAATAATGTACTTGGACACCTAGAGAAATGTATGTGTGTGTGTGTGTGTGTGTGTATAATCATGTTTTGTTTTAAAATGAAATATGTATTCATTTATATAGTAATAAGTGCATAAGCATTTTAAACATTACAATGAATGTAATTTTACATTTTACTTGTTTGCAATGGCTTTTTAAGACAATCACCTGTTTCCTGCAAGTCTACTGTCCTTGTGTAAACCATAGTGAACATTACATGATAACCCTTAAATAACATACAAGTTTAAGAACACAAAAATACTTCAAAACAACTGCAAAACGGTCTTTAACCAAGGTAAAGTTAGCCAGAAAATATGTTAACAAAGGCAGGCAACGCTGGTTGACCACAATAAACATTAAATATCAGCAGATTTTTATCTTTTAAAAACAATATTGATGTAACTACATATACATACTACATCCAAATGTCAATGTATTATATACATATTGTAAACCAACGCATTTATTGACTACAAACTACCAAAAATCGCAGTTCAGCTCTCTACCTCCATCGATTTGAATTGGCGCCGAAGCACTTCCTGGAACTATTTGAGGTCTACGCGAATCACGTGACAACCAAGCATTTAGAACTTCCGTTGTCGCAACTCTCTCTTTATATGGCTCTGTATCGACTAAACGTGACGCACACATCAATTCTCCTCCCCCTTCACATATGTCGCAATCATTTTCATTTATTCTTTACCCTTGCAGTTTATATAAACCACACATCTCACATATTTCAATATGGTACCTTGCTTTATTGTTATTTATTATGAATTTCTAAAATAAACAAACTTCAACAACATAAGGGCAGATTCTTTGAGCGCTGCTGATGACGCTGTGGAGTGACGCTCGAGTGATCAAGTATTCCAATGTATAAAAAAGCTTTCATTCGATTCCTCCGTCCTCCTTTTCTTTTCCTTGCAGCCTTCCCTCGCGTCCTACAGGGGTGGAGCTGAGATGCGAGGAAAGGAAGCGAAGAAAGGAAACGAGGATGCACAAATAAGAAATGAGAAGCACCCTTGGACGTGCCTTGATGCCTTCCTACCTTGGAATGGTCCTCCGAAGAAAACATTTTTCAGCTTTCTGACACAGCCTGAAGGTGCGTTCACTCCATGTCATCCGTAACGATTCTGAACTGAAAAAAATCCTTTACAATGTGTAATTTTCAACTCTTCCTCTAATTCCAGACAGATTATCTGACGGTAGCTGCTCGCATCTCGGCCTGCCGGACAGACATTTCTTGCCGGATGAAGGACCACCACCTCCAACTCAACCTTGCGAAGACAGAAAGACAAGAGCTGCTTGTGGTCTCATCCAACCCAACACTTCACCACAACTTCTCCATTCAGCTAGATTTGCCAACCGTTCTCCATCAAGGACAGAACCTTGTAGTTGTGATTGACAATCAGTTAAACTTTACAGACCTTCATGTCAGAGCATGCTACACAACTCCTTGTCCAAGCTCTTGTTCTATCCAGACTGGACTATTGTAATGCTCTCTTGGCATGCCTTCCAGCATGCAATCTCAAACCTCTGCAACTGATACAGAATGCTGCACATACAATACTCCTCATAAAATTGCACTGGTTGCCAATTGCCATTCGCATCAAATTCAAGGCACTGATGTTTGCCTACAGAACAATCACTGGATCTTAATGTCATTACTTCAGACCTATGTGTCCTGCAGGAGCTTGCATTCTGTAAGTGAATGGTGCCTTGTGGTACCATCCCGAAGAGGCACAAAATCACCTGTTCCAAGCTGGTGGAATGACCTTCCTTATTCATCCCGAGCTGCTGAGTCTTTAGCCATTTTCAAGAAAGTGCTGAAGATGCATATTTTCGTCAACACTTGATCCAATAATACTAAATGTGATAAGAAACATGGGAATGGTGCGAGGCCGATGGAGCAAGAGTTAATTAGCATCACCCGCGCGTCGCACCAGCTTTGAGCTCCGGGAATGTAAAAGGAGGAGAGATGACCAGGCCTGGGCTACTAACTTTATGTTTTGTTTTTACTATTTGCAATTTATTTTATTTTTACAACAACTATATATTCATAAACTATACATAATATTTGCACATTTTCTGTATGCACAGAATTCCCTGATGACTAGATAGGGTAATTGAATGCTCTTAATTAGATCGCCATTCAAACATGCTGGTCATGTGACCAGTATCCTGCTGTTTGAATCTCTTTATTGTTGTATGTGCATAACGGGGGTCTTTTTTTTTTCTCAAATAGTAGGTTCCATCTCAAACACGGCCACATACTGTGCACATGTCAACTTGTGCTATGCAGGGAACAACCAATAGGTGGAGACAAATAATAGTTATTATTTGACCTATTATGCTGCCTAAATCATAATCATACACTGTTCGTTCATTGGCCAAAGGAGGACTGGCCCCCCGACTAAGCCTGGGTTCTCCCAAGGTTTTTTTCTCCATTCTGTCACCTGATAGAGTTTTGGTTCCTTGGCACTGACGCCTTTTTCGCATTTGTTGCCATTGGCATCTGGCTTCCTTTGTTGGGGACATTTAATTTTGAATTGAGCAATACTATTACAACATTATATTCCTGTCTCTATAAAGCTGCTTTGAAACAATTTGTATTGTAAAAATCGCTATATAAATAAAGGTGACTTGACTTGACTTATTAGAATGGATTACAAAATGCAAAAAAAAAAGTATTTTTTAAACACATTTTAGTTTTTCATGATTTTAAGAGGCAAAAACAACAACAACAATCCTCTTTATATGACGTACTTTGTGGTTTTAACATAAAAAACCACAAAGGTTATTAAACATCTTGCAAAAAAGACACAAGTGTTAAACTCTCCCAGATTGTATACCATATATTATGTAATTATATAATTCTACATTATTCTATTGGTTGACAATCTCATTGAAGAGTTCCTGGAGATCCATCTGGCCAGTGATGGGTCTGAAAAACAGTTCTGTCACTTAAAAATATATGTTGCACATACATGTTCCCATATAAATGTGCATGTACATATGTGTTCAAATGTAGGCCAGGCTTGTGCACAATTCAGAATTGAATTGAGAATGACTCCTTAATTCCAATTCAATTCTTGAATTTGAATTGAATTTGAATTTATGTCAAAACAGGATCTAGAATTACAATTCGAATTTGAATTAAAGGAAGCAGAATTGCAATTCAAAACAAATTCTAAGAAATTCATATAGATATTTTAAGTGAAGTGTTTATCAATGAAGCTTTACAGTATATTTCAGATATGATTGCATTACATATTCTATAAATGATATTAGTTTGAACTACTAGTACAGATTACATTAACAGGAAATATTTTCCCCCAGCAATGAATGTTAAAAGCTCTAGTCACAGAACAAATAATTAAGTTTGATTTATTGTAAAACTCACTGTCTGTGAGTTGCTTTGCAATTACATTGAAATAAATATGAGTTTTAATTTAATGCATCCTGAGAGTGTTTATTTGGTCCAGAAACAGTACAAATTATATATAAATGAGGCCATAAATGATGTTGAAAATATGTCCACAATGGTCACATTTGAACTAGTTTTTAACCTTGTACGAATAGGGTCCATGAATGTCAATATCGGACGTGCAGAACACGTCAAAAAAAGACATCATAAAAACTTTCATTCTGGCTCCTCAGTGGACGTCTTTTCAACGTACGACTTTTGTGACAAAGACGTTGAAAAGATATCTTTTGGACATCGCTAACTGTAATGAAATTATGTTATTGAATTACAAAATGAATGTAATTGTATTTAGTTGTATTACTGAGGAGGTAAAATGTGAAATTTAATTAGTTCTAATCAAATTAAAAGGAAATTGCTTTACATTGATAAAGTAATCCAAATAAAGTAATCCAAACCACATTTATAATGGGTAACTTATAACAGTAAGCAATTACATTTCCAAAGTAACCTTCCTGGGTTTCAACACAGATTCAACACATTCTTTCTGTTGTGTGACTGTGTGGAATTTCTTTGAATTGCCATGAATTTAATTCCACTTCCTGTCATTCCAATTCAAATTCAACTTCCTGTGGGGAGGAGTCAATTCAATTCAAATTCCAATTCATGTATTGAATGGAGGCCAATTCTGAAATTCTGAATTTTCCACAAGCCTGATGCACGCACCCCTTTTTTTTCGCTGAGGAGCCAACCGGAGACCGGGGTCAGCGGTGATCCAGCACTAGTGGCGACTGAACTCAACTTCATTCCCTCCTTCAGGGAATGAGGGTTACTGATGTAACCGAGAGGTTCCCTTTCAGTTCGGTCATGTTCGACGTAGTCGAACACGCCACCTAGTGCTGCCACCTTCCAGGGAAGTCCACTGCTGTTCCGCATGACCCACTCGGAGTGGAAAGGGAGACGCTGCGGAAGCCACATCCTGCCCGTAGGGATGTATTATGTGGAGGTTACACATATGGACTGGGCGTCTCATAAGGAATGTCACTGAGGTGACTCCGGCCTATAGCAGGGGGGAGACAACACCGGTCAGAGACGGCAGAGGGAGCTCTGCCAAGCAAAAGACACGGGCTTGCCGCAGGAGGCCGTACAGTGGAAGAATACACATGGGATCACAACATGGAACCTTGAGCACATATCCAGACTGGGTGTCAGGATGACGTGAGAGTTGGCCAGCCCAAATTTCAGGCACGATTCATCGACCAAAAATGTGTGCAGAACCCCTACCCTCTTTATAGAGGCCAAAGCAAGCAGTATAACTGTTTTTATAGACAGGACTTTTAACTCTGCTGCCTGCAATTTCAAAAAAAGAGAGGTCTCTGCAGTGCCGTCAGCACCAGAGCTAAGTCTTTAGAGGGTATAGAGGGGGGGGAAGGCGGATTGAGTCTCCTCGCTCCCCTCAGGAGCCTGACGATCAGGTCTTGCTTTCCCACAGATCTCCCATAAACTGCATTGTGATGTGCACAGTGCAGCAAAAGAGGCAACATTCACTTTGAGGGTGGAGGGAGACACCCCACGCTCCAACCCATCTTGCAGGAAGGAAAGCTGGGGACAGGGAACGACTGTATCCAGAAACGCACGAGTGGATTGGCATCTTGAAAAAGATGCAGATACACCCGCGTTGCTCTTTCAGGAAATGGGACTCTCACCAGTGCCGGACCACACAGGGGAATGACCGTGGCACCACTGACAGGAGATTGCACAACCTTTACCAGTGAAGCACTCACCTTCTTTGCCCTCTAACCAACCGTCAGAACAAACAAAACAGCAGTTGAGAGCTCAGAAGGCTCGCAATCACCACTGCACTCATGCTGTAAACACACCAGCACCAGGAGAGACTTCCAGAAGAAGCACCGACACACTTGCTCGTTGAACACAATCCAACACCTTCAGAGACATCGACATCCGATCGGCTCCGAAGTGAAAGACAAGTGGTGATTGCATCCACTTCCTTATTTATACCCACGCTGCGGGGCGGAGTGTGAGATGTGAATCCTGCACGCCAATTTGCATTGGCTCATTTTTTCAAACTCAAAGATGACAGGCTCCCAAGCGTGATCCCAATCAGAACGGTACGTCCGACTATGTCGAACATGACGAAACTGAAAGGGAACCACCATTAGTTATACATGAACATTCACTTACATTTAATAAAATTATCGAAATGTTCGCCATACTGATTCAACACACAATTAAGCGGCACTGAGCAGCAAAGCGCGGTTCAACGTAATGTGCAATAAGCCAATCAAAGTGTCATTTCCCATTCCCTTTAAAAGCTAGTTGCACTCGCGCCATGGCAGATTGCCATTTACATGGCGGAATTTGCAAGTTGAAAGACTGGAAGCGCCTCCAGAGCGCAATCGGATTGGCTCGTGCGTGAGGTTAAAGCGTGCAAGCAGACCATCAACGGGACAAGCCAGATTCCACCATATCTTTATGTACAATATTAATATTTTACCTTGTAATCCTTTTATTTTTAATATTTGGTTAGTTTGTGTGCTACTGAGCATCCTTGTGTGTGTAATAAGTGCACATTACTAATGCGTTCTTTAAATAACCAAAGAAAATACTGCGCCATTGACTTTAGTCCATTTCAATTGCCTCAAAATAGCAACGCACAACAATGTGCCTGAATACACCTCGTTAAACAACTTGGGGCAGAACGTGAAAATGAAAACTCGGGCTGAAACTATAAAAACACTTGCATCACACTTGGCGCCGCATTGCGCTGGGTAGGGCCTTTTATCTCATGTGCTGGGTCAAAAGCCGGCTCGCCCCCGTTGCTCTGGCGGCCCATGTTTTGTTTATTCTTTGCCAGTTTTATCTCTTTGTTCAATATAACTTGTTTGCTGTTTTAGAAAAAATATTGACTTTTTTAAAATTTTGAAACATTAATAGAGATTAATAAATGTTGTAATAAACACATTCCTCATTTTTAGTTCATGTTCGCTAATATATTAATGTTATACTTTGTTAATATTCGTAATTGTCACAGTCCTCGTCTGCACCAGTCTGTCTTTGTGTCTACACTACACTTCCCAGAATCCTCCTCGTCTCCACACCTGTATTCACTCCCTCACTTACCACCCTGTCCCTCGTTATCATCATCTGTGTTTATTTGTTTATTTGTTTATTTATTTGGATCCCCATTAGCTGCCACTAATGTTGCAGCTACTCTTCCTGGGGTCCACATACAAAAACATACATAAAATACATAAAAACATAAATACGTAAAAACATACATAATCCAACCAACATTCAACATACAAGTTACACATAAATTCTAAAACCGATACCTACAATGCTTACGAAGAGTATCGTGTATACATAATAACTCAAACTACCACCAAAAAGAAAAAAACAGCATCATAACACACAAAACACAGTTATACATCAAACCATTTATCTAAGCTCATCAATGTTTGTGTTATTATTCAAGTATTTTTTTAATAGGCTTTTAAAGCCGGCCTTACTAGGTGCTTCAACAATATAAATTGGTAAATTATTCCACATTTTAATGGCTCTATATATTACAGATCTGCACACAGCATCAGTCCTGGGTTTTTTCAAAGCTAGACAACCCTTTGTAGAATGTCGAGTACTATGACTATGTTGGTTTCTCACATACTTTATTTGTGAGTACAGACAATTAGGTTGTTTCTTATAACAGATATTCCTAAAAAAATTCATAAGGTTACATGACAACCTCTCCTCCACTCTAAGCCAAGAGAGACTGGTATGCATACCGTCCGTACTCATACCCCATGGACAGGCCAGTGCGAGTCTTGCAGCTTTATTTTGAGCTATTTGTAGCTTAAACAGATATTTTTTAGCCACACCTGACCAGACAGGTGAACAGTAATCAAGGTGGGATAAAACCAATGCCTGTGTCACCAGCACTCTAGTGGCAGGGTAAGAAAAGGGGAACATCTTCTAATCCCTGATATTCCATTACCCATTTTCTTAACAATATTGTCAATATGTTTCTCCCAAGTTAACTGTCCATCCAATGTAACACCAAGCAAATTTACCTCTTCAACTTGTTCAATGTTCGAGTCTGTGAGTGATAGACAGAGCTGATTATCACCCTTAGTGACATATCTAGACCTGAACAAGATACTTTTGGTTTTAGTTACATTTAAAACAAGTCTGTTTTCACAAATCCAGTTCACTACAAGTTGTAATTCTGATTGAAGTGTGTTTCTTAGTTCGCTTATACTAGCTGATGCAAAATGAACAGTTGTATCATCCGCAAATAAAGTTGCAGAACACTTATTCAAAACATATGGCAAATCAATAATAAATATAGAGAAGAGTAACGGCCCAAGACAACTCCCCTGTGGCACTCCACACTGTAAAGTTTTAGGGAAGGAAAAACTACCATTAAAAAATACATACTGTTTCCTATTTAATAAATAGCTATTCATCCAATTTATGGCTAATGGACTAAACCCATAAGTAGCAAGCTTATTTAATAATAACCCATGGTCTACAATATCAAATGCAGCGCTAAAGTCAAGTAGCACAGTTCCAACCATCATCTTGTTATCAATACAAGTCAACCATTTATCTGTCATGTCTGTCAGAGCTGTGCACGTAGAATGATCAGCTTTATATGCATGCTGACAATGAGAATTTAAGTCATTTGATACAAAATAATGTAGTATCTGCTCAAACACAACTTTTTCCAGTAACTTACTCAAGACTGGAAGAATACTGATGGGTCTGCTATTTGCAGCTGAGAAACTTTCCCGTTTATTTTTCTGAAGTGGTAAAACCCTAGCAGATTTCCAAACCTGAGGGAATAACCCCTCCTTTAAACTCAAGTTAAAAATATGACATATTGGCAATGATATAATACTTGAAACAGCCTTAATTAACCTCCCATCTAAAGTATCCATACCAGCTGGTTTATGATTATTTAGGTTGTCAAGTAGCTTTTCCACCCTGTCAACTTCTATAGGTTGGAACCCAAAAGAGCATGATTTATTAATCATGATAGAGTTTATTATTATTTGAGATGATATACAACTCCCACTCGGGGAGCGCATTTCATTCCTTAATTTATCAACTTTGTCTGCAAAATGACTACTGAAATGATTAGCGATGTCCTTTGCCTTTGTCAAGAACGCTCCATTCACTTCAATGAAGGAAGGATTGTTGATCCTGCCCCTACCCATTATTTCATTTAAGGTTTTCCAAAGTTGATTACCATCATTTTTCCTCTCCTGAATTTTATCTTGATAATACATTTTTTTCTTTTTCCTATTTAACTTAGTAACCTTATTTCTCATTTCACAATACTTTTGCCACTTTTCAGTATCCTTGGAACCAATTGCAGCTCTTTTCATCTCATCTCTTTTACACATCCACTCCCTTAATTCTTCATCAATCCATGATGCTTTGTTTGATCTTACTGTGCATTTTCTTAATGGGGCATGCTGATCAGCCACAAAAAGAAACAATTCTGTGAATAACTTGATGGCTTTTTCAACCTTGTTTAAAGCTAGTACTTGATTCCAGTCAACATCCTTAATATCTCTCACAAAATCCCTCTCACAAAATGTTCTATACAACCTCTTATAAAGTACTTTAGGTCCAGCTTTGGGAGTTTGAGTTTTTCTAACAATAGCCACTAAATTATGATCACTGAACCCTACAGGAACAGATACTGCTTTAGAACACATCTCACAATTATTTGTAAATATGTGATCAATACAGGTTGCAGATGTTTGCCCATCATAACTACAGTAAACTCTAGTTGACTTTTTCACCATCTGAGATAGATTACATGTGAGCGCAGTACTGTATAACTTTTTCCTCAGTGGACATGAATTTGACTGCCAATCTATATTGAAATCACCTAGAACAAATGTTTCTTTACCAGTATCCGTTACCTTAATTAGGACAGAACATAATTCATCTACATTCTGCACATTAGCATTTGGGGGTCTATAGACACAGCCAACTAAAATCGGTTTACAATAAGCAAGATGAACCTCCAACCACAGTGCTTCAATACTAGAAACCATGAAGTCCGATCTAACCTTAGAAGGAATCTGGCTTTGTATATATATTGCAACACCTCCCCCAAAAGTATTCCTGTCATTTCTAAAAATGTTATACCCTGGGATAGCTACCCCCATATCTGTTATGGATTGATCTAAATGCGTCTCAGAGACAGCAAGTACATTGATATTTTCACTTTTAATTAAAGTAGATATCTCATGAACTTTATTTCTTAAACTCCTAACATTTATATGAGCTATTCTCACACCTTTTTTTGGTAAGTTCATCGCCATGCCGTCACCTAGTTACTACTAACTCATGACATCACACACAGTTAGAAAAATTGTTAAAAACATTTACTGGGGCCTTCTCTACTCTCATTCCCTGTTCTTAGTCCTTACAATTAGTCGATCATAGCTAATGATGGCATAGTCCCCTCTTGCTCTAGCCTCTTTCATTGCAGGTAGTAGCTCAGCTCTTCTCTTTCTCACCCGTTCGGAAAAGTCCTCATTGATATAGATTGAGGTACTTTTCAAGTTGGATTTTGCCCTGATTCGCTGTTTATCCTTAAAACGGAGCAGCTTAATTACCACTGGCCTTGGCCTTTCACTTTCCCCTCTGAATTTTCCATTCCTGTGAGCTCGTTCAATTTCCACAGGAGACTCCAGTTTGAGTATTGTTGTGAACAGTTCTTGCACCTTAGACTCAGTTTCAGCCCAGGTTTCATCAGCTTTATCAAGTCTAAGTCCATCAATTACAAGATTATTTCTCCTGCATTGATTCTCAAGGTAATCCACCTGCTCATAGTGTCTATCTACAGCGTGTTCAGATTTCATTTCATTCACCACCTTGGACAAAGTCTTACACTCACTCTGTTGTGCCTTCAGACAGTTATTTACATCGTCAATATCTTTTTGAGAGTAATTCAGACTCACTTTAAGTTCTTGTAACTCACCCAACACTGAGTCCACTCTTTTGTTGGCTGAGTCCAGAATCATCTGAGTGAAACTTCTAAATGCAGTCTCCTGCCTCTTCAACAGATCCTCGTAAAAACTCTTCTGCTGGTCCAGTAATTCTTTAAGAGTGTCCATTGTCACATATTCAGGATCATCATTCAAAGTTGCTTTGTTTGCATTTCTGCCGCGACCAGCCATGATTGCGTTATAGGCCGAAACCAATTCCTTAAATGTCCTTGATTAACTAAGCAATCCACACTACTGAGCGTAAGGTATTGAGACCACTCCAACACACCCGCTGCTCTGGTAGCTCCGCAAAATCGCTCCCGTCGTGATGCAAAAGCTCCCCAGGCGTGAAGCTCCAAGTGAGACACCCAGGCGCCGCGCCGTCCCCGACACCGAAGAAATGATGTTCCTTGCAGCCGGGTATAAGGAAGGTATCTCCTCCGTCAGTCGCCACAAGTGCTAGCAGGCTAACATCCACGCTCACCCTCGCCAAACGCCGACACCGATTCCGACACCGACCCAACGCCGATTCACCGGCGCACACGCCGGATTGGCGTGTTGCTAGGCTTTGCTAGTGATAGATGCGTCCAGCGAGATTTGGTGATTTTGATTTGGTGTAGGATAGGGAAGTAGGTGAAGTTCCTGCAGTGAAAAGTATCCAAACTTTGAATCGGGCTCAGCTCAGTGTCTGTGCAGCCTTACTCGATCTGTGTCACCTGTCTTCACCTTGTTAGTGTTCATTTGGATCGGTATTTAGTTCACTCTGTTTCAGTCTGTCTTTGTCGGTTCTTGCGTCTTCTATGCTGTTTTGTGAGTGTTTCTGCCCGTCATCCCTGTCTATGTATTGGAATATTAGTAAATGTTTGCATTGGAGCCTTTTGCCTCAGCCTCCTTCTTCAACCCACACCACACCCGTGACAGAAGAACCGACCAAACAACATGAACCCCGCAAATCTTCAGGGGAATCTCCAGCCAGGTAGACGGCCTCGTCTGATCCTCGTGCTCAGGAACCCTACACTTCACGCAAGTCCAGCCGAGCCCGCACTTCACGTCAGATCTGCCGAGCCAAAGGCAGAATGCGTCATGCACGCCGTGCCTGAGACAGTAAGTGTCATGCCTGTCCAGCCTGAGAGCGTCCGCCCAGAGACTTCTTCACCGCTGGTCCCATCCAGCCCATTCAAACCTTCACCGCTGGTCCCGTCCAGCCCAGTCAAGCCTTCACCGCTGGTCCCGTCCAGCTCAGTCAAGCCTTCACCGCTGGTCCCGTCCAGCCCAGGCAAGCCTTCACCGCTGGTCCCGTCCAGCCCAGTCAAGCCTTCACCGCTGGTCCCGTCCAGCCCAGTCAAGCCTTCACCGCTGGTCCCGTCCAGCCCAGTCAAGCCCTCACCGCTGGTCCCATCCAGCCCTGCCGAGCCCTCACCGCTGGTCCCGTCCAGCCCTGCCGAGCCCTCACCGCTGGTCCCGTCCAGCCCTGCCGAGCCCTCACCGCTGGTCCCGTCCAGCCCTGCCGAGCCCTCACCGCTGGTCCCGTCCAGCCCTGCCGAGCCCTCACCGCTGGTCCCGTCCAGCCCTGCCGAGCCCTCACCGCTGGTCCCGTCCAGCCCTGCCGAGCCCTCACCGCTGGTCCCGTCCAGCCCTGCCGAGCCCTCACCGCTGGTCCCGTCCAGCCCTGCCGAGCCCTCACCGCTGGTCCCGTCCAGCCCTGCCGAGCCCTCACCGCTGGCCCCGTCCAGCCCAGTTGAGCCCTCACCGCTGGTCCCGTCCAGCCCTGCCGAGCCCTCACCGCTGGTCCCGTCCAGCCCTGCCGAGCCCTCACCGCTGGTCCCGTCCAGCCCTGCCGAGCCCTCACCGCTGGTCCCGTCCAGCCCTGCCGAGCCCTCACCGCTGGTCCCGTCCAGCCCTGCCGAGCCCTCACCGCTGGCCCCGTCCAGCCCAGTTGAGCCTTCACCGTTGGTCCCGTCCAGCGTCCAGCCAGAGACCGTCCAGCCAGAGACCGTCCAGCCAGAGACCGTCCAGCCAGAGACCGTCCAGCCAGAGACCGTCCAGCCAGAGACCGTCCAGCCAGAGACCGTCCAGCCAGAGACCGTCCAGCCAGAGACTTCTTCCCCGCTGGTCCCGTCCAGCCCTGCCGAGCCCTCACCGCTGGTCCCGTCCAGCCCTGCCGAGCCCTCACCGCTGGTCCCGTCCAGCCCTGCCGAGCCCTCACCGCTGGCCCCGTCCAGCCCAGTTGAGCCTTCACCGCTGGTCCCGTCCAGCCCTGCCTTCGGGTGGCTCCGCCCTGGCCACGCCCACGTCCTGCTCTGCCATGGCCGCCTGATCCATCCTGGTGTCCGTCCTCCTGCACCCGATCCGCCTTCCCATCACGGACTCCAGGATGCCCACCCTCCCACCCCTGCTCTACGGCGTGAGGCCACGCCTACCGGGAGGGGGGAGTAATGTCACAGTCCTCGTCTGCACCAGTCTGTCTTTGTGTCTACACTACACTTCCCAGAATCCTCCTCGTCTCCACACCTGTATTCCCTCCCTCACTTACCAGCCTGTCCCTCGTTATCATCATCTGTGTCACCTGTCTTCACCTTGTTAGTGTTCATTTGGATCGGTATTTAGTTCACTCTGTTTCAGTCTGTCCTTGTCGGTTCTTGCGTCTTCTATGCTGTTTTGTGAGTGTTTCTGCCCGTCATCCCTGTCTATGTATTGGAATATTAGTAAATGTTTGCATTGGAGCCTTTTGCCTCAGCCTCCTTCTTCAACCCACACCACACCCGTGACAGTAATAATGAAGTTGCAATTTTGTACAGTTAAAATTATAATTAAGTAGCCTACTTTACATGTAGAACGATAGTAAACACATCAAAATAACTACTTTTTAAAGCATGAAAAAAATATTATTAAAACTAAAATAATTATTTAAAATGGTCTTAAAGTTAAAACTTTTAATTTGACATTATTACAAAATAGTTTTTTTTTTATTTTTAAAAGTGTGTTAAAAACACTCATGAAAGTATACTATACTCTAATACAGATGTGTACTTCGTATCTTAACAGTAGCATTTAAAAAAAAGTGTAGATCATTTAAAATAAAAGGTCACTTATGCAGGCTATAAGTACTTATAGCCTGCATAAGTGACCTTTTATTTTAAATGATCTACACTTTTTTTTTTTAAATGCTACTGTTAAGATATGAAGTACACATCTGTACATACAAAACAATTAAGCACACTTCATTTTCAAAAGCGATGGCAAACCATGCCCCTAAAAATGTTTATTTTTTTATTTTATTTTTATCTTACCTTATCTCAAGGGTGCAATACTGTTCAGTCAAGGTGAGATAAAAAAAAAAAAAAAGTTTGTCCACTTCTGCCAGGGTGGGCGGACAGTCATCTGATTTCTGCTAACGGTTCATCAGTATGTTTCTGGATGCATGGAAGCAGGGAAGTCCCACACCTCGAAAGTCATGTGCTCTTGCACACGTCCCAGGAGGAAAAGAGGCACCCAACGGTTCTGAAGAAGGATGAGCTGGTCGTTGAGTGGCAGATTTTGGAAGGAAGGTAAACTCTTTTTACCAATTTTTACCAAGACCCCAAAGGCAGCATGGCAGGTCATATGTAGGTTTTTCAAACACACTCGCTCACAGTGGCAGCGGTGTGTCTCTGGATAACTAAAGTGCGCAAAGTCACACTTACGGCTTAGTAATGTGTAACTAATGTGAAGCTGTTGTGACGGGTCCTGTTTTGCACTTCTGAATGGCTCCAGTTTGAATCCTCAAAGGCTTATTTATAGCATCTCCTTTAGTATGTGATTAATCTTCAGCCTTGACCTTTTTGACTCTTACACATCAGACAGACCTAACTAGCCTATTTACTTTCAAGGAAAAGGTCTGTTCCTCTTGGAGGTGATAAGGTTCACACTGTGGGAGCTGAATCATGGTCTGCATGAGGAAAAGGGTTAATTACATTTATCCTGTTTAACTATCATTATTTCAGTCTGTACCAAGTCATCAAGGACTAACAGAGTCATATTATCTTGGCTTTGGGCTTGAGTTTGGGCCCAACGTTAAGAATGTCACTGCATTTTCTTGGAGGTTTATATTATATTAGTGTTCATTATTCTTCAACATTTTAAATAAAGGGACTTCTGGCTGTATATATATATGGCTGTATACATTGAAATAGTAATAATCTTATAATATCTTATAATAATCTTATAATAAACAATAATCTGTTGAAAACTATCAATATACATAATACATAGTATTTCAATGTTTATTAGTAGGCCTATTAGAGTCTGAGATAACATAATCAGCATTTTTTTTTATAAAGATAATAAAAAATAAAAAAAACATAATCAGCATTGCGTTCAGAAGCAGACAAGCCAAGTGAAAACTCAGATATATATATATATATATATATATATATATATATATATATATATATATATATATATAGAGAGAGAGAGAGAGAGAGAGAGAGAGAGAGAGAGAGAGAGAGAGAGAGAGAGAGAGAGAATCATATCATGTTTGAAAATAATGTTTTAATGTTTTGTATCTAATCATTTTAATTGATCAATTAAATAATTATCAATATTTTTATTCATACATTATTACAGCTGACACCACACCATCATGACCATGTTATTATTTGATCATTTTTTTATATTATTGAACAGGAAGCAGACAAACTGGCTAAACCAACCACCTGCTAGTGGCCTCACGTCACCAAGGTCAGATAAATCTCATCACATAGAGACCCAGATATCATCATATAGAGACTGTGTCTGTTCCCCGAATTTGAAAATCCAAAAAACTTCCAAACCTATCTAAGGTTAAAAATGTAATTGAGTTCAACAAATAATAAACAGATACAATACAGATGAGCAAACGATAAAGCTTGGGTTGCTGAATATTCAATCCCTTAATTCAAAAGCGCTAATAGTTAATGATATGATTTCAGATTATAACCTAGATGTGCTGTGTTTGACAGAAACCTGGCTAAAACAAACGATTACTTTACTTTAAATGAGTCAACCCCACAAGATTACTGTTATAAACATGAGCCTCGTCCGAAAGGCAAAGGGGGAGGTGTTGCTGTAATTTATAGTAATATTTTTAAAACCACTAAGAAATCTTGTTTTAAATATACTTCTTTTAAAGTGTTGGTGCTTAATGTACAAATATATATTGTAAACTGTATACAGGCCACCAGGGCACCATAAAGATTTTATCAAAGAATTTTCTATCAGAATTAGTATTGGCTGCAGATAAAGTCCTAATTGTTGGTAATTTTAATATACATGTAATGGTAAAGATGCATTGGGATTGGCATTTTAGACAACACGTGTCTGAACCTACTCATTGTCGTAATCATACTCTAGATCTAAAACTATCACATGGAATAGATGTTGATGCCGTTAAAATACTGCAGCAAAGCAATGACATCTCAGATCACTATCTAGTCTCATGTAAATTACATTTAGCCAAGGCTGCAAAGCCGACTCTGTGTTATAAGTTAGACCTATCACTTCTGCCACTAAAGATTGCTTTATCAAAAATCTTCCAAATCAGTTTCATAATCTCAGCATCCCAGATAGCTTAGAAGAACTTGATATTGCAACAGAAACTTTTAACTCTCTCTTTTCCAGCACTTTAGACACAGTTGCTCCGTTGTGCTTAAAGAAGATTAAAGAAAATAGTCCAACGCCGTGGTACAATGAGCACACCCGGGCCCTTAAGAGAGCAGCCAGAAAAATGGAGCGCAACTGGAGGTATTTCAGATTTCATGGAAGGAGAGCTCGATTGCTTACAGAGGCTTTAAAAGCTGCTAGATCTGATTATTTTTCAACCCTATTAGAAGAAAATAAACATAATCCTAGGTATTTATTTGAAAAAGTGGCTAAACTAACGAAAAAGAAAGCTTCAAGCCCAGAAGTTTCCAAGACACACAGCAGTAATGACTTTATGAACTTCTTCACTTATAAGATCGATAATATCAGGGACAAAATTGCAACCGTCTACTACAGTAGCGCATCAGGGAGTGCATTGTAGTCTCCCTGAGGAACATTTTGATTCATTTGTTGCTATAGGAGAGGAAGAATTTTGCAAACTCGTTAATTCATCTAAATCGAAAACTTTTATGTTAGACCCTATACCGACTAATCTATTGAAAAAGATGCTTCCAGAGGTCATAGATCCTCTTCTTAATATAATTCGTCTTTGTCTCTAGAAAACGTACCAAAAACCTTTAAGCTGGCTATGATTAAACCGCTTGTTAAAAAAACACAACTTGATCCCTTAGAATTAGTCAATTACAGGCCGATCTCGAATCTGCCTTTTCTGTCAAAGGTTTTAGAAAAAGCAGTATCCTCACAACTGTGTTCCTTTCTTGCAAGAAATGATATCTGCGAGGATTTTCTGTCAGGATTTAGACTGTACCATAGTACTGAGAGTGCTCTCATTAGATTCACAAATGATTTGCTCTTAAAATGGTTTAGCTCCCCAGTACTTGAGCGAGGTCTTAACGCATTATAGTCCTTCATCTCTATTGCGATCTCAAAATTCTGGCCAGTTGATAATACCTAGAATATCAAAATCAACTGCTGGCGGTAGATCCTTTTCCTATTTAGCACCAAAACTTTGGAACAGTCATCCAACCATTGTCCGGGAAGCAGACAGACTCTGTCAGTTCAAAGCTAGACTAAAAACACATCTCTTTGACCTAGCATTCACAAAATACATTATCAACTTCTATAATTCAATGTTAGGCTGCATAGATTAGGTCAGCCGGAACTGAGAACACTTCCCATAAATCCTGATGTACTCGTTACATCATAAGAAGAATGGCATCTACGCTAATTTTAGAGTCTTTGTTTATCCCAAGGTTTTCCCGCAGCCTGCCGGATCCAGGCCGTATCCAGATCTGACGAAGGACCTTCGCCTGCACCCGATGACAACGCAGTGCTGAAGTGCCAACTAGCCTCTCCCTATGGAGGTTCCCTATTCCACTCTACAGATAAAGCGTTGTGGAAATTTCGGTTTGCGTACCCACCCCAAAGTGATAAAATAAAATAAAATTCTGTATCAAATTTATAGGCAAGACAAGTTTGTTTAGAGTTTGTAGGGAATTACAAACCTGTGCACATATATTCAAACACATAACTATAGAATCAATTCTTAATGCGCATGTGAACCCCATCAGTGTTTATCACAGGTTCGCGTTTAAAGTCTGTTTAGAGAGAACGGTATCGTCTTAGCGGCCCCTAATTTAATAACAAAAGATCATTTCGACGGAATTGAATCCATTAAAACTAACCTTAGCTGGAAATAACATTATTCACTAATCGCTAAAAAACCAAACCAATCTCTGTTACTTTAAATTATATCTCTGTAAAGCTGCTTTGAAACAATCTACATTGTTAAAAGTGCTATATAAATGAGGATGACTTGACTTGACTTGATACATATAATTATGGTAATTATTATAGGCCTATTATTTAAACAGAACAAATGTAACTGACAATCTAAAGACTAGACACACATTTATTATTGAATATGGAAGTAGCCTACCATGTGCTCACTATACAACCTTTATTTTCAATCAATTTTATTTATTTTATTTTATATTAGTAGGCTATTATTTATTATTCCATTGTACAATATATGAAATTGCCATTGTAGCCTATTGGTAGTCTAGTAGTTCATGTCTTATTGTGTGCTTATGTTTTTCATTTCCTAGACCATTTATTGAGCTTAATATAAAGACAATCTCAAAACTGTAACGTTATGTATTTTTCTTCTGTCTGTCGACTCTGTCCGAATAAAGGCCTCATTATGCTTTGCGTCAACTCCACGGCGTAGCTTCGTCGTCACTCCTACGGCGTCGTTGCCGTTTGGTTCTGCGTCAGGTTGCGTTGCATCGCGGTGCATCTGACCAATCACAGCCCTTGCGGTCTGCGTCGCCTCGACGCGTAGTTACAATTTTTTGGAGGTGCACGTCAAGCTACGGCGTAGGGGTTGGAGAGAGGTTCGCGGTGACGCAGAGGGGTCTGCAGGGGTACGCCGTCGATTCGACGCAGAAGCATAAAACAGGCTTAAGTCTGTCAGTGGTCTCTAGAAAGTTCTGCCATATAAAGGTCCTCGTGCCTCATCTTCAAGAACTGCCTCACCCGCTACAGCTTTCTAAACTGTCATCTGATTGGTTTGCGCGTTTGTCTTTCAAGTGTTTGTGATCTGATTGGTCCTAAAGATTATGATGGCGGTCCTTGTATCTAGGAAGTCTAGGCAACACACCGGTGTTAGCGTGCCTCTTAGCATCACACATCAAATTGTAGTTCTTTAATCTGCTATCTCTAGTAAATAGTGAAAATGGGTGATGAGGAGGAGAAATTCGATGGGATGTTGCTCGCCATGGCGCAGCAGCATGAAGGAGGAGTGCAGGAGGTAATATGTCAACACATGCAGCTGGATGCTAGCAGCCTTGCTAACTGATGCACGATGACTGGTTGTAATAAAATACATCTCTATATTAGTTAAGGAGTAACGTTATTTGGCTGCTTATTATGGGATTTGGCTCGACAAAGCCGCACATTAATATGCTGTTATCAATTATTGTTTGTACATGCACTAGTTATATAGGGTAACGTTAGGTATTAGAATGTTGTAATATGTGGAGAACATGTTTTTATTTTAAAACCTAGTCAGATATATTTTTAGACTGTCTTTAAATGTGGATGTCCTAGGATGACAAAAAAATGTTATCTAGTTAGGCAGCTCACTAGGTTTTGAAACAGCCATTGTGTTATTTTGTTTTAATAAAATTAAAATGACCATTAAACCCATAAACCTGATTTCTATGATATGCCATAACAGTGAACATTAGTGGCTTGTTGTTGTGTTATACATTTTTATATGGGTATCACTTCTGTCATCTTCTCATTTCTTCTCCATTATTTTTGTTGACAGCTGGTGAACACATTCTTCAGTTTTCTAAGGAGGAAAACGGATTTCTTCTCGGGAGGAGAGCCCGGAGCCCCAGAGAAGGTCTCTTGACTGTCAGTTGTACTAACTAAGATTTAACTGAAGTCATGACTGCTTTATTTATATTTGAGAACCAATGACTGTTTGTCTTTGTGCATCTTAAAGTCAGCTTGAAACAGAATATTCGAGTAAAACGCCTACTCGTAGAGCGGCACTTGATTTTGTTCATTAGGAATTGATTGGGTGGTTGTGGTTGGTTTGCTATTGCTGTGGTCTAATGTGAGTGACAAGTTGTCTTGCCTCTGTACTGAAAAAGACGTCATCAGAGAAGTGTTGTCATTGCAAGAGGGAGAGGAAGTTATTTTGATTAAAGGTTACTAGGACACATTAATTTAAATAAATAATGATATACACGACTAAGGGCTAAATTTACTAAACTGCCAATTAGCGTGAGAACGCAATCCCATAAAAGCACTGATGGCATGGGAGTGGAAATTAAAGAACACATACGCAGCCGGATCATTTACATATTGACCAACGCAATCCAAGAGCAGTGCAAATTAGAGTCTGGTTTTAAGACAAGCTTTTTCTGGGCAGTAAATGGCTCAAATAACAGTAAATTGACTAGCGCAAACCTTAGTAAATCACCTTGCATGATTCATTTAAATACTCTCCTCCCATAATTTTGGCTTCTTAAAGGGAAACTTCTACAAATGCATATATGCAATAAGGTCAGCCACAAAATTAACTGTTCATGCCTTTTTTTCACTGTGTGTCTTTAGTAAATTCTGACAGTGTTTTTTTAACACCAAAAGAGGGTTTGCATTGGCGTAAGATGTTAGTAAATCTGTCTTATAAATAATTTATAATAAACTACAATATTCCATAAAAATAAAAAAAGAATTGTCAAATTTGATTTAGTGGTGACTTTAAAAGGAATAGTTCACCCAAAAGTTGAACATTTCTGCCATTTATTTATATATATATATATATATATATATATATATATATATATATATATATATATATATATATATATATATATATATATATATATATATAATTTGTTCTTTATATTTAGGGAATTTGGATATTTAAGATTTTTTTTAGCATAAAATTACATTTGAGGAATGGTTTGAAATGATGATATTCACATTTATAATTATAATTAGAAACCAATGCCATAATTTTTTTTGTTTAATGATGAACAATGCTGAATATACATTCTACATATTGGCTGAATTTGTGAGCATTTGATTTCCCAACCAGTTATTGATCTGCTTTCTTTTCATTTGTCCTATAGCTGGTTAAAGAGGTGTTTGCTCATCACAATCAGCTCGCCCTCAAAGTTCAGAAAGACAAACAGTCCAGACAAGAGAAAGAGAAGAAAGAGAAGGCAGACCGAGCTGCCAAACTGAAGGAAGAGGAGAAAAAGAAGAAACCGGACGCAGAGGAGCCTAGAATCAAAGAACTCACTGATGAGGAGGCCGAGAGACTCCAGTCACAATTAAATCAAGTGAGAGCATTTTTAAACCATTACTATCCATAAAACTCTTTTATTTCTATGTACTTTAAGTACATAAATGTAGAGTATATTATGTTCTAATACTGTTTGGCCTGGTTTCATAGACAGGGCTTAATTAAAGACAGGATTAGCTCTTAGTTCAATTAGTTCATTTAGTAGCTTTTAAAAAATATGCCTTAGAAAAAAAACCATTACCTTATCTAATACCAAATATGCATAAACTAAATACTTTTACAACTTAAAGGGATAGGTCACCCAAAAAGGAAAATTCTGTCATTATTTACTCCCAATCCATAAGACGGTTATTCTTTGAAAACAAAAATCAAGATATTTTTAATGGAACCTGTTTAGAAGATTAATGGGTTTGGAATAACATGATGGTGATTAAATGAGAGAATTACAATTTTGGGGTGAACCATGTAAACATCAAATGTGATTCATGAGTAACTTTCACTATTTCTCAGACAAAACAAGAAAAAAAGAAAGATTCTGGAGTAGCTGAGAAAACAGATGTCGATACATCAGAGAAGCAAAAGATAAAAAAGGGGTAAGTGGGATTTATATCATTATTCAATATACTAGTGAAAACTGAAATGATGATGTAGTTTTGAGCAGCTCTACATAAATGTGTAATGCTCAATGTTGTGTGTGTGTGTCAGTCGGACTCAGAAGGAGAGGAAGATGAAAAGGACAAAGACAAGATAAAGCCCAATGGCGGAAATGGAGCAGACCTTTCAAACTACCGGTGGACTCAGACCCTGTCTGAAGTGGATGTGAGTCGTATTTTTCTTTATTTACCAGTTGAACAGAGAGTCAGTCAATCAGAGAGTTATTTTGCATGTCTGTTAACTGTACACTATTTTTGCCGCTCCCTTCTTTTCATAATTCTGGGTTAGAACCACTGCACTAAATAATGTCACTGTTTCCGTCAAGGATTTCGGCCCTCCAAATAATTTTATTCACACACACACATGCATTTCATTGCATCACTATTTATTATAATCAGAATAGAACAGAACAAATCTTTAAAAGAACAGATTTTGCATGAAGAAAATACATTGTAACATTTTCATGATAATTAAGGTCATGGGAATTGTGAAGGAATTTTTGTAAAAAAAAAATAATTCTTAAATCAAAAAAGACCCTCTCCCCAATATCTCAACTGTCAAATCCTCTCGCAGCTGGTTGTGCCTTTCGTTGTGAACTTCCGTCTGAAGGGCAAGGATGTGGTCGTGGACATACAGCGGCGTTCCCTGAAGGTCGGCTTGAAGGGTCACCCGCCTGTGATTGACGGACAACTGTGCCATGATGTGAAAGTGGAGGAGAGCTCTTGGCTCATAGAGGATGGGAAAGTGGTCACCATCCATTTTGAGAAGGTATTGATGAGGGCATGCATAGATGCCATTTGTTTGAGTTTGTGATTGCCCGGATGACTAATGATGCACGTTTATTCCAGATAAACAAAATGGAGTGGTGGAACAAGTTAGTGGCCACAGACCCAGAAATCAACACCAAAAAAATTTGCCCAGAGAATTCCAAGGTAAGAGCAAAATATCTCCTAGTCAAAAGGGTTTTTGAGGTTTTTGATCGAGGGTTAATTACAAACAGCATGTTCAAGCTTGAAGGGATCATTGTGTAGTCTAATAAATATTGAATTATTACAAGACAAAATGATGAATCACACCCTTTCATCCCATGCCGTGTTTTTAAATGAAATCTCCTCAGCTGTCAGATTTGGACGGTGAGACGCGCAGTATGGTGGAGAAGATGATGTATGATCAGAGACAGAAGTCCATGGGGCTGCCCACCTCTGAAGAGCAGAAGAAGCAGGATATCCTGAAGAAGTAAGAATACACAAGTCATGTGGTGCTACCAAAAGAAAAAAAACTGGAAATGATGTCAGAGATAAACCCTTCATGATTGTCTGATCAGATGATTGGATATTTCTTTTGTAAAATGTCATGAGCTTCGACTCCCAAAATATGTGAATTCGTAATAAATAATTAAAGGTGCTCTATGTAACATTTAGCGGCCTCTAGCGGTGATGGTTTTTGATTGCAACCAATTTTTACAAGAGCGCTCGTGCTCGAACTCATAGACAATACCGTCTATTACGCAAATATCTCGGCGAATACTAGACGGATTCGGCGAGCACCGAGCTCGTTGGGACCATCTAGTTGAGCTGAAAAGAACCATATAAGTTCCATTTTTGGTGGTGTTTTCGCGGAGATATTAGCAGAGAACCATCGGGCGCGCTGCAAAATTGCGGACGCCGGTGACGTCTCGATCTCAGAAGAAAATCGCTCGTATCTCTGGAATGCAAAGACCCAGAGAGCTCAAATTCGGGGGAGGAGGTCCCAGGGGGACCCTTGCCCGAACGCTAGAGTGGCGGGCCTCGGGGATGCCCCTTACCGGAATCGCCGTTCACTGGGACCCCCGATTTCGAACGGCTATAACTCGGGGAGCCGGGCGAGTTGGACCTCGGGGGTGGGCTCGTTCGAAAGGCCCCGTCCACACTACGAACGATTAGAGTCTTGGGAATATTTATCAAAGATTGACCGAGATATAAGCCGAAAATGTGCGCCTTTAACCGGACGTAACTCCCTGACCGTCTACAATAGACTGTATATAAGGAGAGAGGCTTGGGAGCGTATATAAGGAGAGAGGCTGGAGCGCGCATACACGTCACATCCATTGGATTTCGCGGTAAATCCGACCCGGAGACTTCACATAGAAATAGGAATATTGGCCTTCAGAGGTAATAGCAAAACTCGACAAGTGGATCATTGTAATGTGTGATTACAACCCCTTCACACACAGGCAATAAAAAAGGATTCATTTTAGTAGAAAAGTTACATTTAGCACCTTTAATGTAAATGTTTTTGTTAAATACATTTTACCTTGAAATAAAATTTCATAATATATACCACAGGTAAAAAGTTTTGTCAGTAAGATTTTGTTTTAAAGAAATTAGTACTTTTATTCAACAAAGACTCGTTAATTTGAACAAAGTGACTCTAAAAACAAATCAATTCAGTTTTGAATTCTTTTAAACTTTGTTTATCAGAAAAAACTGAAAAATTTATCAAGGTTTCCACACAAAAATATTTAAGCAGCATAACTCTAAAAATTGGTTCTGAAGTATAATGTGACCCTGGTACAGGTAATTGCTGAAAATTCAGCTTTACCTTCACAGGATTAAATTACATTTAAAAATATATTCAAATAGAAAACGGTTAGGATGAGTTAATGTTTTTCTTTTTTTTAATCTTACCGACCTCAAAGCTTTTGAACGCTCATGTAAATAAATCCATTCTGTGTGTTTACTCTTCTGAATGCATACATTTTCTTCTGTGTCTGCAGGTTCATGTCTCAGCATCCTGAGATGGACTTCTCTAAAGCCAAGTTCAGCTGAGAGTCGTTTGTGCTGCATGAACCTCTGAATGATCATCACTGTACATGTGACCCAAGGTTACCCTCCTTTTCTGCTCATCTGATCAGTTACACGAGTTTGTTTTTGGGTTTACAAGTGTTCAACTAACAATTTGTGATGATGAAAGTATCATACACCATGTCTTGCTTCTTTGTCTTTTTGTTTTTTAAATAAATCAGTTGAAACCTTACCTGTTTGTGTAACCTCAACTCTTAAAGTCTCTTAAAACTATTATGTTGATTGTTTTATAAATGTCTTGTAAAGTCACGTATGCAGACTGCTGGTTGGAGCGCCACACTTTTTCCAGTGGTAACCTAAAATAAGATTGTTTCATAGAGTGGTTTAGAGTTAATGTATAACGAAATAACCTTTTGATTAGTGAATCTGAATATTAATCGGGTGTTATTAGGATGAGCCTGATGAAAACTTTTATGAAGACATTTTTAAACAAGTTGACCAGATTAATGCCAAAATTTAACACTAAATTTCTTAAATTTCAAACTAGAGTGAACAGTCAAGTGCTTTCCCCCTAGGAAACGTGAAGGTTGCTAAAATGCAAAAAAATTAATAGTATGCTATATTTATTCTAATTAAAGATTTTATTACTTTAAAATTAAACTTTAAAACATTTTATTTTATTTTATTTATAAATCTTTTACCTATATCCTGATCTACTTTACTGTTAGATAAAATAGTATGTTTTAGTACGGCGTTCACAGTACTCATAAATAGTAAAAAGTACCCGGATGACCTACTACTCTGATTCTTCAGATTCTGAAGTGTGCATAGTACGATGGACACTTAACTATCCCATGAGGCCACAGGAGAGGATTTGTGAATGACAGTGAAGCTGAAAACTTGGTGAATGTAGTATGTCCAGATATAGACCATACTTTTTTAGCTGTCTGAAGTAATTGTTAAAAACAAGAAGGCTACCTACTCAAGAGAATATGGCTGCGTCCGAAATCGTATACTCTCTTGAGTAGGTTCTTATTTTGAGAAGAATTTTGTGAAGAATCACTTCATGACCACAAAAAAAAAGAGTATTCTATATAGTATGAATGCGTGTAGTATGCATGCAATCTGTAAGTACTACATTTGCCGCCATGTCATTCTCGTGATTCTTTGCCATTGACAAATCCTCTCCCATGGCCTCATGTTCCCATGTTCATCACATTCACACTTCAGAATCTCGCTGGAAGTAGTAGGTCATATGGGTACTTATTGCCTACTCTTTTATGAGTACTGTACTATTCGTACATACATACTACTTTTGTCACAAACTGTTTTTCACCTACTATATAGTAGGGAAGTATATGTGATTTCAGATGCAGCCACAGTGCAGACACAAGGGGTCAGTGTTGGCAAATGATCGTTGAGACAGTGGTTTTAAATTCTGGCTGTTTTTGGAGCTGCAAATGTTTTTTTCTCTCCTGGCCATCAGGTGGCGGCAATTATTAAGGTGGGTTGAAAACGCGAGGGTTCCTTTTGTTTTCAACCTTACACATTTTACCATGGTAATTATTGTTACTACAGAAACCTATCATATTTTCTACAATTGATACTACTGTAAAATAAAAATAATTTAATACATTTAATTTTTTATTGATTATAAACATGGTGGCTAATAAATTACTGTACTGGAATGAGAACTGTGGTAGAAACTGAGACCCAGAGACCCTTAGGCTAAACATAATAGTCATTCCAGATGAATCTATTGTTTTCCCATCATTTCCTTTAAACAGTTCATCTGACCTATATTTAAACCCAGTACAGTAGGAAGATATTAATGAAGATTTAATCATCCTTTTTTTACACCACAAAGAAGACAAGCATTGTTCTCCACTCTAATAGTCTTTCTGTTTTGGATCACTTTGGCCCTACCAATATAAGAATCTTAACACAGAAAAAAAAATGTCATGTTTGGGACCTCCTTCTGCTGCTTTAGAACCAGTTTGTTCTTTAGAAAAGTCTGATGGGTGTTATCCCATTTTTTATGTCATATATTTTGTATGCAGTTTTTATTTATTTCATTTCAAATGTAGGGGCTGATCATGTATTTCAAATATCCATTCCTTTAGAGCAAAATAACAGATCAGACCCTCCTCTGACATCCTGGCTATCACATAGCAGTTATTCCTCACCCAGGCTTGATTGTATATTTTGTATCACTGCTAATGGTTTGGAGCCGAGTGTTCAGTTTGTTAACAACTCTCTTGGACATCGTGCGACTGTCTATAGCTTTAGTGGCGGCCTTCATCATGACGGTGAGAGTGTCAGTTACCATCTTACTCGTGCCTGTCAGTTGCATTAGCTCGTGCAAACTAGCAAGTGTTTGTTGTATGTGAAATGGCACATATGTTTCCTAAATCTTAATAGTTACGTTGCCTCTTGTAGGCAGTTTCACAGCTCATTCGTCAAAATGGTAGACAAACATTTGATGATGTTTAGCACAAACACAACATTTTATTTTTATTTTTTTTAAGCAGACCAATCATTTAGTGAACCAGGCCTACTGACAGTTTTTCATTATTCTCTTTTGTCCATAAACTGATTTATTATAGGCCTATGTTTCTCTTTATTTTTATTGAATGGGGGGAAAACTGCTTTCACTTTTTAATAACGTTAATAGTTATTTGCATAATGTATCTTTACAGCTTTTACAGCATTTATTAATGTTGTAAATATCTATAAATAAAGTTTTGTTCATTTGTTCATACATTCACAAAATGTAAATTTTTACAGTGTTAGTAACATTTTAAATATTTTTTAATAATCAATTGCCATGCTTTAAAGTAGTACGCTTATTTCGATGTGTTGACTGATATAATAAAACGCATGTAAAGTACTTGATTATAATTTAACTGTAGTGTATTATTCGATTTAAATGTACTAAATTGCAACTTCATTATTACAAAATATATTTAAATATATAGAAATTACATTAAATTATATTTTAGTTTTCCAAGAATGCTTTTGAGTACATGTGGCAGTCCACTTAAATCATATTTGAAAGCCAATAGAAGTAATTATGAAATTTCATATAAAAATGTCAATGTTCAGCTAACTGCATTTAATATAAATGTACTTTTCAGGTATATGCTGAAAAGTGGTTAACAGGTAATCATAATTATTCCATAAATATAATTTAGTTCAATAAAATCCCCTAAAGTTACAAAATATGAAATAAAAAACATCATCGAACTAAAATATAGTACATTCATTTCATTGACAGCCATGTGAGCAGAACTGGAGTGTTAAATTATATTATTTCTGTAATAAGACTCGTTTTAAAAGTGTGTGTAAAGTGTACTTCTGTTTCACAAGGTTGGTCTTGATAATTTGATGAGAAGTGTTTGAGTTTGTATTGAGATCTTTTGATTTCCTCAGGCAAAAAATCAGCAGCCTAAAGCAAATCTCCATTCAATCTCATTGCAGTCCAGGAGGATGACGAGATATTAAAGAGATCTGATTTGTGATTTTGAGAAAAGAGGTAAAGCTAGGCCACCTTCTGCATGATGCAGCTGTAATGTTTTCTCCCAGAACGCTCCGTCTCTGTCGGTGGGTGTAGTGTTGAGCTGGCCGGGGTGAAGATTCGGGACAGAGAGCTGGAGGTTGCTCAGCTGACAGCTATGTCTCACCCAGGTATGAGAATTTCTTCATTAGCGAAGGCACACAGACATCAGAGGGCGAAGTGGGTTTGTGTGGGGGTGAAAGGCAAGAGAGATGATGGGCAAACACAGCACCACGACGGGCCGCTCCAGACTTGATGACTTGTTTTTGGCAGCAGGGACCCATAACTCATCCACAAGTCCTCGCATTCAGACTCACCATTATAACCCAAGTGTTTACCCAGTCATGCACTCACTCTGTACTGACTGCACCGATACCGGGAAATAGAAGATGCATTGGCATTGTTGATGGAAAACGAAGTCCCTATGGATAGACTGGAACATATGCTGCCATTGTGTTCTGTTTCTTGGGAAAATCAATGTTACATTAAAAACATGCATTGAAACTCATCGCAAGCGGATTATTTTTAAATTATATTTATCGCTACTATTTCAATATATAATATAAATCCTCTTTTGTCTTAAACCAGTCATTTTACTCAACAGTTCATGTTGATGAGAAAAACCTAACAAGTCGAAGGCTGCCTCTCTTGACAAGGTTCTTATTTTGAAGAAGTAATTTCTTCACAACCACTAAAAAAGTATGTTCTATGTAGTATGAGTGTGTATGAATGTAATCTGGACATACTACATTCACCATGTTGTCATTATCACGTGACCTACCAGCGACAGTTACGTCACTTCACTACCATTCACAAATCTCTCCTGTGGCCTCATGGGATAGTAAATATCATTGCATGCACACTTCAGAATCTCGCTGGAAGTAGGTAATCCGGTACTTTTATGAACTCCTTTACTGTTAATTCTGACATATAGCCTACTTATTTTGTCACATACTATTTTTCACCAACTATATGAATGTGATTTCGGATTGCCTCAGTTTTGATTTGGGATCGTTTGACATTTCTTCCCCAATTCTGTTCATGTTTAATTTGAACTTTAACAAATATATTTCCTTTTCCTTTTTTGAGGATCTTTTGACATTTTCTCATCATGTTCTGCTTGTCCCACTCATTCAGATTTATCCTGTTATACCTAATTTAATGGGGTGTGAATTCAATTACAAACCTTTAATTGGGTAAAATACATTTAATGCATTTTTTTCAACCTTCATAATGCATTAAATTATCTTAATCTCGATTTTTCAATTCCTGGTGGAACATAAGCTTATAAAACCATGTTATTACCACATGTACCCCTTTTTTATATTAAAAATTATGAGAACAAATTTGCACTGCATCAGTGGTTTTTCATGCTGCATTGGTCAATCAATAGACGTGCATATCATTCAGTCCTGAATGAGTGTCTGAGATAAAAAAAAATATTATATAAAATTCTTTTTGAGGAAAATCTAACTAGTAGATTAAAAAAGTCTACATAACATAAAAAAAGTGTTATCTAATATCTAACTAGATGTGTCATTTGCACAGCTGGTTTCATGTACTAGAAACTATGCATTTTTTATGCATCTAAACCTGTCATTCAGGTGTACAACTAAATACATATCTACATGTGAAGTATTTACTTTTATACAAGCCATTTTCTTCAACCCTGTTATGCCACATTCGACTATTATTTATTATCTGATTAAATCAAGAACTGTTAAATTTTGTAAAAACTTCTGTAAAAACATTATATGATCAATAAGTTATGACAACATATTTTTTACATTGCTTTAACTCATCAAAATAAGTTATACAAAATTAAACACGTTTTAAGTCAGTTTCATGTCATTTAAGTTGAAATTACTTAAACATTCAAGTTGATTGTCTTAAAAATTTAAGGCAGCAATGTTTTTTTTTTTTTTTTTACAGTGAAATATGTTCGAAACGACACGACTTACAAAAAAGTAAGTACATTAGCCATCTTAGAGAATGACTGGTGCTAATGTATCATAAACACATAATTCTCAATATCACCTTCTCAGTAACATGCAATGTTAGCAGTGTTAACAAGCAAACTCAAGACTGGTGAGGTCCACATGGGTAAAGCGGGTACCAATGGAAAACAACAAATAGCACACTTCAGAACACAATGATCTCATTTGTCCTCACAGTGAGGGGTCCTATAAGCCTTCCTTTCCTCACCTGTGTGCCGAGCACACTTTGAAGAGCGTATTTAAAAGACACACTTGCCAGGAAGACAGAGACCCAATGAAGCTATTATTAACAAGGATCAACACAGGCAGGCTGCCATATGTGTGTGTTTAGGATGTTATGAGTGTGCAGACAAACCACACAGACAAAGAGCTCAGTCAGAGAGCTAGAAATACTCGGAGAAGACTCATCACTGATCAGATGCATTTTAAGAAACACCTGTGGTTGCTCAATAGGACACCTGTGTGAACTTGAGGAGAAATAACTTCATAACTTCACTAAAAATCACATGGATTCCAGTTAAAAGCTATATTGCAATAATTGATCTGAAAAGGTTAGTTGTGAGACACTAGCAGCATTTGAGGGCAGATGATATTGGTTCGGATTTTTCGGATAAGTGTCCATATTTCGTATTTACATTCATAATGCACATAAATGTGACTTAATACAATGAACTTAGTGCCGTCCTCACAATGGTGACCTCCCATTTATCGCAAGTCTTCCAATTTTTATGTTATCAAGCCAGATGTTTAAGCCCACCCCATCCATTATGTTTTTGACATTTTAAAGTCTAAATTAATATATGTGTGATTCTCAGGATTTTTTTAAAGCCTCCTGATGCATTAGGTCCGTTTTGACCCGGAATTTTTTTTAAAGCCATAGTTTTTAGTACAAAAAAATTAACTTTGGATATGTGTTAAGACTGTCAAAATACAAATGTATTTATGTTTTCTTCAGATTTTTGTAACATTTTTTAACAAAATTTTAGAGATTACCATTTAAACTAAATTTTCAGGATACCTTTAAAACCTGTGCATTATGTGTAAGTGCTTTTGCTCATACAAAGTGCTTTTCAGGGCTGCGTTCTGTGAGAGTTTCGACCTCCACACAGTACAGACAGAGATCTGTTTAGAAAGAAGAACTTTCATGGGTTGTTCTCTTTACTCTGGGAACACACACCATGGCTGCTCTACCAGCTGCCTGTCACATTGCTCCTTCATTATTGTTTGCCTGTGTCCCCGTGACCCTCCAGGCTTCATTTACGCCCTAGTGTTGAGTGCTCAATCACGGCCCAGACCGCAGATCTCCAGTGCTGTCAATGAGCAGTGACATCAGCAGCTATCGGTCAATCCACAGCTCATGCAGTGAGCGTTTAGGACATGTTTCATTTCATTTCATTAATGAGAGATTTTAATCCTGATTACCTGAGAAAACAAAGCTTTAAAAATAAGAATAAAATACTAATAGGCCTACCAATACACCACTATTACCACCAATACTACTACTACTATAATAATATTATTATTATTATTATTATCATGATTATTATTATTGCTATTTTTATAATTTAAACAAAGCTTTAAATAATAATAATAATAATACCAATACACTACTATTACTAATAATAATAATAATAATAATATATGTAATATGATTATTATTATTTTTTATTATTATTTATAATTATTATTACTATTATTATATTTTAAACAATGCTTTAAATTAATAATAAATTAAAAATAATAATAATACCAATACACTACCATTACCACTTCTACTACTACTAATAATAATAACAATTATTATTATTATTATTTTTGCTATTATTATCATTTAAACAATATTTTAAATAATAATAAATTCTAATAATAATAATACCAATACACTACTACTAATAATACTAATAATAGTAAAAATGATTATTATTTTTTATTATTATTGTTATTATTATTACTACTATTATTATATTTTAAACAATGCTTTAAATTATAATAAATTATAATAATAATAAAAGTAATAATACCAATACACTACAATTACCACTTCTACTAATAATAAAATAAGAAGAAGAAGAAGAAGAAGAAGAAGAAGAAGAAGAAGAAGAAGAATATTATTTGCTATATTATCATTAAACAACATTTAAATAATACATTCTAATAATAAAAATAATACCAATACATACCTTACACTTTACTCTACTACTTATATAAAAACAATTTAATTATATGATTTGTTATATATATTATATTAGCAACTTCAATCATAACAACTATAAAAGACCTCCAACAATATACATAAAAGAAGTATGGCACAAATATGATAAGACAAATGTGTTAAAAAGTAAACAAATCTTTAACAAAGTGTGAAACATTAATATTAATGCAAAAAAAGAGAATGTGTGTCTCTCATTTAGAAGATTAAATTATTGTTTTTTAGGGTTTGCCATTTTAATTTTCTCATTGGTGTCAGGATCACTTGCACTTTGTTGTTGATTTTTTTCTTCTCTTATTTGAAATGTGTTGAGCATGTGTCACACAGATCTGCAGACTCTAACAAAGCGCTGTGAGAGATTGTGAAGCGCATCACATGCTCTGAATCTCTCTGAGCCCAGACTTCATTTAGCACAAACCTGTCATCTAAACTCAATACCTTTCCCTGAATTTAAGGATCATCTTCCACCTGCTTAAAACTGCCTCACTGATTTAGCTCAAGATCAAGATGTTCAACAATACACATGAAATAATAGAACAGTAAGAATTTAAGCGATTCATGTATAATGTCTAATTTAATAAATACTCAAATGTGTTTTGAACAAGCAAATATTTAAAACCTCCCATTAATACTGAACTGTTCCATAGGAAACAACCATTAACACCAAGTTAGGATGTTATTATTATTAAGAAATATGTTTTGTTAGCTGCTAAATTTTAATAATTTACATTTGGGTTGTTTATTGAAGAACTTCAATGAACTGTTCATTTATGTTCACATTCACCCTCTTAAGATGATCAATTGATATTCTGATAATACTAGCAGTGTGTTATTATTTTTTGTTCCTTACAATGTCAAGATCTGTACATAAAGTCCCTTGAACAAACCAAATGTTAATAATACAACAAGTATTTAAGAAAAAATACAAGATAAATAAAGACCACTGGCAAGTGTCTGACAGAAAAAAAAGGAAATTTAATTTATTATTAAAATGACATAAATAAAACTCACAAAGAGTCCAACAAATACAAATAGATAGATATGTACAAATGATTTCTCTATAGGACGGATTGCAGACATAACTACAGTGTCACTTGTTTTTTCAACCGTTTTCACCATTTCAAACTAAACAGCAAAGTCAGTCTTTCTCTCGCTCTACAGAAAGCACATGTAAGACTGTTACAGTTATATACCGTGATGCAATGAAAATGGTCGTTAATTTCTATTTATTTACACACATATACATTTTAGTGAGTCAACAGCACGATTTGGTCTTATTAATATTTTAGATAATATTATTAAGAATAAACATAATAATTGGCCCCATTTTATGGCGATGTCTAAAATTCCCATGATGGTTTTTGTAAATATAGATACTCTATGATTAAGTGATTGTCTCTTATCAGCTCTTGATAGTGATACTCGCAAAATGTCAATTTAAAAATGGACCCGTTTTCTGATTGTTGAAACGGCGAGAAGCTCTTCTAGATTGCCTCTGGAAGTAGGCCAGCCTTCGTAGGATGTCCCATACTGCACCATCAGTCACAGAGTCTCAGTTGGGATTGATCTGGAACTCAGTAGCTCTGTGCCACAGGAGCCCAGGACGCTGTAAGCCTGGCGATGGAGCTCTCAAACTGGGCATCTCCCACGCCAACCTCGCTCAAGCCCGGATCATACATCGAGGATGGAGAGGACACGGGCAGAGAAGAGGTCAGCCCAGAGTAGGACACCGAAGAGCCGCGCAGGAACTGAGACGTCAGGCCGCCGGTGATGGACCCCGATGCTGAGCCCGACGGGGTGAGGGTCGTACCCGCAACGGACCACAAGCTTGGGTACTGGCTGTAACGCAGAAAGTTCATGGTTAGTTAGTGAATCCGTGGGTCAGTCATTGTTATTAATACAAAAAAAGAATGTGTAAAAAGTCCCGACCTGGTGTTAGAGGTAGTGTTGGTGGTGTGGGCCAGGGTGCCCATGCCGCTAGAGTTGGGTATCTGCAGGGCTGACCAGCTATCGTGAGAAGCAAGACTTCCTGAAGAGTTGTCCATGTAGTTATCTAAAAGCAAAATACAAGTAAAGGAAATAAATGAAAGGGAATCAGTTTTTTTTAACTCTAAAGGTTTATAGTCTGCTAATTTCATTTTTCATTTAATTTCAGTAACGACTATAAATGATGCATAATTACATGCAATTAACCCTAAAGGTCCTTGCACACAGAATCCGAAATGCTCGTCCGAAATTTTCACAGGATAAAAATAAATACGACCTCACGTTGTGTCAATCACGTTTACACTCTGCCTCCGAAACTTTCATCCGTATTCCGCATCCGAAAATTTCGGACTCAGTGTGAAAGGACCTTAATCGAAACCCTCATTCTAACCCTTACCCTATAGTAAGTACATGTTGTTAATTATTATTACTCAGTACTTAAATGTATAATTACACTGTAATACATCCGTGTAAACATTTATATCTGCATTTAATTATGGAAGTATGAAGTATGAATTTCTGTAATTGCATCTATAATTACACTGTTGACCCTTCCCTTACACCTTATCTGCCCCTTAAACCTAACCAAATCACCAAACATGTCCCTAACTTTACCCGTATCCCACCTCAATATAAAAAAAACCAACGCAGTCTCATGAAAGTGCGTATCAATAGTACGAATGTTATTTCTCGTGGCATTTATACGCCAAAAATGGTTTTGGCGTGCGTATGCTACGCACTGAAAATCCCTTGGGTAGGATTAGGGGGGGGGGGGGAGGGGGGTGCGTGCGTATTACACGCCATAAAGTGCGTATCATATGCACGCGAAAACTGCGTATCATATACACGGCAAAACTGATTTTGGCGTATAAATGCCACGAGAAATAACTTTCGTGGTATTCATACGCACTTTCATGAGATCGGGCTGAAAAAAACATGAACTCAATAAGTACATTGTGTTTGTTTTTTTGTCAAAAATTGTTTTGTTTTTTATGTAAGTAGTCTATTAGGTAGATAAGATAAGATAAGGACACCTAATATAAAGTGTGACCAGACCATCCCCATACATCTTTTTTTTGCCAATAAAGTACTCTAAGCTGAATTGAACTGAATGTATTTGCTCTTACTGCTGGTAGTGCTGCGGTGGGGGTAATGGCTGGGATACGGGGCCGCTCTGTGGTTCCTCAGGCTGGAGTATCTCTCACAGTACGAGCCAGAGGAGTGAACAGGGGCCCCACTGAACTGAGGAGGGCTGCTGCTGGGGCCCATAGGGCCGTTACTGGGCAGGAACCAGCCACCAACTGTTGGAGGAAGACAAATGTTAAATATACTATAAGACACTGTTTGAGGGAAAGTTCATTTGAGTGTTGGTTCACTTACGTTGTGAGTATCCAGATTGCTGATTATCAGTGCTGTGGTCTGGGATGTCTTTGTGGTCACTTCTGTTGACATGACAAAAATTCAGTTGTAATCACATAGCCTACATCAATTATCAAACTGGTGTTACAGAATGGCTTTTAAAGAGAAATTACGTCTAGTAATTGTATTATTATTATTTTTTTTACCTTTCTTTGGCATCCAGGAATGCTTTGGCAAACGGGTTGTGCTTGATCTTCAGAGCTGTAATCTGAAAATAATTAAGGATTAAAACTAATGAATATGGAGGGAAATGTTCGATTAATGCAACATAATGAAGGCCGAGGATACATCTCCGGCGTCATTTAACAAACACTCACCTCTTCGTTCTGATAAGCTGTGACTGCAATAAACTGAGTCTCAGGAAAAGACTGACTGCTGATCATTTTCTGAATCCCGCCGACTTTCACGATGTGAATCCTGGGTTCGTATTTGTGCAAAGAGTTCAACATAATCTAAAAGAGAAGAAAATTATTGGTTGTGAAATGTCCTAAATATTCCAAATATATATAAAAAAAATCTAACTCCTAACAAAAAACGGTAGCCTATACTTTTACTGTAAACTTTTTTACTGTACATTTATTTATTTCACCACTGAGATATAAAGATTTCCTTTACCTGTCCTCCTCCATTGAGTTTATTGGAGAGTTTGACTTTGCTGAAAGAGACGGGCGCTTTCATCCAGTGCGCGCCGAAGTTGGGTGAGTCTGGATGGATGTAGACGCAGCTCGGGCTCTGCGGTTCGGGTTTTCCTCCTGGCACCCATTCGCCGTTCACATATTTCCACCGGTTATTGTCGGCCGCCACGAAGTCCAGCAGCACCGAGTACATTGCGTTGGGGTCGAGACCGGAGACACTGGCTCTGAGCACGGGAAACATTCGCCTAGAAGACGAGACAAAAATTTGTCAAAAACATTTTAATAGCATTCAAATTGAATGAACTCGACTAGAATAATTATTATCGTGACACAAGTAGAACGCCAATAAACGACCAAGTCGTATACACGCTACTTGAACCTTTTTTATAGCATAATTGACTTTAAAAAAAAAAAAAAAGTAAAAACTTAGCAACTTCACGGACAATTTTTGTGATTTTTACGTATAGATTATGAGTAAGTTACCGATTTAAAAAAAACTTTGCAAAAATGTTTTATAGGCTATTGGGAGCGTTTAGTTTTACCTGTTGTCAAATCTCAACATACCTTCCAGTCTTAGTGACAATCATTTCATTTGTGAGTTCTTTAAATTTGGTCCACAACTCCGCGTCATCAAGGGAAAGTTTAATATCCCGCTCGGACGCGTCGCCTTTCTCGCTGCCCTTCTGAAACTCGCTCTCCACTGCGCTCAGGAGGTGATCCAGGCGTTGATCGGGACTTGAGGAAGACATATTTCCGATAAAATAAACCTTGAGTTAAGTCCGAAATGACCAAATCCCGTTGGGTTACGATGCTTTGACAGCACGTCTTAAACTGCCCTTTTAACGCGCCCGGTGCCTTTTTAAAGGCCCGATACTGAGCCCCTGCTGTTACGGGGCGTGACCCGGAGCGCGAGACCAGGCCCATCGCGCCCTAATAGCGCCCGATAATTTGTCGCCACAAAACGGAAAGTATTCTTGACATACATAGTGGCACATTACAAAGTGTTAAAGTGCTGAAAGTCCACAGTCCCTGAAAACCGTTTAAGAAACAGCCCATTGTGTAAAAAAGAATAATAATAATGAAATAAAAAGAAAAACATGACATCATTAGAAAACTAAGCACAACTTAATCTATTACATTGGACTATAATAATTCATTAATTTAATATTTTTGAATAATACAGTCTGCAACTTTTTTAGATTTTTATTTAGACTACATTTTTACCTTGTTCTGCATTTTTATTCTTGACTATTAATATTATGAAATAGCCTATTTTAAAAGCATTTCTGATTTTTATGTAGGCCTATATATGTATTATTATTACTAGACTATTATAATTATTTTAATTGAAACATTGACTAAAATGCTTAGGCTATATCGTGGAATGATAGGCTATAGCCTAAATCTTTTCTTTTTCGCGATCTCGCCTTTGAAACAAAAGAAGGAAGAGAGACAGTGTCTGCTCCCTCGGTGCCTTTGAACTCAGCTGTATATTTGCGAATAATGCTAATCTTTTGTTGTCCCAGATACACATGTGAGAAAGCTCGTGTTTACTGGGACGGGCCATTAGGATGCGGCCATTGACGCGTCCTGTGCCAGTGCTCGACTGAAGTGTGGATGGCCCAAAGGTGATATGTGTGAATTCCCTTAATCTAGCATGACTCCAGCCAGATAAGTGTCCTACAGCAATATCTGGGATATTTATGCGCTGCTTTTCGACCTGAATTTTAAATATGCAGCTGGAACTTTTTATTCTATGTTTAATAAACAAACATAAAAACATATTTTCTTCTTATGAGTATTTAAATATTTACATTAAACTGTAACTGTAACAATATTGTTGTTGTTTTTCACATTGGATAGTTTTTAAAATAGGATATTTGTTTACTTCATGCTAGTTTTAATTTAAATTAGCCTATTGAATATCAGTCAACAATTTTAGGGTACTTGACATGAGAAGTTGAGCAATGACAGCAGTAGGCCTATATTGCACTGTGGCATGTTATATTTTATCTCAACCCATTGTAAACAATTTAAACAGTCCTATTAGTTTGTAATTGAGAGTTATGTTTATATATAAATCCTTTATTCACCATATTTCAGTGAAAACTGTGGCAAAAATAATACTATTATTTTTACATGATCTAATTATTGAGTTTAAAAGAGTTCTGCGAATCAGTGTCTTTCTGACGCACTTGGAGTTGATGATAGAGGATGTTGATGAAGTCCGCACCTCTCAGGGGCCGTAAATGTGAAGGGCCCTCACACCTTTCCACTGCTTAGATTCAGCTGATTTACAGAGCAACAAACAGCCTATCATCAGTCACATCAAGCTCACTCTCCTGAGCTTCTGTTTCTTTCTCTTTTACACACACACACACCACACACACACACACACACACACACACACACACACACACACACACACACACACACACACACACACACACACACACACACACACACACACACACACACACACACACACACACACACACACACACACACACACACACACACACACACACATACACACACACACTAAATCCGGTTAACATGTTACCACATGAAAGTACATGAAAGTAGCCTACACTGTTTTTAAATTAAAAGATAAACATTATTTGCAGTGTCTGGAATTTTGTTTTTAATTTTCTTTGTGTTTTCCATACATAAAGATTGTGTGCATGTGGATGGAGGTTTTGTGCGAGCGATGAAGGGGTTAAGAGATGCTGCCTCTCTCTGGCATAAGGACACTCTCACCTCGGTGAGAAATATTACAGAGGGCTGGTGCTCCACAAAAGGACAGTTATAAGAGAAGATGCATATTTTCCACACTTCTTCTCTCCGGCCTAAATCAGTAAACAGGGGAATCGGATGAGTCAGTCTTTGGAAAATAAAGGAGACAAGATACACACACACACAAGTTTTTATGTTTTATGGGGACTTTCCATTGATGATTTTTATACTGTAGACACTGTATTTTCTATCCCCTTAGACTAACTCTACCCCAAAACCTATCACAGAAAACTCTCTGCATTTTTACATTTTCAAAAAAACATCAGTCTGTATGATTTATAAACTGTTTTCCTCATGGGGACTTAAAAATGTCCCTACAAGGAAAATTATTTTTGGATATTGCTATTGTTATGGGGCCATTTTGTCCTCCTAATGTAGGCTTTACCAGGACCACACACACACACACACACACACACACACACACAACACACACACACACACACACACACACACACACACACACACACACACACACACACACACACACACACACACACACACACACACACACACACACACACACACACACACACACACACACACACACACACACACACACACACACACACACACACACACACACACACACACACACAGTTTAAACAAATCTGTCCATTTTGTCATAATACACGCATACATAATTTTGTCAAAGCAAAAATATTCAGCTGTTTTCTTAATTTGTGTAGACCGTCAAGCTCCAAAATGTAATCATTTTTTATTGTGTTGATAAAATATTTTATTGTTTGATTCTTTGATTAATAGATAGTTCAAAAAGAACAGCATTTATTTAAAATACAAATCTTTCTAAATGTCCCGCTTTATCAATTTAGTGCATCTTTGCTGAATAAAAGTATAAATTTATTTAAAAAAGTAATTCTTACTGACCCCAAACTTTTGTAGTAGGTTATATGACGCTAGTATACAGTATTCAAACAAATGTATACTTACATAATATAATACAATGTATATATACAAGCAAATCTCACTGTTTTTGCCACTGTTTAAGATACATCCATTGTCATAATACACAAAAATGTGTTATGTGATCTCTGGAGACAGACAAGCTCCAAAATTGGCTGATATTTTTTTAATGAAGTCTTATGTTAATCATCATCACTTAATCATATGTTAGCTTCAATGATGTGTTAATCATTTCAGTTCTGTTATGATTGCTGCTCTCCACATTTTTGGCAGCAACTTGGATTTTTCTTGAATTTTCTTCTCATGCCAGCAACCATGTCAAATTCAATTTCAGTTTTTAAGTATAAGAGCATCTGACACGAGTGCATGCAAGATGCAAGTATCAATAAAATAAAATAATTAAAACAAAATCTGGTCTGTTTATTTACTTTCCAGTTATAGGTGGATTTGGGTTCAGCAGCTGTCGTTATGTGAAGTGGCTTTATAACAGAAGTTAGACTGAAGGAAAGTGTGTGTGTGTGTGTGTGTGTGTGTGTGTGTGTGTGTGTGTGTGTGTGTGTGTGTGTGTGTGTGTGTGTGTGTGTGTGTGTGTGTGTGTGTGTGTGTGTGTGTGTGGTGTGTGTAGAGAGAGAGAGAGTTTACAGTACTGCAGTCCACACAGACACACTCCCCCCGCTCTCAGCCAGATGTGGATTGAGTCTCGCGATGCGTCTGTCACTGCTGCGTTTCCACTTCAAGTTCAGGAAATCTAAACTTTCCTCTCCTAATCACCCTGCCCTTTGAAAGGGATAAAAAAGACTGGAGGGACGGTAATTGTTCCCCTCTCTCTCGGCCCCCCCTCCCCGCAATAGACATCAGACCTTTTGGATGCTAATGAGCGAAGGAGAGAAGATGGTATTGCTTCTGATGAACTTTATCCTGTAGGGACACAGTGAGGTGAGAGCTGAAGAAACAAACAGCCAGCAGAGAAAACCAGAGAGGAGAGAGAGTTTGTCTAAGCTCCTAATCAGGAGTACAAAATTACATGTTTGCTTTTTGGTTTTTGTTCTTGTTGGTTACTTTTCAGTTTGACAGTTAAACACTACCAAAAATTCTGGATGACGGTGATTTCAGATGTGCACTAATGCTCAATTTCAACAGTACTCGTATATAATTTAGTTATAAATTATAATAGAAATTAATATTTACACACTACTGTTAAGAAGTATGGGGTCAATAAGATTTTAAAATATTTTTGATATGCTCACAATAGCTATATATTTGATCAAAATTACATTAAAAACAGTAATATTATTTATTTATTTTATTTCGAACAACAAAAAGATACTGAATTTTCAGTATCATTACTTCAGTCTTCAGTGTCACATGATCCTTCAGAAATCATTCTAATATCCTGATTTGATGCTCAAGAAACATTTCTTATTATTATCAATGTTTACAACAGTTGTGCTGCTTAATATTTTTTGTGGGAACCATGATACACAATTTTTATTCAGGATTCTTTGATGAATAAAGCATTTATTAGGAATAGAAATATTTTGTAACATTATAAAAGTCACTTTGGATTAATTTAATGCACCCTTGCTGAATAAAACTATCAAATTATTTCAAAAAGTATTCTTACAGACCCCAAAAAATATATAGTGTATTTACACAATTTCATACATACATAATATAATGCATGCATTACTTTTTCGGTAACAGGTACAATGTGTCATTTATTAACACATAAACTAACAATGAGCAATACATTGCAATAAAAATATAGCTGATCATTGTTTGTTCATGTTTGTTCAAAGTGCATTTGTTAACAAATACAATTTTTGTTTTTAGATATGTAGGAAATGCTAGAATTAACATGAACTGAGATTAATAAATATATATTGTTCACTCTTAGTTCAAGTTAACTAATGTAGTTAACTAATGAAACCTTACTGTTAAGTGTTAGCACATTTGATTATGTGTCACTGTTTTTTCTATGGTGTATTTTAAAAGTGTATGGTGTATTTTCCTCTAACAGTGAATGCTTTTTTTATCTGTGACAAGCTCTTTCACACTATGATAATAATAATATGTGATCAAATCATTAATATTTTTACTATGACATGAACAAGTTACTTATAAAATACGATATATGTAATGAAGACACATGGATCAACATATTTTGTTCATCAAATAACATTCCTGTCTAAAAAAAAGAATCCCTAAACCTATCACTACCCATAAGTTATCCCTAAAATCAGAGGGAAATGATGGGTGAATAACACGGATGTATAACCACCTAACCCAGGTTTTAAGCCTTTTTTACAAATGACTAAACTGTAAACTTGTCATAAACTTCAAATCTGAGTGTTTGATTGGAATATTGTTCCAGGATCAACACAGATGTGGATCCAGGAACATGTTGCGTTTGGTGAAAGCAGGTTCTGCGTGATGAAGCATCACAATGCTGAATGGTTAACCATTTTTTTTATGTCTAATATTAAAAATAAAGCATGTTGGCATGGATACATGGCTCTCCATCTCACTTCAGTGTGAGCACACAGGTCAGGCAGAGAGGGTGACAACACACTGATTTACAGCACACTCCAAGGTCAGGTTGCCCAGCAACAAACACACAGTGATAACAACTCATTACATCTTTTTACTCCTTTGAAAAGTTTTGCATTCAGATGGTTGTTGTTTTTTCTTCTTATACATCTTGTGGCACAATGTAATAAATATTGAAACCTGCCAGGCGCTTCAGATATAGAATCTTTTCCAATCGGATCATTTTATGGATTTAGTTTTAATTCATTCATTTTGTTTTAATTCATTTGTTTATTTTAAATCAAATAGCTTGTAAACATACTTTATCACTAGAAAAAATGATTATGCAATCATGTAAGACATGTCTCATTATATAGAAACTTTTTGGCATAAAGGTTATATATAAACTGTAACAAAAAAAGTTTTTTAATACAATCAACTTGGATGTTTAAGTTATATCAACTTAAATTACATTAAACTGACTTTAAAAATAGTTGAATCTTGTATAACTTATAAAAAATGTTGACAATTGCTTAACTTATTTTGATGAGTTAAAGCAATGTAGTAAAAACATATGTTGATATTGATCGTATACCTTTTCACAGTGTCGAAGACCATTGAGCCTTTTCTTTTTTTTAAGAGATCAGAAAGTGTGCAGAACTGTCTCAGGAATCCTGTTGGAACTTCATATCTGTGCCTGTGTGATGATGTTTCTAGAATTAAAATTACATCAGTTCACATGATTCCAATACATTTGATGTGTATCAAAAACTTCTAAGGGGAAACAACATATTATGTCCCAAGTTTTGCCTTTTACTTTATACTTATAGCCTTTAGGCCTATTAGGCCTGTGATTTTTTAATAGCTGACAGCATACTCATGTGTTATAAGGGTCTCTCACGGACTGAGTGATATGATTATGTTTAAACTAGATGAGTGTGTGTGTAACATTACATCACATGAGTGGAGAGAGGTTTCCTTTAGCAGATTTTTCATGTTTTGTGGTGTCTCACTGAGGTCAACACTCACCAATGTGTGGAAAAAAAGCATAATTAAAACATTCACTGCAGTCACAAGCAGACTCACACACACACATTCTCAAGATAGGGCACAGACTGATTATTTAAAGGAAACATGTTGGTCACTGTTAAAGTTTGACTTCCTCTTTCCATGGTTGTTCCTTTATCAGATCGGTTTTGAATGTAAGCAATTTGAATTACAGTGATGTTTAGATTGAATGCAAGTGGAAACACAGTGTATGCAGAAACATATAATATGCATGCATGTAGAGTGATGGTGTAGGTGTAAACCTGAGGCTTCATTTCCTTTTAGCCCCCGGGGATGATGTCATCATAATGACTCCACTTGTAGCTACAGTCTAAAACAGCCTCTGACTTCATCAAAACCCAGTAGACAGATATTGAACCCTGTCTTACCACAAAAGTAGGAATTTTTTTATGTACGTTTTTTATGTACATTTTTTTTAGTGCAGTATGCTACTTCTGATTGGGGTCAATTTGCATAAACATCGGAAAATCAAATAAAAATATAATGACTGTAAACAACTGAAGGATTGTGTGCACTTTCAGAAGATCTCAGCATGTGAAAATCTCTATAGAGTTTTGCTCACATTTTCACTATCTGTCTGTAACATTTTAATTTATATATATAAAATTGGACCCTGAGTCCGTAATAAAAGTTTTGATTGGTTGATATACAGTATTTATATTATGTAGGCCTATGTATAAATCAGTCTTAATTTTCAGTATCAAATTAGACCAATCGAAATTTTTAAGACTCAAAAAACTTATGAACAGTCTTAAAGAAATGTGTAGTCTTAGCAATTATGCAACCGGTCCTATAAGTCAAATTTTACTCCCACTAAAAAAATAAAAAAATTTGCACTGCTTTTATTTTGGTGAATAAATATGACCTGTAACAATCTTTTGTGTATCCATTGTTTACTAGTTCAATGCTTGATTCATGTCCATTATGCCACTCACTCACAGGCATAGCACTGCTTGATGACACACAGATCTGATACAGTAGCTCTTCCTGCTATAGTTTATGGAAGCTTGAGCCCTATGTGTTTGTCTGTGTAGTCGAAAGCTCCATATAGGATCTGGGGGCCAGCAGACCATAAAACCAGAGCAAACAAAGGGGGCAGGGCCCTTAGCAGGACTCTTTTTACTGCATTCCCACGCCAGCAACAGTGGCTCACTGGGAAGTGTTACCTGCACGATGCTGGATATCCCCCATAACCCCCTATCCACATCATCCACAGCCCCCACACACCACCCACCACCAGCAGCAGCTCAACACAGCCAGTCCTACTCAAGGGCCGCAGTGACCCAGGTGTACAAACACTAAACGCTGTGCGCAGATCAAAGACACTCATTAAAGAACAATAGATACAGCCCTCTAATCCTAGATCTTTTACCAAAGCCGTGGGCCGGAGTGTTCCGCCTCCCTGTGGACACCTGAGCCGTCGCCCCCTACAGGACGGTTTTGCTATTTTAATACCCGCTGAGGGTCAATCAGTTGTGCTGGAACTCTGACCCCAGTGCACTGTTATTAATTATTTGATCAATAAGTTATGACAACATATGTTTTCGCATTGCTTTAACTCATCAAAATAAGTTAAGCAATTGTCAACTTTTTTTAGAGTTATACAATATTCAACTCTTGTTGGTTAAGGAATATTTGTTTTATATTTTAAGTCAGTTTAATGTAATTTAAGTTGAAATAACTTCCAAGTGGACTGTACTTAAAGATTTAAGGCAGCAGCTGTTTTTTTTACAGGTTTGTCATGAATCGCTACTCTTACAAGTATGAATAACGTCGCCACCATAGTAGCGTTGTGCTTTTCAGGCAACCCGAGTTCGAGTCCCGGCTCGTGGACCTTTCCCATCCCGTCCCCCCTCTCTCTAACCACACTTCCTGTCTAGCTACTGTCCTATCCTAATCGAAGGCAAAAACACCAAAAATAAATCTAAAAAAAAGTAAATTGAATAGATGAAAATATTGACATCACAATTTGTCATGTTAGTTTCCACTAAAATAATTTTAAAAACGTTTCCACTAAAACAGCATAGTTATCGCAATTAATGCCACCACAATAAAGCTATTGGAGTTAGACACTAATATAAGAGCAAAAAATATTTTACTTTTTACATTTTTAAAGATTTTTTAACCAAACCAACATGTCAAAATGTCAGTAGTATGATTTGTTGTTTCAACTTAAAAAAGTAAGTTTTCGTCCTGCATTAAGATTTTAAGATTTGTCAACTGAAATATCCAAGTTGTCACATTTTTCAAGTTAACTTAACTTAAAATTAAGGTAGCACAAACACTTTTTAAGTTGAAACAACATTTTTTACAGTGTGTAAACAAAACAAACTGTATAAATTACAAAATCATTTTAAAGCTCTTTCAAATAAAACAAAATATAAAATGAATAAAAAATATTACATTTTTAAAAATAAATACTTTTTTATAAACATACATTTTACATAACCCTAAGCAGCCATTATTTGTCACAATGGAAAACATAAGTACAATTCTATAAAATCCCAGTTGTGATTGCAAACAATATTTATCTCCAGTGTATATTCACACTCTACTGTCTAATATGAAAATGTATGGCGTTTCATCAGCGTAGGCGAGCGGATGGAGAGAATATACTTCATAATAAATGGAATGTCAGCATGAGTCAGATGACTGGATGTGCTTAGGAGCTTCATTGCATGTATGTGCGACTCACTCAGTGTGTGTGTGTGTGTGTGTGTGTGTGTGTGTGTGTGTGTGTGTGTGTGTGTGTGTGTGTGTTGTGGTGTGGTGTGATGTGTGTGTGTGTGTGTGTGTGTGTAAGATGACTGTAAGTAATTTTAGAGTCAAAAATATCAGTTACCTCAAATAACAGACAAAAAAAGAATAATTTTGAGTGTATAGAAAATGAAAGTGTTTGTTAAAAATGGTTTATGCTATTATTGCGTGACTCAAACAAAACTATAGAGATTTAGAGTTTGTCATTTAGAAATTTACTTCTTATATCATCTACACTCTTAAAAATAAAGGCTTTTTACTGACACCTATATAGTAAAAATATATATATTTTAGATGTTTTAAATGTTCTTCACACTAAGAAAAATAGTAGTTATTTTCAGAACTGTTCGCTGAAAGGTTATTTGGGGAACCCAAAATGGTTCCTCTAAAGCATCACTCCAAAACCCCTCTTTTAAAACCTTTAGTTTAAAGAGTGCACCCAAATTCATCGGCAATTGCTTTATTTTTTCTTCTGTTACAAAAATGAGAAATCTGAGACACTCAACATCCTCTGACATCCCATCATTCCCTGGGAAAAGTGTGCTGTAACCTGTCCGAGGTGCTCTGGTGGCTGCGGCCGGCTTTGATGAAGACGGGCTCTTTGTAGTTGGCGTGGAGATGTCTTGTTAGTCAGTAAAAGTGAGGGCTAAATGGCTCCATGACAGGAAGCTGTTTACATGGGGACGCTCAACCTGCTCGCAGCCCCCATTGTCTACTGGCCTCTCTCCTACTTCATTAGCATTTCCATAAGAAAGGGCCAGTAATTACCCCCTTTCTTCTGACATCCCTTCATCTTTGACCTCTCTCTATCTCTCTGTCCTCTGTTTTCCCTTCTCTTGCTCACTTTCTTCTCTGTTTCTGGTCGCTCATAACATTCTGCAGCATGAAGCATAGTCAAAGTGACAGACTGAAAAAGGTAATGCTGTTTTTGATGGAGTCCTCTAAATTGGCAAGAAAGTTATTATGGTTTTCCATGAATGGATCATTAAAAATATTTATGAATTGTCAAATTGAATATATCATTATAGCATTTGTCAATATTTTGAATTTTAGCTTTTATTTTTAATTTTTTTATTCATTTTTTAGTTGACATTTTAGTAGTATTTGATGTGCCTTTGTCATTTTTGTAAGTATTTCTATTTAGCTTTCATTTATTTTTATTTCAGTTTTAGTTTGAGTAATTTTAGTATTTTCTACTTTACATAGTTTCAGTTTTTAGGTAACCTTTTTACAGTCCATGCATTTGCAATTAATCTAACTACACTAAAAAAAACTACAGAGTTATTAAAAAGATCTCAGCTTAGAGTTTTCCTACATCACTTTAAAATGTTATGTTTTTTCAAGGACATCCAATAATTTAGGCATCATTTGATCTATTTGTACGTTGCCATTATGGAATATATGTCACATTTTACATGTCACAGTTTTTTTTTTTTTTAAAGTGCCGTATACACACCCACACACACTACCATCTGTAATTGTGACTTTGGAAACATTTGCACTTTAGAAACATTTGTTGGTGCAACCCAACTATGAGCGCAGCATAAGCGGCAGTTCTTTGACGCTGTCAGCTCAGGTTAATTGGTTTTAACCCAGTGTCAGAAAGAGCTATGAGAGAGAGCAGAACTGTAATTGTCTGCTTGACCTCCTCTCAGTTTGAGCGCACTCTCATTTTGCTGGACCCCGTGTGAAATGTGACAGAATCACCCGAGCTTTTTTTGTCAGAGAGCTGGGTGACCTTCCATGAAAAATAGTCTGCTTTATCATACACAGCACAAAAAAAGAACCGTCTGTTCTAGCTAATATTTAAAACCAGGGTTAATTGTATTTATATATTCTAGAAAAGAGGTCACTTTCTCTAGTATGAATATTAATAATGGAGACAGAAATGGCTGTAGCACAATGCACCTCAAGTCTGTGAGAAAATCCTATAAAATTAAGTGGGCTATTTTTGATAATATTGCATCACTCTTGTAAAAAAGAAATATGGAAGGGGAAAAAGGACTTTGAAAGAATATGCCGGCACTTCCGTGTGAAGTAAATGTCATTTTCAGGCACTTAATTGAATGTTAATTGCAATTAAATGAAAAAGTATATAGTTTAGATTTATATTAAATGTAATAAGTTGAACTTTAGAGTGTTTTTTAACCAACTTAATTAGGACTTAAGTACATCTTTATATGCAATTTCAATGCATATATATGCAAAAGTTCTATTTATAATTACACATTTGTTAAAAATATACCTAAGTTAAAAAATATTAACTTGCAATATTATTGAGTATTTTATATGTGCTTTTAGCATGTTAGGCAACACATCAAAATAAATGTACTTTAAAGTAAATCTTTTCATTTGAAATTATTACAAAGCGCATTTTTTAAAAGTGTGCAAAGAGTTACGCATACATTTAAGTGGCATTTTATGTCATTAATATTATCATCTGCAAGTACAATTTTTAAAATATAGCCTACACTTAGGCTCAGTTTCACAGACAGGGCTTCGACTAAGCCAGGATTTGGCCTTAGTTAAATTTTTAGATTTAAGAAGCTTTTTTAAATGTGCGTTAGAAAAAAACATAACGGTTGTGCATCTTGAGACAAAACATTTTAATATATGTCAGTGCAAGTTACTTTCAGTCAAAACAGCTCAAGTCTGGGACTATGCTTAAGGTTTTTCTGTGAAACCGGGCATAAGATTACATGTGCACATTTAATACAATTAAGCACACTTGATATTCACACTTGATATAAGGGTCTGCATTAGTATATATATATATATTATATATGAAATATGATCATTTGTTGACACTCTATTAGCTATGTTGTTCCTCCAAAATGTAATTGAGGTATGCTGTATAGATATACATTTTGTCAGGTAACCTAAAATGTACTCTGGTAATATAAATTAACTGGTTTTACTCGAGTCAACATTATTTAATACAAGGGGAAAAGCATATCCAAAAAACATTCTAAAAAGTAGTTTGCTCCTTAACCAGAGGTCGTGCATAAGCCTTGTCTGATCAATGCTCGCATTATGGGAAATTAAGTGAGCATGTCGTTTTAGAGTCAAAAACAGGTTGTAACAAAACTGTTAAACATCAAAATGGTTTTATTCAAGGAGCAAAAAATATAATTTTATATGACTGAATCAATCTTTCTATGTTGGGTTAAGACATTTTTAAGAGTAAGACATAGTAGAAACATCTCTTGAACTGCACAGTAACCTGTGGTGTCGTCACTCTACCAAACCCCTAACAAGAGCTTCTTCAGTTTCAGTCTAAATCTCTCCAGATTAACCCAATCTAAATCTGCAGATTAATCCTTTAAACCATAAAACCGAGAGCAGTTATTAAGGGGTAATTCTGCCTCTCATGGGCGTTCATTAAGAGATACGGCATGTTAAGATCAGTAGATAATACTGCTAGGAAGAGAGCAGGAAGCCAGAGATCACTTCCCCTCCCCTCCAACGCCTGCGTCTCTTTCTCTTTGAACTGGGAGCGTGAGAAGGGCCGAGCGGAGGGGATGTTGGACTATGCGGAGAGAACGATCAGCCACCTCTTAATCTCGTCAGGTTCACCGCATGCACACATGCAAACACACCGAGTCCGTAGGGTACCTGCCACCCGGCCTGATGGGCAAACACATCCCTATCACACCCCGACGGGGCTCTTTTCCTGTTCCGAGGATATGCTGCTTCATACACTCAAATATACCTAAAATATAGTTGGTGTTTATGACATCTTACACTGTGAAACGTTCTATCTATCATGCTATTCTTATTGCATGTTATGGGTAGTTCATTTTGTACACCGTATATAACATCTGTGTTATTATTAATTTAAGGGGCTTTTTCAATTTGATCTGTGCAGGCGTTTCACATAAGATTTGCACCTTTCTATAGCCTGACTGAGTAGGTTCTACATTTGCAAACTTCATCATATCCATGTGTATATGAATGCAATCTGAATGTAACATCCACATTGTCATGTGGGCTATAGAGTGAGTTGTGTCATTTGCCTGCCATTCAAGACTCCTCTCCCATGGACATTGTCCATTGGATGTGAACTTCAGGATCTTGGCAGAAGTATTAGGTCATCCAGATATTTTTTTAACTATGATTTTATGAAAACTGTGAATTCAGACATACTAGCACATGCTGCTTTTCACCTACTATGTAGTCGGGATATTCAGACACGTGGTTGGTGTCTAAAGCAAATTCTTGGTTTAGAGCAAAAAAGTCATACAATTTCAGGAAAATAAATATTATTATTGACAATGTATCCAAAAATACTTTATTGAGTCATATTAAATAATATTTTACTTATTGTATGCATAATTCAATATTTTAGCATGTTAATTCAGATATTATGATGTAAAGAACATTTTCTGTTATCCGAAAAAATCAGTTGGAATCAGTGTCAAATATCAGTTTTCCTATTTCAGATTGGAATTGTATTTATAACGCATTTGATGTATCTCACATTCATTTCATATTGGAGTGTTTATGTATTTTGCTGTGGGTAAATCACAAGAAACCTGTCAAGAACATGACTGGGATCACATTTCACTTCAAAATCATATAAATTATATTTGCAAGTAGAAAATTAAGCCTTTAGGACAAGTATTTTAGTATTTTGACAGGACAATTAAACACATAAAATTAAAATCACAAACACGCACATACGTTTATATGGCTTGCGTATGTTCACTAATTGTATGTTCTATAGGATTCTTAGCATTAAACTAATTTTAAATCAGTACATTTTTCAGATCAGCACAGAAGTTGTGGACAGTTTTTCTCTGTTGGCTTTATGGATTTAGACTCTGCAGTGGAGGATGTCCACATCAGCTTTCCACTTCCTGTTTGTTCTCTCTCACCCCTGTCTCCCCGGCCCTGCTGATGTGTCCTGACTCATGTGTGTGTGTGTATGAGTGACCCCCTAGAGAGAGTTTAGCTGTGTTACCTATTACCCCTGGCCCCATGTGGACGGCTACAAAAGCTGCAGGCCAGAGGCCGCGTCTGCTCTATTGTTGAAGGGGGAGCCAGAGGGACTGAGACTGGCTGGAGCTCAATGCTGTGGGCTCTTACTGCTCTCCTCCCACTATCATCATCATCTGTCTGTTTGCTCTGCTGATGGGATTGTGTTATACGATGCTCCTGCCAGCTGAGGATGTGGCCATCATGTAATGTTAAGGGTGATTTTGATCTTACATCATTGTTATTGACATATGGTAAAGGGCTTGAATAACAACGATTGAGGGTTTGTATCCTGCAGAGTCACCTTACACCTTTCAGTCTTCCTTTCCCATGATTAATCTATCTTGTGGTGTTACCTGAGAAGAAAATGATTAAGTAAAAACTTTATAGAACCTGTTATTATAGATTCAATATATACAGTGGTGGTCAGAATGTATGGCACCCATGGTAAATATGATCAAAAATGCCTGTAAAAAAATAATCTGCATTGTTTATGCTTTTGATCTTTCATTCAAAAAATTCACAAAAATCTAACCTTTCATTGAAGTAAAATAATTGAAAGGAGGGGGGGGGGGGGCACATTATGAAATAAATGTTTTTCTACAAAACACGTTGGCCACAATTACTGGCACCCCTAGAATTTTCCAAAGTATATTCCCATTAATATTTAAATTTTTTAGCACACCAGGGTGACTAAGAACATGAAATTGTCAAGCCATGACGTGTTTCACAGGAGTTTAAATATGTGGAAACACAAATGCCAAATCCCCTTAATCATCCATCACAATGAGTAAAACCAAAGAATATAGTTCTGATGTGCATCAAAAGATTGTTGAGCATCACAAAATAGAAAGTGGCTGTAAGAAAATAGCTAAAGAACTGAACATTTCCATTTTGACCATCAGGGCAATAATTAAGAAGTTCCAAGATGTTAAGAATCTGCCTGGAAGAGGACGTGTGTCTATATTGTCTTAATGCACGATGAGGATGAGAGTTTGAGTGACCAAAGACTCTTCAAGGATCACAGATGGAGAATTGCAGAGATTACTTGAGTCTTGGGGGTCAGAAACCCTAAAAATATATATATCAAACAACCCCTCCATCACCACATGTTGTTTAGGAGGGTTTCAAGAAAAATCCTCCTCGCTCATCCAAAAACAAACTCCAGCAAATTCAGTTGTCAGACACGACTGAATCTTCAAAAGGGACCGGATTCTATTGTCAGATGAAAAAAAAGGCTTTTTGGCAGCAAACATACCAGATGTGTTTGATGCAAACAGGGATAACAAGTACCCCATACCCACGGTGAAATATACCACTGGATCTTATAAGTTGTGGGCCTATTTTTTGCTGGAGGTCCTGGACATCTTGGTCAAATACATTATGGATTCTAGCAAAATACCAACAGATAAAAAATCAAAACCTTACGGCCTCTGCTAGAAATCTTATAATGGGCCGTGGTGGGATATTCCATCAGGACAACGATCCAAAACAAACATCAAAATCAATACAAAAATGGGTAACTGAGCACAAAATGAAGCTTCTGCCATGACCGTCACAGTTCCCTGACCTGATGAGTGGCTGAACTGAAGAGAAGAAGCACCAATATGTATCTGGGAATCTGAAGGATCTGGAGAGATTCTGTATGGAGGAATGGTCTCTGATCTCTTGTCAGGTGTTCTCCAAACTCATCAGGCATTATAGGAGAAGACTCAGAGCTGTTAACTTGGCAGAAGGAGATTGCAAAAAGTATTTTATAACAGGGAGCCAATAATTATGGCCAGCGTGTTTTGGAGAAAAGCATTTATTTCATAATGTGATTTACAACTTTCAACTTTTGAAATTCAACTTTTTGGCAACTTTCAATTCTTTTACTTCAATGAAAGGTTTTATTTTTGAATGAAAGATCAAAAGGATAAACGATGCAGATTTATTATTTTATTTTATTATTTATTATTTTTACAGGCATTTTTGATCATATTTACCAGGGGTGCCATTAATTCTGACCACCACTATAGCTGGTCATAACATGGAATTTATTACAGCGACGAACTGTTATAGAATTTATAGTTATACTACACTATTACAAAACCTGGAATTATGGAGCCAATATACAGAATTGTAGAATTTGGAATTATACACTCATTACGTCACATAATTCACTGGAATACATTGTCATCTGTTTTTGTATATCTCATTGGCTCTCAACCATGGGGTCAGGGCTCACTTGCGGGCCACAGAATGACTTAAAATTATTTAATAACTATTCTTTTATATTAAAAAATATACCCATTCAGAATCTTGAATCTTATAGAATCACAAAATGAAACTTGGTTAATAATTTTTATATATCAACACTATACACCAGTTTCTGTAAATAAAAAAGTTTGAAAAGCAGCATGGTATGTATGTATATACATACATACATACCATGCTGCTTACTTTTCAAACTATATATATATAGAGAGATTTATAGGTTATTAACAGAAACTGGTATAAATGTGTTGATACATTAAAATTATTCTTCTATCTCAAAGAAGAACTGTAAGAAGCTTTTGACACAGTTTGTGTAAATACTACACATCCGTAGAATTTGTGACCCAAAGAATTTTTCAGGCTCTAAACTGTGACGAACTCCTAAATGTGTTTGAGGAAACTGTTAGGAAAGGCGGAACACTACACTTCTCTGGTTCTACATTTCAGACACACAGCTGTGGATCTGTTCATGGTTGGGTGACACTTCTACAGATCCCTCCCGCTCACCCTGTTCAAACTGTCCCTCGGTGTTTATCACTGAAAAAAGCATGCCGTGCACATCTGTACAAATGGGAGAGAGATTAGAGGTTTTAATGGGCTCGGCCTTCCATGACTCTTGACTAAATCTGAGTAATGTGTGTACACACTACTGGAAACAAATAAAATTGAAAGGACTTGTGTTAGTGCTTTGAAGCCTTTGTTGGACATCTAAAGAAGGTTTTAAACACTCTCTTTGAAGGCTTTACAGTGTTCAGGCTGATACGCTGATATATCAGTTTGTTATGTGTGTTACAGTATACTACTTTAATTAGTACTTCTACTAACCCGATCACATGAGAAAACGTAACTACATGGTTTGGTGGCGAATTAAAAAGAAAATCTATCTATCTATCTATCTATCTATCTATCTATCTATCTATCTATCTATCTATCTATCTATCTATCTATCTATCTATCTATCTATCTATTATCTATCTATCTATCTATCATCTTTTTGTTTGGTGCTCCAATTAGTTTACTGAATGTCACTTTTAATAGCCTAAATGACAAGCAATCAATTAACAAGGCGAATAAACTTAGTAATGATGATAGTTGAAAGAAGAAAGAAAAGCGCAGCTCATTTTGACCAGCAGTAGATAGTGAACGTTACATCCTGCAGAAAATGTGTAGGCTGCATCATTTGTGACAATGGATTGTCACAAATGCTGCACTAGCTTCCTCTGCTGGACAAACAGTAATATTACAAGTCCTAGTCAATTTAATTATTTAAAGCACTATATTGACATTATCGATTTTCATACAAAAATGGCAAAAGCGTCAGTCCATTGGATGGATGGATGGATGGATGGATGGATGGATGGATGGATGGATGGATAGATGGATAGATGGATAGATGGATAGATGGATGGATAGATGGATAGATGGATAGATAGATAGATAGATAGATAGATAGATAGATAGATAGATAGATAGATAGATAGATAGATAGATAGATAGATAGATAGATAGATAGTAGTAGTGTGTGCATTTTGATACATATGAAAATCCAAATAATTCTTCCAGTCTCACAGTCAGAAACACAAACATGGTGATTAAGCTTAACATAGCTTTTAATGAATGAATCCAAACTCAGAATTGCTTTATTTTATTCATGAACACATTATATCCCTCTATACACCTCTCACCACGTCATGGAAACACACCCATCACATTAAATCACAGCATGTGCTGATAGTTAATCCTACTGAGAGAATTGTGCAAATGTTTACCCAAAGACAGAAATAATTGCTTGCCAAGGCAGGAGTTCTATTACTTTTCTAAGTAATTTACCATTTTTGCCTGGTGAACAATTTTTAGTCTCACATTGGAGGGACAAAAAATGTCATAGAGACTTAGAGGTGGCACTTTTAACTTGAGCCAGTAGAAAACCACCTAGCAACCACCCAGTACACCCTAGAAAGAGCATAGCAAAGTGCTAACAAACCACTCAAAATACCTTAGCAACCACTTAGCAATGCCTTATCAAATACTTATAGCACCTTTGATTAAAGCAAAATGTTAACAAATACTCAGAACAACCTTGCAAATGCATAGCAACACATCAACCCAACCACTCATGAAACACCCAGAAACACACTGCAAAATCCAAACAGGGCTTAGTAACACCCTGACAACCACTGATGATAATGCCCACAACCACACTGCAACATGCACACAAGACTCAAAACAGTCAGAACTCCCTGACAACCACTCCCAACATCCCTGTAACTTCAGTGCAATGTGCTAACAAAACTTAAAACAGTCAAACACCTTGGCAACTGCATAGCAACACCCTGACAATGACTCACAATTCCCCCTTAACTTCAGTACATTGTGCTAACAAAACTTAAAACAATCAAACACCTTGATAACTGCATAGCAACACCCTGACAACACCTCACAACATTCCCGTAACTTTAGTGCAATGTGCTAAAAATATAAAACAGTCAAACACCTTGGCAACCCTATAGCAACACCCTGACAACCACTCACAACAACCACGCAACTGCATTGCAACATATTAACAAAACAATCAACACAGCAATGCCCTAACAATCACTTACAACATGCCCGCAACCAAATTGCAACATAATAACAAGATTCAATACAGTCAGAACCCCTTAGCAACTGCACAGCAATGCCATGACATCCACTCACAACATGCCCGTAACCAAATTGCAGCATAATAACAAGATTCAGAACTCCTTAACAACTGGATAGCAGTAACTTCAGTGCAATGTACTAACAAAACTTCGAACAGTCAAACTTGACAACTTCATAGCAACAGCCTGACAACATGCCTGCAACCTAATTGCAACCTAACTGCAACATAATAATGTAATAATGACTCAATACAGTCAGAAACCCTTTGCAACTGCATATCAACACCCTGACAACTATTTACAATATGCCCCAACCAAATTGCAACATACTAATAAGACTCAATACAGTCATAACACCTTAGCAAATGCATAGCAACACAATGCATACAGTAGAGGTCATTTCAAAGTGTGGATTGTACTCAGAGCTCACTGTTTACACATTCAGCGACACAGAGGATGTTTGATGCCCAACAACAGCGCTATTGATCCATATGTTAAAGGCCATTTTTCCACTCACTACACTTTCAGCATTGCTGTCTGGGGTCCTGTGCTATTTTTGTCCATCTACCCATCCTTCCCTCCTTGACTACACCCCCACCCCCGCTCCTTCGTCTCTTGTCATCATCCCTCCATCAAGAGTGCCTCCATTCTTCATGCTGCTTTCAGGCGCTCAGAAGCATGACAAACGGGTGCATTAGTGAGCTAATTAAGGGAGATCAGGGAGTACGAAAGTCTTATGAGGCGCCCAGGCGTGGATTTCCAAATGAAAGCGCCCATAATTTGCATGAGAGGTAATTGAATTGCCTGCAGTGAGAGGTGAAGTGAGTGGGAGGGGAATGGGATGGAGAATCTGGCTCTCTGCAATAATATTCCAAAGAGCCCTCTAAATACTCTAAATGCCAAAGGTTTCGGTCAACCGCTTGGTTGGCACCTGACTTTTACTGGATATATTGAGCTTCTTGACTTTGTTGTGCAAACATGCATTCTGTTTGTGTATTGCAGCAAAATCTGCCCTTGGAATTGATTTTTCAAGGGCATTTTTTTTCTTCACTTATGTGAAATACTGAAAGAACTGAAATAAATTCAGTGTCTGCATGAGTATGGCTATTTATAATAAAAAAATCGAATAATTTAAAACACAGAAGTTACTCAAAATAATGCACAAGATACAAGCACAAGATACTTAAGTAAAACATCACATAGATTAGACAAATAGTTTGATAGATTCCCACTTAAACTCCCCAGGTTTTGTGCTACTATGTTCTGTTATTGTTTCAGTTTCATTTTCATTCCTGTTTCCTTTGTTCCATTTTCTCACTCATCATTGTTGCCATGATTTTTGATTAGTTACTCACACCTGTTTCCTTTTAGTTCATTACCTTGTGTATATATTACCCTAAGTTTATTCAGTTCGTTATATGTTCTACATGTATTCTACATTGTATTTTTATCTAATGGCAAAGCTGAATTTTTATCCAGTGTTCAGAGCTGCATGATCCTTTAGACATTTGATTTCTGATTTGGTGCTCAAGAAAAACATTTCTTTTTATTATCAATGCTGAATTTTTTTTCTTTAATGTGACATCCTGAAATACCTAGATAAAAACATTTGATGTTAAATTTACTTAAAGGGGGGGTGAAATGCTATTTCATGAATAGTGATTTTTTTACACTATTAAAGAGTTGGATCCCATGCTAACATGGACAAGTTTCAAATAAGTTACGTTGATTGAGTATTCTGTCTCAAATACTCTTCGGTTGTCAAAGTTTCGGAAGTTTTTCGAGTACGGGCCTGTGTGACGTCAGCAAGGCCGGAATTTCCTTATACGGGTCCTAAGGGCAATTCTCCCGGAAGGGCGCGCGCGCAGCTGTAGCCTAGAGCGAGAGAAGTAACGTTATGCCTATCAGAGCGCTGTGCTCGGCTTTATGGAAGTCATCGGCTGTGATTGTTTTATAAACAAGGCCCAGTTCGACGCCGGATTTGCAGATCATCTAATGCTTAAGGATGGAGCAGTCCCAACGATAAAGGTTTACGGTCGTGCGTTGGAACTGCAGGCGGTGAGTAAAACTGCTTCAAATGTCTGTGAGTTGTTAACTATCGCCGTGTATTAAGCACAACAAGTAAACGACATGATCACGTACAGTTAATGTAAAACTACACTTCCCACATGTACACCTTTAAAAAAAATACGACGACATAAAGTGAAAATTAGTCATTTACAAAAACCGCTAAGCAAATATAAGTTATACAGTTCCAGTACACACCGCTTAGAGACGTCCTGCTGTAGTCGTTGCTGCTGCTGCTCGTCTTCAATTTCAGCCTCGGGATCTGATTCGGGATCAAAAATGTATGGCTGAATCTGATTGTTAGCAACGTTTTGTTTTGGGATATCACAGCTTCCAGAAGATCTCAACGTAAGCTTCGCGCGCTCGTGATTATTTAGCTCCGCCCACACGGCACGCCTCCACCCGCTCGTTTTTTTTCCGGAAAGACTCGGTACAGCCTATCTTTCTTTTATAAATATAATAAAACTAAAGACTTTTTGGATATATGAATGATGCAATACTACTCTATAGCAAGATTAACATGAGATTGACTGAAACTGTTTCACCCCCCCTTTAAAGTATGCATAGGCTAGTTTTCAAATACATTTCTGGAAGTAGCTGTTGTACTCATGGTCACTAGAAGAGCATCTGAAAAGGATGGTTCTAAATTTGGGTGGTATGATTGTTTGAAACTATGATTGTTTACAATATGCTTAAACTTTTCTGTGTAAATAACACCATTGTTAAATCGATCCCCATTCACGGATCCGCAAAAACGACAAAAAACTCCTGTATTCTGCTTCCAGGCGATGAAACACTATCGATTGAACACATAATATGCATGTGCAAGACGTCATCGTCTTCAGAGATTCACATTTTTGTTGTTTACTTAAAGCCACTTTATATTAAGTGGCTTTAAGTACTATGTACTTGCATTGAAATTAATAATTTGATAAAATGGACTTATTGTGTACATACATGTTTTTATATTGTTCATATATTTTGAAAATACCTGCATGTAATTACAGCTGTAATTAATTTATGTAATTTCATTTGTAATTACACCGTTGCCCCTTCCCTTAAAACTTAACCTACCCTTAAACCTACCCATACCACCACACCTGTCCCTAACCTTACCCGTATCACACCTCAATAGCAGCAAAAGTGTTTTACAATACAACCTGAACACAATAAGTGCATTGTACTTATTTGTCGATGTAAATACATAGTACTTAAAGCCACCTAACATAAAGTGGGACCAATTTTGGAAATATGTAATGATGATATTAGAACATGTCCCATGCAAATGACAGGTAGTTTGATGATGCAACATCAAAACTGAAGCTAATCAGTCTGCATAAGTGTGTCTGAGATATTGCCTATGATGATTACTGAAATTCATTTTCATCCCTTACTCCATTGACTTGCTGTTATTTCAGATAAGCACATGTGTATGCTACTGATTTGCATTTGTTGATTTCTAAGTAGACTGCAGCAAAAGGTTACAAGCCAAAATACCCTTCCCTGACCTGCAAATTTAAAGACTGGAATGGAAAAAAATAGCGATTACACTTTCAGGATTGACAATTACATGGTGGCAAATTAAAAAGAATCTTCTGAATTAGCAAGATAATTGTTCAGCGTCTCTTTTAATGGGCTTGTCAATGATTACAGTCTGCCTCGGCCAATCAGATCACACTGCCACAGGAGGGTGAGGGGAGGGAGGGGCTACCACACAGTGTGATAAAATGAACATGTCAATCATGTTAATTTCAATGAGTAAATTAGAAAGAGTAGCTCATTGTCAGCATGAATAAATCTTGATGTGTTAGCCGTGACCTGGAGTCATGATGGGATGGTGAAGGATGGATGCAGATATTCAAATGAGAGAGAGAATATGAAACTACTTGATGAGTAAACTAGTTCAATCATTTTTCCGCTGATGACTTTGTTTAATGGCGTCAGTAAAACCTTCCCACTTGCCTTACATGAGAATCACACCACAAAATGGATATTCCCCTTAATTAGGTCGACCTGCTTCATCAGTAAGTATAGTGGTTAGTGATTGTTCTGTCAAGAACATTTAAAACATTACTGAAATAAAATGAAAATTGTTCAAATGATTTATGTGTACATAAACTGCAACAAAATAGGAATTGTCTTTTCACAAAATGAATGATGCATTTTCTTGTGGCATTGTCAATGCAACATCATTTATATGCAGTGCATTTCAATGTCTCATTCATACGTTGCAATTGGTTATTTGCATTTCTCAATTCTATAATTGCACATCATTTCTGGTTCATTTCACATCAACAATAAGTACAAAAAACAATATACTTATTCAATAAACTGATCGTTGGTTTTGATTTAAGTATTTCATACATATCTACCAAGATTACCCATAAAACACCATTTTGATATTACAAGAGAAATAATGTTTCCCTGGTGATATTGTCAACTAGAGGACAATGAAACTGAAACACTGGGAAATAGAGTGTTGGAGGTTTCACTGCCTATATATGTGCAGTCTGGTGGCCGATTTTCATGATTTCATCAGTAAGAGCAGTGAGGATGAATTAGAAGAGCAATTGCACAGCTGCACATCACATATTGCAATCCTCACAACATAATGGAAGACATATCAGAGTTCAAAAGATGAGAAATTGTTGGTGCACATCTCACTGGCTCATCTGTGACCAGGACAACATGTCTATTGTATCAAGAGCTGTGTATCCAGTAATGTCGGCATACCACCACGTAGGACGACCCACATCCAGCAGGATGTTAATGCAAGAGGAAGCCTTTCTGAAGGGATACTTACCCAGATTGTATCCAAAAAACATAAAACACAGCTGCACACTGCAGAATTAAACTCTCCTGTTTCTGACAAAACTGTTCGTTTGTACCACAGTGTCAATATTCATGGTTGGGCTGCTATAGCCAAACCTTTGGTCAGTTATGCCAATGCAAAATGTCAGTTTCAATGGTGCCAACAGTGCAAATCTTGGACTGTGGACAATGTGAAACATGTTTTGTTCTCTGTAGCCTCAACTTGGGGCCGTGTATCAGCATTATAATGCACTAATACACACAGAAAGACTTGTGACAGAATGGTTTGATGACCATAAAAGTGTTGTTGAATATCTCCCATGGCCTGCAAAGTTGCCAGATCTATTTTCTGAGCCACTATGGGGTGTTTTGGAGGAGCAAGGCAGAAAACCTTTTCCTCCACCAGCATCACATAGTAGACACTGTTTTGGAAGAGGAATGGCTCAAAATCCCTCTGGCCACTGTGCAGGACTTATATTTGTATTGTCAAGACGAATTGATTCTGTATTGGCCACAAAAGGAGGTCCAAAACCATAAATTATTGTGGTCTAAAACCAGGTATTTCAGTTTAATTGTCCAACCTGTATGATACAAATGAACTGCACTCCCAAAAAAATTATTAGCTAAGTAAAAACAAATTAGCTAAGTAACACAATTCTTTTTTACATTTTGTCACTACTTAATTTAATTGTGTTAAATCCACCCAATATATTTAAAACTGAAGTTTACTTAATTCCTTTGTGTTAAAACTACATTAATCATTTTTGTTGATATAGGGACTGCACACAGTAAATGAAAAGAGTTATTTTATGTGTTTTTCAGTAGAGGGAAAAACATATTAATGTTTAAAGTTCAGTTATGTTGTACATTTATGGAGTTTTGTGGACATTGGACGGTGCTGACACCAGTCTTTTTTTTATTTATTTATTATATACAGTATGTGTAATGATGAATTCAACGGCATGTTTAAACATCAGAAAATTAATTAAACCTCAGTAAAGTTAGAGCAACATAAGACAATTTAGTTTGACAAATGTAATAATGTAATAAATGAATTTGACCAAAACCAACTAAATTGTGTTAACCCAACTAATCTGAATTAATTCCCCTGAACTAAATTAAATTGTGAGTAACAACTTTTGTCGATTAAATTGTTGCATAATTCATCAATTCATTATTTTTCATCAGCGGAAAAATTATTGAACTAGTAGTTTCAAGTAGATCAAGTAGATCAAGTAGTTTCATATTCTCTCTCTCATTTGAATATATGCATCCATCCTTCACCATCCCATCATGACTTCAGGTCATGGCTAACAGGCCTTATCTGGCCAACACTGTCTTGACCAGGTTAACCTCAAATTTGAATATATATATGAATTACAATTTTACAACATTTCAAACTAGACCAGTGTACCCAACATAGTTTACAGTATTAATATACTCCTTGACAATAGTTTTTGTATATAACATATTGAACATAAATAGAACACTAATGTTATCATAATGTCAACCTCAGAAGCTATAACATCATATGATGCTGCATGGTCTTCAAAAATGTTGTACTGGCTTCCTTTAGTTTGTACGACAAAATTATGATTAAAGGGTAGTTGCAATGCAGGACAAAAACAGTCTCCCTTTCCACAACCGATTGCCACAAAATAGATGCAATTTGTCCCATTTACCACAGGGGGAGTAAAAAAAACATGGCTGCATCCAAAATCACACTCTCTTGAGTTTTTTGAATAAGTACTTACTTTGAAACCAATGAAGACATTGTGTAACAATATTAGTGGCTCTTACAAATGAACACTGCAACAAAAAAAGGACACTTCAAAAATATGAATTTAAAAGACATTGAGGCAATTTCAAGCAAACTGAGACATTGGGATTCATATTATATGTTATATTTGATTTTAATAGGCTTCCCCTCAATGTGTAAATGATCATCCGGGTTTGTTTCAGTTTTGGGTGGGTTTTTGTCATGTTTTTGTTTTAGTTCTGTGTTCTAGTTTTCAGTTTGTTGTTATGGTTTTTCATTGTTTGATTCATTAGCACACCTTCCCTCCAGCTCAAGGTGGTTTTTCATTGTTTAATTCATTAGCACACCTGCTGTCCATTTATTTTATTTTATTAGTTTGGTCAATGCTCTGTGTTTCTTCTAGTTCTTTGTCTGTTATCGTCGCAGTTACATTGGTTGCTCCGTGGTTGTTTTCTGTATCCTGAGTTGTTTGTTAAATGAAATCAAAACTGATTGCAATAAGATCCTGCAGTCATCAATACCTTCACCCAACTGTAACAGAATAATGAACCTTAAGAGAGGGATCTAGCAGCAAAAATGCTCCTCCTCTCGCACCTTCTGACCCCACCAGCCCAGTGATTGACGAGCATGATCCCACCGCAGAAGCGGAATCGGAGCCTGCCATGACAACAGCGTCCATAAAAGAGCCCGAGCCTGATGAATGGTCTGACCAGGTGCATGAGCCGGCAACAACGTCAGTCTCCGAGGGCCTGCTGGTGGAGTTTGACGTGGGGAATGACGGGGATCCCTACCCCCTCAACATGGGCAGAGTGAGTGTGTCCTGCCTGTTTCGTTTTCCTGTTTCTTCACCCAGCACCAAATTGTTTAAATTTATGTTCCCGCCCTGCCTCTCACCCCCACCTTCTCTGCCTGTTTCTCGTCAGCCAAGTGAGATGTCTTCTTGTTCCGCAACGACCAAGAGGGTCATTCCTAAAATGAATGTCTGTCCTGCATTGTCCAAGAAAATGTTTTTTAACCCCAGCCTTCACTGCCCAGTCCTTCAGCCCTGTCTGCACTTTCTCACTCCAGTACTTTGTCTCCTCATACTATGCCTGATCTACCCATCATAGATCTGCTTCGGACTGTTAGCTCGCCAGTCCAGCCCTTGAGTGTCGACAGACTAGCTCACCTAGAGCTTCTAGGCCCGTAACTCCACCTTGGCCTGTTGAGTAGTCATCTACAACTTGGCTCCTTGCCCCCTCGGCTCCACCTGATCCGTCATCTCTACGACTCCACTAGGCTTCTTCATTCCTCCGGCTCCTGTGGTCAGTCGTCGCTCCGCCTGCACCAGAGAATTCCGGGCCTTCAGCTGTGTTTGTCCCTCCACCCCTCTGCTCCGGATGGCTCCTCCTTCCCTCCAGCTCCACCTTGGTCCCCCTTGGTCATCTGGATCTGGAGTTTTTAGCATGTGTTTCAATTCTGTATTCTAGTTTTCGTTTTGTTGCTATGGTTTTTCATTGTTTAATTCATTTGCACACCTGCTGTTCATTTCATTAATTAGTTTGCTCAATGTATTGAAGATCTGTGTTTCTTTCAGGTCTTTGGCTATGTCTACATAAATTTTTCATTTCAAAACGCTCTCCAGCCACATTAGCGTTTTAAAGTGTTTCTTATCCACACTGAAATATCAGAAAAAGCAAAATCAGTGAATGGTGAGATATTTTGCTAAATAAAATGATCCTGGCAGAAGAATTGCGTGATAACTTGATTATGTCTTGTTTTGTCAAGTCAAGTCACCTTCCTTTATATAGCGCTTTTAACAATATAGATTGTTTCAAAGGAGCTTTACAGTGATAATAGGAAATTAAAGTAACAGAGATCGTTTTGGCTTTACAGCAGCTCTAGAATAAAGTTATAGTCCAGCTAAAGTTCACTTGACTCACTGGACGATGCACTTGACTCACTTGACTCACTTGACTCACTGGACGATGCACTTGACTCACTTGACTCACTGGACGATGCACTTGACTCACTGGACGATGCACTTGACTCACTGGACGATGCACTTGACTCACTGGACGACTCACTGGACGATGCACTTGACTCGCTTGACTCACTGGACGATGCACTTGACACACTTGACTCACTGGACGATGCACTTGACTCACTTGACTCGGAACATGACTCACTGATTTGGAACTTGACTCACTTGACTCGGTGCTTGACTCACTTGACTCGGTGCTTGACTCACTTGACTCGGTGCTTGACTCACTTGACTCGGTGCTTGACTCACTTGACTCAGTGCTTGACTCACTTGACTCACTTGGCTCGGCGCTTGATTTAGCAGGGCTCACGTGAAGTGCGGACTTGGCAGGGCTCACGTTAAGTGCGGACTCGGCAGGGCTGACGTGAGTCGCGGACTCGGCTGGGCTCACGTGGAGTGCGGGCTCGACTGGGCAGACGTGAGTCGAGGGCTCGGCGGGGCTGACGTGAGTCGCGGGCTCGGCGGGTCTTACGTGGAGCGCGGGCTCGACTGGGCAGACGTGGAGCGCGGGCTCGACTGGGCAGACGTGAGTCGAGGGCTCGGCTGGGTAGACGTGAGTCGAGGGCTCGGCTGGGTAGACGTGAAGCACGGGCTTGTGGAGCGTGGTCTCGGCAGAGCTGGGGCGAAGCGCAGGCGCGACCGGGCTGACATGAAGCGCAGGCTCTCGAAGCTTCTCCTCCACGCCCACGGTAAACGGAGAGCCGCTCCACAACAGGGCCAGGTCGATATACCACTCTAAAGACCCGTGCGGATCAGGTTCGGGCATCTGAGAACCGAGTGGTTCCGATAATCCCCTGCGGAAGAAGATCTTCAAGCACTGTGTATCCATTTGCGCGAGGTGCGCCAGCTCGAGGAATTCTGCGACATAATCCTCGATGGCACGATTCTCTTGGCGAAGGCGGAGAATCTGGACGTCGACTGGACTCCAGTAAGGCATGGCTGCTGGATCACGAATCGGTGAGTTCTTCTGTAACGTAGGTGCGGTTGAAGCAGAGAGGAGGCGAAGATCCAAATGCAGCACACACACTCTTTATTTAACAGACAGGACTCAGGAACAGGATACATGAACGACCGACACTAGCGTTTAACATTTAACAAGAACTCACAAAGACAGGGCAGAAACACAGGGCTTAAAAAATCAGGGACAAACGAGCTTACAGGATAACAAGGGGGCGGAGATAACAAGAAACACCTGGGAAAACTAATAGACACGACAGGGAACCACTGAACATGACAAGACACAAAACCACACTGTAACAACAACGATCATTAGTTATTATCTTAGCTAACAGAACACCGTTCTAACAGAAAACCCTTAATGCGATCTGGCCGCTCATTTGCACAAAACAGTGCCTGATGGTTCGAGAACGGAAACCATGAAATAGGTTCCAAGGTACAAGCCTTGAAAAATGTATAATACAGAATTTTCTATCATTTCCGCGTAGCCATGTGAACCGGAATTATCCCGACAAAGTTTTATCTGTACAGAGGTAAAGGAACTGTCAATTATCAACTGGACGGAATTTTGAGATCGCAATGGATGTGACAGACTATAATGCGTTAAGAGCTTGCTCAAGTACTGGGGAGCTAAACCATTTAGTAATCAGCAATATTTTAAAATTTATACAATGTTTAATAGGGAGCCAATGCAGTGTTGACAGAACTGGGCTAATATGGTCATACTTCCTGGTTCTGGTAAGAACTCTAGCTGCTGCGTTTTGGACCAGCTGTAGTTTGTTTATTAAGCATGCAGGGCAACCACCCATAATAACATTACAATAATCTAGCCTTAATGTCATGATCGTATGAACTGACTGTTCCGCATTTGTCATTGAGAGCATAATGACGTAATTTAGATATATTTTTAAGATGGAAAAATGCGGTTTTACAGATACTAGACACGTGACTTTCAAATTAAAGATTGGTATCAAAGGGCACACCCAGGTTCCTAACAGATGACGAAGACTTGAAAGAGCAGCCATCAAGTGTTAGACAGTACTCTAGGTTAGTATGCGAGGACGTTTTTTGTCCAATAATTAGACTCTGTTTTTTTTTTTTTTAGAATTAAGTAGTAAGAAATTACCAGCCATCCAGTTTTTTATATCAGCTATGCATTCCGTTAATTTTGTGAATTGGTAAGTTTCGTCAGGGTGTGAAGAAAAAGAGAGCTGAGTATCATCAGCATAACAGTGAAAACTAATGGCATGCTTCCTAATGATATCTCCCAAGGGTAGCATGTACAGAGTGAACAGCAACGGTCCTAGTACTGAACCTTGTGGTACGCCATACTGACCTTTTGATTGATAAGACATCTCTTCATTTACTGCTAAAAACTGATAATGGTCAGATAAGTATGATTTTAACCAAGCTAATACAATTCCACTAATGCCAACATAATTTTCAAGTCTATTTAAAAGAATGTTGTGGTCAATGGTATCAAATACAGCACTAAGATCGAATAACACTAATAGAGAGATACAACCACGATCAGATGATAAGAGCAAATTATTTGTGACTGATGAGAGCACTCTCAGTACTATGGTACAGTCTTAGGAACATAGTTGTGAGGAAACTGCCTTTTCTAATATCTTTGACAGAAAAGGTAGATTCGAGATTGGCCTGTAATTGACTAATTCTGTAGGATCAAGTTGCGTTTTTTTAACAAGCGGTTTAATCATAGCCAGCTTAAATGTTTTTGGTACGTATCCTAATGACAAAGATGAATTAAAGGTTAAAATGTTCCTAATATTGTTCTGGGAGTCCCCAACAACAGTTTTACGAGCATGCCATGACAAAAAAACACTTTTGTTGTCTTATAATATGCATTTATTTTTACTTGATTTGGTCACCGACTCCCATATGAATCGTTTAGCGAGTCATTTTTCCAAACCCCGCCCTTGCGTGATGCTAATCTGCGGTGATATGTTAGCTACCATAGCCGAAAGTTTAGTGGTAAAAGCACATACAGTCTTTGTTTGCGTTAGCCCAACGCATAAACATATTGATAATGCAGTACTAAGAGGTAACGTTATAGCTATATTCTTTATGACAACTCCATTAACAACGACAAACACTTCACATATTTCAATACAACTGACAACCTATGCACTGTGCGTACACAACACACACATACTTATTGAGCATGATACATAAAACATAAAAGCAACAATTAATATTAATAATACTTACAGTTTGTGATTCGGAGAAGGAAGCTGATCCAAATAAACTCGGTACTGAACCTTCAGTATCAGCCGGCTCGCAAATCCATACTTCTAGCATTTAGGTTTGTGAAGCAATCATCTTCAAAATGACGTGAACACAGAACAAGGTTCGGGCTATACTTCTGTGGTATAGTTGTATATATGAACTGTAGCCACTTAGTCTTCAACTGCTCCTCACTGGGCAGATGAAAAAAGTTTGCTTTTGCGTCGCACTTCAAAACACAGCGTCTCGTCGACATGATGTTAGTTTTCCCTGGCGTCTCCGACAGGGTTGCCAGGTCTGCACAACAAAACCAGCCCAATTGCTCATCAAAACTAACCCAATCACGGCCAAAAATAGTCAAATAGCGTTCCCAGGTGTTTCCCCAATAACAATCATGTTCCAGTGGGTAAAACAATCGCGTCAACCCGTGCACTACAAACAAACAACCCGCGGAAACAGTGCAGGCATACGGACCTGGCAACACTGGTCTCCGAACGCAATAAGTGGGCGTATCTTATTCAAATAACTTGTCAAGTTGACGTCAACTAGACAAAGGAAAAGCTCATTTTTGCTTGCTCCTTTTAAGTTATCTTGAGTAAAACCGCAAAAATTTTCATGAAGCACATACAAAAGACCTGAATAGGAAGCGATGCGATCTGTTTTCCGGCTTGGTCACGTGACGCTCGGCATAAAGCCTATCTTGTAAGTAAAGAAGTTCAAAAAGTCATTACTGCTGTGCAGCTTGGAAACGTCTGGGGTTGAAGCTTTATTTTTTGTTAATTTAGCCCACTGTTCCAAATAAATACCTAGGGTTTTGTTTATTTTCTTCTAATAGGGTTGAAAAATAAGCAGATCTAGCAGCTTTTAAGGTCTCTCTCTACACAATCATGCTCTCTTTCCATGAAATGCGAAATAACTCTAGTTTTGTTTTCTTCCAGTTGCAGTCCATTTTTCTGTCTGCTCTCTTTAGGGCCTGAGTGTGCTCGTTGTACCACGTCGTTTGACTATTTAAGCGCAGAGGAGCAACTGTGTCTAAAGTGCTGGAAAAGAGTGAGCCAAAAGTTTCTGTCGCAATATCGAGTTCTTCTAAGCTATCTGGGTTGCGACCTTGAGCTTTGGAAAGGCGCTATATATATAAAAAAATAAAACTTCTTTTGGGTTGCTGATGAGATGAAACTGATCAGGAATATTATAAATAACGTGATCATTAGTGGCAGAAGTGATAGGTCCAACATATTTGTAACACTGAGTCGACTTTGCAGCCTTGGCTAAATTAAGTATACACGAGTATCTAGAGTATGATTGTGACAATGAGTAGGTCCTGACACGTGTTGTCTAACTCCAATAGAGTTCAGAATGTCTTTAAATGCCAATCCCAATGCATGTTTTTTTGTTATCTACATGTATATTAAAATCACCAACAATTAGGACTTTATCTGCAGCCAGTGCTAACTCTGATAGAAAATCAGCAAATTATTTGATAAAGTCTGTATGATACCCTGGTGGCCTGTATAGAGTAGCCAGCACAAATCTCAAACGTGATTTATCATTTACACTAGATAGTGTTACATTAAGCACCAACACTTCAAAATAATTATATTTAAAACTAGACTTCTCAGTAATTCTGAAGATATTACTATAAATTACAGCAACACCTCCCATTTTGCCTTTCAGACAAGGCTCATGTTTATAACAGTAATCTTTTAAAGGACTCATTTAAAGTAATGTAATTGTGGTGAGCAGGACGAGGTTGAGGTACCTGAGAGAACGGCATGAGGCCTTTGGAGTGATTAATGATGAACGACACCTGTGAGACACACTGGTCACGTATCTCTCACGGAGAAGCGGAGGCATAAAAGGAGTAGCGATGACTGTGAAGATCGAGAGAGGTACAGGCCTGAACTTGTGTTTTGTTTCTGTTTTCTGTGGCCAGCAGTCGTGCATGAGGAGCTGCGGTCTTATACTTTTGTTTTTGTATTTGTTTTATTTTGTTATTAAAAGTATTGAATGTTCGCCGGTTCCCACCTCCTTCTTCCTTCCTAACATTGAACCTCGTTATACTGGTGCCGAAACCTGGGAAGAAGGAGGAACGCGCTGTCAAAGAGTCCTCACCGCTATGGGGAATCCGCGGTGCCATCGAGCATGGTTCACAGAGTCCGTCACCATGGAGGCTGGATTGGTGCGCTGGAGTGAGTTGCCTTCTAGCTCGCTGCCGGCCACCTGGGTGCTGGAGGGGCGGTTGCCGTCTGTAAGCGGAGGAGTCGCCGCTGTTCGCCGTGGGCCGGACCCTGCTGCCATCTGCCATGACGGGGAGGAGCAGGGAATGGGGGACTCCTGCCGGCTGCCCGAAACCGAGGAGCCGTCGCCGTCCACCAGGCAGCGGTGAAGTGTCGAGCCGTCCACCGAGGGCTATCGAGCGACACCGCCGGCACCGAGGAGAAGATCGCCCAGCTGGTGGAGGACCAGATGGCAGTGCGTTTTGGGAACCGGAACAAGATTGTTGTTGTTTTTTCCCCTCTCTCCTCTCTCGTATCTGTCGCTCCTCATGCTTCCGTCTCCTTTTCTCTTGATTCGTCTGTCCATACCTCCAGGTACCGCAGCCGCCGTGACCGGTCCCCCAGGGAAGGGAGGGGGGAGTAAAGCGCAGTCTCGGGAGTACCCCCGGCCTGTGAGGGACAATGGGGGTATGTGGCGAGCAGGACGAGGTCGAGGGACGTGAGAGAACAGCGCGAGGTCGGTGGCGTGTTTAATGATGAACAACACTTGTGAGATGCACCGGTCTCGTATCTCTCACGGAGGAGCGGAAGCATAAAAGCGACGACTGTGAAGATCGAGAGAGGAACAGGCCTGACCTTGTGTTTTGTTTCTGTTTTGTGTGGCTTATACTTTTGTTTTTGTATTTGTTTTATTTTGTTATTAAAAGTGTTGAATGTTCCCCGGTTCCCGCCTCGTTACAGTAATCGTCTAGTTTGGGTTTCTGTCAAACACAGCACATCTAGGTTATAATCTGTAATCATGTAATTAACAATAAGTGCTTTTGAAGTAAGGGATTGAATATTCAGCAACCCGAGATTTATTATTTGTTCATCCGTATTACATCTACTTTTTATTTGTTGAACATAAATTACATTTTTACCCTTAAATGGGTTTAGGTATTTTTTGTATGTCCTAATTTGGGGAACAGACACAGTCTCTATATGATGATATCTAGGTGAAAGGGTCTATAATGATGGGATTTATCTGACCTCAGAGACGTGAGAGGTCGGTTTAGCCAGTCTGTCTGCTTCCTGACCTGAGCACCAACTGTGTGCCATATTTCTAGAGAGAAGAGCAGCACCATCCCAGGAGGGATGAATACCATCTCTTGATGAATGAATGAATGAATGAATGAATGAATGAATGAATGAATGAATGAATGAATGAATGAATGAATGAATGCGCATGCGCTGTAAACCTGAGATGATACAGAACAAGACATAATCAAGTTATCACGCAATTCTTCTGGCAGGATCATTTTATTTAGCAAAATATCTCACCATTCACTGATGCGTCCAGGTCGCAACTGCTGTCATGTTTTGCCACAGGACAGCAAATGCGAGTGAATTTTCTGTCATTTTTGCAGGACTGTGATATGAAGAGTGTGCAAAGTAAGGCCAGACAAGGCAAGGCACAATACTGGTATAAACATGAATAAACATGGGTTCAACATGTGTCACGTGACTAAACTTACATCTTAATTTTTTTTTTTAATTCACAGTCCAGTTCAAACGAAAACGTATGAATGTGGACAAGGCCAGTGTCTGTTATCTTTACGTTTACATTGGTTGTTCCTCTTGAGTCTCTTGCGATCCTGCACTCTTTACTTGAATCCAACTGTGACAATGTTGTACAAGTCACTTGCACAACAAGCAGCTTAATATTTAACCTGACCGGTTCGAGTTTTAACCGTTTAACAAATTTGATTAATTTTTTTTTTTCAGACTTGTGTCCCTCACACAAAATTGACCATTGTGTGGATTTCGCCGTACAAAAGGCAAATGTGAGCACACCTTTAGAGTTTTGTTTTCCTGTTGGCTATTTCTTACGGTGGCCGAGAGAGCTCAACGTGCTGCAACCTAAAGAAGACGCATGCAAATAGAAAAAAACCCATGAAAATAGAAAAAACGCATGCAGATAGAAAAAAACACATGCAAATAGAAAAAAACACCCGCAAATAGAAAAAAAAACACCCGCAAATTAAAGGGTACCTATTATGGCATTTAAAATGTTCCTAATGTTGTTCTGGGAGTCCCCAACAACAGTTTTACATGCATGCAATGACAAAAAACACTTTTGTTGTCTTATAATATGCATTTATTTTTACCTGATTTGCTCAGCGATTCCCAAATGATTCGTTTGACGACTCATTTTTCAAACCCCGCCTTTGCGTGACGCTAATCTGTGGTGATTGGTCAGATGACCCAGTCAGTTATTTTTCCCGTTAACCCAAAGCTTAAACATATTGATAAAGCACTGCAGTACTACAATACGCTCTATTCTTTATGACAACTCCAATAACAACGACAAACATTTTACATATTTCAAAAAACACACACACACAGCTTGGAGACCTAAGCGCTGAGCGTAACTGACACACACACACACACACACACACACATACATACACACCACACACACACACACACACACACACACACACACACACACACACACACACACACACACACACACACACCACAGAGCTTGGAGACCTAAGCTGCGTTGAGCGTAACTGACACACACACACACACACACACACACACACACACACACACACACACACACACACACACACACACACACACACACACACACACACACACACACACACACACACACTTATTGAGCATGCTACAAAACCCATAAAAGCAACAATTATTAACAGTACTTACAGGTTGTGATTCGGAGGATGAAGCCGATCCAAATAAACTTGGTACTGAACATTCCTTCAGTATCAGGCGACTCGCGAATCCACACTTGAAAGCATTTATGTTTGTAAAGGAATCCTCATTAAAATGACGCGAACACAGCTCAAGGTGGCTATACTTGTGTGGTATAGTTGTAAATATAAACTCTAGCCACTGATTCTTCACATGCTTGTCCCTGGGCAGTGAAAAAAAAAGTTTGCTTTTGATTCGCACTTCAGAACAGAGTCTCGTCGACATGTTTGTCAGGTTTCTCTGTCTGCTCGGCGCGCGCACTGAGTGGGCGTGTCAAATTCAAATAACTTGTACAAGTGACGTACGAAAGTTAGAGAAAATGCATCGTTTGTCTATCGATTCATATCAGCGACTCAGAGTCGACTCTTACTTTTGAGAGACAATAACTTTGTATACGGTGAACTTTCATATTTAAAACTTTGAAGGATGTTTTTGTTCACTTAGATCTATGTTACACACTACATGAAAGGTAATTTTCAAAATTCCATGATAGGTACCCTTTAAGAAAAACATCTTCATCAGTTTTATAACACACGTGCACCAAATACTCACAACACAACCAAATACAGAAACGCGCTGCAAAAGCTCACAACACAACCAAATACAGAAATGCGCTGCAAAAGCTCACAACACAACCAAATACAGGAATGCGCTGCAAAAGTTCACAACACAACCAAATACAGAAACGTGCTGCAAAAGCTCACAACACAACCAAATACAGGAACGCGCTGCAAAAGCTCACAACACAACCAAAATACAGGAACGCACTGCAAAAGCTCACAACACAACCAAATACAGGAATGCGCTGCAAAAGCTCACAACACAACCAAATACAGGAATGCGCTGCAAAAGTTCACAACACAACCAAATACAGGAACGCGCTGCAAAAGCTCACAACACAACCAAATACAGGAACGCGCTGCAAAAGCTCACAACACAACCAAATACAGGAATGCGCTGCAAAAGTTCACAACACAACCAAAATACAGGAACGCGCTGCAAAAGCTCACAACACAACCAAATACAGGAATGCGCTGCAAAAGTTCACAACACAACCAAATACAGGAATGCGCTGCAAAAGTTCACAACACAACCAAAATACAGGAACGCACTGCAAAAGTTCACAACACAACCAAATACAGAAACGTGCTCTAAATACTCACAACACAACCAAATACAGAAACGCGCTGCAAAAACTCACAACACAACCAAATACAGAAATGCGCTGCAAAAGCTCACAACACAACCAAATACAGGAACGCGCTGCAAATACTCACAACACAACCAAATACAGGAACGCGCTGCAAAAGCTCACAACACAACCAAATACAGGAACGCGCTGCAAATACTCACAACACAACCAAATACAGGAACGCGCTGCAAAAGCTCACAACACAACCAAAATACAGGAACGCGCTGCAAATACTCACAACACAACCAAATACAGGAACGCGCTGCAAAAGCTCACAACACAACCAAATACAGGAACGCGCTGCAAATACTCACAACACAACCAAATACAGGAACGCGCTGCAAAAGCTCACAACACAACCAAATACAGGAACGCGCTGCAAATACTCACAACACAACCAAATACAGGAATGCGCTGCAAAAGCTCACAACACAACCAAAATAAAGGAACGCGCTGCAAAAGTTCACAACACAACCAAATACAGAAACGTGCTGCAAAAGCTCACAACACAACCAAATACAGGAACGCGCTGCAAAAGTTCACAACACAACCAAATACAGGAACGCGCTGCAAAAGCTCACAACACAACCAAATACAGGAACGCGCTGCAAAAGCTCACAACACAACCAAATACAGGAACGCGCTGCAAAAGCTCACAACACAACCAAAACAAAGGAACGCGCTGCAAAAGTTCACAACACAACCAAATACAGAAACGTGCTGCAAAAGCTCACAACACAACCAAATACAGGAACGCGCTGCAAAAGTTCACAACACAACCAAATACAGGAACGCGCTGCAAAAGCTCACAACACAACCAAATATAGGAACGTGCTGCAAAAGTTCACAACACAACCAAATACAGGAATGCGCTGCAAAAGTTCACAACACAACCAAATACAGGAACGCGCTGCAAAAGCTCACAACACAACCAAAAACAGGAACGCGCTGCAAAAGCTCACAACACAACCAAAATACAGGAACGCTCTGCAAAAGCTCACAACACAACCAAAATACAGGAACGCGCTGCAAAAGTTCACAACACAACCAAATATAGGAACGCGCTGCAAAAGTTCACAACACAACCAAATATAGGAACGTGCTGCAAAAGTTCACAACACAACCAAATACAGGAACGCGCTGCAAAAGCTCACAACACAACCAAATACAGGAACGCGCTGCAAAAGCTCACAACACAACCAAAATACAGGAACGCGCTGCAAAAGCTCACAACACAACCAAAATACAGGAACGCGCTGCAAAAGCTCACAACACAACCAAAATACAGGAACGCGCTGCAAAAGCTCACAACACAACCAAAATACAGGAACGCGCTGCAAAAGTTCACAACACAACCAAATATAGGAACGTGCTGCAAAAGTTCACAACACAACCAAATATAGGAATGCGCTGCAAACGTTCACAACACAACCAAATACAGGAACGCACTGCAAAAGCTCACAACACAACCAAATACAGGAACGCGCTGCAAAAGTTCACAACACAACCAAATACAGGAAAGCGCTGCAAAAGCTCACAACACAACCAAAATACAGGAACGCGCTGCAAAAGCTCACAACACAACCAAATACAGGAATGCGCTGCAAAAGCTCACAACACAACCAAAATACAGAAATGTGCTGCAAAAGCTCACAACACAACCAAATACAGGAATGCGCTGCAAAAGCTCACAACACAACCAAATACAGGAACGCGCTGCAAAAGCTCACAACACAACCAAATACAGAAACGTGCTCCAAATACTCGCAACACAACCAAATACAGGAATGCGCTGCAAAAGTTCACAACACAACCAAATACAGAAACGCGCTGCAAGTAAGACAGACCACAATGGAAATGTTTCCAGGGAACCAAATTTGGAGCATGTGTGTTGTGAAACTGATGAAGATGTTTTCTTAATTTGCGGGTATTTTTTTTCTATTTGCATGCGTTTTTTCTATTTGCATGCGTTTTTTTCTATTTGCATGCGTCATTTTTAGGTTGCAGCACGTTGAGCTTTCTCGGCCACCGTAATTTCTCGTTTAAGACAAAAACGAACCTTTAACACAATTAGGGGATGCATTTGAAATGATTTCACTTTTCAGTTTGTCTTTTTCACCATGTCCAGTGCACCATGCAACTTCTCATATGAAAATCTGGCAATTAAGTAAGAAATATTTCAGGTGTATCTAAATTTTTTCCTTAAATTAATAGAAATGTGTCTTCAGGCTATCAGTCTCCTGGTGCTGATTTTATTAACAAAATTAATTTCAATAACGTCCCCATGTAAGTTTACTTGCAATCCTTCACTGAGCAATAGTTAACTGTATTTGGCTATTTATTTATTTATTGGCTAATTTATCCCGTTAGACATCCTGTTAATGTTTGTGTAAATAATCAATACATTTTAAGTATTGATTATTTATAATCAATGTGAGCTTAACTAGACTTAAAATGTGATCTTAACTAGACTATAGCATATTACTCCAAGCATGGTGTACCCAGAAATACTTCATAAATTTAAAAACTAATTTAGTCACAGCTAAACACAGCTAATATATTACATTTACATATATTCATTTAGCAGATGTTTTTATCCAAAGCGACTTAAAAGTGAAGAATACGACAAATCATATAAGAGGCCTTAGTGTAGTGAAAGCATAAGGGAAGTTTTTTTTTCCAGCAGGATGCAATTACAGTAAGTGCAGAGGGAAGAGATGGGTTTTCAGCTGTGTCTTCTTGAATATTGTCAGGGATTCTGCATTCCAGATATGGTTGGGAATCATTCCACCAGCAAGGAACAGTGAATGAAAACGTTCTGAAAGTGATTTTTAGCCTCTCAGTGTAGGTACGTGTCTCTCACTTTCCATCCTGAGACTTCTGGAGGGGATGTAGTCATAAGAGCAATATTTTTTTATTTTTTTTATCTGAATCAAACAGGCAGGATTTTTTCCCCCCCATAGCTGCTCATATAGCATCAGCATGAATTTGACACAGGCTTCTTTCTGGTTTGTTCTCCATTAGCCATGGAACAAGACTGTAAATCAGGGAGGGTATTTTGATAACGGGATACTTCATTGTCTACAGGAAGAAGGAAGAGAAGGAGAGAGTGAGAGGTCCATTAATCACGCTTCGGGTGGCTGTTCACGTGTTAAGAAGGAGAGAGAGCAAGAGAATGAGTGGCTCTACAGGTCCTTCAGTAAGTGGCCTTTTCCTCCAGGACCATTTGAGAACACAAGAGGCTTTAGAAGGAGTGTAAGGAAGGAACCGGCTCTGTGAACACTTTGGTTTCAAGTGCGCTCAGAAGACTTGACGTTTCTGTTGAAATGTGATTTAGTACCGAACTGTAATTCATTCAACAATGATCAGCTTATAATGCTTGCTTTATAATGCCACCAGTAAACAAATGCAGACATTTCGCTAAATTAGAAATATGAAAAACTGGGGGGAAATGAATTCATATGCATTCGTTGTCCTTGTGAAAGATAATCTGTCTTCCAAGTCTCAGTGTTATTGCAAATCCCATCATATTTTCCCTGAAGATTTAGCTCCATCCATTTTTCCTTCTAACTTTATGAGTTTTCCAGCATCTGCCACAGAGGAGCGTCCCAGAGCCCCGGCATCATGCTTCACAGTTCAGACTCTGTTCACAGAGTGATGATGTGCTGTTGTGTTTGCAGAGCTGTTTGCAATGAGATCCGGAAAATGTATGCCTTGGTCTCATCAGACTATAGAGTCTCTACAGACGTTGTGTCTGACATTTGGCCAAACATCATTTGAGATGTGCATATACTGTACACTACCAGTCAAACATTTGACTAACTATATATTTGTCATTATCTTCAAATCCTGTTTAAAAGCATGATTCATGCTTTATGAACCTCATGAAGTTGGTACATAAATGTAACATTATGTGTATCAACTTTATGCGGTTAATCAATAGGGCTGGGTATCGATTCAGATGTTCCAATTCGATTCAATTTCGATTCTAAATTCTATTTTCGATTCAGTGAATATAGATTGAATACAAATCCTATATTTATATAAAAAAGCATAAGTTTACAAGGGGTTAATTAATAAAAAGACATTTAGAGTCACAAAACTCTTTTTATTTTAGGTACACTTGGGTACAAAAAAAAACTCAAATTTATATTTCAAATGCAACTAATAGACAGGATTTTGATGCAAGATTAAAAATGGATGCTGAAAATTAAGTCGCATGCCTTGATCAAACAGAATCAGGTTATCTTATGTTTAAGATAAAACAAACAAACATAAAATCTCACAGCATTAGCTGTAACATGGAGGCTGCAGGCCTATGAACAGTGTAGGAACACTGGCTTTTGGGTGATAGATAAATAAATATGGAAAAAAAATCGATTCGTGGCCTTCGAGAATCGATTTTGAATCGACCACATTTTAAAAAATGATTAAATCTTTTTTTGAACCCAGCCCTATTCATTAAGCAGTGACTCATGCTTTTTAGCAGCCTTTAGTTCAAAAGGATATGAAGTTTCTTCTGCTGTAGACATTTTTTGGACGATGCTGAAGATGGAAGGAGTCTAGGCATATTTATTCTGTAATAAATAGAAAAACTGTAAGCAGGTGGACCAGGTGAAGTCATTTATGATCTGGAAAAGAGGGTGATTTACAGATGAAGTTTATTGTGTCAAATTAAGAGGGTAAATACTTGCATTGTTTTAAATTACTTTTTTGTAAGCATTGAATTAATTTAGTAAAATGTCTATTTATTCCACTTTCACGTTAATAGATGGGCAGTGTACATGATATAATGTTTTCACTGTCCCTTTAATAAATTTCTTTTAAAAAATATATAAGTATGCCTAAAACATGAAGATGAAAAATGTTTTGAAGATTCAATGATGGCTCAATTTCGTTAAAAAAATTAAAAGTTATAGCATTCATTAAAAGTGTAATTTTATATGCAGTGATAAATGCTGTTATTTTAAACTTTCTGTTTAAAAACTGATCAGCAAAAACTGTTTTCAACATTGATAATAATAATAAGAAATGTTTCTTGAGCTCCAAATCAGCATATTAGAATAATTTCTAAAGGATCATCTGACACTGAAGACTGACACTTTCATCTTGAAATATATATTCACAAAGAAAACAGTTATTTTAAACTGTAAATGTATTTCACAATATTACTGTTCTTACTGTATTTTTGATCAAACAAATCCATTCTTGGTGCACAAGAGATTTTCAGATGGGAAAGTGCTTGTGAAAAATATGCAATATATGTATTTTGCATGATAAAAACACAGGATGTGCCTTGTCTTGTGCATATTTTGATGCTATAGTTGATATTGTACTCATATTGATGCTTATCAGAAATGCAACATATTTTCCTTCACTGTAAAAAATTCTTTTCATGATTTGTTATCACAACTTTTTATATTTTGTCAAATCAACTTAGATAATTAATGTAGTTCAGATAACATAATATTTTGAGTTTCTATTTATTAAATCTCCTTTGTTGTATTAACTCAAAATTTTAATTTCAATTAACTAAAAATTTTAAGGCAACCAGGTAACTTACTTTTTTAAGTTAATCCAACTTTTTTTTTTACAGTGTTCCATCAGTTTTAGCACTTTGTCGTCATAAAAGTTTACTTCCTTGCTTCAACCACTAGATGGCAGTGTTGAGTGGTGAATGCACCAGTGTAATTATAGCTTTTACATGCTCAGACACTTAATTACACCCCTGAAAGATATTGCTGCTGTCTAAAATCCTTTATGGATCTCATCATCGCTGTATTTCCTGATTGAGGTTTCCTTTATGCTGTCAAAGCTTTTCTAAATTGTAGAATCACCATTTAATTAATTGAGGCGGAGAGCACTATAAAGCATCGCTCAAAATAGCACACCCTCATCACAGTCCTTCTTCTTGCCAAACACCCTTCTCTGGCTTTCTTCCTTTAAACTTGTTTCTTCTAAAAAAATATTAACATGCCAACATGACATAGAAGAAAGCAAGAATGACCACAGTTTGAGACGTTGTTGAGATCTAAACAATAACTTGAATTTTTTTCTCTCTCAGGGGATAAATCACAGGAGACTCCATTTGCGCTCCATTTAATCTCATTGCTGTCTAGGAGAAAT